>JAJQQW010000009.1:37199172-37799172 GCA_025583905.1 Ia io | reverse complement strand
TCCATAGCCCCCTGGGGAGGGGATCTACTGGACCTGCATCTCCCCATCAGCTTCTGCAGTGCCAGGCATGGGGTTCCTCACCTGTCCAGAGTCACAACTTCTAAAGGCTACAGCAACTTTTTCATTCCCCAAATGTTCCACCTCCTTCACTCCACCTGGCCTAGGCATGTGCTCTTCCTCATCCTGGAGTGTTGGCCACCTGGCTAGTCCTACCCATCATTGAACTCTCAGTCATTTCCTTTGGGGTGTCCTCCTGAGCCCCCACTAGCTCAGACTCCTCCTGAGTTCTTCACTGTCCCATCACAATTGTGATCATATATGTATGTGTGGGACCGTCTGATGCATGGCTTCTTTCCTCATGACACTGAGCCACCTGAAAGCAAGCAGCCCTGTTTAGATTCCCCTAAGTACGTCTCCCCCACCCTGGCCTCAGCACAGTCCCAGCACACAGAAGGTGCTCATACCTGCAGAGGTGTGGTCTCACGAGTCTTCACGTTTCTGCTTCTGTGGGGTCAAGACCTCAGTCACAAGGTCCTTGCATAGATTTCCCACCCAGGCCTTTTCTCACTATACTAGTAATTTCTGGCAGATGACCACTGCAACCCAGAAACTGGGCATGATGAGAGAGCCAGCTCCTGGGGCTGTGGGGAGAACCCCATGAAGAGCACATAAAATGCTTGGCTCCCTGCCTCCTCGCCCATCACAGCCACTAACCAGATATACAAGTACTCCAAATTCTCTTTGCCCAGGTCCTTGCTAGCTTGAGGATATTCTTCCATTTTCCATTCATGGAGGTGGCTGATGAAAGAGGTTCTAGGACAATCCACAAGCCAGTACAGTGTCCAGCAGGAAATAGGGAAATACACAGCAACTGCATCCCACCTTCCTGTCTTCTGGATGGAGATACCCTTCTCTCCTCAAGAAGACACAGGATAGATCCTGTGGGGCTGGATCCCTGGGGCAAGTGAAGTTACTAGGGGTGGTCAGGGGAGATGCTAAGAGCCTGAGGGCCAGTGGGGAGGATAGCCTATAGAGGAAGAAGTTCCTGAATGAGACAAACTGTGGTCACAGTCTGAAGAGATGCAGACCTAGGAACACCAGAAGGGGTCTGAGCTCTGCCCCAGTTGGCTTGACCACAGCTAGACAGTGGGTAGGGGAGACATCAGGGATTGGTGAGTGGTCTGTAGGTGCTACTGGTGAGGTGGACCCTCGGAGAGAGTTTGGGGGTCACTGGGCAGCACTGGAAGGGTTGAGGTTCTAGCCCTAGGGTTCAATTGGGGCTGGCCAAAAGGCAGAAGAGGCATGGGTGGGGGAATCATGGGCCCTCTTCTGCCTGGTCCAGTAAAAACTCCTGCTGATCTTTCAAGGCCCAGTGCAAGTAGCCCTCCTCTCTGCTCTCCCAAGCATGTCAGTCAGCTGGGCCTTGCAGGGCCAAGTCACGCACTCCCCTCCACTACTGCCACTCCCTGGCCATATGAGGAGAGCATGGTCATCATCTCCATTGTCCACCAAACTTCCATGTGGTGGCATTACCATAACCTACACTTTTCACCAACCCTTTTACCCTCCCAACTCCCCATTGGGAAGAGTTTGTCAGGTTTTCCATTTTTTATCAACCCATTTCACCCTTCAAACCAATCAGGAAGAAGTCACTGTGAAATATTCTCCCAACCCTCATCATCCTCCCAACAACTCTCAGAGAGTTATATCATAATCTCCATTTTTCATCAAGGGACAGCAAATCATAACTTCATTATACCACAATCTAATTCAACCTGCCAACCACACACTGAGCAGGTATACTATCGTCTCAGTTATACTTCAACCACTTCTTCCACAGAAGCATATGCAAGCTCAACATAGTATCAACTCAATTTACCATCCAGGTCCCCCATGAGGAGCCACTGTAATCTTCTCATTTTCCATCAATTCAATTCACTCTCAAAATAATCTGTGGAAAACAGATTGTCATAATCTCCATTTTCAGTGGACTGGTTTCACCTTCCTAATCACCCACGAGGAAGGCAGAGCATAATCTCAATTTAAATCAATACTATCCCTCCTCTCAGAGCATAATTTCCATCTTACATCAATTTTCTTCATTTCCAACTACTAATGGGGAAGGTGCTATCACAGTCTCCATTTTCCAAGCGAGGAAAAGCAGGCGCTCAGAAGATGAACTCCCAGACACAGGCACCCAGCTGGTAAGTGGAGGCTGCAGAACAAAAACTTGGCATCGGACTCTGGCATCAGTGCTCTACAGCCTGCTGGTGACATGAATGTTCCATAGCAACCTTTAAAAAATGTATATAGATGTGCTGCCAAAAATGCCTAAATTTATCTGAAAAGGAAATTGGAAATTATCTGAGCAAAACCCAGCAGTTGGGAATGGGAGCAGAGATGGGAAGAAACGATTTTAAAGGCCTCATGGCAAAGTGAGGAGCATGCGGAGGAGGGAGCTTCCCAAGGATTTCATCCGGATGCAGGTTCTGATGGGAGAGGCTCATACTTGGATCCCAGCTCATCTGTTGAAGGTGGTTAGCTATGTCCCCATCTACCCCAAACCCTGAAGATTACCCAAGGAAGACACCTTCCTCAGGAGCCACACTGCTCAAGGGTGGCCATGTTCTTACAAGACCATTCTTTGAAAATTTTGGCATGATCAGCACTCCCTGCATTATAAGTATCCTTTTTGGTCAAATTGATATTCACTGCTGCACAGAAATCTCAGATATTATCTCACTTAACAGTCTAAGCTTGAAATGGGCAACTGAGGATTTAAGGGACCCAGGGAAACTTCCTCAACACTCCCAGCAAATGTCCACAAGCTGCAGACATCATCTCTCCTGAGTCTGTGGATTCACATCTTTGTCTCATGTCAGGGGACCCAGTAGCTCTCTGCTTCCTGCTCAGACCTGTAATTACTTTTTGCATGCACTGCTTTCCCACAGTGCTTTTTTGAGGATGAGACCGACCATTCTAGCTCAGTGAGAAAGGCTTCTACCTACTCCCCTACCCTCCTACCAGACCAACCTCAATGGCACCCAGAAGCTCCGGAGGTCCCTTCACCCCCTTCCATCTTGATCAAGGTCTGCCCTGCCATCTGCCAACCTCCATAACTTGTTCCTCCACTGGTCGGTCAATGCCATTGTGTCACCAACCCCATTTTCCTTGGATTCCCCACTGAATATACTGCCATTGTGTCACCAACCCCATTTTCCTTGGATTCCCCACTGGATATACTGTGGCAGAAAACAGAATGGGCCATTTTCTGTGAAATACCAAATAACTCCAGGAATCCAACAGTAGATTTAGGGAAGCATAACTCAAGGTAAGCATGACCAAATAGGCTAAGACAATGGGGCAGCTCAGAGAGTATCTGTGCCGGAGTGGGTGAAGGTGTCCTGAGGAATGGCAGGATCTTTGACCAAGAGCCAGGCCAGCTGATCTTTGTGCCCCCACCCCACCAGCCAAAACTAGCAATGAGTGGGGTCTTCCTTCAAGTGGGCCAAGGGAAGCTGAGGCTGGAGAAACAATGAGAATACAATAGCTGGGGACCTGTGGGGTCCTGGGAGCTATACTACACCATACCCCACCCCCACACCACAAGCACTGTGCAAGGAGGAGGAGTTATATCCTCACGCCAAGAGCAGATTGATATAGTAAAGGACTTGCTATCTATAAAAAGTAATTTTTTGAAAAGATCTTGGCTGATTGGAGAATGCAGCTGAAGGACAGATTAGTGAGCTGGACAATCACACTGAGAAATATTTCTAGAACCCAATACACAAGGATAAAGAGATAGGAAGTAAAAAAGACAAATTAAAGTGGCTCCAGCATCCACACACTAGGCATGCTGCATGGGACTGGGTAGCACAAAGGGGAAGGACCCAAAGGAACAGGATTCTCTGAGATTCCCAAGCCCAGATAGGCAGGTTGAAAGGGCCTGCCAACTGTGCAGGGCTAATTGAAACAGAGCAAAGGGAACAGGAACAAGCTCTCACATGGTGCCAGAAGCCCTCCCTTAAGGAGCTTTGTTAGCTTTTGAAAGGCTCCATCCCTCACCTCATTCAGGACTCTCTTCAGAGAGACCTTCCTGCATAACCCTGAACCCTTTCCCTACTCTCTTTCTTTAAGGCAGTTGTCACTGCCTGAGATTATATGATTTATTGGTTTGGCTCACTTGTTTGTGCCCCATGGCCTATCATGTTCACAGTTGCATGCCCAGCACTAGAGTAGTCCCAGCACAAACTAGAAGCCCAATAGATATATTTTTAATAAACAAACAGAGGATACATATTCATCTAAAAAAAAGCCATTAGAGACAAAAGCCGTACTACCTACAAATTAGCAACCCTAAATATGGCAAGGGAGCAATATTTCCAAGTGCTGAGGGAAAAGATCATGAGCTAGAATTTTATACCCAGCCAAATGATCATTCAAGAGTAACTGGGAGATGAATCTATTTCCTGACATACAAGGATTTCAAAAGTTTATATTCATGGTTTCTACAAGAACTGTTAAAGGATACACTCAGAAGAAGAAAACTGAATCTGGGATACAAGAAAAAATGGTGAACGAAGAAACTACTAACGTTTACAGTTAAGTTTAAGGGCACATTAGTAAGCTGCATGATTTTAGTAATAATGGTTTTTTTAAACAACGATCTGTAACTTTAATAATCATGATTTTAATTTTAATAATGATAATGGTTTTAAATGATATCAACATGGATGGGGTATGTGAGCTAAGGTCATTGGGCACAACCTCTCTTTAGCACAGAAAAAGCCTAACAGCAGTGTATCTTATTTAACATCCCCTACAGTGGCAAGTGCTCATCCTCAGATTTCTACACATGCTGTAATGCAGACTAGGGACCTTGGTAATCTCCAGCAGCACAAATGGAGAGCTCTGGAGGAAGGTGGGTGAGCTGAAAAGCACCAAACCAGGTGTTGGAGATTGACTGTGTCCTCCAATAAGATATGTTGATATGCTAACCCTTAGGATCTCAGAAAGTGACCGTAACTGGAGAGAGGGACCTTGCAGATGTAATTAGTTAAGATGAGGTCATACTATAATAGGTTGGCTCCTAAATCCAATATCAATGGTGGCCTTATAAGAAGAGGAAAGAACACCTATGACTACCAGAAATGGAAGAGGCAGGACGAATCCTCCGGTAGAGCCTCCAGAGGGAGCACAGCCCTGCAGACACCTTAAAAAGAACTTATACAACTCAGTAACAACAAAATCCAATTCAAAAATGAACAGAGCCTTAAGAGCTGGCTGATGGAGTAGTTGCAAATCAGGAGATCCATGATGTGCTCTCCCAGGGCTGGACCTAAATGGACACGGACCTCAGGTCCTGCCCTTCATCTCTTTCCCATTACACATTACTACACAACCTAGCTGCTGCCCCATGGAGCATGAGCACACAGATCCACAGAATTAGACAGTGATGGAGTAAGACCACTGTAAAACATGGGTAACAAACTGAATACCATATACTAATGAAGGACAGTGACAAAGATGAACCAAAAGCTGAAAATAAGATGGTAAACACACTAAACAAGATAATAGAAGATATTCACAACATAAAGCAAAACCAACAATTCATAAAAATAAAGAGATATTAGATATTAAAACTAGAACAGTGTAAATGACAACTACTATAGATGGATGGAGCTAAAGGATGATTTGTGAGGTGGAAGGTGAGATGCGAGAGGTCCATTGAAAACTGGAAAGAGAGGTCAGCAACATGGCAAATAGAAGTGTTGACATATGGATGATGACAAGTCTCTCAATGAGAGAAAAAGAGAAAAAATATGTAAGTATTTGAGGAGACAATGAGTAATGAATTTACCAATATTACAGAAAGATGAAAGACCTCAGAATAAAGGGTTGAAAGAGTACCAAACAGGAATGGTAAGAAAAACTCCATACCAAGGCTCATTATAATGAGACAAAGAAATATGCAAAAAACTCACAGAAAGAAAGAACAGTTTGCCTATAACAGAGTAACAATCAGATTGACATCAGACTTTCAGCAGAATTGATGGGTTCAAGAAGAAAAGAAAATAATGGTTTATAGTAGTGAAGGAAAATAAGCTTGAACCTAGGATTTTATATATGTCTAAGTTGCTGTTCAAGTGAGATAGCAAAGTAGATATTGGTGTATGCATACAGAGCCTTAGCACACAAAGACCCATTTTGAAAACAATCTTGGAGGAAGTACTCAAATATGAAAAGTCAAATCAAGGACGTTACAACAAGGAATATAGGAATAAGGGTGCTTTGCCAACAAATTCAGAACCATATTAAAGAAAAGTGTGTGCGTGTGTGTGTGTGTGTGTGTGTGTGTGTGTGTGTATGTGTGTGTGTGTCCAGATTTAAAAATCCAGACATATCCACTTGGTGGGAGGAATTGACAATTAAAAAAATGGAAAAAGGAACTAAATAGACATTTTTCCAAAGTAGACATCGAAATGGCCAACAGATACATGAAAAGATGCTCAACATCACTAATCCTCAGAGAAATGCAAATCAATTACCACAATGAAATAACACCTCACACTTGTTAGAACAGGTAACTCAAGAAGATAGATGTATTGGCAAGGATGTGGATAAAAGGGAACCCTTGTACACAGTTGGTGGGAATGTAAATGAGCTCCTATGGAAAACAGTATGGAGGTCCCTCAAGAAATCAAAATAGAACTACGACCATATGATCCAGCAATCCCACTTCTGGGTATCTATCCAAAAGAAATGAAAAAACCTATCAAAAAGATATCTGCACACACATTTATTGTAGCATTACTCACAACAGCTAAGATATGGAAACAACCTAGTATCTAGTGATGAATAAAGAAAATGTAGCGCGCGCGCGCGCGTGTGTGTGTGTGTGTGTGTGTGTGTGTGTGTGTAATGGAGTATTATTAGGTCATAAGAGAGAAGGAAATCCTGCAGTTTGTGACAACATGGATGAACCTGGATCTTGAGGGCACTATGTTAAGTGAGATGAATCAAAGACAAATAATGTATGACATCACTTATATTTGGAATCTAAAAAAAATGAACTAGTAAAAATGGCTAGAGGGTGGGGGAATTTGGGAGATGTTGACCAACTAGTAGATCAGTCTGTCCTGGAGATCTAATGCATAGTGATTACAGTCAACAATACTGTGTTATAACTGCAAAGTTACTAAGAGACAAGTGTAGAGAGCACCTGGGAAGGCACATGAGCATTTCTTTAATTGTTGTCAGCTGAATCAAGTGGCATTGGCAGAGCCACTTTCTGGAAACACACCTTGCCAGAGGCAGGAGTGTTGTCAGCTTGACCTACAGCCCAGGCGCCAGGGGGTAGGTTTCGTTATCTAAATCCATCCAAGCACTAGGAATGAATATGACTCAGTCCCACCCAAGAATGCACATAATTTCCTTTGTCTTGACCTTTAGTAAAACTTCCTGGGTTTTGCTGTATAAAATAAACAAGCTGTATTGGCTCTGGGTCCCTGTCTCTCCATCAGACGACAGTGGTCCCACCCGGCCCCAGCTTTTTCCTTACATCTCTGTGTCTGTCTCTTTCGTTCATTTTCTCAATCCCCAGCAGCCCCTACTCAAGAACTGGACCACTCTCTAGCCACGCTGGACGTGGCAAAGAGAGAAATATTTACAGACAAGATCTTAATTGTTTATACCATAGAAAAGAAATAATTTTGTGATATGACAGATGTGTTAGCTAACATTATGGTGGTAATCATACTGTAATATATCAATATATCAAATCAACACACTGGACACCTTAAACTTACACATTTATATGTCAACTAGAGGCCCGGTGCACAAAATTCGTACACGGGGGTGTGTGTCCCTCAGCCCAGCCTGCACCCTCTCCAATCTGGGACCCCTCGAGGGATGTCCGACTGCCCATTTAGGCCCAATCCAGGTAGAATCAGGCCTAAATGGGCAGTCGGACATCCCTCTCACAATCCAGGACTGCTGGCTCCCAAATGCTCGCCTGCCTGCCTTCCTGATTGCCCCTAACCGCTTCCACTGCTTCCTGATTGCCCCTAACCGCTTCCACCTGCCAGCCTGATCACCCCCAAACCACTCCCTTGCCAGACTGATTGATGCCTAACTGCTCCCCTGCCAGCCTGTTTGCCCCTAACTTCCCTCCCCTCCCTGCAGGCCTGGTTCCCCCCAACTGCCCTCCCTGCAGGCCAGGTCCTTCCCAACTTCCCTCCCTTGCTGGCCTGATCGCCCACAACTGCCCTCCTTTGCAGGCCTGGTCCCTCCCAAGTGCCCTCCCCTGCTGGCCATCTTGTGTCCACATGGGGGCAGCCATCTTGTGTGTTGGAGTGATGGTCAATGTGCATATTACTCTTTTATTAGATAGGATAAAGGCCTGGTGCATGGGTGGGGGCCAGCTGGCTTGCCCTTAAGGCTTTCCCAGATCAGAGTGAGGGCTCTCTTGGGGCGTGGGGTGGCCTGGGTGAGGGGCCTGTGGTGGTTTGCAGGCTGGCCATGCCCCCCAACCACTCAAGCAGAGGCCCTGATATCTGGGATTAATTTATCTTCTATAATTGAAATTTTGCAGTCTTGAGTGGAGCCAAGACTCCTGCTCAGTGGCCACAGCCATTTTTGTTGGGATTTATTTATCTTCTATAATTGAAACTTTGTAGCCTTGAGTGGAGGCCTGGGCTGGCCAGGGTGTGCAGAAAGCTTGGCTTCCTCCATTGCCAGGGGCAACCCAAGCCTCCTGTTCACTCCGTGGCCACAGCCATCTTGGTTGGGTTAATTTGCATACTCACTCCTTATTGGCTGGTGGGCGTGGCTTATTGGTATAGCAGAGTGATGGTTAATTTGCATACTACTCTTTTATTAGATAGGATTATATCTCAATTTAAAAAGAGAAAAGTAAGTTTTGCCTTACCTACTACCTAGGAAATATTCCAGCCTCCCTTTTGTTTTTAGTTGTTGTGAGGATATAATCATTGACGTAAACCATTAAGGACCAAACCGTACACAATGTATTCACAACATACTCCCTCTCCTTCCTACCCTGTTTCTCTCCTCCTTTCCCATTCTCACTCTTATTCCTTCGGTATCTCCACTGACCCATGCAGTCATCCAAGAGTCTCCAGACACTTGGTGCTAAGCCACCTGAATTTTACTCACAAATGAAAAGGAATGCAAAAAGGTCAATTTGCTTCATTTTCCTAAAAGACAACCCTATCCTACGCCAGTGATAAGGGCAACTTCAGGGCCTGCAATCTCCTTAGCTGCAGAGCCAAGAGGGAACATCAATGGTCCCCCCTGGAGCCACCGTAAGCTGTGGACTAGGTTGCCCGTCCCGCATCTATGTCACTCCTTGCGAGTCACCGTAAGCTGCGGACTAGGCTGCCCGTCCCACATCTATGTCACTCCTTGCGAGCCACTGTAAGCTGCGGACTAGGCTGCCCGTCCCACATCTATGTCACTCCTTGCGAGCCACTGTAAGCTGTGGACTAGGCTGCCCGTCCCACATCTATGTCACTCCTTGCGAGCCACTGTAAGCTGTGGACTAGGTTGCCCGTCCCACATCTATGTCACGCCTTGCGAGCCACTGTAAGCTGTGGACTAGGTTGCCTGTCCCACATCTATGTCACTCGTTGCGAGCCACTGTAAGCTGTGGACTAGGTTGCCCGTCCCACATCTATGTCACTCCTTGCGAGCCACTGTAAGCTGTGGACTAGGTGGCCCGTCCCACATCTATGTCACTCCTTGCGAGCCACTGTAAGCTGTGGACTAGGCTGCCCGTCCCACATCTATGTCACTCCTTGCGAGCCACCGTACGCTGTGGACTAGGTTGCCCGTCCCACATCTATGTCACTCCTTGCGAGCCACTGTAAGCTGTGGACTAGGTGGCCCGTCCCACATCTATGTCACTCCTTGCGAGCCACTGTAAGCTGTGGACTAGGTGGCCCGTCCCACATCTATGTCACTCCTTGCGAGCCACTGTAAGCTGTGGACTAGGTGGCCCGTCCCACATCTATGTCACTCCTTGCGAGCCACTGTAAGCTGTGGACTAGGTTGCCCGTCCCACATCTATGTCACTCCTTGAGAGCCACCGTAAGCTGTGGACTAGGTTGCCCGTCCCACATCTATGTCACTCCTTGCGAGCCACCGTAAGCTGTGGACTAGGCTGCCCGTCCCACATCTATGTCACTCCTTGCGAGCCACTGTAAGCTGTGGACTAGGCTGCCCGTCCCACATCTATGTCACTCCTTGCGAGCCACTGTAAGCTGTGGACTAGGTTGCCTGTCCCACATCTATGTCACTCGTTGCGAGCCACTGTAAGCTGTGGACTAGGTTGACCGTCCCACATCTATGTCACTCGTTGCGAGCCACTGTAAGCTGTGGACTAGGTTGCCCGTCCCACATCTATGTCACTCGTTGCGAGCCACTGTAAGCTGTGGACTAGGTTGCCCGTCCCACATCTATGTCACTCCTTGCGAGCCACTGTAAGCTGTGGACTAGGTTGCCTGTCCCACATCTATGTCACTCGTTGCCTACTGAAAAACGGCACTGCTGTTTGCTGACATGTAGCTCTGACTGATCAAGGGATAATCCCAAACGACTGTTTCAGGAATGGGCATGACACAACTTGAGAATATCAAGATGTTGTTCAAGGCTTCTCATGGATGCATGCAGCCCAATCCATACACCTCAGTGCTCTGCAAATGAAAAGATGCAAGTAATCTCCTAAGAAGGGTTTTGAGGGAATAAACTGTTTCTTAAAATGGGGATATACAAGAAAGCTGCCACCTCTTGTTACAGCTGCATCCTACAATCCAACCACAAGGGATAAAAGCCACATATAAAACTAACAGACAAAGGAGGGCACAGCTGAGAAACTTACGGAGAAACAGCCTAAACCAGTGGTTCTCAACTTTTCTAATGCCACGACCCTTTAATACAGTTCCTCATGTTGTGGTGACCCCCAACCATAAAATTATTTTCGTTGCTACTTCATAACTGTAATTTTGCTACTGTTAATGAATCATAATGTAAATATCTGTGTTTTCCGATGGCCTTAGGCTCTACAGCAGCGGGTCATGACCCACAGGTTGAGAACCGCTAGCAGGGTCACCTAAGACCATTGGTAAACACAGATATTTACATTATGATGCATAACAGTAGCAAAATTACAGTTATGAAGTAGCAACAAAAATAATTTTATGGTTGGGGGTCACCACAACATGAGGAACTGTATTAAAGGGTCACGGCATTAGAAAGGTTGAGAACCACTGGCCTAAACTATGCCCAACTATGCCCAATCTACCTACTGACTTCCATTCTAAATGAATAACATTTTTCAATATTATACTAGTGCTGTTTCTATAATCAGAAATATATATATATATATATACTTAAAATATGAATAAGGGGAAAAAACACAAATAAAATACAGGCCATGCTCAATGAGAGCTTATCCCTGAAATACTAGACAATTCTCCCTATAACCTTTTGCTGGATATTGGTACATAACCTCCTCCTCATATTATGTGATATTTTTAATTTAAAATTGAGTCTGTGGCCCTAGCTGGTTTGGCTCAGTGGATAGAGCATCAGCCTATGGACTGAAGGGTCCCGAGTTTGATTCCGGTCAAGGGTATATGCCTGCATTGTGGGCTCGATTCCCAGTGCGGGGTGTGCAGGAGGCAGCCAATCAATGAGTTTCTCGCATCATTAATGTTTCTATCTGTCTCTCCCTCTCCCTTCCTCTCTGAAATCAATAAAAATATATTTTAATTGAGTCTGTGCTTTTTATAAAATGCTCAGATACGCTAACACAAGAAGAATAAGGATCAGAAACATAGAATGGAAAGAGGATTAAGGGAGGAGAGACTGCCAAATTTCAGAGCCTTTCCCTCTCCCCTCCACCAAGCTACTTTATAAAACATCTACACTAATAAAAGAGAAATATGCAAATTGACTGTACCTCTGCAATGACCACCAACCAATCAGGAGTGGGTATGCAAATAAACCCAACAAAGATGGTGGGTTAATTTGCATACACAAGCACGGAATGGCAGGACAGGGCAGGACGCCTGCTATGAGGGGGAGGGCGGGGGCAGAGGGAGCTACAGGAGTGGCGCTCAGGCTGGAGTGGAGAAGACTGAAGGCTCCAGCCAGAGCGAACACTGAAGGCTCCGACCAGAGCGAAGATGGAATACTCAGGCCGGAGCGAAGGCCTGGGTCTCGGGTGCCAAAGGAAAACCAGTGCCGGCAGCCAGGGGAAGGAAAGCCTATTGCACGAATCTTCGTGCAACAGGCCTCTAGTCAATTATAATCACAGTAATACATTGAACAGTTTAAAAGTCATGACAGTATTCTCAACCTGGACAAGATGACCTCTTAGGCAAGGGAAAATGTTTTACCTCATTCCACTAAATGAGCTACTTATTATTTTTGGTGTCAGAATTGTCCTAATCATTTACTACAGCTGCCTCCCTTCTCCATTGTTGTTCAGTTTGTGCAGATAATTAAAAGCTGATAATGTTAGCTGACATGAGGTCCAGAAGTTTCCAACGACTAACATAGGACTACTAGGGGAATTTGATAACATTCCTTGCTGACTCTAACACTAATGATGTGAAACTTTGGCCTACCCTCTCAAGTTTTTCTTTCTCCCTTTTCCTAAGTCTTTACCTACCCTAGAACTACACAACTTTCTTGTTTCTCTACTTTTATACCCAGGCTGTTGAATGTGGTAAAATAAAACGCATACTCGCAAAACCAATGATAATAACAACACACACAATGCACCATGCCCCTCATCCCACATAGAGCTGTATGATCCATTTGTGCTCCAGATCCCATCCTCTCCTCCTCCCCTTGGTCTATTAATCTTTCTCCTTCCAGTTTTTCTATTATCTCCTTCCCCTCAAAATTAAGTCCCTCAGACTTCTACCTCTAGTCAAGATAGAGAAACAGTGAGATTTGCCTTTCCATCTGAGACAATTTTTTAAAAAAAAAATATGTATAAGACAATCGTTTTCCACACATTGGACATCAGACAACAAAAGACAATACCTGAAAGGAAATGAAGGAGGTGATAATTGTAATCGCCATTTGCTTACAGCCTTGAGAGCGGTTCTAAGCTGCAGCACAAGGTGGGGAACCCAGGAGCAGCCTGGTAAACTACTGGTACTTCAACTGAGGCGATGGAGCTGAGAGTCTTAAAAGACCAAGCTGATCAGAATCCACAGGACAGTTGCACAGAGAGGGAACTCAAGAGATCTTCAGAGAGTCCCACTCAAGTACTCAGCAGAGTTCTTAAGGGCCTGTGTGTAATTATAATGGGAACCCAAGTTTGGCTGCCTGCCTCCACAAAAACCAAACTCATGAGACAGATGCTGCTGAAAAAGGAAGTGATTTTATGCAAGTGCCAGTCACCTGAGGAGATGGGACTCTTGTCACAAAATCCATCTCAACATCTCAGTGCAGGCAGAGGGTTTTATAAGGAGGGAAAGGCAAAACAGAACAAATAAGTCAAGGGGAGGGATTGAAAAGTTCTCTATGTGCAGGTCAGCACAGTCCATTCCAATAAGGACCTCGAATCTGGTCAAGTGATGGTCTAGTGTGTGACATCCTGGTCTGCATCATCCTGGTCCTACATCATCCTAGTTCTATGGCTGAAGGTCAGCAAATCGCCTGGAACTGGCACAATTGAAGGTCAGAGTCTGCATCTTCAACTAAAAGGTCCCCTCCTTGCAAAGACTTTCCTCCATCACCCTAACCCTACTCTAAAGTAGTAGCCTGCTTTCCTTTCTTTATAGCATTTTTCACAATTTCTAATTATCCTTTATTTTTATTATATGATTATAATTACTTAGTACTATTATTTTCTCACATGTGTATTTAGAACATGAGTTCCTCAAGTGAAGAAATCAAGTCTGTTGTCTTCACCACTATACCCTTGGTGACTAGCACAGTTTACAACTATTGTGGGCTCTCAAATACTTACTAAATTAATGTAAACAAGAACTGTGACCAGAATAAGTTTCCTGATGATCAACATTTCCCAAGGTAGTTAGCCCCCAAATCCCACGATTTGGTTCCCCTTAGTTATAAAAGAGTATACTGAGTACTCACTTCTACCTGAGTAACATTGATGACCAGCACCACCACCGTCAACACTGCAAGCAGATAGCAGAAAAACCGGAGTTTATAAAAACTGATCCACATTATCTGGCTGTGTCTTGATCACCCATGGCTAACACCATGCTACCTTCACTTCTCAAAACTCCATGTCTTTATTTTTCTGAGCTGCAGGTGAGCTTTCAGATTCATTTGCTTCTTCTCTGCTAGCATCCTTCAGAGTTTTGAGTATAAAGGAGAAGCTGGGATTCATGTAAGCAGCACATTTTCATTCAGAGGACTCCTGCAAACAGGGAAGATCAGAAAACAGGGTAAGAGGAAAGATACCACATTTCCTGTTCTTTAACCTTGAGAAAGCCCAAAGTCATGCGGGGAAAGAAACCAGACAGGGACAGTAACATCTATTCCATATCCAAACAATTTACTGAAACCCAACCCCAGTCTTCTGTGTAAAAACAATGATATTGGTCCTACTACCTACTTAGGTTTTAACTTTTAAGAGAGCAAAGATGAATGTCTTTAAACTCTTAGAAATTGCAAAGTTAAAGTAACTGTTAAATTTCTACAGAAGTCTAAGTAAAAAAAAAAAATCAATTCCATTATAGTGCAAGACATATAATATTATTGGAGTAATTATATTTAAAAAGCATGAAGAGGAAACATTTGTGACTTTATGTGGAGTTCTGGAATACTGTGCAAGCCCCCTGACATACTCTAAAAAAACAAGAGTGCTGCCCCTCTGTATGGGAGAAATCAAGAAACACCCTTTGGGTCTCCAGCTCCCCCAACACATATGTGGTCCCTATGTTCCTTCAGCTGAGTAACAAGCAACAGAAGTAAAGACACCTGCCCTGAAGATACAGGAGAGGAAAGCTAAGCTTGCAGAGTGACAGGACATCCAAATCCTCATCACATTTGTTAGAGGCAGAGGACTTCAGAGTCTGCCACTCCTGTTTGTCCATGTAATGAATGCAAAATGCTCTCCCCAGCTGCTATTTTGATATAAGTAAGAAGATAAAGTGCTAGCATTTTATTCCCAGTAAGGCTTCCCATGGAGGGCAGGGTGGAGAGGTAAAGGAGAAAAAGGTGAACAATCAGGGTGCAGATCTCGGAATACTTCAGCTGCACCATCACTCCCTGCAGCTTTGTGTTGGAACTGGTAAGCCCCCTATTTCCTCACTCACCTGCTCCCCCTGTGTAACTCATTCCCATACCACAAGGGCCATAACAACCCTTCCTCACCCCAGCTTCATAAAGGAGACAAGGCTAAGCTATGGCAACATACTCTCCATCCTCAAAATTCCCACAGCACTTACTATTTTCACTTCTCAGCTGATCTTTCTATTTTTATGTATTCCTTGTCTCCCCAATTAGACTATACCATTTATGGCTATATTTTAAAAAAGAATATATTTTAAAAAACTTAATAATAACAGTATATAATACTCTTTGACTCTCTCAGAGTACTTACTAGTAGCTCTTTCCATGATATAAGTTGATTCAACATTCCACACAACAAGTAATTATGGAGGCCTACACTGTATTGTACATTGTGCTAAGTACCAGAAATTCCCCTGGAAAAGCTTATACTCATATGAGGCAAGAGGTAGTTCCCCTCCTAAATGAAAGAGGAATAAATCCAGCACTCATAGCCACTTCCAGATGGATGCCAAATACTGTGAAAGGCTGCACTTAACCATTTCATAATACCCCAACACTGCCTCACTCCAAGTCGGATTCATTCCTGGGATGCAAGGTTTGTACAATATCTGAAAATAAAGTAATGTGAAACAGCACATAAACAAAATAAAGAATAAAAATTATATGATCATATCAATCTAAATGCAGAAAAAGCACTTTTAAAAGTGCAGAACTCATTTATGATAAAAACTCTCAGCAAAGTGGGACTGGAGGGAACAATATAATAAAGGTCATATATAAAAAACAGCTAACATCATATTCAATGGGGAAAACTAGAAGTGTTACCCTTAAGATCAGGAATAAGACTTACAGGAATGCCCACTTTCACCACACTTATTCAACATAGTACTGGAAGACCTACCCATAGCAATCAGACAAGAAGAAGAAATAAAAGGCATCCAAATTGGAAATAAAGAAGTAAAACTGTCATTATATGCAGATGACTCATAATACTGTAAATAGAAAACTCTAAATGCCCCACCAAAATACTACTGGAACTGATAAATGAATTTAGTAAAGTAACAAGATACAAAAATAAATATTCAGAAATCAGTTGCATTTTTATACACCAAGTAGAGGCCCAGTGCATAAATTCGTGCACAGGTGTGGTCCGGCCAGCCCACCCCGATCAAGGCCGATTGGGCCGGGCCAGCCGGGGGGAGGGGCCATGGGAGGTTGGCCAGCCGGCCCCTCCCCTGATGGGGTAGGGGGACTGATCAGGGGTGGAGAGGGGCCAGCAAGGAGAGGGGACTGGAGAAGACCCACTGAGCTGGGGCTGAGCATGGGCCCCAGGCTTCTCATGGAGGACAGCCTCAGCAAGGAAACAGAAGCCACCAGAAGGCTCTGCCAACAGGCCCTGAGGTCTCTTTGGCCAGGCAGACTCAGAGCTGGTGTCTCTGTGTGTACATTAGACACAGCCCGGCACTCGCCTTTGTCTGTTGCTCAAATCCATTGCATTGAAAACTTGTTCCCTTCTTCTCTTTGGGCCCTTACAACAAATACAGGCCAATTGGGAGACGTGGGCCCTGGTGGCAGAGCCAGGCCTCACAATCACCCGGAATTTAGGCCTAAGACAACTTAGCAATCTCCACAGAACAGAACATACTGTTTTAGAGTCTTAATTCTCCCCTAAAATGTGCCCAGCTGCTCCTCTTTAGCAGCAATAGACTGAACTAAGGAACCAAAAACCCAGTTTCCTTTGAGGTGAGATCCACCGGGAGCCGGCTGGTGGCAAGGCCCCTCACAGGCGGCTGCCTTCCCCCCACGCTCAGTGTGCTCTGAGCCGGTCCATTTCTGGCGGTGCCGGGTCCTGGGCTGCTGGTCCAGCTGGTCGGGGGGGGCAGGTCCACAGGGTTTCTCTCTGCCACCTTCCTGGCCTCCCGAGCAGCACCCTCCAGCCCGGCGTGCCAGGCCGCTGTCACTAGAGCCGGGACTCAGAGAGCGAAGGAGCTGGCCCACACCGAGAGGGACCTGCAGGTGGCCAGGCCACGCCCTCCACCCCACTTCTCAGTCTCACTCACGTGGATCGGTCCAAAGCCCACTGCCCGAGACTGGCACCACGTAGGGAGGGTCATGGTGAGGAGAGGGGCACCCTGACCTGCCAGCCTTGGTGACAATCATTTCAGTGCCCAGCTGACTGAATTCATCCCACAGAGCCTTCATCTCAAGCTGCGCGCTCACACTAGCCACCTGCGCCTTGGTGGCGGCTGCACAACTGGCCCCAGGGCCCTCGGGCTCGGCAGTGCTAGTGGTGGCCCCTGCAGCCGGCATCATAGCAATGGGTCGTTCCGCTGTAACGGTCACTGGGCTTTTATTATATAGATAATGAACTATTAGAAAGAGGAACTTTAAAAAATTCCCAGTTACAACTGCATAAAAAATAAAATAACACAATTAAGAGTAAATTTAACCAAGTAGGTAAAAGATCTATACTAGAAAAATTATAAGACATTGAAGAAGTTACAAATAAATGGAAGCAAATACCGTGTTCATGGATAAAAATATTAACATAATTAAAGTGCCCCATACCACCCAAAGCAATCTACAGATTCAACACAATTCCCATCAAACTACCAATGACATTTTTCACAGAACTTGAATAAATAATTTAAAAATTTATATGAAACCACAAAAGATCAAGAATAGCCACAGCAATCTTGAGAAAGAAGAACAAAGTTGTAGGTAAACGCAGTATTCACCTCCTCCCACAACCACATCAAAACTATAACTAAACTACAGAATAACCATCATTCAGAACAACCTAAAATCAAGCTGAATGGAAGTTCTACAACTACAAAATTAAAGAAGCTACATCAAATCTGGTAGGAGGGGCGGAGACATGGATGGGCTGGTCCCACACCCAAGTGTGGTAGATAAAAATCAGGGAAGATATGTCAACTGTGTATATTCCCCCCTAAGGAGCATGGGGTCCCAGTCCCACACCAGGCCCCCCAGCTCAAGGTTTCAGTGGCAGGAAGAGAAGTCCCCATAACTTCTGGCTGTAAAAACCAGTGTAGATTGAGGAGGGAGGCTGAGGCTGCTGGAGCCCCAGGTAGTTCCTCTTAAAAGGGCTCAAGCATGGACTTGCTCAGACTTACTCCCTCTGAGCTCCAGTGCAGGGGCAGCAACTTGAGAGGTACCAGAGACATACTGAGAGGAAGTGAACTGTTTGACATCAGGGTGAGAGCTGGAGGGACAGCTTTCTCCGAGACAGAAATGCTGGCAAAAGCCATTATTCCTTTGATGAGCCCTTCCCCCACAGAGCCAGCATTTGGGCACCATAGGTATTTGAGAGCCCATCAATCTAGCTCCCACTGTTTGCCCCACCCTGGTGATTCCTGGAGACACTGCCCCACCCAACTTTTGAGCCCATTCTAGCTGTTTCCAGTGGCTTTACCATAGGAATGGCCTGTCTTGGCTCAGGCTTCAGATTTTCCTAAAAATATCTCAAACTAGCTGCCATCTGGTCTTAATGAGCCCCATACCTCTCACTAAGTAGCCCCAGGCCAGACACTAGCAGCAGCCAGCCTTGGTTTACAGCATGGCCTTACCTGGGCACCTCCAATTCCAGCACAAGAAGCAGCCATCTGAAGATCTCTTTGTAGGTTATGCCTTTGTAAAACAGGTGATGGCTGACCTTAGCCTGCACCTCCTGGGAGGTCTCAGAGCACATCCAGGGACAGCTTCAGACCACATCAAAGCACCACCAACCAATCACCTGTACAAGTGGCACACTCAAAGGGTAGACTCAATGGGTACCAGAGCCCTGCTGAATTAAGTCCTGCTCTGTGTGGTAAACCCCTGCACAGCTGATCCACCAAGGTGGTTAAAGGTCAGGGGTCAGTGGTCACAGCCAGTCCTTGCAGCTGATCAGCCTGAGTAAATCCCTCCCATTGACATGCCAACAGCAATCTAGACTCAATTACAACAGAAGGATATACAACCCACGAGGTGTGTATACCTCAAGTGCCCAGCTGGGGTGGTTAGGGAGGCTGTACCACTGGAGCTACAGGACACCTACTATATTAGGGCACAATATGAAACCTAGGAGGCATAGCAGCTTAATACATAGAAACAAACAGGGAGGCAGTCAAAATGAGGAGACAAAGAAACATATCTCAAATGAAAGAACAGGACAAAACTCCAGAAAAAGAACTAAACAAAATGGAGGCAACCCACCAGATGCAGAGTTCAAAATACTAGTTACAAGGATGCTCAAGGAACTTAGTGAGGACCACAACAGCCTAAAAAAGAACCAATCATAAATAAAAGATGCACTAAATGAAATAAAGAATAATTTAAAGGTAATCAACAGTAAAGCAAATGAAGCTGAGAATCAATTTGGAATATAAGGAAGCAAAAAGCACCCAATCAGAACAGCAAAAAGAAAAAAGAGCCCTAACGGGTTTGGGTCACTGGATAGAGCATTGGTCCATGAACTGAAGGGTCCCGGGTTCGATTCTGATAAAAGGCATGTGCCTCAGTTGCCAGCTCAATCCCTGGCAACCAGGAGGCAAACAATTGATGTATCGCTCTCACATCAATGTTTCTCCTTGTCTCTCCCCCTCCTTTCCACTCTTTCTAAAAATCAATGGGAAAATATCCTCAGGTGAGGATTAACAACAACAACAAGAATCCAAGAAAATGAGAATAGTGTAAGGAACCTCTGGGACAACTTCAAGTGTACCAACATTCGTAAAATGGAATGTGAAGAGCTGGAAGGAAAAGAGACAGAGTGAGAAATTGAAAACTTATTTGAAAAACTAATGACAGAAAACTTCCCTAACTTGGTGAAGGAAATAGACATATAAGTCCAGGAAGCACAGAGATTCTCAAACAAGATGAACCCTAAAGATTTGTATTCTTTCCTGACCTATGTTGTCTTTTTCTGACCCTAATCCCCTTTTCCTGCAGAATCAATCTGAGGGAGGAGATACAAGAAGCAATAAACACTGACCAGTTTTGGCTTTGCCAGGCTGGACAAGCAGCCTGCCCAGAGAGCACTGAGAAAGGATGTGTAAGATGGGACCTGTGATCCTAATAAGTGAGAAAGGACACTTTACCCCATCTTGGAGTCACATAACTGACTCCTAGGGTCTAATAGGATTGCTCTTTTTTATTCTCTTGCTGTCAGCTCCAAGGAATGACGTCCTTACTATAAAGCCAAAGCCATTTTAGGGGCCAGGAGCATGAGCCACAGCAGGAAGGCTGTGGAACCCATGGCCACTGGACACAGTCCTGCATTCTACGCAGCCCTGTACAGAGATGGCATGTGCTTGGCCATACATCCCCTCTCCCCCAACCCATGCTATTGGTTTTGTGTCCTGGCTGGGAATGGGGGTTCTTCCCAGGGTGAGTCTCTAAACACAGGATAATGTGAGCAGCCTAAGCCCCTTGAAAGGTTTCTTCATTTCTTTCTTGTTGGCTAACTTAGCACCAGCTCTTGGGCAAGGATGTGAGTTCCTTTTCAGGGCTTTGGTTTTCATTTTGTTTGGCTATACCCTTAGGAGGCTGCTTATCTGAATTCCTTTCCAAAGGAATGCCATCAGGAAGGGAATGTTCAGCCAGCCTAACAAATAACAAAGCAGCATAGCTACTTAGCACCCACTCATTCAAGAAGGGACATCAGTTATCAAGTTCAACTCTCAACTACCCTTACAATAAGCCCTTAAGTAGTTGTTCATAGCTGATTCCACAGAGTCTATGAGCAAATGCCAGCCCAGGGTTAATAGACACTCAACAAAGGATGAAAATGACATGGTGGGGCAGGGAAATGTGACTCTAATCAGGTATTTTACACTTGTCAGTCTTGAATGTATAAAGATTTTCAGGTGAGGCACCCTCATGATCAGCTTTAAATAGTTCTTCCAACCCTCAATGAAGTAATAAGTTGAAGAGAAATCCATTTCTTTGGCCAGATTCTGGTTTTGGCTTTGAGCCTTTCTCACAGAGCCTGGAATAATTCTAAAGCCACTGGCCTACTTCCTCAACTGTCCTCCTAAAGTCCTTTAATACTCATAGTCCCAGCTCCCCACTGAAGTATTTTAATGAATGTCCTTTGACCTTCACAGCTCCTGTTGCCTCTTTACTGCTTTGACATTCAGATTATCTGCTGTCTCAGTAATGACTAGTCTTTCTTCCTGGGACTCTAGACACTTTTTCCTGATTGAAAATATCTCCTTGTTCTTAAAAAAAATACTAACCTTGAGCTCACTGAAGTAATCTTACCTTTTTAAATCAGACTTTGCGGTGTAAGGACTTGGAGAATTCTGCATTTCCTAGCCCAGTGGTCGGCAAACTGTGGCTCGCGAGCCACATGCGGCTCTTTGGCCCCTTGAGTGTGGCTCTTCCACAAAATACCACGGCCTGGGCGAGTCTATTTTGAAGAAGTGGCGTTAGAAGTTTAAGTTTAAAAAATTTGGCTCTCAAAAGAAATTTCAATCGTTGTACTGTTGATATTTGGCTCTGTTGACTAATGAGTTTGCCAACCACTGTCCTATCCCCATTCAGAAAGCACTCCTGGTTGTATGAATTTTTCAACTCTGAGCAGCCCAGGGGAAAAGTAAACAAAAAATGTGGGTGAAGGTCAAACTTTCTCATCAGTTTCTCCGAAAACTGGAAGCCTGCTGTTAAGGACACGAACGAGTATTGGGTTTTATTCAGTTTGTTATCTGACCAAGGTCTGCCTAATGGATGGCACAGGTCCTGGCATGAGGGAACTTATTCTGTATCATACAACTACAATTCTTTGTTGTTCCGCATAGGTGATGGAAACAAACACTAATTTCTAATAAAATTGTTACAGTGCAAAAGAAAAACAAAAAGAAAGATGAACCCTAAGAGGCCCACAACAAGACAGATCATAATTAAAATGCAAAAAGTTAAGGACAAAGAGAGAATCTTAAAAGCAGCAAGAGAAAAGTAGTTAAGTTACCTACAAGGGAGGTCTCATAAGACTGTCATGTGATTTCTCAACAGAAACTTTGCAGGCCAGAAGAGAGTGGCAAGAAATATTCAAAGAGATAAAAAGCAAGGTTCTACAACCAAGATTACTCTATCCTGCAAAGCTATCATTTAGAATTGATGGACATATAAAGAGCTTCCCAGACAAGAAAAAGCTAAAGGAGTTTATCACCACCAAACCAGTATTACATGAAATGTTGAAGGGTCTTCTTGAAGATAAAAAATGTGAATAATACAATGGCAATAAATATATATCTATCAACAATTGAACTACAAACAAAATGAACAAGCAACAGAATCATAGATAGAGAACTTTATGTTGGTTGTCAGATGGAAAGGGGGGAGGGGGAGATTAACCAAAGAACTTATATGCATACTAGAGGCCCAGTGCATGATTGAATCATGCACCTGTAGGGTCCCCTACACGCTTTTGCTTTTCGCGGTGGAGCTGGGTGCCTGTCCGCTGGTGCACCAGGCCTTTCAGAAGCCTCCGGCTCGGCGGAGGCTTCTGAAAGGCCTGGTGCCGGAGCAGACAGGCACCCAGCTCCCCCACTTTTGATGGTCCGCGGTCACTGAGGGGGGCTACCCTGCTGTTGAGAGGCGCAGGGGGCAGGACCTCCGCCCCCTGTGCCTCTCAACGACCAGATCCGCGGCCGCTGAGGGGGGCTGCCGCGGACACCTGGCTACCCTGCCGTTGAGAGGCGCAGCTGGGTGTCCGCGGCAAGCCCCCTCAGCGGCCGTGGATCTGGCCGTTGAGAGGCACAGGGGGCGGGAGTCCCGCCCCCTGCGCCTCTCAACAGCAGGGTAGCCCCCCTCAGTGGCAGCGGATCCGTGCCTCTCAATGGCTGGATAGGCCACCCCGAGTCCTGCCCCCCAGCCTCTTGCCGCCCAATCGTGGGCGTAGCAGAGTGATGGTAATTTACATGTTACTCTATTATTATATAGGATATGCATAACCCATGGACACAGACAATAGTATGAGGAAGACTCGGGGGGGGAGTACACGGGTAGGGTAGAAGTGGTCAATGGGGGAAAAAAGAGGACATTTGTAATACTTTGAACAATAAAGATAAATTTTTTTAAAAAAACAGCATGATACTGGCATAAAAACAAAAACATAGATCAATGGAACAGAACAGAAAGCCCAGAAATAAACCCTTGACTTTATGGTCTATTAATAAATGACAAAGGAGGCAAAAATATACAATGGGATAAAGACAGTCTATTCAATAAATGATAATGGGGAAACTGGACAGATACATGCAAAAAAAAATGAAATTAGACCACCCTCTTACACTATATACAAAAATAAATTCAAAGTGAATTAAAGACTCAAACCCATAAAACTCCTAGAAGAAAACATAAGCAATAACATCTTGAACATTTCTCTCAGCAATCTGTTTTCTGACATATCTCCTCAGGCAAGGGAAACAAAAAAATAAACAAACAAATAGGACATCAAACTAAAAAGTTTTTACACAGCAAAGAAAACTATCAACAAAAAGAAAAGACAACCTACTGAATGGAAGAAGATATTCACCAATGATACATATGATAAGGGGTTAACATCCAAAATTTATAAAGAACTCATACAACTAAATACAAAATAACAATCTAATTAAAAAATGGGCAAGGACCTAACAAGATACTTCTCCAAAGAGGACATAGATGGCCAACAGACATTTGAAAAGAAGCTCACTGTTACTAATCACCAGAGAAATGCAAATTAAAACCACAATGAGATATCACCTCACACCTGTCAGAATGGCTATCATCAATATATTAACAAACAAGTGCTGATGAGGATGTAGAGAAAATGGAACCCTCCTGCACTGTTGGCAGAAATGCAGACTGGTGTAGCCATTATGAAAGGTCCTCATAAAATTTAAAGTGGAACTGCTTTATGATCCAGCAATGCCATTTCTGATTACATACCTGAAGAAACCCAAAACACTAAGTTGAAAGAATATATGCACCCCTATGTTCACTGCAGCATTACTTACAAAGATCAAGATATGGAAGCAACCCAAGCACCCATCAATAGACAAGCAGATAAAATGCTGTGGTACATACATACAATAGACTATTACTTGACCATAAAAAAAAAAAACTTACAATTTGCAACAGTATCAACGGATGTAGAGGGTAATATGCTCAGAGAAATAAGTCAGTAAGAGAAAGACAAATACCATATGATTTCACTTATATATGGAACCTAAAGGACAAAATAAACAAAAAAACAAAATAGAAACAGATTCATAGATACAGAAAACAAACTGATGGTTGCCAGAGAGGAGGGGACTTGGGGGAGTGAGTGAAAAAGGTGGAGAGATTAAGAAGTAAGAACTGGTAGTTACAAAATAATCACAGCCATGTAGAGTACTGCATACATAGGAAATATAGTCAATAATATTACAATGATTACAAATATGTATAGTGCTAAGCAGCTACTATAAATATCAGGGGAAACTCTTTGTAAAGTACATGACTGTTTAACCACTATGCTGCACACCGGAAACTAATATAAAATAATAATGAACGTAAACTATAATTTAAAAATAAAATTTAAGTTAATAAATAAATAAATAGGTTTCAAAGTGAAAAAAATGTCACAGGTTTCCGTGATTTTCTTACAAATGTTAAAAGTAGGCATTATAACAAAAAGCTATTTGCAAAGAGAGCAGAAAAATATCCTTTAGTATCTCAAATTGCCTTAGAATTAAGAGCAAGAATGCTAGATGGGAATGACTCTAGAATGAAGTTCCCTAGATCAACCAAAAAATAAAAATATATAATAAACATAACTTACCTTCTTTGGAAATTTCCAGTTCCCAAGAAAAGATGCTTATTAGAACTAAAAATTAAAATAGATATCTAAATTTCTTTCCAATGTAAAGTCCTGATCTCAAGCAATCATAACAGCAGCCCTTATCTTGCCACATGCTGATTTTTTTTCATACCATTGTTCTTGCTGCAACAGAGATAAGCACATGATGTAGAGGTTAAAGGTATTGAAATTAAATCAAGAAAAACGTATTTGAAATCAAGAGTACAATTTTATAGCAGAGATGTACATAGACTTCAGGACAACACAGTGAGAGGAGTGGAGATAGGAACATTTCCTTTCCTACCAATAAAAAACAGTAACTGGCTATTTATATACATAAATATGGCAAATCACTCGCAGAATTGAGCTGAAGGTCAAAACTTTATAAATAGCAATATAAACGAAAAAAATATAAACCAAAGGTAAAAGCTTCATGTGTCATTTTTCTTAAAGAGTAGAATGATCAAAGGAGAACCAAGATGGCAGTGTAGGTGAACACTGGTATTCACTGCCTCCCACAAACACATCAAAATTACAACTAAAATACAGAACAATCATCATTCAGAACCACCTGAAATCTGGCTGAATGAAGTCCTACAACTAGAGAACTAAAGAAGAAAGCACATTGAGACTAGTAAGAGGGGTGGAGGAGTAGAACAGGCTGGTCCAACACCCACATGTGGCATTTTTTTAAATCAGGAGGGATATTTAGACTTCAGAGGCCTCCCGTGAGGAGCAAGAGGTCCCAGCCCCATCCCAGACCCCCAGCCCTAGGTTCAAGAACTGGGAAGAGAAGTCCCCATAACATCTAGCTGTAAAAACTAGAAGGAATTGTGGCTAAGTGACACACGCTGCTGGAGACTCAGGCAGTTCCCCTTAAAGGGCCAGCACAAGGACCTACTTGGACTCGCTCCCTCTGAGCTTCAGCGCTGGAGCAGTGGGTTGGGGGGATTCAGAGACATATGGAGAGGAACCAGACTGTCATCGGAGCAAGAACTTGGGGGCAGCTTTCTCCAAGACATGGGTACTCAGGGGTCACTGTTCCTATGCTGATACCTCCCACATCACAGAGCTGACTGGCAGCCATATCTGAGTTTCCATTAGCCTGACTCACACTGTTAACTCAGCCTAGTGAATCCAAGACCCCACGCCATCCAATTTGCAATCCCACACAAGCTATTTGCAGTGGCTTTTCCACATGAATGGCCTGTCCTGGCTCACGCTTCAGCCTTTCTAAATTCTCTCAAACAAGCAGCAGCTGGCATCAGCATGCCTCATCCTCTCAATAAGAGGCCCAAGACCCACCAGTAGCACCAGCCTGCCTTGCTTCACAGCACAACTCACCTGGGAACTTCTAAGCCCAACACAAGTAGCAGTCATCTGCAGATTGCTCTGTAGCTCCTACAAGGTGGCCCCAGGCAGTGACTGACTTTGTACCTCCAGGGGGTCCCCAGACCCAGTGCACCCAATGGACAACTTCAGACCATACCAGATTACAACTCTACACATCCACAAGTGGCACACTCAAGAGGCAGACTTGGTCAGCACCAAAGCCTACTAGAGCAAGTCCTACTCCATAGGGGTGTCTCCTGCACAGCAGCTCTTCCACTGTAGTCGCAGCTGGTCCTCACAGCCAAGAGACCTGGAGGTCAATTCCTTGCAGTGACAAACAAATACAAAAAGACTGTGCACACAGCCCCACAGGGGTGCACCTAGAGTGCCCAGATCAAGTGACTGGGGAAGCTGAATCACTGGGCCCTACAGAACACCTACTACACATGGCCACTTTACCAATTCCAGGAGACAAAGCAGCTCTACTTAATAAATAGAAGCAAACACAGGGAAGCAGCCAAAATGTGGAGACAAAGAAACATGTAACAAATGAAAGAACAGAAGAAATATCCAGAAAAACAACTAAATGAAATGGGAGCAAGCAAACTACTGGATACAGAGTTCAAAACAATGGTTATAAGGATGTTCAAGGATCTTAATGAGAGCTTGAAGGGACTTAGTGAGAATTTCAAGGATCTTAGTGAGAATTTCAAAGACATGAAAAAGGACCAGTCACAAATTAAGCATACACTAAATGAAATAAATAATAATTTACAGGGATTCAACAGTAGAGAATTCTGAGAATCAAATCAATGATTTGGATTAAGAGGAAGCAAAAAATACCCAATCAGAAGAGAAAAAAAAGAATTCAAAAAAGAAGATAGTGTAAGGAGCCTCTGGGACTTCAAGTATACCAACATTTGCATTATGGGGATGCCAGAAGGGGAAGAGAGAGAGCAAGGTATTAAAAACCTATTTGAAGAAAAAGTGACAGAAAAATTCCCCTGTCTGGTGAAAGAAATGGACTTACAAGTCCAGGAAGCACAGAGTCCCAAACAAGAGGAATCCAAAGTGGCCCAAACCAAGACACATCATAACTAAAATGCCAAAGGTTAAAGACAAAGAGAGAATCTTAAAAGCAGCAAGAAAAAAGTAGTTAGTTACCTACAAGGGAATGCCCATATGATGGTCAGCTAATTTCTCAAAAGAAACTTTGCATGCCAGAAGGGAGTGGCAAGAAATATTTAAAGTGATGAACAGCATGGACCTACAACCAAGATCCCTCTACCCAGCAAAGCTATCATTTAGAATTGAAGGTAGATAAAGAGCTTTTTCACAGACAAGAAAAAGCTAAAGGAGTTCACCACCACCAAACCAGTATTACAAGAAATGTTGAAGGGTATTCTTGAAGAAGATAAAAAATATTAACAATAAAATGGCAATAAATACATAGTTATCAACCATTGAATCTAAAAATCAAAAGAAATGAACAAGGAATCTAATGAACAAAAGTAAACTGATGAATAAAATAGAACCAGAGGCATGGAAACATGGAACACACTGACGAATCTCAAAGGGGGTTGGGAAGAGATAACAAAAGAATTTATATGCATATATGCATTACCTCTGGACACAGATGATAGAGTGGTCAAGGCCTGGGGTGGGGTTGGGCCAGGTGAAGAGGGACAATGGGGGGGCGGGGAGAGGTACATCTATGATATTCTCAACAATAATGACTTTTTTTTAAGTGTAGAATAATCATGTAAACGATTCACCCTACCACTACAGAAAAAAAGAGGCATCTAGACAGATCTAAAAATTATGATCACTCCATAAGGAATCTAAACTTGACCAGTCCTGCTCTCAAATCTTTCTGAAGTGTCAGTCCAAACTTATTCATGTTTCATATTTACCTGTTCTAAAGACAAACAAAAAGTTTACTTGGTCCCTTTTACCAAATTTTGATAGACTACTTACCAGCCAATCTAACCTCTTTATGGCCTATGGTGACAACCCTAGACTGCCATTAGGTACCTGACTTCCTAATCCTATATAATAAATAGGTGATATGCAAATTGACTGTCACACTCTTGCACAAGATGGCCGCCCCCATGTGGCCACAAGATGGCCACCACAAGATGGCCGGTAGGGGAGGGCAGTTGTGGGTGATCAAGCCAGCAGGGGAGAGAAGTTAGGGGTAACTGGGCCTGCAGGGGAGGGAGGGCAGTTGGGGGCGACCAGGCCTTCAGGGGAGGACAGTTATGGGCGACCAAGCCGGCAGGGGAGGGCAGTTGGGGGTGACCGGGCCAGCAGGGGAGGGCAGTTGGGGGCGACTGGACCAGCAGGGGAGCGGTTAGGCATCGATCAAGCTGGCAGGGGAGTGGTTAAGGGGTGATCAGGCTGGCAGGCAGAATGGTTAGGGGCAATCAAGCAGGCAGGCAGGCGAGCGGTTGGGAGCCAGCAGTCCCAGATTGTGAGAAGGATGTCCGACCGGCAGTCAGACATCCCCCGAGGGGTCCCAGATTGGAGAGGGTGCAGGCTGGATGATTTTCATGCACCAGGCCTCTAGTTATATATATAAAAAAGACTAATATGCAAAGTGTCCCCGCAGGAGTTCGACCAGGAGACTGGGAGTTCTATCGCTCCCCATGACATTCGCTGACCACCAGGGGGTGGCGTGGAATGAAGAGATGCCCCCGCTGGCAGCCAGCAGCTAGGGAAGGGGGGTTCCCGCCAGCAGCTGGCAGCCTGTGGAGGCCCCAGCCAGCAGCCGGGGAAGGAAGGCCCCAGACGGCAGCTGGAAGGCCCCGATTGGCCCTGATCGCCAGCTAGGCCTTGGGACCCTACCCGTGCACAAATTTCATGCACCGGGCCTTTAGTTTATATATATAAAAGGCTAATATGCTAAGTGTCCATCCAGGTAATGACGTCATGTAGCAATGCCTGGCTTCCTCTCCCTAGCGACCACTAGCCTCCTGGCAGTTTCTTCAGCCTAGGAACACAACTTGCTTTATAACCAAATGTCTGTGAAGCGTTTTCCCATGCCTCATCTCATTTGATCCTCACAGAAATCCCGGAGTAGGTAGATAGGAGACTCGGTGGAATTCTATTTTCTTGTCATTAGCCAGAAAACAGAGATTTAGAAAGCTTAGAAACTTGACCCGACTGAAAAGAAGAAATGGTGGACCTTGAAAATTACTTCAGGTTTCCTCACTGCGCAGAATATAGTCAAACACTGATGCAGTTAAATATTTTACCCTTTGTTCTTCCTGCGTGATCTACAATAATAATCTGCTTCATGTTGATATTTACTGCTGTGTTGCTGACAATTACCTGAAAGAGAAGTTGGGGTGCTTCACTGGGCTGGAAAAAGTTTAGCTACATCAGAAAGTAGGTCTAATTATGAGTTTATTCTATATCTATAAAAGGCTAAGTTGACGTGCATGCGCAATACATACAAAGCTCTCATTGGCGCCAATCGCACACATGTGTTTCGACCTGTCATTGTCGATTGTGAATTTGGTTGACACTTCTATTATAGAGAAAGGGCAAATAGCAATATTAAAATATTTCTTCTAATTAATTTCCTTTCAATATGCACAAATTCGTGTACCTGGCGACTAGTTATCTCATAAGGTAATTATAAAGTGATTGCTTACGTCACTTAGAATTACAATTGACAATAACACAAATGAAATGAAATACTTGAGTTCAGTACTAGACAGAAAACTAGGCAGCAACCTCATACTCAAGGGAGCTAATGTTCTTAGACAACCATTCCACAAAGAATATCAACCATATATCCAGTTTCTGGAACAGTTCCCATCCTAAATACTATGACCTGTAACTAACTGTACTTGTCAGAGCAAGTGTCTGCAATTGCAATTTTAATTTGGAATACATGGACCCCTACATAAAAGACAAAAAGCACAGATTTACATGGAATAAACCAAAACTTAAATGTTTATATCTCAACTTTTCAAAGAGCAGTTGTATTTTTTATAAGGTACTGAGTAAGACCTTGAAACATAACAGGTCAGGGTCTAAAGAAACAGAAATACATCCAAGACCATGACAATGATGGGTCAACCAAATAAGGTCAATCCTGGGACAAAGATGAAACAGGGACAGAAGTCTGTAGGACTTGTTTTACCAGAGCCAAACAAATCAGTTAAATAAGTCACAGTGTAGTAACTGATTTAAGAAAAAACAGGACATGTTGATAGATGATGGTCTTCAACCTTGAATGCACATTAATATCATCTTGGAACTTTTAAAAATACCAACGCCTGGAGGATGCAGGACCAAATGTATCAGACACTGCCAGAGGCTAAAGCAAAAAACAGCTAAAATTGGAAGGCCTTTCTGATTGGTGTTTCTAGTTTGAGAAAGATAAATATCACATGATCTCACTCATTTGTGGAACATAATGAACAACATAAACTGATGAACAAAAACAGATCCAGAGACAGAGAAGCATCGATCAGATGCTCAAACCTCAAAGGGAAGGTAGGGGAGGGTGGGGGTAAGGGGGAGAGATCAACCAAAGGACTTGTATGCATGCATATAAGCATAACCAATGGACACAGACACCAGGGGAGTGAGAGCATGAATGGGAGGGGAGTAATGGGGGGATAAGGACACATATGTAATACCTTAATCAATTAAAAAAAATTGGAAGGCCAATGAGCTTTGATATTCAGCAGGGCTGAATCCTGCTGTGATTGCAAAGGGCTCGAGGCGATTTCAATCTGATAATCTTTACATTGAATACCAAACTTTACCTTTGATCTGCCTGTATGCACTGCTAAAGGGCAAATGTGTATTCAAGTGAATAAAAAGCAAACAGGACCCAGAAGTTTGTGTTTCTCTTCAAGAAAGAGGCTCCACCTGGCCCCCAAAGCCTTCTAAATTCATATTTCTTGTATAGCATTTTCATTTATGCATCGGCCCCTCCTTCAGATCCTGAACCTCGGGGCAAAGGTCGCAGCAAGACACAATCTGTGGCAGTAGGGTCCAAGAAACAAGTTTTTAATAAAGGTCTCGGGGATGATTATAATGGTCAGCCGGGTAGCAGAACCACTAGTACTGGGTAGCCAGGGAGTGTTATTTGTAACGCTTGGTCAGGGATGACCTTTTGAAGTGTTAGAATTGAAACTTACATTGTATCCTCAGGACACCCCAATTCTGAGGCACAGGGGACAGACAGCCAAGCCCACTTTAGAGATCTACCCCTGTGTTTCCATTCTCAGTAACAAATAACAGCACTTTATCAGGCCCAGAGAGTGTGAAGATAACAGGGCATGGAGAGAAGATACTCAACAATCAAAGAGAAGCAGAACACGACACTATGGAAAAATAGTGTGCTACCACCTCCGCTGTGGAATCAGATAATTTATCGGGGTCGGGGAATCCTGCCAGCTTCAAGCACACCCTAATGTTCCAGATAATTAACCACTGTGTGGACGGGGGAGGCTCATCAGAGCAGTGTGACTCCTCATCTTGAGGAAATGTGACAGCAGTCTTTCTTTAGAGTAAACAATGAAAAGCAATAAAAAGTTCACAAACAGGCAAGTACACACAATTAAAACAACCACCACCACCCTGTCTGAGAATCCCTCTTCCCACCCTACTGGCCTTGGATGGAGCAGAGATGGGCAAGAGGCCACACGGTCTCCACATCAAGTCAAACTCGTTTTACCCACTACGACCTGAAGCAGGTGTCAGCAAAGGCCAGAGCAGCGGTGAGACCAGAGATGGAGCGGCAGGGGCGGGGGCGGGGGCGGGGGCGCCAGGCGCCGGCGCCCAGGTCCGGCTCCGCGGCGCTGCGGCTGCACTGCACGCGCCCGCGTTGCCGCGAGTCGGGAAAAGGGAGGATGGGGATGCTCTCCCGGCCAGGCCCGGCCACGGCTCCAACTACTCGGGTCCCAGGCTGCGGCGGCCAGGCGCTCCAGCCCCGCCCCCGCCGTGGGCCGGAGCCCCTCCTCCCAGGCGCCCACGCCCCCAGCCCTGCCTCCTGCAGCTGCACAACCTCGGCAGTAGGCCGGCGACCGGGGCTCCGAGGCGGTGCGTGCGGAGGAAGGACCTTGGAAGCCGAGAGGCGCGCGCGAGGAGCCGGCAATGGACGGCAGAGGCAGGCCGGGTGCCCGCACACAACCCGCAGGCCCGCACTCACCTGCACGCCCGCCGGCAGCCGCGCGCTCGCCCGCGCAGGGCGGTGACTGAGGCCGCGCTGAGGCGCCGCGACGCGGGCCGCGGGGCCCTGCTTCACGACCACGCTACGTCTCACCGCAACCCCCGGCTACGATTGGTCGCGCTTCGGGAGGGGCGGGCCGAGGACATCGACTGGCCACCGCGGGCGGCGCCAAGCTCGGGGGCGGGCGGGCGGGGCGGGCGGGGGCGGCGGAGGGGGGGCCCAGGCCCCGAGGTTGTTCTCTCCGGGCTCTGCGCGCGCTCGCCGGGCCTGCGGCTGTTGCCTGACCTCTGGGGCCCAGCTCCTCGCTGCCTTCGGACAGTCAGGGTTTCCCCGGGAACATCCGTTTCAAGTCTTTTCTTGTCTGCGAAGTGATCAAACCGAGACGCCCCTACTTGTGGCGGAATGTTTTATAGTTCCGTGTGTCAAAGAAATACGATTTACTAATTAGGGGCTACACTATCTGTACTTAGATAAATGGATGACAAAGGAAAAGTGCCCAGCACGGTATCCCAAATCTCTTCCTCTTGATAACCTAATTAAGAGAGATAAAAAAAAAAAAAAAAATGAGAACATACCTAAGTATATGTATGCTATAATATAAAACCAAAGAAACTGGTCATTTCTGACTTGTCTGAAAAAAATAGTTTAGATGGTAATGTTACAAAACTTTATTTCTTTAAGTAAAGCAAAGCATGGTTCCTAAGATTAGATAAGCAAGAGCAAATTAAACCTGTTTCTGATGCAGCTAACTTGGGGGCTATTCACCAGCAAACCTGGCTACCTCTCTGGTGGCAAAAGCTTGTAGAACTGAGTTCATTCAGTTCCTGATCTGGTTCCTTTGTTTCTTCCTTTTGAACAAGGAAGTGAAATTTGGGCCCCAAGAACCATCAAGGAAGAATTGTTCAAAATAAGTGACTGTTGTCACATTAGATATTATTCTTTTTTTTTTTCCAATTTTTTTATTAAGGTATTATATGTGTACATATCTTACCATTGCCCCCCCCACCCCACTCCCATATATGCTCTCACCCCCCAGAGTTTTGCGTCCATTGGTTATGCTTATATGCATGCATACAAGTCCTTTGATTGATCTCTTATCTTCCCCACCTCTCCCTAACCTTCCTGCTGTAATTTGACAGACTGTTTGATGCTTTACTGCCTCTGTATCTTTTTGTTCAAGTTTTTAATGTTCTTTATTATCCATAAATGAGTGAGATCATGTGGTATTTTTCTTTCATTGACTTGCTTATTTCACTTAACATAATGTTCTCCAATTCCATCCAGGTTGCTGCAAATGGTAAGAATTCCTTCTTTTTTATGGCAGCATAATATTCCATTGTGTAGATGTACCATGGTTTTCTGATCCAGTCATCTGCTGATGGGCACCTAGGCTGTTTCCAGATCTTAGCTATTGTAAATTGTGCTGCTATGAACATAGGGGTACATATTTCCTTTCTTATTGGTGTTCCCAGTTTCTTAGGATATATTCCTAGAAGTGGGATTACTGGGTCAAATGGGAGTTCCATTTTCAGTTTTTTGAGGAAACTCCATACTGTTCTCCACAGTGGCTGCACCAGTCTGCATTCCCACCAGCAGTGCACGAGGGTTCCTTTTTCTCCGCATCCTCGCCAACACTTGTCATTTGTTGATTTGTTGATGACAGCCATTCTGACAGGTGTGAGATGGTACTGCACTGTCATTTTGATTTGCATCTCTCGGATAATTAGTGACCTTGAGCATGTTTTCATGTGTCTCTTGGCCTTCCTTCTGTCTTCTTTGGAAAAGATTCTATTTAGGTCCGTTGCCCATTTTTTTATTGGATCATTTATCTTCCTTTTATTAAGTTGTATAAGCTGCCTGTAGATGTTGGAGATTAAGCCTTTATCAGTGATGCCATTTGCAAATATGTTCTCCCATGCAGTGGGCTTTCTTGTTGTTTTGTTGATAGTTTCTTTTGCTGTAAAAAAGCTTTTTATTTTGATGTAGTCCCATTTGTTTATTTTCTCTTTAGCTTCCATTGCCCTAGGGGCAGTATCGGTGAAGAAGTTCTTTTGACGTATGTCTGAGATTTTGCTGCCTGTGGATTCCTCTAGTATTTTTATGGTTTCCCGTCTTATGTTTAAGTCCTGTATCCATTTTGAGTTTATTTTTGTGTATGGCGTAAGTTGGTGATCTAGCTTCATTTTTTTGCATGTGTCTGTCCAATTTTCCCAACACCATTTATTGAAGAGACTGTCTTTATTCCATTGTATGTTCATGCCTCCTTTGTCAAATATTAATTGAGCATAGTGGTTTGGATCAATATCTGGATTCTCTATTCTGTTCCATTGATCTATATGTCTGTTCTTGTGCCAGTACCAGGCTGTTTTGAGAATAGTGGCTTTGTAATACAGCTTGAAATCTGGTATTGAGATCCCTCCTACTTTATTCTTCTTTCTCAGGATTGCTGTGGCTATTCGGGGTCTTTTTTTATTCCAGATGAATTTTTGGAGAGTTCTTTCAAGGTCTGTGAAATATGCCGTTGGTATTTTAATGGGGAGTGCATTGAATCTATAGATTGCTTTGGGTAGTATGGACATTTTAATGATGTTGATTCTACCAATCCATGAACATGGTATGTTCTTCCATCTGTTTACGTCTTCCTCTATCTCTTTTTTCAGTGTCCTGTAGTTTTCCGTGTATAGGTCTTTTACCTCCTTAGTTAAGTTTATTCCTAGGTATCTTAATTTTTTTTGGTGCGATGGTAAATGGGATTGCCTTTTTAGTCTCTTTGTCTGTAAGTTCACTATTGGTGTATAGAAAGGCCATAGATTTCTTGGCATTAATTTTGTATCCTGCTACATTGCCGAATTCATTTATTAAGTCTATTAGTTTTTTGACGGAGTCTTTCGGATTTTTTATGTACAATATCATGTCGTCTGCAAATAAAGACAGCTTTACTTGTTCTTTTCCAATTTGGATGCCTTTTATTTCTTCTTCTTGTCTAATTGCGTTAGCTAATACTTCCAGTACTATGTCAAACAGGAGTGGTGAGAGTGGGCATCCCTGTCTTGTTCCTGTTCTTAGGGGAAATGTTTTTAGCTTTTGTCCATTGAGTATGATGTTTGCTGTGGGTTTATCATATATAGCTTTTATTACGTTGAGGTATGAGCCTTCCATTCCCACCTTGTTGAGAGTTTTTATCAAGAAAGGGTGTTGGATTTTGTCAAATGCTTTTTCTGCATCAATTGATATGACTATGTGGTTTTTATCTCTCAATTTGTTTATGTGATGTATCACGTTTATTGATTTGCGGATATTGTACCATCCTTGCATTCCTGGGATAAATCCTACTTGGTCATGGTGTATGATCTTTCTGATGTACTGCTGGAGCCAATTTGCTAGAATTTTGTTGAGGATTTTGGCATCTATGTTCATGAGGGATATTGGTCTGTAATTCTCTTTCATTGTGTTGTCTTTATCTGGTTTTGGTATTAGGGTGATGCTGGCTTCATAGAAGGAGCTTGGAAGTGTTCCTTCCTCTTGAATTTTTTGGAATAGTCTGAGGAGGATAGGTTTTAGTTCTTCCTTGAATGTTTGGTAGAACTCTCCTGTGAAGCCGTCAGGCCCCGGGCTTTTGTTTGCCGGAAGCTTTTTGATGACTTCTTCAATTTCGTCCATAGTTATTGGCCTATTGAGCTGTTGAGATTCTTCTTGATTGATTTTTGGAAGGTTGTATTTTTCTAGGAATATGTCCATTTCCTCCAGGTTGTCCAGTTTGTTGGAATAGAGCTGTTCGTAGTATTTTGTAACAATCCTTTGTATCTCAGCGGGGTCTGTTGTTATTTCACCTCTTTCATTTCTGATTTTGTTTATTTGGGTCCTCTCTCTTTGCTTCTTGGTGAGCCTGGCTAGAGGTCCATCAATCTTGTTTATCTTTTCAAAGAACCAGCTCTTGGTTTTGTTGATCTTTTGTATTGTTTCTTTGGTCTCTATGTCATTTATCTCTGCTCTGATCTTTGTTATTTCCTTCCTTCTGGTTACACTGGGCTTTTCTTGCTGCTCTTTTTCTAGCTCTTTGAGTTGTAGGGTTAGGTATTTTATTACCATTGTTTCTTGTTTTTTGTAATAGGCTTGTAGAGCTATGAACTTCCCTCTCAAGACTGCTTTCGCTGTGTCCCATAGATTTTGGATTGTTGTGTTTTCATTGTCATTTGTTGCCATGATGTTTTTTATTTCTTCCTTGATCTCTCTGGTGACCCAGTCCTTGTTTAATAGCATGCTCTTTAGTCTCCATGTGTTTGATTTCTTTGGATTGTATTTATTGTAGTTGATTTCCAGTTTTATGCCACTGTGATCTGAGAAGATGCTTGATATAATTTCTATCTTCTTGAATTTGAAGAGACTTTGCCTGTGACCCAGCATATGGTCTATCTTTGAAAATGACCCATGTGCACTTGAAAAGAATGTATATTCTGTGCCTTTGGGGTGAAATGTTCTGAAGATGTCAATTAATTCCATCTGGTCTAGTGAGTCATTTAGGATTGCTGTTTCTTTGCTGATTTTTTGTTTAGAGGATTTGTCCAATGGTGATAGTGGGGTATTAAAGTCTCCTACTATGATTGTATTGCTATTAATCTCTCCCTTGATATCTTCCAGGAGTTTTTTTATGTATTTGGGTGCTCCTATATTGGGAGCGTATATGTTTACCAGAATTATTTCTTCTTGTTGGATTTCTCCCTTTAGTATTATGAAGTGGCCTTCCTTATCTCTTGTTATGGCATTTACTTTGAGGTCTAATTTGTCAGATATAAGTATTGCTACCCCAGCTTTTTTTTCATTTCCATTTGCCTGGAAGATATTTTTCCCTCCCTTCACTTTCAATCTGTGTGAGTCTCTTGTTCTGAGGTGGGTCTCTTGTAGACAGCATATATATGGGTCATGCTTTTTTATCCATTCAGCCACTCGATGTCTTTTGATTGGAGCATTTAGTCCGTTTACATTTAAAGTTATTACTGAAAGGTATTTGTTTGTGGTCATATCTATTTTTGTGTCTGTATTCCTTCTTACCTGTTTATTTCTTCTTTTTACAGTATTCCCTTTAGCAATTCTTGCATTGCTGGTTTGGTGGTGATAAACTCCCTGAGTCTTTTTTTGTCAGCGAAGCTCCTGATTTCCCCTTCAATTTTGATTGATAGTCTTGCTGGATATAGTATTCTTGGATTCAGTCCTTTGGTTTGCAACACTTTGTATACCTCCTTCCATTCACTTCTAGCTTGTTGTGTTTCTGTTGAGTAATCATTTGACAATCTGATGGGTGTTCCTTTGTAGGTAACTCTCTGTCTCTCTCTTGCTGCCTTTAAGATTCTCTCTTTATCATTTATATTTGCCATTGAGATTATGACATGTCTTGGTGTGGGTCTTTTGGGGTTGATCCTGCTTGGGACTCTCTGTACTTGCGTAACTTTTATCTTTCCCATATCCGGGAAGTTTTCTGTCATTATTTCTTCAAATAGATTTTCTAATCCCTGCTGCTCTTCTTGTCCTTCTGGCAGCCCTTTTATACGCATGTTACTTCGCTTCATGTTGTCCTGAAGCTCCCTTAGGCTTTCCTCCTGCTTTTTAATTTTTTTCTCCAATTGCTGTTCAGATTGAGCTTGTTTCTGTACCTGATCTTCTAACTCACTAATTCGGTCCTCTGCTTCTTGTAGTCTACTGTTGAAACTTTCCATGGTGTTTTTGATTGTAGCTATATCACTTTTCATTTCTTCCTGATTCTTGCATAAGTTGTTGATTTTCTCATCCATCCGTATAAATTCCACGACCATTGCTCTGAACTCCTTTTCGGTCATGTTGCAAGCTTCAGTTTCACTAATTTCCTTTCTTGGCAACTCCACATTTTCTTTCCTCTGTGAGTTATTTCGTTTCCCCATTCTGGCTATCACCAGAAAGCTCAAGCTTCCGTTTGTGTGGACCTCGGCCGTGCGCTGTGGGGACTTCGCTCCACCCGAGTTTCACTGAAGTGCTCTGACACTAGGATGTGTGGCTGCCTTTGGTTGGTGGGAACCAGACTTGCCCAGGGTCAGTGTCCCCAGTGTTCCGTGTGGTCTCGTGTGCACACTTAGAATCAGGGGCCCTGTCAGCACCACACTGTTGGTATGTGCCGAAAATGAGATCCTTAGCATGTGCCAGGAGTCAGAGTTTCCCTGTATCTGCACCAAGAATCGAGTGTCAGAGTCTCTGTTGCCTTGTGCAGTTTCTCGTTGAGAATCAGGGTCCCTGTGTGTGCATGCACCAACAATTGGGGTCGTTGGCTCTTAGTGTGAATGCGCTGTGAGTCAGGGATCCCAGGCAGCTGTGTCCGGCGTGCCAAATTCCCTGAAGTGGAGCTGTGTCCTGTGTGTGCTCTCTCTACTGAGCCAAACCGGCTAGGGCGCACACTCTCAAATCCCTGAAGGTGAGCTGCCTTTGTGCACTCTCCCAGAATCCCCGAAGAGGGGCGGAGTCCGTCCTGCGTGCCAAATTCCCCAAAGGGAAGCCCCTTTGTGCACGCTCTAAGATTCCCCGAAGGGGAGCTGTGACCCGCAAGCCAAATTCCCCCCAATTCCCCAAAGGGGAGCCCTCTGTGCGCACTGACAGATTTGCCTGAAGGTGAGCTGCTTCTGTCCTGCGCGCCAAATTCCCTAAGGCGGAGCGTGTCTCTGCGCAAAGCTCTGCAGCTTGTGCGAGGGGCGTGTCTATCAGTTACTCTGGCGCTATCCGCATGCGCCTGCGGGGAGGGGGATAGGCTCTTTGACTCACGGGAATCTGCCGGGAAGTCTGGATTCTTGTTGTTTCTTCCACTGAAGCTGTGATAGCAGTTCTCTGTCCCCAGTGGCTGCAGGGTCCTGGTTTGTGTCAGAAGCCAGGATCCGAGTCTCAGGCAGCTCTGTTTCTCAAGATGGCGTGGTCTCCGCGTCCGCACCAGCCGCCGAGAAGTGTCCGCTTTGTGCGCGGGGCTCCGCCATCTAGGACTGCCCGGTTAGGCAGCCCCTTGGAAGCCCTGCAGAATCTATCTGACCCTAGCTCACACCCACACACACACCACACACGTCTACACGTCTACACTCTCCTCTATGGGTTCCTCACTCACACTCTCTCTCTCCCCACCTTCTTGCCGGTCGCCATCTTTCTCCGAAAGACTTCCTAGATACTATTCTTAAGTGAACATGGAACATCTCAAAGATAGGCCACATTGTAGGACATAAAACAAGTTTCTGCACGTTCAAGAAGATTGAAATCATATCAAACATCTTCTTGGATCACAATGGCGTGAAACCAGAAATCAACCATTATAAAAAATAAACTCAAAAACATTCAAACACATAGAGGCTAAATAGCATGTTATTAAACAGTGAATGGATCACCAATGAGATCAAGAAAGAAATAAAAATGAAAATGAACACACAGCAACCCAAAATATATGAGATACAGCAAAAGTAGTCCTGAGAGAAAAGTTCATAGCATTACAGGCCTACCTCAAGAAACAAGAAAAAGCTCTAATAAACTATCTAACACCACAACTGAAAGAATTAGAAAGAGTGTGGCAAAGAAACGCCCAGAGGAAGTAGAAGGAAAGAAATAAAGATCAGAGCAGAAATAAATGACATAGAGACTAAAAAAGAATACAAAGGATCAATGAAACCAAGAGCTTGTTCTTTGAAAATAAAAACAAGATTGATGAACATTTAGCCAGAAAACTTGAATTGGCTGATAACAACTAATGAAATTGAAGCAGTAATCAAAAAACTCTTAGCAAACAACAGGGCTGGACCAGGTGACTTCACAGGCAAGTTTTACCAAACATTCAAAGCAGAATTAAACCTATTCTCTTCAAACTATTTCAAAAAGTTCAAGCTCTTTTTACAAGATCAGCATTACCCTAATCCCCAAACTAGATAAAGACACTACAAATAAAGAAAATTATAGGCCAATATCTCTGATGAACATAGATGTTAAAAATCCTCAGCAAAATATCAGATCCAACAATGCATGAGCAAGTGGGATTTATTCCATGGATGCAAGGCTGGCACAATAAATGCAAATCAATAAATTTGCTATGTCACATAAACAAAATGAAGGATAAAACTCACATGATCATATCAATAGATGCAGAAAAAGCATTGACAAATCCAGCACCCATTTTTTATTAAAGCTCTCGGCAAAGTGGGAATAGAGAGAACATACATCAACTTAATAAAAGCCATATATGACAAACCTACAGTCAACATCATAGTCAATGGTCAAAAACTAAAAGCCTTTCGCTTGAGAACAGGGACAAGATAGGGTTGCACACTTTCACCACTCTTATTCAAGACTAGAGGCCCGGTGGAAATTCGTGCACCGAGGGGGGTTGTCCCTCAGCCCAGCCTGTACTCTCGCCAATATGGGACCCCTCAAGGGATGTCCGACTGCCCGTTTAGGCCCGATCCCAATGGGATCGGGCCTAAACGGGCAGTCGGACATCCCTCTCACAATCCAGGACTACTGGCTCCCAACTGCTTGCCTGCCTGCCTTCCTGATTGCCCCTAACCACTTCTGCCTGCCAGCCTGATTACCCCCTAACCACTCCCATGCCAGCCTGTTTGCCCCCAACTTCCCTCTTCTGCCAGCCTGGTCACCCCTAACTGCCCTCTCCTGCAGGGTTGATCACCTCCAACTTCCCTCCCTTGCAGGCTTGGTCCTTCTCAACTGCCCTCCCTTGCAGGCCGGGTGCCTCCCAACTGCCCTCTCCTGCTGGCCATCTTGTGGTGGCCATCCTGTGTCCACATGGGGGCAGGATCTTTGACCACATGGGGGCAGCTGTATTGTGTGTTGCAGTGATGATCAATCTGCACATTACTCTTTTATTAGGTAGGATAGAGGTCTGGTACAGGGGTGGGGGCCAGCTGGTTTGCCCTGAAGGGTGTCCTGGATCAGGTGGGGGTTCCCTTGGAGTGTGGGGTGGCCTGAGCGAGGGGCCTGTGGTGGTTTGCAGGCCGGCCATGCCCCCTTGCAACCCAAGTGGAGGCCCTGGTATCTGGAATTTATTTTCCTTCTACAATTGAAACTTTGTAGCCTGGAGCAGATCCAAGCCTGTGGCTCCCTCCATGGCCGGCAGCCATTTCTGTTGAGGTTATAATTGAAACTTTGTTGCCTTAAGCGGGAGGGCCCAGCCAGGGTGTGCAGAAAGCTTTGCTTCCCCTGTTGCCGGCGGCAACCCTGGCTTACTCTCTCAAGCTCCATTCTGCCGCCATTTGTTTGAATTTGTTTACCTTCTATAATTGAAACTTTGTAGCTTGAGTGGAGGCTTAGGCCTGGCAAGGGCAGGCGGAAAGCTTGGCTTCCTCTGTTACCTAGGAAACCTTGCTCTCTGTGGCTGTAGCCATCTTGGTTTGGGTTAATTTGCATGCTCGCTCTGATTGGATGGTGGGCGTGGCTTGTGGTTGTGTCAGAGGTATGGTCAATTTGCATATTTGTCTATTATTATGTAGGATAGTACTGGAAGTCCTAGCCACAGCTCTCAGACAAGAAGAAAACATAAAAGGCAAACAAATTGGAAAGGAAGAAGTTAAACTGTCATTTTTCATAGATGAAATAATATTGTACATAGAAAACCCTAAAAACTACACCAAAAACTACTAGATTTAATAAATGAATTTGGAAAAGAAGCAGCATATAAAATTAACAAGAAAATTGATGGAAATTTTACATACCAATAATGAACTATCAGAAACAGAAATTTAGAAATCAATCCAATATAAGACTGCAACAATGAAAACAACAAAATAAGATACCTAGAATAAACTTAACCAAGGTGGTAAAAGATCTGTATTCAGAAAGCTATAGTACATTAGAAAAAGAAACAGAGGAAGATACAGACAAGTGGAAGCATATATAGTGTTCATGAATAGGGAGAATTAATATCATTAAAATGTCCATACTACCCAAAGCAACCTATAGATTCAATGCAATTCCTATTAAAATACCATAAGTATACTTCACATAAGTAGAACAGATATTCCAAAAACGTGTATGGAACCAAAAAAGATCCTGACTAGCTGCAGCAATCTTGAGAAAGAAGAACAAAGTTGGAGGTATCACAATATTAGCTATCAAACTAGACTACAAAGACTGGTACTGGCACAAGAACAAGAATATAGACCAATGGAACAGAACAGAGACCCCAGAAATCAACCCACATTATTATGGTCAATTAATATTTGACAAAGGAGGCAAGAGTATACAATGGAGTCAAGACAGTCTCTTCAATAAATGGTGCTGTGAAATTGGACAGGTACATGCAAAAAACAACAACACACTAGACCACCAATGTACACCATATACAAGCATAAACACAAAATGAATAAAAGCTTTCAATGTAAGTCGCAAAATCATAAAAATCCAAGGAAAAAATGTAGGCAGCAAAATCTCAGACATCTCACAAAGCAGAATTTTCACTGGGCAAGAGACACAAAGGAAAAAAATAAACAAATGGGACTACATCAAAATAAAAAGCTTCTGCAAAAGAAACCATCCTCAACATACAAAGGGAACGTACCATATGGGAGAACATATTTGCCAATGATACATCTGATAAGGTGTTAATCTCCAAAATATATAAATAACTCTTACAACTCAACAAGAGGAAGACAATCAAATTAAAAAATGGGCAAGGGAGCCCTTGATGGTTTGGCTCAGTGGATAGAACATCAGCCTACGGACTGAAGTGTCCCTGGTTGGATTCCGGTCCAGGGCACATGCCCAGGTTGCAGGCTCAATCCCCAGTAGGGGGCGTACAGGAGGCAGCCAATCAACGGTTCTCATCATTGATTTTTCTATCTCTCTCCTTCTCCCTTTGTCTCTGAAATCAATGAAAATATATTTTTTAAAAATGGGCAAGGGACTTTAATAGATACTTCTCCAAAGAGGACATACAGATGGCTATTAGACATATGAAAAAATGCTCAACATCACTAATAATTTAATACAAATTAAAATAATTAGGTATCACCTTACACCTGCCAGAATGGCTATAATCAAGAAATCAACAAACAAGTGCTGGTGAGGATGTGGAGAAAAGGGAACCCTAGTACACTGCAGGTAGGAGTGCAGACTGGTACAGCCACTGTGGAAAACAGTATGGAGTTTCTTAAAAAATTAAAAATGGAACTGCTGGGGTCTGGCCAATCGGGACTGAGTAAGACAGGCCAGATACGCCCTGGAGCCCTCCCACGGTTCCTCCCCAGCCCCGATCGTGCACCAGTGGGGTCCCTAGGCCGCCCTCTTGCAATCCGGGATCCCTCGGGGGATGTCAGAGATCCGGTTTCGACCTGATCCTACTCATGCAGGAGCTGACCCTTGGTGGTCAGTGCACTCCCACAGAGGGAGTGCTGGCGAGTGCAGCAGGGGTGCAGGAGCTTCTCCAACCTCCACAGCAGAGCTAACGACCATCCTCCGAGGATGACGACCATCCTCCGAGGGCACAGGCTGGGCTGAGGGACACTCTCCTCCCCCAGTGCACAAATTTTGTGCATTGGGCCTCTAGAAAGAAAGAGAGCATAACTAGGAAAAGTGATTTGGGTGGAGTTTTTGAAAAGTTACCTACTTTCAAGTGATGTAGGTATTGAGGATCCTGGAGTTTTACTATGACTCATTTCCCTTTTTATTTAATTTTTATATTTGACATAATACACTGTATTATTTCTATAATATATAAATTATAGTTAAGGTTATTTTAGCTTAGTTTTCATTGTAAAGAAAACTAAGATGGAGATAATTGAGGAGTTGGAAATAAATGATAGATGTTAAGAGGTTATATGTGTATATGTCAAGAAGAAAGAAATTATGTAATTCTGAGGGGAAATTAATCTAGTTGAGAATTCTGTGTTCCAAGCAAACATTTATTGAAAATTATATAACTTCTTTCTTTCTGAAATAATTTGTTTCATCAGCAGAGTAATTACAGTCATTTCATTCAACATGTTTAAAGTAATAACTGATATTTTTAGCAACTGCTTTGTTTTTAATGCACCAGTCAAATAAAGAATTTTTCCTGCAAAATGAAAGTAAAATTATGTATGTACACAAATACCTCTGAACATAAATATACACAAATATTTTTGGAAAAGCAAAAATAAATTAAAATATTTCAAAGGATCAAGATATTAAATTGGGCTAGAGTTAACGAAAGAAGTCACCTTTTAGTAGGTAATACATAATTCATACTTAAAAGACGATGCCTATGAACAAAAGCCTATACCAATTTATAGGGAAAATAGAATCAATTTAGGAGAAAAGAAGAAAATAGTAATGATAGGTCAAAATTTTTTGTGATAAATTCTTAATTCTAAACTATTAGAGGTATTTTTAGGTGAGCACTGGGTAGTAAATTAACACATTTTTAATTGAGAGTGACGTTACTAGAGTCAGATCTAGTGTCATGTAAAATGGATTTGCAAGCCCTAGCTGGTTTGGCTCAGGTGATAGAGTGTTGGCCTGCGGACTGGAAGGTCCCAGATTCGATTCCAGTCAAGGGCACATGCCCAGGTTGTGGGCTTGATCCCCAGTGGGGGGCATGCAGGAGGCAGCCAATCAATGATTCTCTCATCATTGATGTTCCTATCTCTCTCTCTTCCTCTCCTTTCCTCTCTGAAATCAATAAAAATATATTTTTTAAAAATGAATTTGCAAGACGTCGAGGTAGGTGATGTTTTCCACAGATATAATGACCACAACTAGAAGTATAGCTTAGTAAATAAAAGCAAAAGATAGGGAAACAAAGATATATATCCAAAAAAGAAGAAAAGTCAAAGTTAACTAGCCTCTGGTCCAAGGAGCTGATGATTTTGTCACTGAAAAATATTAAAAGTTATAAAGAGGTTAGGTTAGGTGAGAAAAGATGAGGTCAGTTTCAATGTGTGTGATTTAAAGGGCTCATGATAATTACAGTTGAAGTGTCCAGAGGGGAAGATGAGGACCGATGTAAAATAGGAATTAGGAATTCTAACAAGAAAGGAGATTCATTTCAATTACTTCAAATTGTGTATATTCCCTGTAAAGATACACACCCAAATAAGCATCTAAAAAATTTCAACAAACAAGACTATAGAACTATTAGAGGCCCAGTGCACGAAATTCATGCATAGGTAGGGTCCCTAGGCCTGGCTGGCAACCAGGAGATGATCTGTGGGCCGACTGGCAGGGCGATCGGGGGCCCACTGGCACCCGCCTTGCCTGGCCTGGGGCCTGCAGGCAGCTCCTACATTAAGTGTCTGCTCCCTGGTGGTCAGTGCACATCATAGCAACTGGTCATTCTACCATTTGTTCTACCGTTTGCTCTATTTGCATATTAGGCTTTTATTATATAGGACTAGAGGCCTGGTGCAAGAAATTTGTGCACAGGGGCTAGGGGGGCCCCTCAGTCCGGCTGCACCCTCTCCAATCCCGGACCCCTTGGGGAATGTCCAACTGCCGGTTTGTGCCCTTACTTTTAACAGATGACAGTTCCATTGTTGTTTCTTTCTGTTCATGCTTAAATGCTTTGAATTAGTAGGTATTCAAAGTGTGTATACATTTTGGGAGGACGCCCTGTATATCTCTAGTCAGCAGTGAAAGGAACCAATGGCGGGTTTGGAAGCCCCAGACAGGGAACCTTGCTCACTCCCCGCATGTCTCCCCACTGCACTTTCCAGCTTCGTGGGCAGCGGGAGAATCAATGTTTTCTCTCATTAACTCGGAAATGCACGTCCTGTCACCCGCTGCCTGGCAGGAGTGCGCTAGGCTCCAAGCGAGCAAGGATCAGTCAGGGCAGCCTTCACTCATGGGTGCCAGCACCCAAAGTGCACATTCCTCCTTTGCAGTCACCCCAATTATTCCACCATTTCACTGAAAGGACAGAACTCCTTGCCTCCTCTAGGTTCCTGATCTTGAACACTGACCGAAGGCACCTCAGTGAGGGCCGCCCGCACCCACCAGGTGTGTCTGTCCACACCTGCTCCCACCTCAGCACCTGCATTGGCCCCACGGAGGTGATCTTGTCGCTGCACTGGCCTCCGCGGGAACAGAGTATCACCATTCCACCCTCTCACTGTCATTTCACAGGTGCCCACCCTCAGCACCCAGAACACCCAGACACTCTCCAAAGGATGTGAGCATGCTGGAGTGAACGTGCTCACATCCTGTGGGGGATGTAGGCATGCTGGGGTTGATGGAAATGTGGCAGAGGGGCCGGGGGGAACTTGCGCGTGCCATGGTCCAGGACTGTTGCAGGCGCGTGGGTGACAGCAGGCTGGGGGATGTTTGCACACCGGAGGGGAGGAGAGGATGTGCGCACCAGAGGCCTGCAGCTGCGCAAATCCACAAACCCCCATGGCGCAGCCAGGAGGATGTCAGTCTGGTCCGCCAAGGTGGCTGTCCCTGCGACCAAGGAAGCCAAGCCCCCCGACCCCCCCTACTCTGCTCCAGCCACCACCATCTTTGTCACATCAATTTGCATATTCCCTCCTTATTGGCTGTGGGCACCACCATCTTTATCTCAAAGTGATGATCAATTTGCATATTACTATTTTATTAGATAGGAGGGTTATCAGAGGACCATTGTAGACTCAATGTGTGTCTTGGGACTTTAACAGTAGGAATCTCTGTGTCTGTAGTCTGATCATCTGTGGCTAGAAGGAAGAATGTGCTGTATTCTTGCCAACGTGTGCTCCTAGAATTTTCACCTGAAGGATTCTCTGAGTAGGGTAACAGTCCAGAGGGTGGGCTGTACAAGTTAATGGGCTGTGCTAGAGAAGATTCAATATGATTACCAAATTTATTTTATTGTCATCCTGGGTACACAATTCAACTATATTTTTCTGCCTCCTCTGCAGTTAGGTAGGGCCTTGTGACTAAGTTCAGAGCAATGGAACTGGCATCGTGGAGACAAATGTGTGCCATTTCCAGTACTGATACCTTAAACATCTTGTATGGTTCTCCTTAATATCTCTCCTCTCTATCTGTTAGCAGGATGATGCCAAGGGAATCTTAAAGCTATTGGGTAGAACAAGGGTCTCACTAAATGGGCTGTTCTTACTAAATGCTATTTTTGCTGCAAGTTAAAATGTATCACAGTGTTTTGTTGACAGAACTGTAAATAACATGTGCTTGTTGGGAACCCAACCAGATAAGTGTAGCAAACTGCTAAATAAATAAACAAATAAATAAGAGAAATCAACATGTAATTAACCAAATAGTTTATATAAGCAATGGCTAAGCCTCCCTTGCCAGAGACAGAGGCTTTGGCTGGGAATCCCCTGTCTCCCTTTTTCTTTGCAAGTAAGTGAGACTATGGCAGCCACATCTCCTTATTGAGTAGAACATCCCAAGTGGCAAACCTCTTGAGATAGGGAACCAAGCCACCTGCTGAGATGGCATGAAAGGAATCTGGACCTCAAAATCATTTCTGTTAAATCCACGGGGCCCAATAAGTGAAAAATAAACTTTTACTATATAAAGTCATGGTACTGGCTTTATTGAGGTAGCCTGGAACTGAACCCATGCTATCTTTGCGGTATGTCTGTCTACATACTGCAGAGAGGTGATTTTAAAAACTGATCAACTTGTACACTTAACATTGCTCTTTTCACTACATTTTAATTTATATTGATGCAAAAACATACAGGCAGAGATGGAGAATCATTCAGTAGTCATGGAGATAAGAACGTTTTATTTAAAAATCTTTCCCCCCTCTCAACCATGTCACCGATGACCAATCAAGATTGTCATGGCTGGCTCGTTCCAGGTGGAAGGTGTGTCATGGGGTCTGTTATGGGCGAGGGCTCCATGGTGACCAGACAGTCCCTGTGCGGATGGTCCATGGAGGCACTGTGGTCCACTGTAGAGCCGGGCTTTGGGCCCATCCTTGGGAAGCTGGGCGAGGAGGCGGTGCAGCTGCTGCCCCATGGCTTGAGTCCACGCTTCCCGGTCCATGTCCTTCAGTGGGAGCTATTGGCCTTTTCACTTGTCATCGCTCCTTGGTGGATCTCGTATTTATAGTTAGACTTGTTCTGTCTGTTCGGAGTCGACTTTATGTAAGACGCGAAGCGCAGCCGGCAGAAGCACTGGCCGCACAGGTTGAGGAGAAATGCCAGCTCATTGACCAGTTGAGCGCAGCTGAAGAGGAGTGCACGGAGATCCAGTCATCCTTAGAGGATGGCAGGAGTGAGAAGCAGGCATTAAGTATACCCAGCCTTGCCGACGCTTGCAGAGAGGTCATCATGACCTACAAGAAGCGGAAGCAGGGGGTTACATCCCTGGCTCACGAACTGAAAGGTGAGAGATCCAAATGCTCCAGGCAAGAGGCGGAGATGGCGGAAATGCTAAAGAAGCTGAGGTCCCTGGAAGAGGTCGTGAAAATCTCCACTTCACAAGCTGCTTTTCCAAACCTGCCCAGGATGCCAGGAACCAAGCCCTGATGGTCCCCTCCTCAGGAGTGCACCCGAGTCTTAAAGGAGCGCTGTTCCTCATCTCCACGTGGCCTCTCCAGCTGCCAGCTGTGCCACCCACCTGGGCTTCCACCAGTGGATACCTCCCTAGGCTGGACTCTTCCTCCTCCAAATGCTGTATACAGCGGTCAGCTCCTGCATGGATGATCCCTCCCAGTGTAAAGAACATAAGATTTGCTGCAACACACCAAGAAATGGGAGCTTCTCCATAGTCACAGAATGTTTGGATTCTCTCTTAGCAGCAATGATAGAAATGTACTTAAGAGATGCATCTTTGACTCAAATCAAATCTTCACCAAACTACATTTTTCAGATTTTTGTGATTGTTATATATATATACTAGAGGCCCAGTGCATGAAAATTCATGCACTGGAAGGGAGGTCCTTCAGCCTGGCCTGCCCCCCTCACAGTCCGGGAGGGGAAGGCAATGCCCCATCACACCTCTGCTGCTGCCATGCTGGCAGCGCAAGCCTCGGCCAGCCCTGGTTACCTGAGTCTCGGGTGGTCCTGGGCAGCTGGGCAGCCTCCATCTGAGGCTTGCCTGTGCCTTGGGCCGGCCCTGGGTGGCTGAGGGGCTGAGGGGGCTGGGGGACTCCAGAGCCAGGTGCGCAGCAGGGGAAGGTCCAGCCTTGCCATGCGCCTGCTGTCCCGGCAGGGCTGAGGGGACTGGGCGCCGCCATCTTGTGGCTGTGGGTGCTGTCATCTTTGAGGGCGTGGCAGTTAATTAGCATATTCCCTTCTTATTAGCTGTGGGCACCGCCACCTTTGAGGGTGGAGCAGTCAATTAGCGTATTCCCTCTTTATTGGCTATGGGTGCCACCATCTTTGAGGGCAGGGCACTCAATTAGCATATTCCCTCCTTATTGGCTGTGGGCACCACCATCTTTGTGACAGCGTGAGGGTCAATTTGCATATTCCCTCTTTATTAGGTAGGATATAGTAATCTTCTAAGTCTTAAATTAATTAACTGCACACCTGGCAAGTGCGTTTGGCACTTAGCATAAAACATTATATTTTATTCTCAAATTAAATATTCTATTTTAATTTAAATATTCTAATTTAAAATACATATGCAGCTTTGCAGTAAAGATTTTTAATTGTCCAAAAAGTCACTTAAATTTGGAGGTTTGTACATCATTTAGTATTAATTATCCTATCTATAATAATAAAAGCATAATATGCTAATTAGACCAGACAGCCTAACAACCTTCTGGACAACCTTCCTGATGAAACCGTGGTGGCAGGGGCCAAGGCAGAGGCAGTTAGGGGTGATCAGGCAGGCAGGCGAGTGGCTAGGGGCAATCAGGCAGGCAGGCAAGTGGTTAGGGGCGATCAGGCAGGTGAGTGGTTAGGAGCCAGTGGTCCCAGATTGCGAGAGGTTGCAGGCCAGGCTGAGGGGACCCCCCCCCCCCGCCCTGTGCATGAATTTTGTGCAATGGGCCACTAGTATAGTATTTATAAAATGGCATATATAGTATAGTTTTTTACACCAAACTTAAGGAAATAAATTTTTAGGAAAAGACTACCTGCCCTAAAAAGGAAAGTTTATTTTTATTAAACTAGAGTCCTTTTGTTTATAAGTGTTAATAAATTATAAAACAAATGCATTAAACTCTATATAAAATAAAAATAGAAGAAAAAAAAGAAAGAAGAAAAAAGTGGACAGCATCTGATTTCAAACTATATTACAAAACTATAGTAATCAAAACAGTATGGTGTTGCCATAACAACAGACACATAGAACATTGACCAATGGAACATAATAAACAGATACTAAATTCATACATATATGGTCAATTAATATTTGACAAGAGGGCCAAGAATACTCAATAGGGGAAGGATAGTCTCTGCATATATGGTATTGGGAAGATTAGATATTCACATGCCAAAGAATGAAAATGGACCCCTAAATTACACTACTCACAAAAATTAACTCAAAATGGATTAGAGACTTAAACATAAAACCTGAAACTATAAAATCCTTTGAAAGTTGTAAGTCTTAAAAGTTTTTATCTCATACACACAAAATTATTACTATTTGAGGTGATGAATACATGTTAACTAATGTTATCATGGTAAACATTTTATAATAAACTCAATATATCAAGCCATCATGTTGTACACTTTAAACTTACACAATGATATATGTCAATCATTTCTCAATAAAGCTGGACAAAACGTTTTAATAAAATAGAAAAAAACAAAAAGCAAATTGTAGCAAATACATACAATGAAATACTACTCAGCAATAAAGAATGAACTATTAGATGAATCTCTAAATAATTATGCTTAGCAAAAGCAACTAGATAAAATAGAAAGGTTATGAAAGAGATGAGGAACCTTTTGGGGGTGATGAATAAGTTCATTATCTCAACTGCTGTGATGATTTTATAAACATGTACAATCATGCACTGCTTAATGAAGGGGATATATTCTGGGAAGTGCATTAAGCAATTTTGTCACTGTGCCAATGTCATAGAGTGCACTTACACAATCCCAGATGATATACCTAGGCCAGTGGTCGGCAAACTGCAGCTCGCAAGCCACATGCAGCTCTTTGGCCCCTTGAGTGTGGCTCTTCCACAAAATACCACGGCCTGGGCGAGTCTATTTTGAAGAAGTGGCGTTAGAAGAAGTTTAAGTTCAAAATATTTGACTCTCAAAAGAAATTTCAATCATTGTACTGTTGATATTTGGCTCTGTTGACTAATGAGTTTGCCGACCACTGACCTAGGCTATATGGAATAGCATATAGCCTATTGCCCTTAGGCTACAAGCCTATACATCATGTTACTGTGCTTAATAATGTAGGCAATTATAACACAACTAGAGGCCCAGTGCATGAAATTCAGCCCAGTCTGCACCCTCTCCAATCTGGGACCCCTCGAGGGATGTCCAACTGCCCGTTTAGGCCAGATCCTGGTAGGATTGGGCCTAAACGGGCAGTCGGACATCCCTCTCACAATCCAGGACTGCTGGCTCCCAACTGCTCGCCTGCCTGCCTGATTGCCCCTAACTGCTTCTTCCTGCCAGCCTGATCACTCCCTAACCACTCCCCTGCCAGCCTGATTGATGCCTAACTGCTCCCCTGCCAGCCTGTTTGCCCCTAACTGTCCTCCCCTGCAGGCCTGGTCACCCCTAACTGCCCTCCCCTGCAGGCCTGGTCCCCCCCAACTGCCCTTTCCTGCAGGCCCAGTCACCCCCAACTTCGCTCCCCTGCTGACCATCTTGTGGCAGCCATCTTGTGTCCACATGGGGGCAGCCATCTTGTGTGTTGGTGTGGTGGTCAATTTGCATATTATTCTTTTATTAGATAGGATTAGATAGGATAGAGGCCTGGTGCATGGTGGGGGCAGGCTGGTTTGCTGTGAAGGGTGTCCCAGTTCAGGGTGGCGGTTCCCTCCCTTGGGGTGTGGGGTGACCTGGGCGAGGGGCCTGGGGTGGTTTGCAGGCTGGCCATGCCCCCCGGCGACCCAAGCGGAGGCCCTGGTATCTAGGATTTATTTATCTTCTGTAATTGAAACTTTGTAGCCTTAAGCAGAGGCCAAGGCAGGCCAGGGCAGGCGGAAAGCTTGGCTTCCTCAAATTGTCAGTGAAACCCAAGCCTCCTGCTCTCTCTGTGGCTGCAGCCATATTGGTTGGGTTAATTTGCATACTTGCTCCTAATTGGCTGGTGGGCATGGCTTGTGGGTGTAATGGAGGTGTGGTCAATTTGCATATTACTCTTTTTTTATTAGATAGGATGGTATTTGTGTATCTAAATGTATCAAAACAGAAAAGGTACAGTAAAAAGGTGTAAATCAGTGGTCGGCAAACTGCGGCTCGCGAGCCACATGTGGCTCTTTGGCCCCTTGAGTGTGGCTCTTCCACAAAATACCACAGCCTGGGCAAGTCTATTTTGAAGAAGTGGCGTTAGAAGAAGTTTATGTTTAAAAAATTTGGCTCCCAAAAGAAATTTCAATCGTTGTACTGTTGATATTTGGCTCTGTTGACTAATGAGTTTGCCGACCACTGGTGTAAATGATTAAAAATATGGTACAGCTGTAGAGGGCACTTAGCATAAAGGAGCTTTCAGGATCAGAAGTTGCTCTGGGTAAAGTAGTGAGTGGTGAGTGAATGTGAATGCCTAGGACATATTGTACACTACTTCAGATTTTATAAAAACTGTACACTTTGCCTTGCCAGGGTGGCTCAGTGGTTGAGCATTGACCTATGAACCAGGAGGTGGTTCCATTCCCAGTCAGGGCATAGGAGGCCTGCAGGAAGCAACTGATCATTGAGTCTCTCTCATCATTGATGTTTCTATCTCTCTCTCCCTCTCCCTTCCTCTCTGAAATCAATAAAAATATATTTTAAAAACCTGTACACTTATGCTGCACTAAATTTAAAAAACACAAAATTAAGTCAAGCACAAGGGAATATGATTTGATCAAGTCACATGGTAAACATGAGATATATGAGATGCTGCTAGCATAACACAGCATATTGTTTCACAGCAAAAATTTTATAAGTATTTTTACACTCTAAAATACAATGAAAAGTACCGTAACACATATGCCACTACAATTGTTTATCATCAAGTATTATGAACTGTACATAATTGTTATACACTTTTATAGGACTGACAATGCAGTAAGTTTACATGAACATCACCACAAACACATAATGCCTTTACAACAGTTATGTCACTATGCAATAGGAATTTTTCATCTCCATTATAATCTTACTAGAGGCCCAGTGCACGGGACCCCTCGGGGGATGTCTGCCTGATGGCTTAGGCCTGCTCCCTGGGGGATTGGGCCTATGCTGGCAGCCAGACATCCCTCTGGTAGCCCAGGAGCCCTCAGGGGGAAGCGGACCTAAGCCGTAGGTCAGACATCTTTAGCGCTGCACCACTGCTGCACTGGCCAGCCATGAGCCAGCTTCTGGCTGAGCAGTGCTCCCCCTGTGGAAGCACACTGACCACCAGGGGGCAACTCCTGTGTTGAGCGTCTGCCCCCTGGTGGTCAGTGCGCATCATAGAACTGGTCGTTCCCAGTCGTTGTGCCCAATTTTCATATTACCCTTTTATTATATTGGATGGGACCCCTGTTGTATATGCATGGGGTCCATTGTTGACCAAAATGTCATTATGCAGCAGATGATTGTATATGTGTCAGACTTTATCAAACTGTCCACTTTATTTTTAAAAAATATTTTTATTGATTTCAGAGAGGAAGGGAGAGGGAGAAACATCAATGGTGAGAATTATTAATTGGCTGCCTCCTGCATGCCCTACACTGGGGATTGAGCTCATAACCCAGGCATGTGACCTGGCCAGGGATAGAACCGTGACCTCCTGGTTCATAGGTCGACACTCAACCACTGAACCATGCTGGCCAGGCTAAATTGTCACTTTAAGTAAGTGCAGTTCACAATATATCAATTATATTTCATTAAAAATTTTGTTAAAGTTCAAGTTTAGATATGTCATTTTTTTGTGATTTCCTACTCTAACCAATTATTTGATCAACCAACTATATTAGTCTGCTCAGGCTGCCATAACAAAATACCACTGATTGAGTGCTGGAAGCCAAGATCAACAATAATTAATACAAATGTGAGAAGTCCAGGCAGAAGGCTGAATAGGGCTTTGATATTCAGAAGGCTGAATGTCTGCATTGTTATTACCTGCTGCTGACTCAATGGCTGAAGGCAACCCCCTAACCTGATAATCCTTTTACCGTTTACTAAACATTACCTTTGATATGCCTGTTTGCATTCCTAAAAGGCAATTGTGTATTCTAGTAAATAAAAAGAAGATGGATGCAGAGATTCAGTGGAGATTAGTCCCTTGAATTAAGTTCACAGCGGGCTTCCCCCATAATTTCCAAATTTATATTTCTTGTCTTGTGTATTAATTTGCACGTCAGCCCTTTCTCCAGGCCTTTGAACCCAGGCCACGCGGGCTGTGGCCTCACAATTGAGTGGCTAAAACAGAAATGTATTTTCTCATATTTCTGGAAGCTGGAAGTCCAAGATCAAGGTACCAGCAAGGTTGGTTTCTGGTGAGAACTCTCTTCATGGGCCTGCAGATGAGTGGTTTTTTTTTCCCCCCACTGTATCCTCCAATGGCCTTTTTTTCCTCTGGGTGTGCATGGAGACAAAAAATCTCTTGTATCTCTTCCTTTTCTTATAGGAACACCAGAAATATTGGGTTAGGGTCCCACCCTCATGACCTCTTTTAACCTTAATTACCTCCTCAAGCCCTTCTCTCCAAATAGTTACATTGGGGTTAGACTTTCAACATATGAATTTGGCAGGGAATACAATCAGTCCATAACAGGAACAAAATATAGGTTCTAACTGTGTAAAGTAAGAGGGCTTTTACCTAACTTATTCACTTACCTCTAATACTTTTAGCATCCACTGTTTCAACAGCATTCTACAGTGTCACCTGCGCTCTTGGAGGGACCACATCTGCTCTTCTCTACCAGAGCATTTCAGTAACTATCCTGAGAGTAATTAAATCTATACCAAATGAAAGTTAATGAGCATTCTTTCCATTTCATATCCATTATCCATTTTCTTAAGGGTAGGACTATTTTATAGTAAATTCACTTACATGACAACATTACTCAGAACTTTCTTTGGTAGACTTCTGTCTGTAGTTTGTTCTGATTTTTAATTGCCCATTAATTATAAGCACAATGAATAACAACCATAACTACTAATTATAATAAAAAGATAATCACTCAAACAAATGTACAAACTTTTTATTTAGAATTAGAGACTCAAATACAAATTAAATAAGTACAATATATAAAGCCTTCATAAAAACAGACCAAACCCTTCAAATCATCTACTATTTCTACAACAAAATTAAAACCTAGAGTCCAAAATCAAAGTATTTTTAAATTATTTTCAACATTAAAATTATTACAAAACACTCAAAGAAATTTAATTAGAAAATGAACACAGCTACTGCAGTGATACTCCTGCTATTCACTAAAATGAATTAAGAAATTAAAATTTAGTATGATTTCTATTCACAAATAAAAGCACCTCATTAAAAAAAAAGACAATTATTTGTTTCTCTCCAGACTGTGAGGTCTACTTTACTTGACTTAAAAAATCTATCTATCTATCATCTATCTATCTATCTATCTATCTATCTATCTATCTATCTATCTATCTATCTATCTTTTTATTGACTTCAGAGAGGAAGAGAGAGTGAGAGAGATAGAAACATCAATGATGAGAATCATTGATTGGCTACCTCCTGCATGCCCTACACTGGGGATCAAGCCTGCAACCTGGGCATGTGCCCTGACCAGAGCTGTGATCTCCTGATTCAGAGGTCAATGCTCAACCACTGAGCCATGCCGGCTGGGCTGTTTATTTGTCTTTTAATTTTAATATGGCACAACAGATTTGATCAGCAAAAGCAGTATCACTAAAAATGTTTACAATGTTCCTTAGACTCTTTCTGCTTTACTTCATGAATGAGAGGGGTCATATATTTAAAAGTTAAAACATTATAATATAATAGGTACCTTTTAATAAGGTGCCCGGCAAAATAAAAATATACATTAAACAATAAAATTTCTTTTATTTCACTTGTGAACAGAAAATTAATCAGACACATTTTATGTCTTCCCTTTTTACTAGGTCTTAATTCTCCAGAAAAAAAGATTGCATATTGTTTTTACAAATCCAATTCTAAGAATTTGCATCAAGAACGGCAGCAAGGGAGATAGTATAATTTTTGCACCCATATTGATTTTGAATATATTTATAAAAGTGGAACTAAACTTGTCTTTAATCCAAAACAAAAGAAAAATCTACACTCAAAGAAGGAATCCTCATCATTCAAAAATATAATTATTTGCAACTATACAAATAATTATAAGGTTTTCCTAAAACATGAACATCTGAGCCTTAAACTTATAAAACCAAATTATATTATACTAGAGGCCCAATGCATGAAATTCATGCAAGAGTAGGCCTTCCTTCCCCTGGCTGCTGGCACGGGCTTCCCTCCGGGACCCAGGCTTTCCTCCCAGGCTTGGCTTCATCCATAAGGTCGTCCAGAAGGATGTTTGGTCTAATTAGCATATTACGTTTTTATTATTATAGATATGGACCAACTATTATAATTGGAGCTTTCTGCACACCAGGAGAGTTAAAACTTTTAGCATCTGTTATTCTGTAAAACTGAAGATGAAATACAAATTCAACATTTCACTAGAAAATTTTATATCTCTCAGAAACCTGTTATACTTGTCATCAAATAAATGGACTCCAAGATTCAGCTATTCTTTAAAATGCTTTGTTTCTACTATTGCTCTTTAAAAACCATTTTAATCAAATTAAATTTCTTAGAGAAAATTCACTCAGGGTTCTGAATGAATTGTGTTTTTTTTTGTGTTTTTTTTTAAAAACTTTGTCTTGAGGGGTAGAGTTCTAGCTCCCAGAAATGTTTGTTCTCTTTCAAAGAGAATGGAAAATATGTGAAATTTTCTTACTGACTCACTAAATATGAAGATTAATAGTGTATAATAAACTTTGGAACACAATAACTTTTAAGTTTATTTACTACTAACTAGCTACAACATTAGGATGAATAATCTCTAAGGTTCCTTCCAAATCTCACATGGTATGATTTTGTGCTTCTGCAGAGGTATCTACTTAATACATGGACTTTTCCAAAAATCAAGAGAACTAATATGAACTAAAATAACACAGCTGAATTAAATTTCTCCTATAAGAAAACACAAAGACCGTGTTAAAGGTCAACTTCCCAAACTCTATTAGACCCATTCACTCTCTAGTCAGACCAATGAGCAACACATAGAATTAAAAACCAAATATTTTAGTTAAATAAATAATTTTAAATTACATTGTAAGCCTATTAAATATTTAAAATATATTAACTCTATGCCAGTTTTCCTGCATTCTAATTTACATTATTTTCATTCTATCTACATTCAAGATAATCTTTAAAGTTAATGTAGGGGGCTACTTAATATTCTTGCACTTCAAAACACTAGTAAAGTTAAATCAGTGGTTCCCAACCTTTGTTTGGCCATGCCCCACCTAAGCATCTCTAAAATCCTGATGCTCCCTGTGACACATAATTCTTATTTTTCAAAAAGTGAACTCCTATTCACATGGAGGAAGCCTAAAAGGCCATTAAATTGGGCTACACAAGCTTCTAAAGAACATGGTTTCCATGAAAGAGAAAAATAATAGAACAAAAGGACAGTTGAAGTACTGAGGAAGAAATCACTAAGAAATTGTTTAAAAAATAATATGAAGTGATATGAAAAAATAGCAAAGTTTCAAAACATAATAGAGAATTGAAATGCATAAATATGTCACAATATATATTTATATACTGTATATGAGGCATCTAGAACCATGAGAAATGCAAAAAAATTTCACTGTTAATAACTCATTCTTGAATTGCCCCCCTGTGGTTAAATAGAATGAAGAGTTAAATAGAATGAAGAGCAGGATATTAATCACATATTCTGTCAATTTTAAATATATTTTTATTGATTTCAGAGAAGAAGGGAGAGGGAGAGAGATAGAAACATCAATGATGAGAATCATTTGATTCGCTGCCTCCTGCGTACCCCCTTCTAGGGATCGAGCCTGCAACCCAGGCAGTGTCCTGACAGGGAATGGAACAGTGACCGCTTGGTTCATAGGTCCATACTCAACCACTGAGAACACTGGCTGGGCTATTCTGTCAATTTTAAAATAAAAGTATGCTGAATACTATTTATACGCTAGAAAAACAAAGGAAAGGTACAAAGGAAATCTTACTGACAAGTGCTCATGTTCAAATGAATGTAGTTGTGTTTTGCCATTTCTTAAAAAAAGAGAAGAGCGACAAGAAGTCGGCAGTAACCTACTTAAGCAATACTGAACCAGGACATTTCATGAGCTTTAATGAGAAATTAATGAACCATGAAGCAGCATTTTTGGAATTAGTGCAATGCAAGTTAATTTTTCTTTGTCTAACAATGGGCAGCAATGAGGCACTTAACTGTAAAATAGAAAAATAGGGACTATTTAAGAAGAAATTAAAAATCATTCATAAAAGATAATTAGCATTATTCAAAAAGCAAAAAATTCTATTTTTATTTAACATGCTTTCAACATTACACAAGCTTCATTAGGAAAAATACTTTTGAACATAAGACTGTTGTTCAGTTTATAAGAGACAGAAAATAATTCCTTTTCAAGAGATTTTGGATTTCTGAGAATGAAATTCAAGTCTTCTTAACCTGAGTGCTACATATTTATAAATCAAGAAAATACATCTTACCCATACTGGAGAAATGTTTCTAACTATTAGAAAAGAATAACATGTGATCCCTGATCTTATTCTTGAAGGATCAGAAGTTTTTATTGTATATAACTTTAAAGAAGGGTACCTACTGACTGTCACAGAATAAATAGGTATTTAGCACCTAAATTTGGAGAATAAGTATTGCCTTCATTTCAAATAGTTGTATGTCCATAGATTGGGGAAAATCAGATATGAATTGTTTAATTGTATTAGAACATTCTCAAAGATTAAAATACCAAGCTTCCAAAAAATTATCCTTGATTTGTGTATACATGTACCTGTAATATTCAAACACAATATTATCATTTCTTCCCAGAGTTACAGATATATATTCTTTTTAACAAGTAAAAATAAGTGAGGTTTATTTCTTCTTATTCACTGTTAAACTGTCTTGCAAATGTGGCACCTTTTTCAGAGATTTAGATAGAAAATTGTTCTTAAAAAAAAAAAGTCACTATATTCCACCACTAGTATCATTTTAAATGTTCTTCATTAAGACACAGAGATCAAAAGTGAACTAAATGACACAGATCTTCTGCTGAAATACTTTTCCATAAATCAAGAGAACTAATATGAACTAAAATAATACAGCTGAATTAAATTTCTCCTATAAGAAAAAACATATGCAAATATAAAGCAGTATACAAGATGAACATACATGAATTTCTGGCAATATATTGGCACACGCATACTTATCTGTGAGGTAAAAAAAGGACTAAATAAAAAGATAACACATGTTTGTCATGACATTATTCCAAATGAATAGAGCCTAGTGTATTTGCTTTCTTCATATCTGAGAGAAATATTCTTATATTGCCTCTTAAAATAAGCTTGATTTTAATTATGGATGGAACATTTGGCTTCATATGTTAAAACTAATACATGATATAAACTAAAGTTTTCCAAGAGACAATTTAATCATCCCTACTGAAAAATTCTATAATCTTACCTTCTTCCCCTATTTGCTTATAAGAAAGTTTACCTTGACTCATAAGGGAGGAAAAAAGGCTTAAAACACAAGGTCTTCCCTGAAGGAGGCTGGCAAATTTCAATACTTCACAATCCTCATATATGTTGTTTACCTTTATTTTAACTAATTGCATTCTTAACCACACAATTAATTTCCTTACACAGAGGAGTCATTTCTCTTATTTATATCTTTAAGGTAAATTTTTCTATCTTACTTAAGATATTCTAATTTATTTTTTAAAGCAAATGAATACATACAAAAGCAGAAACACTACTGATGCAATCCAGTTAAGAAATAAAGTGCCTATAGCTTCCAATATAAATATTGCTTGATAAATTACAGCTAAGTAAAAAAGGCTAACCTAATCAATATGAAGATTGACTTCAGTATCTAGAATATGGAAAATATGAGATAAGAATATACATTCTATATAAATAATAACAAAATTGGGGGTATATTCAAATTCTCCTTCAAAAAAAAAAAAAAAAAAAGGCAACTGAAAATATTCCTAAGAAAAATTAAGTGAATTCTGCTTCCGAAGCACCCAGACATGCTACACAGTAATACCAACATGCAATACCTGAAATGTAGAATCACACTCTGACTGCTGCCCTTCAACTTCTGCATTTAATTTACAATCCTCTGGTGTCTGGCTGATTTCATCTTGCAAAGCAGGAGATATGACATGAGTACCATCTACAGAAGCACTGTCAGACAAGGCATCTAACTTTTCAGGGGAATGAGCTATGTGAAGCGTACTATCTCCTGCCCCTTCCGCAAAATTTGTCCTCTCCTCTGAATCTTCCAGCTGTTGAACTGAAGTTAAATACTGTTCAAGCAGATTATTATCCTGCTCACTGTTTGAGCTTTCCTTACTCCACTCACCATGTTCTTCGCTAACGTCCGCTACACCTGACTTTTTGCAATGTCTGACTGTGTCAGTGGAATTCCCCATTATCAAACTTTCAGTGCTTTCTCCGGAACTTTTTTCAAAATCCAAAGAATCCTGCAAACAGTGAACTTCTTCTGTTAGGGAGGAATGAAAACCAGAGTCTGGAAATTCCGGTAAGGATTTCTTTTGAGGAGCTTCATCAGGAGCAACGAACCAATCCAAATTTTGATCAGAAGAGAGCTCCTGGCTTTGGGGGAATAATGGAGGTTCAGATGGCACCAGAGTACTTGATATAGGAGGAGCATCGGTATGCCAGGAACTTAGACGCTGGTCTACAGTCTGTTGCCAAGTTTGCAGAGACCTTACCTATGAACCAAAGGATGTAGTTTTATTATAAAATAAAAGTCATGCCTGTTTTATAATTGTCCTTTGAGCTTTATTCCCAACACACATTAAGTTGGTAAATGGAGGCAGCAAAACTGGAGTTAGAAGCATCCTGACTTCCCTTACCCTTTCCAAAGCACCTCTCGTCTAAACCAGGCTGGCACAATGGTACACATCCTTGGCCCAAAGCAATTCTCTTGCTTCTACTGGAAAAACAATCAGAAGTACAGCAGCACTTGTCTAGCTGACTAAGGGGTCAATAATGTACTCAATATACACTGAGGTCCATATAATTAGACAGATTAAAGTCTACTAATATAAGTAGGTTCTCTAATATAAGTAGAGTTTCATTTTAGATATCCATTTGGGATAAGAGTTTAAACATTATCTAACAACATCATATATATAACTAAAAATTACCCCCAAACACCCTGAGTTATTGGTAATATGACCTTTACATTTTTCAAGTACAATGAAGATGTTAAAATTTTACTATAACATCTACAACAAGAAAGCAATATGTAGAATTTTTTAGTTCCCCTTTGACTATCCTCCAAGGTAATCATTGACAGTGGTTTGATACTTATCCTTCCACATCTTTTACTATATATTTTCAAATACAAAGTGAGTTTTTAAAATCAAGTGGAGCATCAAGTTCTGCAATTTGCTGTTTTTCACTGAACAGAGTTATCTTGGAGATTTTTCCATGTCAGTCCAGTTCTTCTTAACTATTCCATAGCATCCCACAGTATTGTTATTTATAAAATTTATTTAGGCACACCTCTAGTAACAGTAATTATAAAACCTTAAAAAGGTTTTTTGAATTTTACAGTATTATAACCCTATTACAAGAAATTCTTATATAAAAATATTTCCAAGGAATTACCTTAAAAATATTTGATGGAATATAATTATAGTAAAACCAACTGTCTGAACCATCCCTAAAGTGTGCTATTATAAGTTTCAAACTCTCTCTCCCAAGAAGTCGTGTATACTTTTAGGACATGCATATTGTAACTATCAAAAATCATGTTAGTCACTTTTCATTCAAATATTATCAAAGGATAAGACAAGATAATTACATAAAACTTCAAATTGGGTTTTTATACCTATGTATTGACAAGTTATAACAACATCCCTCAATTTAGTCACTTGCCTTCATCTCTATACTTATCTTCTTGTTCAAAATTATAATAATTTTTTTCAGATTAAGTAAAATGTAACAAAGATCTCTTCCTAGTTCCAAGTTAGTGACAAAGAGTACAAATTACATCCTTGACCTAGGGGAAGGGTGACTAGTATGCCTAACTACTCTATGATTATCTAAATAAATCTAGAATTTTTCTTTGTTCACACATTAGGTAAATCAGCAGGAAGGAGTTTACCTGGTTCCAAAGGAATTTGACAGCCTCTTCTTGTACAAAATTTTTAATACGTTCTTCATCTCTTTCTTTTCTTAATCTATAATAATTCAAAATCCATTATTGACACAAGGAAGGGTGCTTTGAGTTGCACTTCTTATAACAACTAATAAGCACATGCATTGTAGACATCAAAAACCAAATAACAGACCTTTCCACCTTTAAAATATCTAAGCTGGAACAAGTTTCAAACTATGACTCAACAAAGAAGTCAAATGAGATGGGACTGAAATTCAGATTATATTGGTCCCACAAAGTATTGCCAGTGATGAAAAATACAATATTAAATGGCTCTTTATTTGGCCTCAATTTCCACTCAAACACACGAGAGGCATCAGCTGCAGAAAGAAGTTAAGGAATAGGATAACACTGAGAAACTCCCTCTAGACTAGCAGGACTAATCCCATCGAACTTCAGTTTGCCCCAGTTCCTCATGAGCTTCTTGCTCTCACCAATAAGCCACCTCCACCTCATCCCATCACTTCCCCTTACTCATTCAAGTCTGACCCTGGGCTCACTGCCACCCTCTCCATACTTATGCCTATCACACATCTAAGGCTCCCCTAGTTGTCCATTATCTCCCAGACTGTCACCACCCTCTTGTTCTGAATCTCTAACCTAATTCCTCACATTCTCTAGCCCCCCAAGCTCTTCTTCTATGCCTACTGAGACTCCTGAATTGTAATTAGCCAGCTCCCTTATACAGGGTAATAGGCTTACAGTTGTTCATGTGGAAAATAATACAATAATTAATCAATAATAATCCTATATAATAAAAGAGAAACATGTAAATTGACCATACCTCCGCTACGCTCACCAGCCAATTAGGAATGAGTATGAAAATCAACCTGATAAAGATGGTGGGTTAATTTGCATACACAGGCGCTGGGCAGAGAGCAGAGCGAGAGAGCTGGCGGAGAGTGGAGTGGCTTGGGGAACTTGGCTCCCCAAGCTGCCAGATGGAGAGCAGAGAAGGAGAGCTGGCAGTTTGGAGGACTTGGCAGAACCGCAGGCCGGAGGCCCTGGGAAGGAGACAGAGCAGGAAGGGAAAACCCAGAGCATGGGGTGCACCAGGAATTTTGGAAGTAGTAGCTCTGGTGGCAGCCCCAGGACCGGAAGCAGAAGCCCAGAGTGCGGGGAGCACCAGGAATGCTGGGAATCATAGTTCTTGTGGCAGACGGATCTAGACACTAGAGCAAAGTGAGCCTGGAGCAAGTTACTGTTGTGGTGGGGGATGGAGGGAAAGCAAAGGTGAGAGAAATAAGTAAAATCAGAGTGTCTAGGAAAAATTAAAGGGGAGATACCCTAAAACTTCCAGGAAATCTCCACCAATGAAGCAAAGAAAAAAAAAGCCTCTATTATTCTGTGAGCAACAAACCAAACTGGGTTGGGGTCTCAGACAATTTGCTCATATGATTGCAAAGACAGACAGAAACTCCAGATTGGAGAGGGCTCCCCTAAGGACTCCCAGATTGGAGAGGGTGCAGGCCGGGCTGAGGGACTCACCGCCTGTGCATGAATCTTTGTGCACTGAGCCCCTAGTCTATATAATAAAGAGCTAGAGTCGTAACGACCATTACGTCAGAAGGCTTGACCACACCGGAAGTCAGTGCTGAGTTACCGTGGTGACCCAGCACTGACTGGGGCTGCTGCATGTGCCCTGACCCAGCACTGACTGCCTAGGGGGCTGCAGATCAGGCCCAGAGAGAGGCCAGCAGAGAGAGAGGCAGGGTCTGATCCGTAGCCTCTGTGGCCACCATTGATTAGAACTTGATTTTCTTTCTCTCCTGGCCTGGCCAACAGCCCCGCTTCCATTTCTCTCCAGGCTTCCACCGGGGCTGCTGATCAGCCCTGTCTTTCTGATCAGACCCTGTTGATAGGCCCAGAGATGCTAACTGGCATAGAAACTGACCAATCAGAACCAAATCTGGGTGAATGTAAGGAGCCAATGGCTGCTTAGGAGGTGGAGCTTTTGACGCTGACTGGCATAGAAACTGACCAATGGCAATCAGATACCAAATCTGACCAATCAGGTCAACTGTGAGGAGCCAATGGCTGCCTAGGAGGTGGAGCTTTTGACGCTGACTGGCATAGAAACTGACCAATCAGAACCAAGTTGGCCAGCAGAGGAGGGCAGTTGGGGGTGAGATTAGGCTGGCAGGGGAGGGAAGTTAGGGATGATCAGGCAGGCATAGGCAGTTAGGGCAGCAGGGGAGAGCAGTTAGGGGCAAGGTCAGGCAGGCAGGGGAAGGCAGTTGGGGGCAAGATCAGACTGGCAGGGGAGGGCAGTTAGGAGTGATCAGGCAGGCAGAGGCAGTTAGGGGCGATCAGGCCGGCAGGGGAGAGCAGTTGGGGGCGTGATCAGGCTGGCAGGGGAGGGCTGCTGGAGGAGAGATCAGGCCAGCAGGGGAGGGCAGTTGGGGACAACCAGGCTGGCAGGGGAGGGCAGTTGGGGGCGAGATCAGGCCAGCAAGGAAGCAAGGGAGGGCAGTTAGGGGCAATTAGGCAGGCAGAGGCAGTGGGGGTGAGATCAGGCCAGCAGGGGAGAGCAATTGGGGGCTCAATCAGGCTGGCAGGGGAGGGCAGTTAGGGGTGATCAAGCAGGTAGACAGAGAGGTTAGGGTCGATCAGGCAGGCAGGTGAGTGGTTAGGAGCCAGCGGTCCCAGATTGTGAGAGGGGTGTCTGACTGCAGTGGTTAGACATCCCCCGAGGGGTCCCCGATTGGATGGGTGCAGGCTGGGCTGAGGGAATGCCCCCTCCGTGCATGAATTTCGTGCACCGGGCCTCTAGTACAATAATAAATTCTGTATTTTTGCATATTCACAATTGTAAGCCTACTTTTGCCCCACCCTGTTCAGTCAACCTCTTAGGTGAACTTTTCCTTGACCAAATCAGACACACTTCTGAGGGCATTGTAGCCCTCTCAAGTGGAAGATATCTTTTTCACTTGTCCATTAGGGTCAGGAGACTACTTATCACTGATGTGTACAAACTATTCTTTACCTTCCTCCTTGAGGAATTAAATCTCCCCAAACTCTTTTCTGCCCCCATTCACTGAAGTCTCAAGCACAGTCTTTATCACTGCCCCATTCCTATCATTTCTGGAGACCTCAACATTCCCATGGATGCTCTATCTAAGAATAATCCACCCACATCACTCCTTCTCATTGTCTCACTGGAGTCCCAGTCATTTATTTTGACTACACCATTAAAAAAAAAAAAAAAAAAAAAAAAAAAAGGTCTAAAGTACCCACACAGACCACTACCTCCCATCTTCCCAGTTCACCTGTTCTTCCACCCCACTGCAACAATCCAGACCTGGTTCATAGGTTGAAGCTCAACCACTGAGCCATGCCAGCCAGGCTTTTAACCTTGTTTAAATTCCAAGATCCATCATTATAATCATCACCCTCAAATACCTTTGACTCCTTGCCCTTCCCTCTTTCCCCTTCCATACACATCTGGGAAAAATCATTCCTGTATGAAACCAAATTAACCACAGAACAGCTGAGAACTAATGAAAATCATACAACCTGACCTATTGTTTTAAGTTTTCCTCACACTGTCCAGCAATCCTCCTCCATTCCCCTTGTAAGTTCACTTTTAAAATGAATACCTCACACCTCACAACTCACACCTTTCTCCATAAACCTCCCACACCCTCACTCCTTTCTTCACTTTCAAATGCTGACCACATCTTACACATTATGGAAAAAGGAGAGGCATCCATCACACAGGACTTGCCCACCCCTCAGCATCAAACCTATCACCTTATATCTGCTCTTGCCTCAGCCCACTCCCTCTACTTGCACACTGGATCCCTTCCTCTCTAACCTTTTCAAGAACTTCAAGCCTGCATGTCTTTCTTTCCTCTGCACCATCAGTTCTTCCCTCTTTATTGAATCATTTCCATCAATTCATAAACATGCTCTTTATTGCCTATCTTTAATTTCTTTTCCTTAACTCCAGATTCTCCTCCAGCTCTTCTCTTCCTCACAGCAACACGTCCCAAAAAAGTTAGCTACACTCACTTTCTACCTCTCATTCACTCACAACCTATTTCAAACTGCCGTCATCCCACGATGCCACTGAAGCTGTTCTTCAGAACCTCACCGGGCAGGAAAGGTTAATTCAGCAGGCCTGGGGTGTTCGAACTCTGTGTACTCTAAAGACAGAAGTGCCCTTGATTGGCTCCCAGGAGGTAACCTGTAAGCCCTGGGAACCTAATCCCTTGGAATGTCCCATCTGGTAAGAGTATCTGTATACATAGATGGGACTTTTGAACTAAACCAGATAGTTTATGCTAATGCTGTGCTTTCTAGTGAATAGTGTTTTGTTTTTTAATTTTTACTTAATGATTTTAGAGAGAGAGAGAGAGAAGAGAGAAACATCAGTTTGTTGTTCCACTTATTTATGCATTCATTGGTTGATTCTTGTATGTGCCCTGACTGGAGATCGAACTCACAACCTTGGTGTATTGGGACAACTCTAGCCAACTGAACTACCTGGCCAGGGCTGGTGAATAAGTGTTTTTGTTCACCTGGGGCCCTGTATCAGTCTGAGTAATGGTTAGTCACTGTCTATGTGACTGACCCCTAATAAAAACCCTGGGTGTCAGGCTTGAGTGACTTCCCTGGTTGGCAATGCTTCCCGGGTATTGTCACACATCGTTGCTGGGAGAATCAAGCTCTGCCTGCACAACTCCACCAGGAGAGGACACCGAGAAGCTTGTGCCAGGTCTCTCCTGGACTCTGCCCCATCCATCTTTTCCCTATGCTGACTTTAATATGTATTCTATCCTTTCATTACAATAAACCATAATCATGAACAAAATAGCTTTCCTGAGTCCTTTCAGCAAATCATCAAACCTGAAGATTGCCTTGGAGCCCCAACACAGCCACCAGTAACCCCAGCTTCTCAATCTAATATACACTTCTCTATCCTCCCTACAGCACCTTTCTTCTCTCCCGAAACATTTCCCTGTTGGAGCCGGGACACACTCCAGTGGTTTTCTTACCACTCTGGCTATTCCTTCTCAGTCTCTTTTACTGCCTCCTCCTCCTCCCACATGATACTATTAATAGATATTGCTGGCTAGAATACTAATACTCAAAATAAATTTTAAAATCCTAATTATTCTGAGTCAGCAGTCAGTAAAATAAGTGAGCCACAGAATGAAGACATAATTCCTACCATTGCCCCAGTATTTTAACCCTTTTAAAATTCCTGCTCTTTTCTTTAATTCTCAGGTCACCTAGTTCTATGTAAACTTTCTCATCTCATTTTTATACTTATCCAGTTTTTCTACATTTTCTGTACCTTTGTGTGTTTAGGTTTATAGATGCCTTATAAGGCATGTATTCACTCAACATTATTGCTATGCTGCATCTATGTACCAACATGGAGATGCATGTGACAGTGTCTGCCCTAGAGATGCTTTCAGCATATTGTAGGAGACAAGTTAGCCAAGTGTGGCAAGGTGGTATGAACGTGTCCTGAGCACAACAGCACTGATTGAGCGTTCCGAATCAACTCTAAGAATGACGGAAACCAACAAAACAGCACCTGACAGGACTTTTGACTCACCTCCTTACTTCATCGGTGAGGCAGACAATGTGCTCCTGCATTCTGCGCAGCCGGATTTCATAGCGCACGCCTTTAGCTTGAGGGCTATAGTTCCTGGCATAAAAGCCCCGCCAACAAGCCTGCAGTGTGGTGGCGGCCTCATTCAGTTTCTGAAGGGCAACTTCATCTTTCCCCAAAGCAACAGAGCTCTGGGGGAAAGCCTCACAAGGAAGTTCTTCTGAAGCAGTTTCAGGCATGGTTTCTTTTCTGTCTGGTTTTGTATGTAAGACACTGTGTCCAACTGGCTCAGGATAAGATGGAAGGCTGTGTGTGTCACCTTTCGAGAGAGCACTGCCTACTGCTAGCTCAGGGCAAGGTACCAGCCCATCTTTCTCACTGACCTCAGCACTGACTGCACTTTTCATCATTTGAACAGAATTCTCATTTGTAGCCCAGAAAGCTTTTTCCTCTTCTTTATCCAATTCCTGGTCTTCCTGCCCTTTCACAGAGTCATTTGTACCATCTTCTAGGCCCAAGTCAATGCCTTGTAGCCGCAACTCAACTGTAGGTGATACTGGGGAGAGTCCTGATGCAACTGGCATAAAAGTAGACTCTGAAGAGAGAAGACTACAGTTCAACTTGTCCTCATCTGTCTGTATGTCTTCCAGGTGCAGGTCATTTCGAGAATACTTTGTAGTGTGTATAGAGGCTGGAAAGTTACTCCTAACGGCATATAATTGATCATCATTACTGCTTATCCCAACCCAAGAATTTACTTGGATGACAGGGTCTAAAAGAATCAACAGAGTATAATTTAAACCACTACATATGTAAAGTTTTTTTTAAATCTCAGCTCCATTAAGGTGTAATTGACATACAAAATTGTAAGGTATTGTAAGTGTATATTGTGGTGATTTAATATATGTATATATTGTGAAAGATTCCTGACATCTTGTTAATTAAAAGATCAATCACCTCACATATTTATTTACTTGTTTGTGTGAGTTAAGACGTATTTTTAAGTTACATCTTTTTAAGAAAATCTAATCCTTGAAACAGAGTAAAATGCAATAAAATGCTTTCATTGATTCCTCCAATAAGCCTAAAACATCAAACCAAATATTTTAAAGAAAATAAATTCTTTCAATAATCATAAGAATAATCAAAGTATCATATCAATACAAAAAGTAGCAGTGCTCTAAATTTTTAAAAATTAGAAATAAAATATTTATGATATATATATACCTACATATATATGTATGAGTGTGTATACACGTATATATAAAATATAAGATCCAAATGACCGATTAAGTTAAAAAACTAATAAAAATTATGAAAATATGCACCTTTTCTGTTTTATGATGCTTAACAGATCAAACAATTGGAAGAAAACAGATTAATTACTTTCTTACCGCACTCCTGGACTGTCTGGCAATCTTGAAGGGGGCTCGAATGCTCTGGTGCCTTTGTTTCAGTAGGAGGAAGACAAGACAACTCTTCATTTTGGCTTTGGTTCATTAACTGCCTCTGATGAAACCTACAAGTCAATAACATCGGATGTGATTTAACAAATACCCAGAAAAGCAAGCTTTCTGTTTCCTATTAGAAAGGTAGAAGTTTACAATCTTCAAAGTAGATACCTCTAATCACCATCAAATTACAAAGTCTCATTTGAAAGCACTGGATAGAAAGGGTTAAGGAACTTATTTTTAAATCACATAGACAGACAACTCATATACATACACTTCTACAAACATTTAAGGCAGGATCTCTGATTTAAAAAATAAAAGTGACCACTAATTGCTTCTAGCTATATTTCTTTTCTTCTTTTTTGCTCAACTCCCCCCGCACCCCCTTCCTACCCCCCTAGTCCCCCCTCCAGAGCTGTCTGCCTGCTTTCTTTGCTTGGTAGTTCAGTTATTCATTAAATTCTATATATGAGTGAAATCATACGATACTTGTCTTTCTCTGACTGGCTTATTTTACTTAGCATAATGTTCTCTAGGACCATCCATGCTGTTGCAAAGGAGAAAATGTTCTTCCTTTTTACTGCAGAGTACTATTACATTGTGTAAATGTACCACAGTTTTTTCATCTACTCGTCTACTGATGGACACTTGGGCTGCTTTAAATCTTGGCTACTGTAAATAACGCTGCAATGAGCATAGGGGTACATATATTCTTTCGAATTGGTGTTTTGGGTTTCTTTGGATAAATTCCCAGAAGTGGAATCCCTGGGTCATAAGGCCATTCCATTTTTAATTTTTTGAGGTAACTCCATACTGCTTCCATAGTGGCTGCACCAGTCTGCATTCCCACCAACAGTGCACAAACGTTCCCTTTTCTCCATATCCTCACTAACACTTGTTGTTAGCTATACTTCTTAATGTTAGTATTTAAACCCCAAAAGTAATACCTACATTAAAAGAACAGATCCATTTTTTAAAAAAGTCCATCCTCCCATACTGCTTTGGCTCTCCCCAGGCATGAGTAGCAATGCAGCTGCTATGGAGCAAACTGGATGCACTGTGTGGTTCAGTTCCCGGCCCGACTGCTGCAGTGACAAGGGGCCAAAATGCTCAGAAATGTGGGCCGCGGCACTTGCCTCAGTCCTACTGACCCCGCAGCAAAGACTCAGGGGTATTTTCACTGTGAATTTATCAGCTGCTACAAATAAGTGGGCTCACCTTTGCTTGCTCAGAATCTTCTCTAGCTTGGCATCCTCTGCTGTTTGAAGACCCAGTGTAGAAGTGAGAGGACAGACCAGAGCTAGATACTGGACAAGCTGGACATGCTGGCCAGGCCGATATGCTCTCCCCTTGCCTTGACTATAGAGCCACTCAGCTTTCAAACTGGAATTGGGGGACATAAAGAGAAGGTGATACCAGGTAGACAGTACTAGTATACAATTTTAAGCAACATGATCTCCCATCTTAATTACCTTTATAGCACTGTTGGATGTTTTTCATAAATAAAACTCACTCAACTTTTAATCGATCCTTCTGATTCACTCCCCTTACTCTTAACACGACTTAAACCTTTTTTCTTGCTTAGGGGCATTTCCATAGATTTGTACTAATGGTTCCAAATATTTCAAAATTATTTTCAAAGAAGCAATACCTATTCCCTCCATTCACTGTTAAACTGAAGTACCCAAAATTATTACAGATGAGATGTGATAACAGTATTATAGTTATTTCTTGAAGACCCCTTATCTTTTAGAGATATATACTGAAATATTCACAGATGAAATGATATGTAATCTGAGATCTGCTTAAAAATAACACAGGAGAAGAGGAAATAGGTGAAGGTCTAAATGAACAAGGTTGGCCAGGAGTTGAAAACCACTGAAGTTAGATATTGGATTCATGGGAGGTCATTCTATTACTGTTTATTTTTCCACTAGAGGCCTGGTGCATGAATTCATACACGGGTGGGGTCCCTCAGCCTGGCCAGTGGTTGGGACCAATCAGGACCGGCTGGCCAGGGGGAGGGACCGCGGGAGGTTGGCCGGCCAGGGGGAGGGACTGCAGGAGGCTGGCAGGCTTGGGGGAGGGACTGCGGGAGGTTGGCTGGCCAGGGGGAGGGACTGCAGGAGGTTGGCCAGCTGCAGGAGGTTGGCCAGCCACGGGAAGTTGGCTGTGGGAGCACAATGACCACCAGGGGGCAGCTCCTGCATTGAGCATCTGCCCCCTGGTGGTCAGTGCATCGTCGTAGCGACCAGTTGACCGGTTGTTCAGTCAAGTTGTAAGGGTTGCTTAGGCTTTTATATATATAGATACATGTTTGAATTTGGTTTATTTATTTTTGTTTAACATGCCATTGCCTCAATTTTGCCATTCTTGGCCCTCAACTTGAAGTTGAGGTTAGATCATTTTGATATATTTTGTTTCTCTGTTTTTATATAATTAACTAAGCACTGCAGATAGTTTGAAAATCACTTCCAATTCATGACTATTTTCTTGGACCTTCATACCAAGGTATCCACATCATACAAACTGTACTGTCCAAAATAGTCAAGCCACCTAAGGTCTATTATAGACTGAAGAGAAAGTGTCCTCTTGATAACTAATTAAATCATGCAAAAGTGTCATGGTGCAATACAATATAAGTTTAGTTAGTGATCTTCCAGAGTCATAAGGAAAGACTGCTTTCCTTCAGTGAGATATGTGGTATGACAAGTAGATTAACTCAAATCAGGTAACCCATTCTTAGTCTAATAAAAAGTTTATTCTATTTCATAAAAACAGTTAAAATAAAGATCATTCAGAATCTTCATGAAATCTGCTCTAAATTTCCATTAGTTCTGCCAAGCAAATCACTTGTTGAAAAGCTCTTCCCGCAAAAAGGTCCACAGCAAATGGCAACTGCCAACTTGAACATAACCAGCAAGCAACATTTCCAGGTTACAGATGGCGTGTAGTTTGGGACGAAGGAGCAACAAAAGTAAAAAGACAAAGAAGGCTCAGGCTCCAGTGCTCCACAGTATAAGTGTAAGAAAAACCATAAACTGTGGAGCATCAGAGAATGTAAATGTTCTTCTTGCCTTTGCTTTTCATTCATCAAAAACATACACTATACAAATGTATTAATCTATAAAATTTTCTCCTGGGTAAAAAAACTCCCTGCCAATTAAGATACCATTGCCAACAAAAAGAAAAACAAAACTAACATTCATTCAGCTATAACATGACTTTCAAATCAATGGAATATGATATTTCTCTTGAGATGAAAGGAACGGTTTACATGATATAACAGAAGTAACAACTATTAAGAGAGAAAATTGAAAACAACCTGCTCTATTTCCAAAAAAAAAAAAAAAAAAAAGAGTATTGAATAAAATGATACTGGTATTTGCTTTTAAAATACTCCAACAAAAAAAGTGGGGGGATAGATGAAACAGGATCGGCAAAATGCTGGTCACTCTGGAGGCTGCATGGTGGATACTGAGGTGTTCCTATGTTAGTTACTCTCTGTACTTCTCTGTATTTTGAATATCCTTTCGAAAAAAGAAACATCTCCAAAGTTCTGCTTCCTAACTAAGTTCTGATCTCTAAGTAATAGAGGCATAGTATGTCCTGTAAATAGTAAAACAGATGGAAACAAACTCAGAAAGAAATCCAAATTCTCATGTGCTATACAAAGGTGCCAGTCTTCCCACAGGTGCCCTTCTCCCACAAAAAGCACCAGCCAAAGCACCACAGGGGTGGGTGACTGCTCAAGTGACTCTTTCTATGACACACACACTTAAGATCTGGCTACCTAAAGTCATCCAAGAACCTAGGATACTTTTCATGAGGGAGAAAAATTTAACCTGGATGTTTTTAGGAAATAATAGTTAGGCTGAGTACATATGAAAACTGGAAAGTCCTTCCTATCCTCAGGACAATCCCCAAGGTTGACCAGGAAGATGTTTTGAACACTGTGCAGGCTACTGAATGATTTTTAAGACAATAGCTCTCCCTTAGCATAATTCCTCCCCCGCTGAATAGCATATTTCCAGAGATACTCTAAAACCTAGGCGTAGTGTGGACTCCAGGGTTGTCTCAGACATCACCTGCAACAGCATTTTTCTCACTAGTGTGGCATCAATAACAATCTAGGTTCTTTACTCTGAATACTTCTATTTACCCATTCTTCTATGGACTGACATTTGGGTCATTTCCCAAATGTTCCAAATAGCTCCCAATGTTTGAAGCTATTATGAATAGGCTGCTATGAACATGCCTGTACGTGTCTTTTGGTAGACAGAGCACCCTTTTTGTAGGGTATAGACCAGAAGTCAAATTGTTGGGCTACAGGGAATGTATTGTATGTTTAGTTTCAGTAAATACTGCCAGTTTTTCAAAGTGATTGAACCACTTACATTCCTAGAACAGTGTATGAGAGTTCCAATTGCTCCACATACTCACCAACACTTATTTGTGAGTATTGTCCATCCTTTTAATTTCAGCTACTCTGGTGGGAGCTGGTTGATTTAAAGACTCCATAATAACCAGGAAAAATAATAATCTTTCTGGATTATCAAAAAGTCAAAATAGCCCTAGCTGGTTAGGCTCAGTGGTTAAGAGTGTTGGCCTGCAGACTAAAGGGTCACAGGTTTGATTCTGGTCAAGTGCATGTATCTTGGTTGCAGGCTTGATCTCAGGCCCCAGTAAGAGTGTGTGCAAGAGGCAACCAATCGATGTTTCTCTCTGTCTCTCCCCCTCCCTTCCATTCTCTCTAAAAAAATCAACAGAAAAATATCTTTGGGTGAGGATTAACAACAACCACAAAAGTCAATACAATGGTTATCTCTAGTAGGGAGGGAGTTTTATGATGGGAGTGGGGCAAAGGAGATCTCTGGAGTGCTGGCTATGTCCCATTCTTATTCTCAGTGGGGATTATATGGGTATTTGTAGATATCATTTTTAAGACTATACCTGAATTATGAAACTTTGCTTTTTTTTTTTAATCTGGGGGGAAGAATTCATCTGAGAAAGGGTTGTTATTGTGCTGCCCTCCCCCTCCCCTTCCAGACTTTGGTGCAGGACACTGATACAAAGGAAGGCTACCCAAGTGAATGCACTGTTCCCTACCTCCTGGAGTCTCTGAAGTTAAACATTTGTAAAACATTACATAGGAAGTTCAAAGAAGTACAAATTACCTGAAAGTCACTTGTTAAAACCACTTTCACAGTGTAGAAACATAGCCTTTGTATTATTATTCATTGACTCAACAAATATTTTGTTTAACACTTGCTTTAAAAGTTTCTTCAAACCACTTCAATCCCTATTCCCTATCCAAAAGTAATGACAGTTATCATTTATTAAGCCCCTAGTGTATGACCAGTATTATGCTATTTATATCCTTTATCCTCATTACCTTGAAAGTGAGGTAGTATTTCCCACATTTGACAGATGAGAGACTAAGGCTTGGAGAAGCCAGGGCCCTGCCCAGGCCACACAGCTAATGGGTACCAGGGAAAGATATGAATGAAGCCTTCTCTTGTCTCTCTTCACCTCCCCTCCCAGGTTTCTCTTTATGCCAGACTCTCATTTCTAACCATCTCTCCATGCTGCCTCCCACATGTGAAAATGTTGCCTACTCCCACAGAAAAATCCAACAACTTCTCTCGCATAAAGCAAGATCTGAAGAAGATAACCCAAGGAAATCCATATTCCAGCTTTAGAACCAACCACAGTTTGAAACAAAATAAGGTTCATGAGTACATGGCAACTCTTACTGCAGGATAAAGGAAATAGCCACACTTTTTGGGAGGCAAACTAGACTTGACATATGTCCCCCACCCCGCACCAGCACCACCACTGTGTAGCTCCTGGTTGCTATTCCTCACTGCCCCACGACCGATTCAGCAACTAGACGAAACTGCAGGGAGAAGAAAAGGAAAACCCTGTGATCTACCACTCATCCCCTCATTAGGAAACCCCTTAAGGGACTGCTGCCAGTCTCCAGGACAGAAGAGCAAAAAAAGGTGAGGAAGAATGTACGTGCTGAGTCCATGAATGCAGGTACATATGCATTGAGAGGAGGAAGTGAAATGAGGCGCAGCGAGGAGAATAAACTCACTCAGTTCTCACAGTCCCCTCTAACTCCAACCCCTTTGCCCAATCCTAGTTCCTTACCTCACCTAAGGCTCTCATTCCCCTGATCATGTGCCAGCGTCCAAGAGACCCGAGCAGGCAGGGTCCCAAGTCCAAGGTGCAAAAACCACCCGTGATCTAGAGATGAGGGAGTCCTCATTCCTACTGCTTCACAGGTAGGAAAGGGGAGGACCAACCAGCATGTCTGCTACCAGCTCCAAACTGGAACTCCGCATGCATTTTCCCACAGTCTCTGTTATAAAGGGTAGCTGGGTCCTAAGTTATTCTTAACACTGCCTTACATATCCGGTGAATTACAAGCTTTTGTGGGACTGATCTGAGACCCAACCTCTGGAACTGAAATTCTTTTGTAGAAAGGATAGAAAATCCTAAGCGAGCAGCACTGAGTCTGCTATATGACTGCACTAAGGAGCTTCATTTTAAATGCACATTTAAAGAAATATTCAGCTTATTCATCTGCCGAAAGCTAGAAATGGTCTTTTTAGTAACTTGCACAGTAAATGTGATGTTAAAAATGTCATGTTCACCTTTCTTTCTGAGAAATCACATATCCATCCAGGACTCTGAGGTTTAAGCACCAGCTGACAATGTATGGCCGATAGTCGAACCCTGGAATGGAAGGTGTTGCCATCACACAAGGATTGCTCATGATCGACAACTGTTCCAATTCAGTTAAGGATGCCAAGAAAGAGATCTGGAACAAAGGATATGTCTGTTGAACAAATTGGACTATTCAGTGTCAAGCACAATGCTTTCGTGATTACACATCTTTGGCAATTTGAGAATGTAATAATTCCCCTCTTGTTCTGAAAAGCAACAAGTAGCACTCATATTATCCACCGACTTCCAAAATTCCAACGATACGGCCATCTGTCCTTACTGCAAAAGGTTGCTTAGAGGCATCAGCACTGCTTCCCAGCAAAGACAATTGAAACCCTAATAGCAGCCAGAGGAAGGTGCACAGTGTGCCTTAACCTCTTTGGTGTAGATGTCCCTCTACCTCCAATCACTTACAAATGGAACAACTGCACATTACATATGAAATTGTGCCTTAATGACCCACTGACATTAGAAAAAATTGGAAAGAAAAATAATGATCAGCTAGAGCCAGTGTTTCATCTCGATACAGTTTCTTCCAAGAGGCTCACAGTCCAACAGTGAGCTCATAACTTCCTTCTGTGTTTCTCCTTTCCCACAACTTTGCAGCTTCCTGGTTCCCAGAGAACACTCTCAAATTTTACCTCATTTAAGTCCCGAATTCCATTTTCTGCCAAAGAAAGGATAGCAAGACTTCTTGGTAGATAAGCTGGTACCATTCTAAGAGAAGTGATGATGTTTCCATGTAAAAGCAGGGTCTTAAAAGTAAAAACAACAGGACTTACAAATGAAAAGATTATAAAGGAATACCAAAATGGTATGTATGAAAACAGGGGACCTATTTTATTATACATCTCATAACACACAAATCAAAGACTTAATTCTGGAAGAGTCGTGGGTCGTCTTCTGGTCCAATCTCTTTTCTTGTCCACATTCTAAGCCTAAGAAAGTTTTAAGACTTGTCCAAGAACACATGCTAGGTGTAGCAACTAGCATTTTGTCAGATTTAGTTTATTAAAACTTGAGCAATTTCCAACAAACGGTTCATTACTTTTTAAAACATCAATATAAAGCGTGAGGAAACAGAAAGAAAACACTCATTAAAACAACCATGTATAAAGCAAATTTTCCAAAAGAGAAGGAGGAAGGGAGAAAGAAAGGGAGGGAGGAAGGTGGGGAGGGAACCCACAATCCATAATTTGCTCTAATTCCCCTGATCATGTGCCAGCGTCCAAAAGACCCCATCAGGCAGGGATCCCAACTCCAAGGTGCAAAAACCACCCATGATCTAGAGATGAGGGAGTCCTCATTCCTACTGCTTCACAGGTAGGAAAGGGGAGGACCAATCAGCATGTCTGCTACCAGCTCCAAACTGGAACTCCGCATGCATTTTTCCACAGAGTCTCTGTATTCTCTTGGAAACTAAAAGCTTGGTCAAGCTAGCATGTGCTACTAGCAGATGAAGCTGACTCAAGGTCAGCAACGATGAGGAACCAAAAACTCTGAACACCCAGATTCTAATAAGATAATCATGCCTCCATTTTAGAAAAAAAAAAGTTTAATCATCTTCAGTCCATTTGAATTCTCTTAGTATCTGACTAAATTAAATTGCTTAGAATAACTACTGCATGTTCTGCTAAAGACGTGGGGAAAGTTAAGCTAATAGCACTTATTCTAAAGCTTAATGAGCTCATCTGATATTAATATCCAATGAAGCCATAATATGGAAAATGCCTACATATGTCTTTTGAAGCTGTGAGTTCAACTATTACTTATTTGATTGCATGATACATTTTCCTTCATAAAATGTGCTATATGGTACAGGTTTATTTTTTAAAATTAAAGTGAAGTTAATTTTGATAACTTAATAATACCTGTTACTAAAAAAAAAACAACACAGAAATCCCGAGTGTCAAGAACACAGGTTCATGTTCAGGAATAATTATGCTCAATCTCGCCAACATGCTATATACTTACTGCAAAGCTGCTAGCAGGCTGTTTGGACATGAAGGGAATTTCATGTTTGAAGGATGGTAAATAAGAATTAACCTTAATTACAATTACCAGTTTTAATTACATCAGTTATAGACACTAAAAACAAAGTTTCACACTGTAATAGAATTTTTATTGTAATGAACACAATCTGTTCTTCATATATAGCAGGCTGCTTTAAAGTCGATCAGATAACTTTCTATTGGTATTTTAGTATAAAATTTCAGAAATGACATAGTCAGAAGACACACTTACCTTCAGTGATACCAATTTAGATATATCACCTATCTGGGGTAAGTTATTGTCTGATAAATCGAGGTGCTGTAGAGCTGTGCAGCTATTGATTTGTTCCATGGCCTAGCACAAGAAAATTATTATGTCAGTTCATGCAAACAAAATAAAAATAAAGAAATTCTTCCCTGGTTTCTCGTAGCTGAGTCTCCTGCTTCCTCTGCTTATTTATTTATTTTTTAAAATATATTTTTAAAGATTTCAGAGAGGGAGAAGGAGAGAGATAGAAACATCAATGATGAGAAAGAATCATCAATCAGCTGCCTCCTGCATGCCCCCTCTTGGGGATTGAGCCCACAACCCAGGCATGTGACCTTGACCGGAATCGAACCTGGGACCCTCCAGTCTGCAGGCCAATGCTCTATCCATTGAGCCAAACCAGCTAGGGCTCCTCTGCTTATTATTGGAAGCAGAGGAGTGGTGCTTAACATGAAAAAGAGAAAGCAATGCTACTGGAATTTGGCAAAATGTTATGGAGCAATCTTCCACCTTCATTATTGCTCTCAGAGTAGAGGATCATATCATCCCAGATATTCAGAACTTGAAGAAACCATAGTGATGTCACATGACAGCTGGGAGGGCAAGGACTTCACAAGTTAAGAGGGGAGCCAAATTGCCTGGATTCAAATCCTGACTCTGTAATCCTGGCTGTGTGACCTCAGGCAAGTTATTTAACTTCTTTACTCTTTGGTTTCCTCATTTATATAATGGGCAAAATGACACTACCTACCTCATAGGCTGTGATGAGACTGAGTTAATACAATTAAGCTGCTTAGAATAGTACCTAGGCTAAATTAATTGTTCAATAAAAGTCAGCTATTAATAATATCATTTAATCCAGTCCCCTCATTTAGCATATCAAAAAGTAAGACACACAGATATTTATTAATTTGCCCAAAATTATAGAGCTCCTAAGTGGTGGAAGCAGGACTAGAATCCAGAACCCCCACTTTTAAAACAGTATATTCTCCACTTTACCATTAAACATTTACTTAAAGCTTAATGAAGCATGATATAGTCTTTCTCCTAACATTTCATTCTGTTTGATCCATTTTTCTAAGTATAAAATAGATGCTTTGTTCACATTTAAAAGAATAATATACTGTGTTATGTGTTTCAAAATGAGATTTTTTTAGTTTATGTTAACTGAAATTATCTCTGCACAGTGTGAGTGGGTACTTTCATTTTTTTTTACTCTATTAATTTCTAAACTGCTTGAATTTATTTTTTACAGTGAATACTTTTGTAAATTAAAAAAACCCCAAACATAACTACTAAAAAAAAACCCCACAAAACAAAAAAACCCAGTTCACCTTGAGATTATTTCCTGCCAAATTCAGCCACTCCAAATGTACTAGTTCCTTTAGCCCTTCTACATAGCCAATGCTATTATGAGGCAAATTTAACACCCGGAGTTGGGTCAGTTTGGCTACACCCATCATCCGTACCAGCCGATTATTAGCCACTGACAACTGTGGAAAGGAAACATATCATTACTCTTCGGAATAAAATATATAGATTATTTTCACATTAGGGTGCTTAAGAAGATTTGTTTATATGGCCAAACATGTCCAAATATATAAACTCAATCTGTACTTTTCACATACATTGTTTAGGTATATATTCTAGAGCAGTGGTCAGCAAACCGTGGCTCGCGAGCCACATGCGGCTCTTTGGTCCCTTGAGTGTGGCTCTTCCACAAAATACCACAGCCTGGGCGAGTCTATTTTGAAGAAGTGGCGTTAGAAGAAGTTTAAGTTTAAAAAATTTGGCTCTCAAAAGAAATTTCAATCGTTGTACTGTTGATATTTGGCTCTGTTGAATAATGAGTTTGCCGACCACTGTTGTAGAGTAACTAGTAGTTTGTTGGTGCTGCTGCTGCTACTCCTAAGCAATGGAAAATACACATAACCCTTAGCAATAAGATCTCCTCCAATTACTAAAGGGAAAATATTGTTAACACAGCAACTACTTGAGAATATAAGCTCCACAGAACGCAGTCCTTAAACTGTCTCAGTCAAACTCTAGAACAGTGCCAGACATATATGGGGCACCCAATTACATTTCTTGAATGAAAGAACTCTTTACCCCTATCATGAGGTAAAAGGCTATCTATCGTAACACAATATTTTGCTAACATAAAATGTTGTCTTTTTAAAAACGAATGCCTCTTTTTCTAGTCCACTCTAAATGCAGCACATATGTGTTCATCTTCAGGAGAAACTGTCCTGTAAAGATTTAAGGCAACATTTACTACTTTCCAGGCCTGCACAGTTACTTTTTGCTTGGTTATTTTATTAGATATAGTAAACTGGTTCTAATATAACTATTTCCCCAGATACAATACTTACCTGTATTAATCGTCTGCATTTCTCAAGATTTTCCAATTTGATAATCTGATTTTTATCCAAAATCAAAGTATGAATGTCAGCTTCACAGGGTAAGTTTGGACTTAATTTCTGTAGCCCCTTCCCTGACCAATTGACCACTAATCCTAGAAAAGCGAAAGGAACTTATTAGAAAACACAAATACTACACAGGGATGAAATCTATATAAATAAAAGCCTAAGCGACTGAACAACCAGTCGACCGGTTGTTATGACGCTCAACACAGGAGCTGCCCCCTGGAGTCAGTGCACTCCCACAGCCAACCTCCTGTGGTCCCTCCCCATGGCCAACCTCTTGCGGTCCCTCCTCTCCCCCCCAGGGCCAGCTGCCCCACCTCCTATTGGCCTTGATCGCTGGCCAGGCTGAGGGACCCCACCCGTGCAGGAATTTGTGCACCGGGTCTCTAGTTATACTAATAAAATCCCATTCAGAGTTACAAAACACTGCAGCATAATAATTATCAAGATTTTAAAATGAAAGCAATAAAGTTTTAAAGGACCGCAGATTGAAATTATTCACTTGTCCTCAGAAATATCAAATTATACCAAGATGTGTGATATTCTACTCGAGTTCTATGATGAAATACTTTTGAATTCTTCACATTTAAATATAAACTAGTATTTCCACATTCTGTGGCTAAGTAATGATAGTGTTTTTTAAGTGGAACTCATCTTTTGCTAGAGATTAACCTGCATACAGCCTAACTACCAGTATATCCTATAGTGCCCCAAATCAAAGTATATACTTCAATTAACTTATCCACAAAATGGGAATAATGTACCTAAATCATTAAGTTGATGGGGGGGGGGGGGGATAAAAAGAGAGCACTGGGCCCCATCCCTAGCACACAGCACCCACTAAAGTAATTCAGTACAAAAGACGTTCAGATTCCGGCTCCACTAGTTGGCCATTGTGGTGTCTTGGGAGCAAGTTACCGGTATCTTTGAGGCTCACTTTTCTCATCTGTAAGACAGATTTGAGAATAATACCTGCCTTGGCGTATACAGAGAAAATAAAATATGTAAAATTTAAAATAAAAGCACTCGAAACGCCTTCTAGCTCATATAAAACGTGCTCTATAAATGTTACTTGCTCCCACTCTAAGTTGCCCTTGGAGGGCTGGGCAGGTGGAGTTTATGAGAAGCAGATATCAGAGGGAGGCGGGGCCCTGAGAAACTGCCAACTTCACAATTATACCCAAATTAAGACCACTGAGGGAAATTATTATTCAAGAATGCTCTCCAGGAAGAGATTTCAATGTTTTCCCATTATTTAATGGCTTCTAGCATTTGGGGTTGGGGGCTGAAGGGAGTCATGGGATTTTGAGAATTTGGTGCAAGCTGTGTACTGTGTCCCAGGAAAACGCACAGCTTTTGCACACAATTCCAAGGAGTCGACAGGCTTCTTCTTAGAACCATAGATTGCCCCCTGCCCCCAAAATATAATGAGCCCCTGTTCTAAGCCGTGGAGAAGGCTCCACTCCACAGCCGGGCCCTCAAACTGACGGCACAGCCGAGCCTCAGAACTGGAAGAGCTGTAACCAAAACAAAGGAGCTCGGTTCCCGCGGCTCCAGGTCACAGACGCACCCGCACCCCGAGCCCCGCGCCCCGCAGGGCAGCGACCAAACCCGGCCCGCGGATCCCGTCTGCAGGAGCCGGGGTGCACAAGTGCAGGCTCTGGATCACCCCCAGATTTTATCAGAGCCACCAGACACTTCCAAGAAAGGGTTCAACGTCAGTCTAGGGAGCTGTGCTTGACAGAGGGTGTCCCGAATGTTCTAGGAACCGAGGGAAAGGGGAGCAGTAAAGTGAGAGCGGGAGATCCTGCAGTTTTCACTTGGGCACCCAGAACTCAAAGTAAACACCCTAGAAAGGTCACCACAGTCCAAAACCCACCACCCAAGTAGACTAAGGAGCGCGGGATCCGGGATGCCGGCGCGCAAAGAGCCTTGGGGGCTGTAGTCCCCCGCCCAGGCCTCGCCACCACGCTGCAGAGCTAGGCAGAGCACGGGGACTACAACTCCCAGAGGGCAGCGCGCCTCCGCGATGTCCGCAGGCTCCCATCAAAAGAACTGGTCCAGAATTGCACCCCTAAACCCAGGCTTCTTTTCTCTACCAGGTAATTATTTACTTAAGTTCCATAGGGGAAGGCTTAGGACTCAGGGGTGAGGATCGCCTTACCTTCTCCAGGAGGCAAAGCCGAGTCCTCACGCGCTACCGCCATACTTCCCGCTTGCTAATAACCCCAAGCAACCGTCCTCCAGCGGCTCCACTTGTAGTAGGGCGGAGGGGCGGGAAACTACAGCTCCCAGGATGCACGGCGCTCAGACGACTCAATTGGCTGCCTACACCTGATGCTGAAAACCCCGGATTAGAATCCGAGCTGCAGAGAGTTTAGGAACCCTGGTCAAGTCCCTTATTCAGGTGAGCAAAGTTTATCGTTAGGTGATCATTTTACTCCCTTTTGTAGGTATTTGCGAAATTTGACACTTTTACTGTCGGGCTGATTAGAATATGATCGCTACTTAATGCAGACCAAATTTGAGAGCTCATTTGCCAGGAGTCTTTTATTGGCTCTCCCTTCTTTGGACAATTCTGTATAAATTGAGAGTTTCCAACTCTGCTCTGGGTATGAGTTGGACGATCTTGTTGAGGCCATCAAAATGGATACATTTCATCTGAAAATTTAGTGAAAGCATGCTGGGATAGAAACTTTTCTCCAAGGTAGCAAGGTAATGAATGACCTGGGAGAGGGATCCTGGAAGCCCAGAGGGTACTTGAGCACAGGTTCCTACAAGTTTACAGCAATAGCAGAACCAGAATATTTTGTCTGGTTCATCTGACCTGGGATCCTGAGGAAAGGGACAAAGGACTTATTTTGTGAGGTTAGCTAGGTATAGTCAGGGTTCTTAAAAAGAGAATCGCTGGATGTTCCTGGGCACAGTCCTACATGCCCAAGTGAAATCAGATACTACGGCTTTTGCATCCAAAATCAAATCGCTCATCTTTAACTGAATTGCCTCATCTTGTATATATGTTACACAAGCTCACATTAGTTTGGAAGCTACTTCTAACCGATTCTATTAACTCAACAAGATAGCGTTTTTGGCAGGCCCAAGCCCACAAGACAGTCTGTCCTTTCCATCAGCACAGTATACCTGATCTATGTGGCAGTTGATCACCCAGACTCATCTCCCCCATCTCTCATCTGCCCACTACTATTGGCAGGGGCTAAGTAAAACAACACCTTTTATTGTGTTAATCCCCTTCTCAAAAACTTCTCTCTTGAAATTGAGCTTTCAAGGGCCACCAGAATCTGGCCTCCATTCATTCCACTAGTTTCTCCTTAGTGTTTCTGAGTTAGGGATTGAAAAATGAAACATGCTTTAGAAAGGTTAAGCTGCTCATATAACAAGGATGAATTGAAAAATCGAATAGTGGCAGGAAGGAGACTATTGTATAGTGGATGGTAACCTTTAACAGAGCAGTTTCAGAGAGTAATATATACAAGATTAGATAACACAAAGTTAAGAGACTAGGTCGAAAGGAAACAGTATTTGTGGATAGCTAAACTTTTCTCCACAAAACAAAGGAAGTTCTCTAATCAGGATGAGAACTTATATTTAAAAGAAGTAAATACAATGAAGTGTGGTTTATTTTGCTATCAAATCCAATGGCAAAGCATTACTTTTTTTTAGGCAATGGACCTATATCTGTGCTACAAGAATACAATATATGTCGACATTACCAGACCAAGAAGTTTTCACAGTATCCCCAAATCAAAGAAAACAGTCAGAAAATTTATAAAAATTAACTGGAATATCTCATCATAGTGAAATTTCTTCATAAAGAAGAAAAAGAATGAAGGATGGTAGGAAGGAAGGAAATAAATAAATGAGGCTGCAGCCATAGTAAGTTTCCAAGTGGCTTGTTAGCCATGCAATATTGATATTTACGTATGGCACATGGATTAAATGGTAATTCATTGTAGCAGCTGAAGAAATGTACAGTAATCAGAAAAAACAAACCTTATTAAGACCATTAGCCTTTGGGTGAGAGCAGCTGCTTATAGTGTTGAGGCCACTGGGAACAACATCAATAGTCAATTTAAATTGTTTAGTGAAGGCAAGTTATTTTGAGTGGTTTTCTGGGCTCTTAATAAGTTGACAGGTGTTACTGATAATGCTCATTTGTGCTTGTTTATTCAAAGAGTCAATGATTGGAGTAACTGAATAATTAGCCTCTATGAATCGGCTGCCTGCAACCAGTGAAAATATTTTGAAAAGAAGTTGAGATAACTCTAATTAATAAACCTAAGGTGAAGTCAGCTATGATGTGTTACAATTTATGTAAGCAGAAACAGGCTCATTTTGACAGATTTCCACTTGTGAAAATGTAAGGAGTTTAAATCCTATGGTTATAACATCATTGTACTATATTATCAATCAACATGTATTTTGTGGAAAACAATTTAATTTTCCAGGAATCACTGAACCAGTAGTTTCAACAATAAACTTCATTTGCTCTCATGGACTTAACTGTTGTCACTCCACATATTTTGTCACAATCAGCACTAAATATCCTGACTTGCCCTACCACACAATGTTTGATGACTTACCAGTGGTAACATTTTCTTGTGAGTTTTGTTTTTTAGCTCAGGGCCAGCATTGAATTTTTTTTCTAAGTGAGAAAAACCTCCTTTCTCCAGTATTATGGAACACTGACTTGGGGGCTTTAAAATTCATTTTTTTGCTCATTGTGATCATTCAATGATATTTCTTAATGAATTCAACTAAACTTGTAAGACAACAAAGCCCTTACATGCAAAACTTACTCTGTGGTAAAGGCATTTTGATAATAAAAGCAAGATTTCCATTCCCACACAGATTTGAAGTTTTATTTTTCACGCTCAAACTACAGTTTTAGCAGTATATTATAGAGACCTCAATGCAAATGCAAGGGAAATTTTTATATTTCAAGACCCATTTACTTGTGCCATTGAGCAGCTTTCACTTAACTTTAAATGAGAAATGATTGCATCTCACACACTAAAAGAAAAATGTCCAGATAATAATCTAATATAACTCTATAATTGCCTTCCAAGAGATTAATATGCTCAATTTAAGTCACATGCCCTTGGATTGATCTCAGTATTGGGCAGTGTTTATCTGGGTGAAAATACTAAATTTTGGTAAAAGATTAAATGTTTAAAATCTCATTACAGATCAGGATTATCAGATGAACATTTGCAATTGATTTTGATTATAGGGAATAACTTTGAACCCTAATTAAGAGAAATGTTATCCACCTTTCCAAAAAAGAATTTCATTCTCTTTAGTAGACCTGTTCTACAAAAACTTGTACTCAATATTATTATGTTTTAAATTTCATCACTGAAAATTTGGAAATTAATTTTCTCTCTTGCCTTATAAATACCTATATAATCAATTTTTGCTTCTTAGCCCACAAAGCTTAAAATATGTACTATTTGCATACCTCTGTTCTGGAGAAAGTAAAATCAGAGTGGGAAGTGAGTCAGTGGAAGGGAAGAAATATTTCCAACCAAAAAAGATGGCTTGGGCATCTGAGTGACAACCAATAGAATATGTGAAAAATAGTTAAGTTATCAACACCAAACCATATAAACATGCTTCCTTTTGCTTACCTTTTTGAACCATCAGTAATACCAGTTTCTTCCAGAAGATGGCTCCCTTTATTTTCCCAAAATTTTGTTATGAAATTTCTAACATACAGAAAATTTGAAATATTAGAGTAAACACCCACAAACTCTTAGATTCTCTTATCAACATTTTTTATGCTTGTTTTATCCCTTATCTATCAATATATCCTTCCACCCATCTTGCTTTCTGATATATCAGTACCCCTCCCCCCATATACTTAGCAAGTATTTCATTAACTAGTATTCAATATTTACTCAAAATTTCCACTTATTTATTTATTGGGGTGACACTGGTTAACAACATTATACAGGTTTCAGGTACACAATTCTACAACACATCATCTGTACACTGTATTGTGTGTTCACCATCTCACGTCAAGTCTCTGTCCATCACCACACTTTCCTTTCTTTTAAAGTAAAATATACATATAGTGAAATGCTCAAATCTTACATGAACATTTTATGAATTTTGACATATTGCAGGGTTAATCCTAAACCCATAAAAATACAGAACATTACCATTAACACAGAAAGTTCCCTTATACCCCTCCCCATTCAATTCTTCCTCCCCTTCCCAGAAGCAACCACTGTTCTGATTTTCCTTTCTCACTACAGATTAGTGTTGTGTGGTATAGAACTTCATATATACAAAGTGATACAATACATACTTTTAAAAAAGTCTTTCACTTAGCATAATGGTTTTGGAACTCATGTTGATATGTAAAATCAATACTTTATTCCATTTTATTTCTGAGTAGTAGTCCATTGTATAAGTATAAATATTACAGTTTGCTCTTCTAATCACTTATTCATGGGGCACCTAGACTGTTTCCTGTGGGTATTATGAATAAAGATGCTATATACATTCCTGTATGAAGTTTTCTTTTATTTTGCTTTAATCTTTTAAATTACAAAATATTACGGGTGGTGCTTACTTTTCCTATATTTCAGGAATAAATTGTGGACTTAAATCTTTTACCCAAAGCAGATTATCATTGTTGGAAACTTTTGACCATAGAAAAGTAATTAAAGAGTATATATCACAATATAGAGACTATTCCCCTACCCAACATCCAGCTTCAACCGTTATCTGCTGCTGGTCAATCACTTTTCATCCAGGCCCTTACCTACTGAACCCTCCCTCATATTATTTTAAGGGAAATCCCAGCCACCCTGCTGTTTCATCTGTAAATATTTAGTATGTATCTGGTAAGGTAAACTATTAAAAATTAAACATAATGACAGCTTCAGTGATAACACCTAAAGGATTAACGATACATGTTAATATTGTCAAATATCCAATCTGTATTCAAATTACTTCATTGCCTGTCCAGCTGGTTTGTTCAAATCGGGCCTTAAATAAGATCCATACTTTGTAATTGGTTGCGGAGGTGCTTGGATTTCTTTTCATCTATAGGCAGAGTCAGTTGTGCAACCAGTGTCTTCACACAGGGCCCCGCTCAGGAGCACCCCATGCTTGGGGTTTAATGCTCTGCAGTTGCTGTCTTGAAAGTCTTAATAATTGTACCTTTGAATTTGTGTTTTGTAGGTAAAGTACAGTGGGATGATAGAGCACATACTTGGGACTTGGAGCCTCAGCTCCCGTGTGTGCCCACTTCCTGGGGCCTCCTCACTCTCTAGGGACAGGTCCTAGAGAGTCAGGGGTTCCACAGTCCACTGATGCCAGCCTCCGCCTCTCCCTGCCCTCTCTAAAGCTGGCAGCAACACCCTGCCTTCCCCTCGCAGCTTGATCCCCCCCGTCCTGGATCCAGGTACATAACGCATCCCAGGGCATTGCTAGCTCTCTGCAGGCTGGGCCAGGAGGACAGTGGAGGGAGATGGCTAGCTCTACTTTGTTGCCCCTACTTGCAAATGAAAGGTCGAGAGACAGATTGCAGAAGAAAGGAAATAGCTTAATATTTTAGTACCTTTTCCTGCTCTTTGCTAAAAAGATCCCACACTGGGGTTCCTAAAAATTACATTGGGCCCTAAAAATTAGTTATGCAGCTAGTCCTGTCCATAGGTAAATACTCTCTCAATCTCTCTCTCTCTTCCGCCCCCCCTCCTCCATTTACATGCTATTGAAGAAATTAAGTTACTCTGTAGATGCTGATTGCACTCCTGTGGAGTCATTTCACGTGTCCCTCTGTCCTCTATATTTCATATAATTGGTAGTTAGATATGAAGACTTAATTAGATGTATAGTTTTTAAAAGAATGCTTTATAATTTTTAATTTTAAGGATACTTCATTGATTTTTAATTTTAATAATGCTTTATAATTTTAAAGAAAGCTTCATAATTTATAAAGCTGTACAACTATTAAACCTGTCATTTTCTAACCTAGTTACTGGGCTTTGCTTTCAAAGGCCTCCTTGAAGTCCAGGCCTGAGTCTTGGGGTTGACCAGCCTGCTGGGACCTCAGGTGGTAGAGTGTAAAAAGGCAAGACCCCGCCTACACCTGAGGAGAGGGAGTTAATGGGAGAAAACACTCAGAATGCACTTCCTGGTTTCTAGGGGTGGTAAACAGAGATGCGCTGCCCAGAGCCCTCTTCAAGCGAGGGCTTGCTGCCCATCAGGCATCGTGGCCAGCAGCAGCCTCCAGCGGTCATGGGGTCTGGCTCAGCTGCTGAGAACCACTCCCTTAGGTCATGATTCGGGCCACGCACCTCTGGTGACTAAGCACCCTGGGTGCACAGAGGTCCATCATTTGTCCCAAAGTTATTGACAGGCAGCAACTGTTCCAGAGCTCCTGGCAGGCTGACTGGGGTTTTGTTGGGCCAGCAAAGTATTTACCTTCTGCCTAATACTGTTTTCTTCCCCTTTCATAGGACTGTTCCCTAATAAATATCTTGTACCCTAAATTCAGTCTCAGTAAATGCTTCCAGAGTAGCCAGCCTGTGACACAAGGTGATGTTATCCCACATGTTCTACTATCTATTACTATAGGTACATAAATATAACCTATTCCAAACACCCTTCTGATCTTGTTTAACTTCCCACTACACAGTGCCACCTTAATGCCATGTGGCATCTTAAACTGAGTCTTGCCACAATTGACCCTTTCCCACACAAACATGATCCTTCCTCCCCATTTTCACAACTGCTTTACCTCCTGTATTATCCATTGCTATGTTAACAAATTATTCCCAAAACATAGTGGTTTAAAAACAATAAACATTTATGGTCTCACAGGTTCTATGGGTTTGGAATTGGAGAGGGTTTGTCTGGGTGGGAACTGGCGCAACAAGGAACACGTTCTTCCCCAGAGCCTCTGGAGGGAGCACAGAGACCTGGATTTCAGTCCAGTGATACTGATTTCTGATCTCTGACCTCCTGAATTAAAAGAGACTACATTTCCAATGCTCCCCCAGGTCCTGTGACTAGTCTAGGATCCCTCAGGTGATCTAATTGGTCCACTGTTTTCTTAGCATAAAAACAAGGGAAGAAGTCACAAAGGAAAAGATAGATTTGATTTCAAAAAGTAAAGCTTCTTTTTATACGCTAAAAGGTATTTTACATAAAGTTGAAATGCAAATTACAAACTCATGCCAAAATACTAGCACCATTACTGACTCTATTAATTGCCTTAACATACAAAGAACTCATAAAAATTATCAGGAAAAAGCTTGTTCAAATTTAAAAAGATAGTCAAGAATATGCGTTGATAATTCACAGAAGAGAAAAACAAATATCCAGTAAACATAAAAATTCCACTGATAATAAAAATTTCAAAATAAAACAATGGGATACCGAAATTTATCTGATTGGCAAACAAACAAACAAACAAACAAACAAAACACACACAAAACCCCAACACACACAAAACAAATTTCTTTTAAATGTCACTGCTGGTGACAGTTTATTTTGATGTGTTTTCATCTGTTGGGTTCCTGGTCTACATTCCCATTTTCGGCTGTATTAACTATTTTGTCCTCTCATTGTAAGTTTTCCAGGAATGCCATTTTAATGGCTATGTCATACCCAGGATGTGAAAAGTGTATTGACCTAGTGATTTGCCGGGGTTCTTGTTCCAGCATTAAGAATGGTTCAGCAATCTGGAGAAAGGCTGTGCATAGATTAAGTAAGAATCCAAAGATGAAAGATAATTTTGAAAGGCATTGGGGGGTCAGAGGAGCCTAGCTGAAGGAGCTAAATTCTCCTTGTCTCAGGACCCCTTGCTTTTTATTAACAATATTTGTCCTAAGGCAAGGTGGAGACATAAACTTCAAAGGATAGGGTTTGTACAGAAACATTGTCAGATTGGGGAATAGCCTATGGCTGTTCAGGTGTTTGGCCAGTAGGAAGCAATAACATATATATTAAGATGCCCTGATCTGTCTGGCAGCCAACAATCATCCTTTCAAATCCTTTTCAGGTTTGAGGAAATGCCTTTAGCCATTCCAACAGGTGATAACATATGTGACTCAGCCCTTGTTGAATCCCCAAGTTCCATCAACCTTTTTAAAAAAATATATATCTTTTATTGATTTTTTACAGAGAGGAAAGGAGAGGGATAAAGAGTTAGAAACATCGATGAGAGACAAACATCGATCAGCTGCTTCCTGCACAGTCCCCACTGGGGATGTGCCCGCAACCAAGGTACATGCCCTTGATCATAATCAAACCTGGGACCCTTGAGTCCGCAGGCCGACACTCTAGTCACTGAGTCAAACCGGTTAGGGCTCCATCAACCTTTTGATGAAACTCTTGCAATTATGACATGCTGGAATTGGCTTCCGGCAGTGATTCCCTTTTGTTGACATTTATATTGTTACAATTTTCACTGACTTCAGTGGCCTTACCACCTTTGCCTGCAAGATTGCAACCTGAGGTCTGGGAACTGATCAACCAGTGATAGAGCTGCTGGCCAATCAGCCCTCTCTTTCAAAGATCAAGGCCAAGGTCACAGAGCCCAAGGAGTTCAACCTGATTGCCCCAGGCCCTGCACCATTCCAGTGCTCCAGCCAGTCCCTGTCATGGCCAAGCCAAGACCAGTAAGTGCCAGTGTTTGCCATGGGTACAGGCTGTCCAGGCCTAAAGAGTGGACCATGTGGGTCCGTGGGATCTAGGCATTCTAAGGGCTGAGGGTGCACTGGACCCAAAAAGAGGATATGATGATACCACCCCACAGAGAGGGAAGCCCAGCTGACCCAGAGCCTGCCCAGTGGGTTCCTGCACTCCACATGCTAAGGTTTGGTGAATAGCAGGGAGTGAAGATGCTGGGCCACAGGACTCAGACCTGTCAGGACTTGGTGTTCGGTCCCCATTGAACAGTACCTGTGAGGAGCACAGTGTGCTTTTAGGGATGAGGGGGAAATGCTCTTTTCCCTCTTGGTGGAAATTGTCAGTGTGGTGAGGCCATGGTGTCTGAAAAGTGTTGCTGGGGGATGTGCAGGTGGTGCTTAGTGTCAGCTCTCTGTAGTTCGCTCCACCATTTTCTCACAGTCTTGGAGACCCCTGCCCACCTCACAACACTGTTCAGAGGGTCAAATTAGTCCATGGCCCTGTGGAGACCCAACCAGCTGGAGAGTGCAATGACTCGTACAGCACACCCACGCAGGCACACTTCTTTGGCATTCTAACACCATTATTTATTTAAAAGTCTTATAGATCATGAAGCCCACATCACCTCCACCCCAGGAGGTGACTCATATTCCACCCAACTCCCTTCTAGTCTGTCTGGGGTGGGTGTGCATGGGGACATCACCACAGCCCACTTTGGCATGTTGCCTGGCCCTGCAAGAGCCCCTGCACCTCATCCTAGAAGCTCTCCAGAGCAGGGACCTCGGCCTGCCACCCACATCACTGCTGGGCCTGTTATAATGCCCCCACCTCCCACTCCAGGGCCTGGAGGTCAGCCAGGGACACCTCTGTGCTCAGGGCCTGGGCCTCCTCCAGATCTTGCTCCCAGTCCCCCACCTCAATTAGAGGCATGTCCAGGGAGGTTTGGTCCTTATCAAAGGCCCCACTAAACCTCAGATCTCCCCAGATGAAAAGGGACCCCCTAGATGATATACCTGCAAGACATCAGGCAGAAGTTGGTCCCAGTCCAAAGGTCTTCAGATTAGGATACCACCTGGAAGCCAGGAACAGGGCAGACCAAGGGTGCTAGGAGGTGATGGGGCATTTGTGAGGCTACTCTTTTCACTCCCTGCGCCCTTCTGAGGTTGTATTTTTGGTGGACACTTTGGTGATGGGACAAATGAGGGTGAGTATTAAATATTTTACTTTGACCAGTTATTACACTTTTCCACCCATTTCAACTGACAACCACAGGCAGACAACCACCGGGGGAACACCAAGAAACATCTTGGAGCTAAGGCCCAAGTGGGCATGTGAGTGGCATCCTGGAGGTTGGGGAGCAGGAGTTGTCAACAGCCCTCAGTGGAGTGGGATTTCCAAGGGGAGATCTTGTTCTTAGTAAAATCATGTGTATTTAGAATAATCTCTCTCTCTCACCCTAAAGATGTAAAATGTGTCAAAAACATAAAGCATGAGGAAAGGGTGAGTAAAACTTTAGTGCTTTTAGAATGCAATCAAGCTTAAGTGACCATCAACTAAAATAGACTGCTAGAAACATAGATTGTTATACATGAAGCTGATGATAACCATAAACTGAAAACATATAAAAACCTATATATCTATATCTATATATTAAAAGAGGTAATATGCAAATTAGGCCGGGATGCCATAACGGGTCTACTGGACAGGAGGAGGTTGCACGTGCAGCATCGGGGGCGGGTCAGCAGAGGCCTCCCTGCACCTGCTCTGGGGGAGGTCCTGATCAGTAGTGGTCGCGGCTGCTTCAAGGGCACGAGAAGGAGGCAGGGCTGGACCAGCAGTGGCCATTGCTGCTGCTTCTATGGCCCGGGGAGCAAGGCAGGGCTGGACCAGCAGGCTGCAGGGTCCAGGGAGTGAGGCAAGGCCGGACCAGCAGGCTGTAGGATCTGGGGAGCGAGGCAGGGCCAGACCAGCAGGCTGTGGGCCTGAGGAGCGAGGCAGGGCCGGTCTGGCAGCGACCACAGGGGCTGCTGCGCTGTGGGCCCAGGTCAGGGCTCATGCAGGAGGCGATCAATTGATGTGTGCCTCTCACATTGATGTTTCTCTTTGTCTTTCCCTCTCTCTTCCATGCTCTCTAAAAATCAATGGGAAAATATCCCGAGGTAGATACATAAAAAATAAAAAGAATCCAGACATAACACTAAAGAGAGTCAGCAATACAAAAGAAAAGAAAGAAAGAGAAAAAAAAGAAATAGAAAAGAACTACAATGCTGGCCAGTGTGGGTCAGTTGGTTGAGCTTTGTCCTTCTCATGCACTGAAAGGTCGCCAGTTGGATTCCCAGTCAGGGCACATGCCCAAGTTGAGGGTTCAGTTCCCTGTCAGGGTGTGTGCAGGAGGCAGCCAACTGATTTTTCTTTCTCTCACATCAATATTTCTCTCTCTCTCCATTTCCCTTTCTCTCTCTTAATAATAATAAAAAAAAAGGTAATGAAAACATTTAAAAAAGAACTACAAAAAACAACCAGAAAACAATCAATACAACAGCAATAAATACATACCTATCAATAATTACTTTAAATGTTAATGGAGTAAATTCACCAATTAAAAGACAGGATGGCTGAAAGGATAAAAAACAAGACCCATACATATGCTTTCTACAAGAAAATCTCTTCATATCTAAAGATACACAGACTGAAATTAAAGGGATGGAAAAACATATTGCAATTGGAAACAAAAAAGCTGTGTAGCAATACTTCTATCAAACAAAATAGACTTTAAAATAAAGACTGTAATAAGAGTCAAAAAGAGTATTACACAATTATAAAAACATCAATTCAACAAGAGGATAAAGCACTTGTAGAAATCTATATATCCAAATAGAAGCACCTAAATACATAAAACAAATAAGACATAAAGGGTAAGATTGACAGTAATACAATAATTGTAGGGAATTTTAACACCTCACTTACACCAATGGATAGATTCTACACAGAAAATCAACAAGGGAACATTGGTCTAACCATCAGGAAAATGCAAATCAAAACCACAATAAAATATCACCTCACATTTGTCAGAATGACTATGGTTAAAAAGTAAGCAACTAACAAGTGTTGGCAAGGAGGTGTAGAAAAGAACAACGTTGTGCAATGCTGATGGGATTCCTAAAAAAATGAAAAAAAAAAAAAAAAAAACTACTGTAGGAGTCAGCAATTTCCTTCTGGGTACTTATCTAAAGAGAGCAAAACAATAATTCAAAAAGATAAATGCACCTCTATGTTCATTGCAGCATTATTTACAATAGCTAAGATATTGAAGCAACCTAGGTGTCCATCAATAGAAGACTAGATAAAGAAGATGTGAATATCAGTGGAATATTACTCATCCATAAAAAAGAATGAAATCTTGCCATTTATAACAACATGGATGAATTAAAAGAATATTATGCTAAGTAAAAAAGGTCAGATAGAGAAAGACAAATACATGTGATCTCACTATATATGGAATCTTAAAAAAAAAAAAAAGGAACTTTATAGATACAGAGAACAGATTGGTGATTGCCAAAGATGGGGTTTGGGGTGGGTGAAATGAGTGATTTCACTTATATGTGGAATAAAAAACAAAACAAAACAAATGAGCAAAGAAAACAGAAATAGAAATACAGAGAACAAACTGATGATAGCCAGAGGGGATGGGTGGGGAGATAAGATAAAAAGATGAAGGAAAATAAGAGGTATAAACTTCCAGCTATAAGGTAAGTCACAGGCATATACACTCTGTAATGTACAGCATAGGAAAATAGTAAATAATCCTATCTAATAAAAGGGTAATATGCAAATTGACCATCACTCCAACACACAAGATGGCTGCCCCCATGTGGTCAAAGATGGCACCGACATGTGGACACAAAATGGCTGCCACAAGATGGCCAGCAGGGAAGGGCAGTTAGGGGTGACTGGGCTGGTAGAGGAGGGCAGTTGGGGGCAACCAGGCCTGCAGGGGAGAGCAGTTGGGGTGGACCAGGCCTGCAGGGGAGGGCAGTTGGGGGGGATCAGGCCTGCAGGGGAAGGCAGTTGGGGGTGGACCAGGCCTGCAGGGGAGGGCAGTTGGGGGCAACCAGGCTTGCAGGGGAGGGCAGTTGGGGGGACCAGGCTTGCAGGGGAGGGCAGTTGGGGGAGATCAGGCCTGCAGGGGAGGGCAGGCCTGCAGGGGAAGGCTAAGGCCAGGCAGGAAGGGGAGGACAATGTTGACCAGGCCTGCAGGGAAGGGCAGGGGGGACCCAGGCCTGCAGGGGGGCAGTTAGGGGTGTTAGGGCTGGTGAGAGGAGGCAGTTGAAGGGGCCTGCAGGAGGGCAGTTGGGGGTGACCAGGCCTTGCAGGGGAAGGGCAGTTGGAGGGATCAGGCCTGACAGTTGGGGGGATCAGGCCTGCAGGGGAGGGCAGTTGGGGGAGATCAGGCCAGCAGGGGAGGGCTGTTAGGGGTGACCAGGCCTGCAGGGGAAGGCTGTTAGGGGTGACCAGGCCTGAAGGGGAGGACAGTTGGGGGTGACCAGGCCTGCAGGGAAGGGCAGTTGGGGGGGACCAGGCCTGCAGGGAAGGGCAGTTAGGGGTGACTGGGCTGGTAGAGGAGGGCAGTTGGGGGAAACCAGGCCTGCAGGGGAGGGCAGTTGGGGAGGACCAGGCCTGCAGGGGAGGGCAGTTAGGGGCAATCAGGCCAGCAGGGGAGGCCAGTGGGGGAGAGCAATTAGGGGCAATCAGGCCAGCAGGGGAGCAGTCAGGCATCGATCAGTATGGCAGGGGAGTGACTGGCAGGCAGAAGCAGTTAGGGGCAATCAGGCAGGCAGGCAGGTGAATGGTTGGGAGCCAGCATCCTGGATTGTGAGAGGGATGTCCCTTTTGATACCTCATAGCCTTTGCTGGTTGGGATCAAGCCTAAACAGGCAGTCAGACATCCCTCGAGGGGTCCCAGATTGGAGAGGGTGCAGGCTGGGCTGAGAGACACATACACTCCCCCCATGCACAAATTTCATGCACCAGGCCTCTAGTACCATAATAACTTTGTATGGTGACAAAAAATAAATTAAAAAAGATTTAATAGTTTTAATGTGCTGTCTCAAGTTAATTATCCTCCCTGAATTTTCCAAGGTATATAGTGGATTTATTAATGTATAGATTCAGATATTATTTTATTTCTGGAATGCTTTCTCAGATTATAATTTTAATAATTCTAACACATTAATTTATTTTTCTTCTTCAGGGGCTCATTGTTGGATTTTATTTGCCTATCAGCTATACCAATATTTTTTTCTCTCTGATCTTTTTTTTTTTTTTTTAAAATATATTTTATTGGTTTTTTACAGAGAGGAAGAGAGAGGGATAGAGAGTTAGAAACATCGATGATAAAGAAACATCGATCAGCTGCCTCTTGCACAACCCCTACTGGGGATGTGCCCGCAACCAAGGTACATGCCCTTGACTGGAATCGAACCTGGGACCTTTCAGTCCGCAGGCAGACGCTCTATCCACTGAGCCAAACCGGTTTCGGCTTCTCTGATCTTTTTACTTCTGTTTTTCTCATTTGGCTGTTTCATGACTTTTCTTAATGTTTCTATTATTCATTTATGCACATAAAATGACTCACATTTAGTGAATACCAACAATCTAATAGTTTACTGGATTTGTTTGATTTACCCTGTCCTTCCTCTGTTGGTCTATAGTGAAATGAAAGCTTCAAATTTCTAGGACCTTCCTTGGAAGAGAGTTTGAAGTATCTTCTAATTTTGTGATTCTCTTTTGTTTATTTAGGACCCTTAATTTCCTTTCTCTTTATTACCAAGCCTGCTAGGGGTCCCTCCTCCTTCCATGTTCCTGCTTCCACAGGTGTGATGCAGCCTGCTTATTGTATTCCACACTTATAGGTCCTTCCCTTTTGATACCTCATAGCCTTTGCTCTTACCTGTCAAGTCTCTGGCTGGTTCACTCAGGATGGACTTTTCTATTTCTGGGATTGATTTTATCTGTGTCCTGCTACTCTGAGGACTTAGTTCTTTTTCCTCCCTTCTTCTTTCTTCTTCTTCTTTCTTATTTTTACCTCCTCTTCCTTCTCTCTTTTTCTGTAGAGTCTCTATCTTGTCTTTAGTCTGGTCCAGTCTCCAGAGTGTGTGTTTAGTATAATGTACTGCTTACCTGAAAATTAAAGTTCATAGTATGTATGCTCTATTCCCAATACTGAAGGTGTGCTTTATGGATAGTTTTGTTCTCTTTAGTAAGTGTTTTTGTTTTTGTTTTTGCTTTAGAATGTGTAAAGAGTTGTGGATAGTTCCAGTTTTCATTATGTCTTGGAAACCATATGGATAAAAAGGATTACATTAATTTTTAGAAGCCACATTAGTTACTTTTTGGTGACACATGGTAGAAATAAATAAAAATTAATTGAATCTATTGTATATCTTTCCAAAAATTCTCTGGATGAGGTAGCATAGTATAGTGGTAAGTTAGATGGATTTTAAGGGTAGAGAGGAGAACCTAATATATTCTTCTGAAAGGTAATGGTTGGCACATTGTGACTTTCATATATTTTAATAAATATTTTATAGCAATATAAGGACCTCCTTGCATGCTTGATTATCAGAACAAAAATTGTGTCAAGTATTGGGTTTATAATTTCTCACACCTGTGTCAACTATGATGATGGCTAGGCTATAGTATCTGAACATTTACTTTAATCTTTACAGAACTTTGTCCTCATTAGTGGAAACTGGATTAAGAAGTTGTTGAAATTCTTCTGTTGTCTTGAGAGAATTCTGTACATTTTCAACTAGTTATGACTCTAGCTTTAAATTCCATTTAAATTATACTTACATAGTATTATAATAATAAATATTATAATATAGCAGGCACTTTTAGCAGAACAACAGAGAACTAAATCAATATGATGATCAACCTCTTATTGGAGGTAGATAAACAGAATCTGGTGTGAATATTAAAATTCATGTTAGGGCCAAAGGAGTCAAACTTGATAATTTTCTCTATGACTATAAAAGTTGAATCTTCAACCAATATAATACTCAGATTCTGCAGCAGCATTCATCTATGCTATCTACATAAATTCTATAAACATGTATTTACTAGAGGCCCAGTGCATGAATTTGTGCACCAGTGGGGTCCCTTGGCCTGGCTTGCGGGATCCGGCCGAAACCAACTCTCCAATATCCCCTGAGGGGTCCCAGATTGCGAGAGGGCACAGGCCAGGCCAAGGGACCCCACCGGTGCACGATTGGGGCCAGGGAGGGACATGGGAGGTTGGCCAGCCATAGAAGGAGTGCGGGAGGGCTCTAGGGTGAGTCTGGCCCATCTTGCTTAGTCCCGATCAGCTGGACCCCAGCAGCAAGCTGACCTACCCATCCGAGTGTCTTCCCCCTGGTGGTCAGTGCACGTCATAGCAAGTGGGTGAGCAGCCTTAGCATATCATTAATATTACGCTTTGATTGGTTGACCAGATGACTGGACGACCGGACACTTAGCGTATTAGGCTTTTATTACTAGTATATAGGAAAGTAAACAACACATAGGGATATCACTAGCCTGCAAACATGTTTTTGTTGGTTATAACTTTGCAACTGGAATACTGGTCAATATAAAAAAATAAATTAATGTTCCTATATAGCAGTGGTTCTCAACCTTTCTAATGCCGTGACCCTTTAATACAGTTCCTCATGTTGTGGTGACCCCCAATCATAAAATTATTTTCGTTGCTACTTCATAACTGTAATTTTGCTACTGTTATGAATTGTAATGTAAATATCTGTGTTTTCTGATGGTCTTAGGTGACCCTGCTAGCGGTTCTCAACCTGTGGGTCGTGACCCTGCTAGCGGTTCTCAACCTGTGGGTCGTGACCCTGCTAGCGGTTCTCAACCTGTGGGTTGAGGAACTGTATTAAAGGGTTGCGGCATTAGAAAGGTTGAGAACCACTGCTATATAGGATAACCTGAAGAGGGTGTTAAACAAAGGCAGGGAGGACAAATAAAACATTTGAAATTTTGCAAAAGTAAATATTTCCTTAAAACAAATTACTACAGATTTCATAGTTACCTGTTTAGTGATCAATACTGTACATACTCTTATTTTTTTTTTTCTCTATCTTTACTCAAGGATATGTTGGTTTTTTAAAAACTGATTTGTAGAGAGAGAGGAAAGTAGAGAGAGAGAGAGAAAGAAACATCAATCGGTTGCTTCCTGTATGCACCCCAATTGGGGGTCAAACCCAAAACCTAGATATGTGCCCTGATTGGGAATCGAACCTGCCAAAGGTGCATGGGATGAAGCTCCAATCAACTGAGCCACACAGGCCAGGGCATGTACTCTTATCTTTATTAATGAATTAATCAAGCATTGAAGACTATACAGTAAACTATCATGTACCCAATAAAGGGAGTCAGAATAAATTGGGGAGATTAAAAAAAGGTAAAAACTTTCTGTGTCCTAGGTTTGGTGAACTATCATGCTGGATTTTTAAGCATATTTTTAACTGTCTCCAAAATGTAAGAACAAGCCTTTTGCAATAGTTAGCTCCTAATGAAGAGGCAGCCTTATTATGTCAATAACCAGGTGGATAATTAGTGAGAAGAGACTGGCCAGAAAAAAAGTCACTTGGTTCCTGACTTGGGGAGATACTGGCACAGAGGAGCTCTTTTTTTCAATCTTAATTCATCTAGGACTTTTAGAAGACTAAAGAGGAAGCCAACTATAATGACTGAAATACAGACTGTATTCCAGCCCTGTTGTTATACCAGCCTTGAGAGTGATCATCTTTGCTCTTATGGAGAAAAAAGCAAACCCAAAACTTAACAAGGTGCCATGAGAAAGATAATCATTTGAGATAATGAGAAGCTACCCAAGGGAAATTTGCAAAATTTGGTAACAGAAAAGTAGCTAAGTAGATAAGTTCACTAAATAATTTTCCAATTCTCATATGAGCATTATTAGTAGACATTTCCATTAGTCCCCAAAACATCTCGAAATGAGTGCTGAGTTGATAATGAGAAACTTGAAGATGAGATTCAAATTAGGTAGGGTATTGATTAATAAAACCCATCTTAATTGCAACCCTTATTTATTCTGATTTAAATCAGGTCCTTGTCAGCTGGGGATTCTCATTTATTTCTTCCTTCCTGAGGACTATCACTGTCAGGATCTCTGGCTCTTTACAATTCAATTGTGGTATAAATTGATGGAAGTAGTTGACTCCTAAAATGTATTTGGAAATGATCAGTTCTCAATCTGTACAATGCACATGCTATTAAATTCTTATTGTTGACTTCAGAAACTTTAAGAAGTTTAATCCTTTAATCCTTTAGATCACCAGTGTTACTTCCTCTAAAGTTCCGAAAATGAACCTCTTCGGAAGGTAACTCTGGGAAACAAGAAAGCAAAACTAGGCTTAAAATGGATATAGCTATAGTTTGGTCTGTCGAATTCAAAGAGAAATTATTATAATGTGTTTATATTAACTTCTGCAACTTTCAATGAGAACTAAGAGAAGAAAAATAATGTAATAATAAAATATATCACACATTCTATACTGTTGTACATTAACAACAATCCCTGTAATGTTGTTTTATTTGATTTTCTTGCTATCTACATATTGCTTTCTCTCTGTTATTTTCAGTTCACACATCTCCCATGTACGCCTACACAAAAAAGCAAAATATTTATTCCCAAACCTCCTCACCTCCTTTTTAGGCAACTAGTTACCTCATTTCCTTTATAAAGCACCTGTAGCCATCCTCCTGCCTCCAGAGATGTTTGTCTAATTTATTCTGCCATAAAATTCTCCTTATTATCTTCTAGTGGCTTCTTACCATTCCATATAAATTTTGCTGTCTTAATCCTTTCATTCTCCAATCTATATTTCTTGCTTTCTGTGGAGAGCAGCTACAGTGTTTGGACAGGTTTAAGCCTCAAACTAATGAGAGGGCACAGTCCTCTCGTGGCAAAGCCACGTGCAGGTTCCAGCTTGGAGGGCAAAGCCCTCCTAGCACAATTATAGCCAAAGGTTATGGTTGTAAGCTTGACCTTATGGTCTGAACCTGTGGTCCCAGGTGGCTGAGTGATGTAGGCTATGGGAGGTGCAGCAAGTGCTGCCAAAACAAAGCTTGATAGAGTTCTCAGGTGCATGTGATTAAGTAGATTTGAAACTTGCAAGAACATTGTAAACATCTTGACCACATCCTTGCTTTGCCTCGTGGGATCTGACTGTAAAATAAAGACTTGCCTTGCAGGCTGTGGCATTGTCTCTCCATCTGAGAAAGTGTCCCACCTAGCCCCAGCTACATTCTCTTGTCTGTTTTCTTTAATCCTTCTCTGACCCTCCTCAGATTTACCACTGGCCATGCTGGATGCAGTGTACTTTCCATATATTCCTTCTTTTTTTCTTTTTGTAAAATTTTAGTCTCCAGCATTTTTTAAACTTTTTCCATTCGAGATGAATATCATTCTATACAAGTTACTTATCCTATTTCAAATGTCAAATATTTTTTAATCAGTGTAAACACCAACACAATACACCAATATGATTTCATGCATTTGGAGGGGAAATATTCCCAGTTAAGTGAACAATTGTGCAGATGGCTTCTAAAAGACCTTCATTCTAAACAGCTGTATAGTGAAACATTTCATTTAGAAATCAGGACCTTTTTTTCTTCAGTTTGTTCTTCTTGAGTAGAACCGTTGGAACCCAATTTGTTCCAGGGTTCAGAGTTATTTTTTCAGTCCCAATAGACATCTATATTGAACAATGCCAGGCATAAGACATACAGCACTGCCCAGTATCTCTGGCTCCAAGAAATACAAAGAGGGGGATTCAGCTTGGATGTTTCTTGGCCCGACCAAAGATCTGGCAGAACATGGTTGTGGCAGAGGGCCCAGAAGCAGAGAAAAACAAAACAGCATGACCCTGGGGGCAGGTAGTCAGTGCATTGAGGATGAGCGGACATCCCCAAGTTACTTTTCTTTGTACCTCACATTAATGATATATTTCTTCAAGTAGCATTATATGATGGCAGTGGCTTTTTCTACCATTTATTAGTCTAGAAATCCTCAGTAATTTTTTTTAGGTTCTACTAACACCCAGCATTGTAAGCTCTCTCCCAAGAAATATAAATCCCAGGACTCTAAAAAGAAATAGATTTAAAGATTTATTCTAAATTATTTATGGCATGAATGTACATACTTCCAATCATCAAGGTACTTTGTTGCTCTATAATTGTTAGTATTGTATTGGCTATATTATTAGTAGAGTGAAAAAATGGCATAAATGAAATGACTATTTAATGAAGTATGGGAAATTATTTATGCATTCTTTTTGTATCCCTTTCCTCCTTTCATAAACTGAATAAAATGTTTGATTGGAATAAGTATAGTGCTAAAATTATTTATAAGATTACTTCATAAGAATTACTTTATGGAATCACTTTATAAGAATTTACTGGACCATTTTTTTTTTAATTTAGAAAAATTTCCAATTACGGTTTCTATTTAATATTATTTTGTATTAGTTTCAGGTGTACAGCATATTGGTTAGACAACCACATACTTTACAAAAAAATATGGAATGTGCCCTGGCCACTGTGGCTCAGTTTGGTTGGAGCATCATCCCATACACTGAAAGGTCGCAGGTTCAATTCCCCATCAGGGCACATACCTAGTTTGTGGGTTCAATCCCCTATTGGGGTATGAATGGGAGGCAGCTAATCAATGTTTCTTTCTCACATAGATGTTTTTTATTTTTATTTTTTTTTAAATTTCTTTATTGTTTAAGGTATCACATATTTGTCCTCATCCCCCCATTCCCATCCCAAACCCCTCCCCACTCATGCCCCCATCCCCCTGTTGTCCGTGACCACTGGTTAGGCTTATATGCATGCATACAAGTCCTTTGGTTGATCTCTCCCCCTTACCCCCACCCTCCCTACCTTCCCTCTGAGGTTTGACAGTCTGATCGATGCTTCCCTGTCTCCGGGTCTGTTTTTGTTCATCAGTTTATGTTGTTCATCATTTCCCCAGATGAGTGAGATCATGTGATACAATAAATACACTTATAAGAACCGAAAATGAGACAAGCAATAATGGTTATGCTGAGATGCAAATGAATCAGTCTGTAGTGAGTTTCTTTCTGGGCCAACAGTTCTTTTGAGTCCCAATTTCAATGTCAAACAGTTCCTTATGTGTACATGTCAGCAATGATATTTCAGTTCTGGATGGTGGACAAATGGTGGTAATGCAGGTCCAACCCTCTCTGGTTTGGTCCTGGGCAACCTGCAGCGATGCACAGCTGCTGACTGCTAGTATGGCAAGGTGTCATCAGTGTATTCCATCTCTGGACTGTTTCTCTTCTTTCTTCATGGCTGGAGCACTCCTGTCAATTCCTCTCTGTTGCAGGAATCCACATGGTCTTGGAGTTGTTTTCTGAAAATATACAAACATATTCTAGACCAAAAGTTAATAAAGGAATCTTTTCTATAAATTTGACTTGGGATCCTTTTTCATTTTTGCCCAAATGATTTTCCTTTGGCTTGTTTTGACACCATGTGTGTTTTTCATGGGTGTCTTGCTGTTAGCATTACAAATGAAAGTTAGTTTTCTAAAGTAAAAATTTTTTAGATGTAATTTACTTATAGGATATTTTTCCTTACATGATATTCTTCTACTATCCCCCCTTTTTTGATTTAAATATTAGGAGGCTTTTGGAAATTTTATAATGTAGTCTTGATAGCTTTTAAATTTTAACCTTTTGCACTCGGATGTCGAGTGTGACTTGACATGGTTAGCATTAGAATAAAGGAATCGAGAAAAAAGCAAGCAAGTGCAAAGGGTTAATTTTTTGCACTAAAATATGACTGCTTTAGGTTCATTACATATTAAGCAATTTTACCATGAGATGAACTACCAATAAAAATTTTAGTTAACACTTCACATAGATGTTTCTCTATCCCTTCCTCTCTACAATCAATTGGCATATCCTCAGGTGAGAAAATATGGATAAGAACAGGCATATAGACCAATGGAACAGAACAGAGAGCCCAGAAATCAACCCATGCCTTTATGGCCAATTAATATTTGACAAAGGAGTCAAGAGCACACAATGGAGTCAAGATAGTATCTTCAATATATGGTGTTGGGAAAATTGGTCAGGGATATGCAAAAAAATGAAACTAGACCACCAACCTACATCATACACAAGAACAAACTCAAAATGGATAAAAGACTGAAATGTAAGTTGTGAAACCATAAAAATCCCAGAAGAAAACATAGGCAGTATAATTTCAGACATCATGCATTGCAGGATTTTCACCAATACATCTCTTAGAGCAAGAGAAACAAAGAAAAAAATAAACAAATGTGACTACATCAAACAAAAAATATTCTGCACAGCAAAAAAATAACAACAAAAAAAACAACCCCCCCCCCAAAAAAAAAGAACTCAAACCACCACCAACAAAATGAAAAGGGAACCCCCCTGTATAGGAGAACATATTCTTGCCAATGATACATCTAATAAGGCGTTAATTTCCAAAATATACAAAGAACTCATACAACTCAACACCAGGAAACAAACAATCCAATTCAAAAATAGGAAATGGACTTGAATAGACACTTCTCCAAAGAGGACATACAGGTGGCCAATGGACATATGAAAAAAATGCCCAAGGTCACTAATCATCAGAGAGATGCAAATTAAAACTACAAGGAGGTATTACCTCATACCTGTCAGAATGGCTATCATTGATAAATCAACAAACCAGTGCTGATGAGGATGTAGAGAAAAGGAAACCCTAGTACACTGCTGGTGGGAATGCAGATTGGTGCAACTACTATGGAAAACAGTATGAAGTTTCTTCAAAAAATAAAAAATGAAACTGCCATTTGACCCAGTGATCCCACTTCTAGGAAAATATCCTAAGAATTCTGAAACACCAATCAGAGAGAATACATGCACCCCCTGTTTACAGCAGCACTATTTACAATAGCTAAGATCTGGAAACAGCCAAAGTGGCCATCAGTAGGTGAGTGGATAAAAAAGTTCTGGTACAAGCCCAGCTGGCGTGGCTCAGAGGTTGAGTGTCAACATGGGAACCAAGAGCTCACTGGTTCAATTCTTGGTCAGGATACATGCCCAGGTTGCGGGCTCCATCCCAGTGTGGGGAAGCCAATCAATGATTCTTTCTCATCATTGATGTTCCTATTTCTCTCTCCTTCTCCCTTCCTTTCTGAAATCAATAAAAATATATGTGTTTTTTAAAAGTTCTGGTACATTTACACAATGCAGCTTTAAAAAAAGGATCTCTTACTTTTTGTGACAGCATGAAGGGACCTGGAAATTATGATGCTAAGCAAAATAAGTCAGTTAGAGAAAGACAAATATCACATGACTTTACTTATATATGAAATCTAATGAACAAATAAACTGACAAACAAAACAAGGTCCAGAGACTTGGATGCATGGAACAGAATGATAGATCTCAGAGGGGAGGGACGCAGAGGGGATGGGAAGAGATTAACCAAAGAACATATATAGACATAAGCATAGGCATAGCCCATGGACACAGACAATAGTGTGGGAAAGATCTGGGGTGGGGCAAGGGCTGGATGAAGGGAGGCAAATGAGGGGAAAATGAGGAACACCCCTAACACTGTCAACAATCAATTTTTTAAAAAAGAAATCCCATCTGTCTCATTATTTGCATAATATTTGGTGCAGAATATCTGGAAGTTCAGTAAGTATAGCTAACTGTACAAACAAGTTTTCTCATTATGAAGAAAAATAAGGCTTAACCAAAAGTAAACAAAGGCCTTTTAAAGTGGGAAGCAAAAAGCATTTATTTGAAATAATAATTAAAAAAGAATAGCTGTCAGGAAGCAATAATAGTTTTCAGTAAAAGCACAAATAGTGTTCCAATTAGGAGACAAAGAAATGGGGTACTTCTGAGAAAGGGAAAGGGAACAATTACATCAATAGAAAGAAGGCTAATTCTAAACAATGTTTTTAATTTTTAGTCTGGTAATCATCAATCCCCTAGTCTTTCTTGTCATCTAGGTAAATAGTCCCTTGGGGCACAATGTTGCTTTAGGCCCAGTCCAAAGGTCATTTTGCCCTGTTTTAACATTCCAAAAGTTTGAGGCATAAGACAAGCAAAGAAGTTTTTCTGGGATGGCAACTCCAACTCATTTAAAAAAATATATCTTTTTATTGATTTCACAGAGAGGAAGGGAGAGGGATATAGAGTTAAAAACATCGATCAGCTGCCTCTTGTACTCCCCGCCACAAACTGGGGATAGAGCCCACAAACAAGATACATACCCTTGACTGGAGTTGAGTCTGGGACCCTTCAGTCTGTGGGCCAATGCTCTATCCACTGAGCCAAATCCATTAGAGCTCCAGCTCATTTTAAAGTGGCTTCATTTATATTACTTTTTTTTCATTTTATTTTACTTTTTTTTATTGATTGCATTCTTTTTTTATAAAACAGATCTATACTGCAGGATATTCTGGCTCATTCTCTTCAACAAGTTAAAATTTTAAATGTCATTGATCTAGATGAGATAAGCACAGCAAACATGGAAGTTATACATTGAAGTGGCAGAGAGACAAGATGAAAGGATCCAATTAGAATAGAACCAACTAAGAAATGTGTTTATGGCTTATTTGAGAGAGAAAGAAACTTGCTTTTAACTCACTAAGATATTGAGGTCTATTTCTTAAAGTAGCTAAGGTTGCTGTAACTAATACATCTACTCAATGCAAAAGGAAAAACAGTGTAGGTAGTTAAATATTGAATCTGTTTTGTAATATGGATTAGGGAAAACTAAGCTTAAGGATTTTGGTTCTTGATTTACATGCTTTGGAAAAAAAATGACAAGTTTTAAGTGGAGATGGGGTGGGTGGATGTATTAGATTACAAAGGATGCCATAACTGATAACACAGGCCGAATGGTTTAAACAACAGAAATTAATTTTGGAGGCTGGAAGTCCAAGATCAAGGTCCCAGTAGAGATTGTTTTTTTCCTAAAGTCTCTCTTTCCTTGGCTTGCCTTCTCACTATGTCTTCATATGATCATTCCTCTATGTGGGCATAGCTAGTGTCTCCTGTGTCTTTAAATTTCCTCTTCTTATAAAGACATGACTCAGATGGATTAGGACCATCTAATGGCCTTATTTTAACTTACTTCTTTAAAAGCCCTGTCTACAAATTCGGCCACATTCTGAGTTACTGGAGGTTAGGGCTTTTTACATAGGAATTTTGGAGGCACAGAATTCAGCTCTTAACAATGGGTAAGAGTGGAGTTTGGGTAATGACATAACAAGTTTTATATTTTATAATATTGTTCTTGGGGGTAGTGTGGAGAATGAAATGGACTGGAGTATTAATGGGTTCAGATAGATGAGTTAAGAGGTTATTTTAGCAGTCCAGGCAAGAGGTGAGTGTAGCTAGAATTTGGTTGTGCCTATAGAGAGTGTGAGAAATAGATGGGTATGAGGACTTTAGTTTAGGAGGTAAATCTTACAACTTGGCAATGATTGAGCTATGGAATCCAAGGGAGCATTCAGTGCCAAGGATACCTCCCTGTGTTATCGCTTCAAAAACTGTTTAGTGGTATCATTTCTCAAGATAGAGAACATTGGAAGGTCGGGGGGTAGTGTTACTGCCCTGAGTCAGAGAGGGAGGGCTGAGCCCTCCTTGGTACTTGTCAATCTCATAAGAAAGATTTCAGGGAGAAACCAAGATGGCAGCATAGGTAAACACCTAAACTGCCTCGCAAAACAATTTCAAAACTACAACTAAAAGACAAAACGGACATCATCCAGAACCACAGGAAGCCTGGCTGATTGGAAATTCTACAACTAGAAGGAAAGAGAAAAGCACACTGAGACTCAGAGGAGCTGCAGGAGGCAGAGTTACTGAGACGCACGCACGAAGAGGACTGGCAACTGAGTGCACTGATGGCTTTCTCAAGCGGAAGGGAGACAAAAGCTCCCTACTACACTTTACTCCAGTTCCGAGCGAGACTCTGGGGACCCAGATTCATACGGGGTGAAACTGGACTGTCAGGAAAGAGAAAAGTACACTGAGACTCAGAAGAACTGTGGAAGGCAGAGGTACCGAAGCGTGCACGCAGAGAGAGCAGGCAACTGAGTACACGGCTGGCTTTCTCAAGCAGGAGGGAGACAAACGTTTCCAACTGCACTGAACTCTAGTTCCGAGAGAGACTCTGGGGACCCAGACTCATTCGGGGAGAAACTGGACTGTCTGGCAGCAGGTGGAACTCGAGGGCGGCTTTCTCTCAGAGATGCTTGCAGCAATTACCAAGAAACACTGAGACACAGGGGCCTATTAGGGCAGGGCTGACAGGAAACCAATGCTATCTGCTCCGCCCTGAGACTCCGCCCCATCCAAGCTGAGCACAGAGGCTTTTGCAAGTCTTCTCCCATAAGGGTGTCTCCAGCACAGAAGTTCTCCCAGCATAGACACAGCTGATCCTCACAGCCAATTGGCCTGGAGGTCAATTCCTCCCAGTGATACCAACAACAATCAAGGCTTAACTACAACAAGACTGTGCACACAGCTCACAAAAGGGTGCACCAAGAGTGTCCACCTCAGGTAACTGGGGAGGCTGAGCCACTGGGCCCTATAGGACACCTAGCACACAAAGCCACTCTATCAACTCAGGGAAGCAGTGAAAATGCGGAAACAGAGAAACAGGTCACAAATGAAAGAAATGGAGGAAAGCAAACGACTGGATATAGAGTTCAAAACCACGGTTATAAGGTTTTTCAAGAATTTTCTAGAAAAGGCTGATAAATTTTGTGAGACCCTCAAGGATATGAAAAAGGACCAACTAGAAATTAAGCATACACTGACTGAAATAAAAAATATTATACAGAGATCTAACAGCAGACTAGAGGATCGCAAGAATCAAGGCAAAGATTTGAATACAAAGAAGCATAAAACACCCAACCAGAAAAGCAAAATGAAAACAGAATCCAAAAATATGAAGATAGTGTAAGGAGCCTCTGGGACAACTTCAAGCATACGAACATCCAAATTATGGGGGTGCCAGAAGAAGAGAGAGAGCAAGATACTAAAAACCGATTTGAAGAAATAATGACTGAAAACTTCCCCCACTTGGTGAAAGAAATAGACTTACAAGTCCAGGAAATGCAGAGAACCCCAAACAAAAGGAATCCAAAGAGGCCCACATCAAGGCACATCATAATTAAAATGCCAAGAGCAAAAGACAAAGAGAGAATATTAAAAGCAGCAAGAGAAAAACAGTTAGTTACCTGTAAGGGAGCACCCATATGACTGTCAGATGATTTCTCAACAGAAACTATGCAGGCCAGATGGGAGTGGCAAGAAATAGTCAAAGTGATGAATAGCATGAACCTACAACCAAGATTACTCTACCCAGCAAAGCTATCATTCAGAATTGAAGGGCAGATAAAGAGTTTCACAGATAAGAAAAAGCTAAAGGAGCTCATCACTGCCAAAACAGTATTATATGAAATGCTGAAATATAGTCTTTAAGAAGAGGAAGAAGAAGAAAAAGGTAAAGATAAAAATTATGATCAACAAATACATATCTATCAACAAGTGAATCTAAAAATCAAGTGAATAAAAAAAATCTGATGAACAAGATAAACTGGTGAATATAATAGAATCAGGAACATAGAAAGGGAGTGGACTGACAATTCTCAGGGGAAAAGGGTGTGGGGGTGCAGGAAGAAACTGGACAAAAATCATACACCTATGGATGAGGACAGTGTGTGTGTGGGGGTGTAAGGGCAGAGGGTGGGGTGGGAACTGGGTGGAGGGGAGCAATGGGGGAAAAAAGAGGAACAATTGTAATAATCTGAACAATAAAGATTTATTAAACTTAAAAGAAAAAGAAAGATTTCAGATGAGTGACAGATGGTAGTGTTGTGGCAAAGCATGTGAATTTATTAAAGAAGGCAGGCAAATATTTATTAAAAATACACTTGGCACATAGCACAAGTGGGCACACAGCTAGTCTGAGTGCACTGCCTGGTGGAGGTCTAGGGATTTTATACTTTTCTGTCTACAGGTTTCAAGGTTCCTCCGCCAGATATCTTGGGCAGTAGATTAGATTTCAATGTCCCCCTTTTTACTTTGTTGGGACTCTTCAGAATTTATGAGAACATCTGGCAATTTTTATGTTGGCAAGTTCCAAGACTGCTGACTTCTTTGTTTAACGAGTGAAATAAAACTCCTGTTCTTTCTCCTTTCCCCCTTTCCTGTCTTAGCATCCCCCAAATGATATTTATCTTTGGGTTTACCTAGGGTCTTTGTTCTCAATTTTCCCAGGCAGGGTGATTAAAATTATGTATTCTCTGGTTAGGAAGGATAGTTACTAACTATTTTCTTTCGATTGTTCTTTTTGTGGGGGAAGATAAGATCTTGAAATTTACAAGTTATCTGCAAGCTGCCCAAACTGTTTGGCCTTGTTTAATTTTCTTGTCTCAGTTTCTCCTTCCACTTGCCCAAGAATTTTCCTAGCTTCTTACTATCCTGCCCCAGAGGACAACTGAAGATCCTAACTTTAAATTTGGACATGGTGACTCTAAGGTAACTTTGAAACTTCCAAAGGAACATGTAAAGTAGGTATTTGAATGATGACATCATTTAAAAAAAACCCACAAGAGAAAGGAAGTATTTCCTAAACTTGTTTATCGATGTTCTGTAGATGTTCCCACAGTAATCCCTGTGAATCATATAGTTTTTAGTTGTTACAGCTAGTTATGGAGGTGAATCATGACTAACTCACAAAGCCCAGTAGAACAAATTTGACTTCATCCTACAGGGAATTCTTTGAAAGTGTAGAGGGAATATCTTTCTTTCCTGTACCTTTGTTTTTATAGAGCAAGTTTGGAAACAGATATTATCTCTATTCATTGTAGAGTTACTGATGAAAATCAGTGTGCCAGTAATGCTAATTCAGAAAAACTATCACTTCCCAATTTTCCAGTGTTTTTCAGGAACTGGGTAAGAGTGCAGTGATTTCTATATTTTCTATTACTCAAGAGTTTTGCAATTTGTTTTTAGGTGTAATAAAATATCTATGTAAGGTATTTATGTAAGAAGTTAAAATTCCAGTAAGGCATTGAGATTTTTTTCTCAGCCAGCCATCAAAATCTGGACAGATGGAAGGAGGCTGGCTTACTGTAAAGGAGACATTTATCACAGAATTTCATGAATAATAAACTTAGATAGAAGAATTAAATAAATGGGAAAAATTAATCACAATAAGAATGATTGGGAAAAAGGAGACACATGTAAAACTTTATACAATGAAAAAAAAGAATGATTTAACAGCTTTACATTTTATTTTATAATGTAGATAGTTTAGAATTGAGACAGCTATGCAGCTTGTATCTACGTTATTTGTAATTTCGAAGAATAGATATAATCCTAGCCTTTGAGTTTGGTGGCTGTCTATAATACATAACTTTTAAAATTTCATGGAATCATGAGAATAAAGGCTAAAGTCAATAACATAATCCTTATATTATAAATATGTAATATATAATATATAGTCAGTACCATTTCCTTTACTGTAACCTAGAGATATTTCTTTTATATTAGTCTTAAGGAAAACAATTCCCAAAGCTAACTACTTCTTAGCTTAATTATACTGAGTTCATTCAGCGAAATTAAGAATATCTTTTATTTGATGGTTTAGATTGCAAAGAAAGTAAGGCCACTTTATTCAGGACAAAATCTCCACTTTGGACACTTATTCAGGATAAAATATCTACTTTGGAAAAAGAAAAGACATCTCTTTAACATTCTCATAGTTCATTTTCAACAAAAATATTCCAGTGAATCTTTTGAGGTATATATATTAATAATAGGTTCCATGCAGGTATGTGTTTAATAATAAATTTACTAAATCTTTTTTTAGCTTAGTGAAGATGGAGAATAACAACTCATCATTCTCCCCAATGATTAAACAAACCCAGTTCTTCTAATGCATTTTATAGCTCTTCAAAATTTCATGCTATGACCCATCTGCTAACGCACTGATGATATTTATTTTGGCAGCTTTTATACAACTATCCACCTTAATGACCATCATAATGTCTTACACTCGGGTGCTCTCTGACATTCTGAAAAGTAAGTCTGAAAGGGGCAAAGGCAAAGCCTTCTCCACATGCAGTGCCCACCTGCTCTCTGTCTCGTTGTACTGTGGCACTCTCATCTGCATGTACATGCGTCCTGCATCTGGCCTAGCTGAAGATTAGGACAGAATGTATTCCCTGTTTTACACGATTCTAAACCCATTTATTTACAGCTTGAGAAATAAAGAGGTTATAGGTGCCTTGAGAAGACTTGCAAAGCAGTAGACAGTTCCCAAGGAAAACTTCAAATTGTTTTCATTTCACTCTTTGCATAAACAGGTCCCCGTCTTGCAGATTAGCCATGGCTCTGACCTTTCCCCAAAGGGCTGGTGGTCAGGGTGCTCTCTGGGCACTGGGTGAAGGAACCCAGCTTCACACAATGTTTTCTTGGATGTGAGCTCAGTTGAAGTTACTACTTCAGTTGAAGTGACGTGCATCTTCCATAGTTGATTTATTTAAAAAATATCATAAATGCTTTTTACTTGAACATTTAGTTTTTAAAAATTTGTTATCTGCAAGGGACTCCTCCCCCACATTTTATTTAATAATTGACAGTAACTGAGACTGTTATATATGTACTAGTAGCCCTGTGCACCAATCCGTGTGCGAGTAGCTCGCTGCTGCTTGCCCCAGGGGACCGTCCAGCCCACCGCTGCTGGTAGCTCTCTGCCACACGTAGCTCACTGCCCCACCCTCCTGTAGCTCTCTGCCCACTGCCCTGCCCTCCTATAGCTCTTTGCCCACTGCCCTGCCCTCCTGTAGCTCTCTGCCCACTGCCCCGCCCTCCTGTAGCTCTCTGCCCACTGCCCTGCCCTCCTGTAGCTCTCTGCCCACTGCCCTGCCCTCCTGTAGCTCTTTGCCCACTGCCCTGCCCTCCTGTAGCTCTCTGCCCACTGCCCTGCCCTCCTATAGCTCTTTGCCCACTGCCCCGCCCTCCTGTAGCTCTCCAAGGTTGTAGCTCGCTGCCCTGCCCTCCTCTGTTTGGTCATTACTCGTCATGGTGTATCAACCATTTGCATATTACCTCTTTATTATATAGGATAAGTGGTTTATTTTTCTAGAATTGGACCAAGATGATCATAATCTTTTAAAAATGTATTGGGTATAAAAAGTTATTTTCTTTTTACATTTGAGGGGGGTGGGTTCTCATTTTTTAAAATTTAGGTTAGCTAGTAATTTTAGTATTTTATAGATGTTTTAAAAGAACCATCTCATAATTTTTGTTACATCTAACTTTCTTTGCTATTATTTCATTAATTAATTTCCCCATCTTTAAAATTTTCCATCTGCTTTCTTTTCTTGTAATAATTTGTTTTCTTCTAGCTTTTATATTTAGAGTTGAATTGATTTACTTTTAGTTTTTATTTGTTGCTGATATTGTGGGTATTTATATTTTGCAATATTATGAATATTCTTCTGAACTGAATTAGTTGTTGAGTGTTTCACGTTTTTGGCTTTCTTCCTCTCATTGTTTGTATAGGATTTCTATTTTAACATTCTGTTTAGGTCCAACACAAAACATCATTCAATGTCATATAAAATTTCCAAACAGATGAATCTATTAATGCATTGCTTCTTTTTATTTTCTTGGTCTTTACTCAAACTTCACTCTTATGAATATTATCTCTTACACTCATGTCTTCTTTGCCATACTGAAAAGGAATTATGAAAAAGGCAGAAGTAATGCCTCTCCACAGCAGTGTCTATAGGCTCACTGTTCTCTTGTTCTAGTATAATGATCCTTTTTTCAGATGTGTGAGTCTTGCATTTGGCCCAGATGAAGAACAGGGCAAAATGAATTCTTTGTTGTATATTATTGTAATTTCTTGCTAAATCTCTCACTTTTAAAATCATCACCCAAGAATATGTTTTTGTACTACTGATTTTTAGAGAGAGAGACAGGGAGGGAGGGAGAGAGAGAGAGAATAAATCAATGTGAGAAACATTAATCGGTTGCCTCCCACACATGTGCCCTGATCAGGTATCGAACCTGAAATTTAGGTATGTATCCCAACTAGCAAATGAACCGGCAACCTTTTGGTGTATGGGACCATGCTCTAACTGAGCCGCTTGGCCAGGGCACTAAATCTCTTTTTATATAGCAAAAGAAGCAAATTTTAGATGGACTAATAAAATGATAAAGGAATATATATTTCTTAAATAAAATGTTCTTAATATTTTTTACAATTTCTATTTTAATAAATAGCATCTTATAGGTGTCTTGCACATTGATAGTACTCAATAAATTTTGTATTGAAAAAAATGGAAAAGATGCAATCTTTATGTGACTATACTATAAATATGGTTGATAATTATGAGGGATTATTAAGTCTTTTAAACACTACCAATTTGTCAGAGTGCATGATCCGGTTTTCATCTATAGTCAAGAGTGTAGGATTATTTCAGTTGCATAAACTGCTATATTATCACATCAGTGGATAAGCACTGGGTGAGTAAATGCATACAAGCTCTTACTCCAGTAATAGCCCTTCTTGTAAACTGTTCGAAGCACATGTAAAGAAAGAGTTTTATCTAAGTCTTTTTAAAATTGTCCATAAAATCAAGCCATTTTTCAACTTTATTATTCCTGAATGAGTTCCTTTGCAAGAATTTTATATAAAAATTATTTGTGATGAAATAATAAATTTATGTGTTTTAAAAACAAAAATGACTACACGTTCTTCAAGCATTTACAGATAATTACAGTCACTTTTAATAGTAATTTTAAACAAGTAACCTCTCCTCTGATATTAAAATATTTGTCTAAGTACATATTTAGACAAATATATGTTGATATATTTAGACATATATTTATCAATAATTTTTAAAATAAGAGATAAAAACATTTCTTTATGTATGACTGCTGTTTTTATTGTTATTAGAAGTACTGTCAATACAAAATGAATTTTTAAAGAATTAGTCCTAGCTGGTTTGGCTCAGTGGATAGAGCCTCAGCCTGAGGACTAAAGGGTCCCGGGTTCAATTCTGGTCAAGGGCACGTACCTTGTTTGCAGGTTCTGAGGCAACCAATCGATGTGTTTCTCTCACATGGATGTTTCTTTCTGTCTTTCCTTTTCTCCTCCACTCTCTCTAAAAAAGAAAAAAAATCAATGGAAAAATATCCCTGGTGAGGATTAACAAAACAAAACAAAAAAAAAGAATTATAAACCATCTGAAAATTTTCAGTGTTTCCAGTATTATTCTATTACTGGTGTCTCATTTGAGAGGGACTGATTAAATCTAAATGTCATTGTACCTTCGTATCTCCTTTTACTTTTTTCCTTCCAGCCTGGTATCCATTGTATGCCTTTTAGCCTCCTTATTTATGTTCTTGTATTTTACTGATGAATAAAGCAAAAAATATTTTTCTAAATAAATGACCAATATTTTTCATTTTCTGCTATATTTCTTTCCTGATGTGTGATTTTTAGATGACAGTATCTAGTCTTTTTTGTATTGCTTAACATACAATTTTGCAGAAAATTCTCTAGATAAATTAGTGTTTGTACTAAAGAATAGTCCGGAACTCTAGGTGCCTCCTATACCCACAGCTCCCACTGAGCCTAAAGCAGGTCTGTGCAGCTAGGTGTACAGTTTTATTACATGAGATTACCACCTTAGTGACAGCTGTTTAGATAAGAAGTCACAAGATCCAAGACGTTACAACCTACAGGTCTCTCATTTTTCTCTATCATTTGTTTCTGTGGATGTCATCATCATGTACATCAAGCATGTCAAACTCAAAGGCTAACATGGGCCAAATAAACAATGTTTAAGTTTATGTAGGCCGCAGAAAAACAAAAGCTTCCATTTTGATAGAAACATAGGTTTATTTCGATAGAGACATGCTGAATACAAAGGGCTGAAATAAATGAGTAATCGTTAACATAAAATAATAGAACATTTTAATAAAAATTAATATTTTTTCTTGAACATTAACTTACCAGACACTGAATAACTTCACAAGTTAATAAGTGTAATACGTGTAACAAGTGTAATTTTTCTTGTTCTCCAAAAGCCAAGTATTTCCTGTTGCGCACACCAAACAAGTCAATCCAAGACTAATGACGTGGCAATTGGCTGCTACAATATTTGCTGCTAGTATTATTGTAGAGAAAAGGTGCGTCTGCACATAAGGCGCATAAGGGAAATGAATACAACACGATTATAGTAATCAGTCATTAGTGAATGTTGTAGTCCGTTATTAATAATCCTATATAATAAAAGGCTAATATGCAAATCTCCCAAACCTTGGAACAACTGGTCCTGTGATGCACTGACCACCAGGGGGCAAACGCTTAATGCAGGAGCTGCCCCCTAGTGGTCAGTGCACTCCCACAGGGGGTGCACCGCTCAACCAGAAGCCAGGCTCATGGCTGGCGAGCGCAGAAGCAGTAACAGGAGTCTCTCCCACCTCCATGGCAGTGCTAAGGATGTCCAATTGTCAGATTAAGCCATCAGTCAGACATCCCCTAAGGCAGTGGTTCTCAACCTTTCTAATGCCACGACCCTTTAATACAGTTCCTCATGTTGTGGTGACCCCCAACCATAAAATTATTTCCGTTGCTACTTCATAACTGTAATTTTGCTACTGTTATGAATCGTAATATAAATACCTGTGTTTTCCGATAGTCTTAGGTGACCCTGCTAGTGGTTCTCAACCTGTGAGTTGTGACCCACAGGTTGAGAACCGCTGCTGTAGAGCCTAAGACCATCGGAAAACACAGGTATTTACATTACGATTCATAACAGTAGCAAAATTACAGTTATGAAGTAGCAACGGAAATAATTTTATGGTTGGGGGTCACCACAACATGAGGAACTGTATTAAAGGGTCATGGCATTAGAAAAGTTGAGAACCACTGCCCTAAGGGCTCCTGGACTGCGAGAGGATGCAGGCCAGGTTGAAGGACCCCTGAATGCACGAATTTTGTGCACCGGGCCTCTAGTCCTATATAATAAAGGCGCAATCTGCAAATCAACCTAACAGCAGAACTACCAGTCAGCAGGGGGCAGGGCTGGCAAGCAGGCAGTGCAAATTCTTGCAAAGGAACTCATTCAGGAATAATAAGCCAAGGTGTGTGCCAGCGGGTAGAGGGAAAGAATGGCGATGGGGAGGGGGCAGCAGCGACCAGCCACAGTGAAGGGGCAATGGAGGGGCGCCTCCTGCAGAGGGAGGCCAGCGGAGGCAGTGGTGGGGTGATGGGGGAGGCGCCATCCCCTGATTGGCCTGCCAGGTCGCCTCCCACAGAGGGAGACCAGACTGCAGCTTAGGCCTGCTTCCCTGAGGAGCAGACCTAAGCCATCAGCAGGTCAACCCCTGAGGGCTCACAGATTGTGATAGGGCGCAGGCTGGGCTGAGGGACCCCTAAGTGCACAAATTTTCATGCACTGGGCCTCTAGTTTCGTATAACAGCCCTAACTGGTTTGGCTCAGTGGATAGAGCCTTGGCCTGCAGACTAAAGGGTCCTGGGGTTTGAATTCAGTCAAGGGCTACATGCCCAGGTTGCAGTGGGGGGAGAGGGGAAAGGGGGAATGCAGGAGGCAGCCAATCAATGATTCTCTCATCACTGATGCTTCTATCTCTCTCCCCCCTCCCTTCCTCTCTGAAATCAATAAAAATATATTTTAAAAAAGAATATCTGAGACTATAATATTAATAATGCTAGCTACTCAATGAAACTACTGACTTTCCTGTATGGGTTAGAAAAATTCCAGATCAGGAGTATGATATAAATCAGTGGGACACATCCATATCTCACCTACCAAGGGAAATATTGCTCATTTGTAATGCTATTGTGTGTGTGTGTGTGTGTGTGTGTGTGTGTATTTTTTTTTTCCTGATAGTAAGTATAGATACTGGACATTTGACATTCATGGAATACATTGTTATGAGCATTGGAATTCATCACAAATAGGATATTAGAGATTCTTCAATATAGAGAAAGCTGAGTACCTTTTGTAGCTATGTCATCAGTAAATTTTGAAGATGAATCTGAAAATGTAAGTTGAAAACAAAGTTTGGAGAAATTTTGAATGGCTAGCTGAGGACTTGGGACTTTATTCAAATTGCAATAGGGACTCAGGTTTTTGAGTGGAGTGACTTGATAAGACTGAAACAGATCTGAATGCATGATCTAATATATGCACACAAAATATTAAACAACATAATCAATGAACTAAAGAACCATGATGCATTAGCCATACTATACAATATGAGAAAAAGACAAATTAGGTGAAATATTTAAAATAAATCTACCACCAATAAAAGCTAGTTTCAATGAATTCCACCATTAAAAACAAAACAACAAATCCCACCAAAAAAGAGACCCTGTTCACTGTAGGATATTTAATTTATGGCAATATGTTAAATATTAATTAGAATTCTAGTTATAGAGAGAATAAAAATCTGTAAATTGCTCTCTCACTGATGCAGGGTTTGAGGAAAGCATTAAAATTTCTGAATACTGAGAAAACCAAGATGGCAGCATAGGTTAAACACCTAACCTGCAGCCTGGCACAACTAAATTTCAAAAATACAACTAAATTTCAAAAATACAACTAAAAGTCAAAACGGACATCATCCAGAACCACAGGAAAGCTGGCTGACTGAAATGCCCACAACTAGAAGGAAAGAGAAAACCACAAGGAAAATCAGAGGAGCTGTAAAAGCCTGAGGAATGGAGACACGGGTGGAGACACAGGCGCTCGCGCGTGTGGGGAGGACGGAGCCAGAGAGGACGGGGCAGCTGAATGCCTGGCCGGCGTTCTCTAGCGGGAAGGAGATAAAAGCTCCAGATTGCGCTGTACCCCAGCCCCGACTGCACTGAACCCCAGTTCCGGGTGAGACCCTGGGAAGCCAGGCTCATGCTGGGGGAATCTGGGCTGTAAGGCGGAAACGCAGAGGAGCGGCAAAAGGCAGAGCTCCGGAGGCACGCACGTGAATGCGTGCAGAGGATGGACTGTTGCCTGTGCTGCTGAATTGCCCTAGTGGAAAGGAGACAAAAGCTCCAGACTGCACTGAACCCCAGTTCCGACTGCACTGAACCCCAGTTCCGGGTGAGACCCTGGGGACCCAGGCTCATACTGGAGGATCTGGGCTGTAAGGCGGAAACGCAGAGGAGCGGCGAAAGGCAGAGCTCCGGAGGCGAGCACGGGAATGCGCGCAGAGGATGGACTGTTGACTGTGCCACTGAATTGCCCTAGTGGAAAGGAGACAAAAGCTCCGGACTGCACTGAGCCCCAGTTCCAACTACACTGAAACCCAGTTCCGGGCGAGAATCTGGTAATCCAGATTCATTGGGGGAGAGACTAGACTGTTTGGCAGCGGGCGAAACTCCAGGGCGTTTTTCTCTCAGAGGTGTTTGCAGGGAGTACAGAGGGACACTGAGACCCAGGAACCTCATAGGGTGGGGCTGACGGGAAGCCAAGGCTGTAGGCACCACCCTGAAACTCCGCCCCATCCAATCTGAGCACAGAGGCTTTTACAATTTTGCAAGTCTAGTTGAATAAGGCTGTCTCCCGGTGTAGACACAGCTGATCCTCACAGCCAATTGGACTGGAGGTCAAATCCTCCCAGTGTACCAACAGCAATCAAGGCTTAACAACACCAAGACTTTGCACTCAGCCCACAAAGGGGGGTACCAAGAGCGACCACCTAGGGAGATTGGGGAAGCTGAGCTACCGGCCCCTATAGGTCACTGACCACACAAAGCCACTCCATCAACAGAGGGAGGCAGCCAAAAGGTAGAGACACCGAAGCAGGTCACGAATAGAAGGGATGGAGGAAAGTAAACTAATGGACGACACAGTGTTCAGAACCACATTTATAAGGTTACTTAAGAATCTTCTGGAGGACCAAGATGGCGGCATAGGGCAGACGCCTGATTGTTGCCTACCACAACAATTTTGAAACTACAACTGGAAAACAGAGCAGACACCATCCAGAACCACCAGAGGGCTGGCTGAGTGGATGCTCTACAACTAGAATAAAAGAGAGGAGGACGCGGGATGATGCTGATGCCAATGAGCCAAAGATCACACTTTAAGAGCTACAGCTCTGGAAACACAATGGAGGCCTAGAACGTGCTCGGCGCGGTTCCCCCGGCGGTCTCCGGCTGAGGGGGCGGCTCCGCTCACTGCTGAGCACAGACAGACGAGCCCCTGGGGGACATGGGGTGGGAGACTCCACACTTGCTGACCTCCGAGTCATTCAAGAATCTCTGTGCCCCAGAAGCGGCCAGGTGCACTCGCCCGGCCGCCGCTGCAGACCCGAGCGCTGTCGCAGCGACCTCGGACCAGCCCGCTGCCGCCCACCGGGCACACCGGAGCCTCGCCGAGCCTGCCGCCCAGTGAGTTCCGTGGCAGCCGTCCTGGAGCTTTGAGAAAATGGCCGGAGGAATTGCTGAGAAGGAATTGACCGATGGGAGTTGGGATCGGGAAGACGAGGCCCCGCTGGGTCCCGGATCCAGGTGCGCTTGCCCGGCGACTGGTCGCCGCTGCAGACCCGAGTGCCGCCACAGCGACCTCGGACCAGCCCGCCGCCATGCACCGGGCGCACCGGAGCTTCGCCGAGCCCGCCGCCCTGGAGCTTTGAGAAAATGGCTGAAGGAATTGCTGAGAGGGAATTGACCGACAGGAATTGGGATCAAGAAGACGAAGCCCCGCTGGGTCCTGGGTCCGGGTGAGGCCGTGCGCCCCTGGGTCCGGGTGAGGCCGCACGCCCCTGGGTCTGGGTGAGGCTGGGTCCCGGGTCCGGGCAAGGCTGCATGCCCCTGGGTCTGGGTGAGGCCACGCGCCCCTGGGTCCGGGGGAGGCCACACACCCCTGGGTCCAGGTGAGGCTGGGTCCCGGGTCCGTGTGAGGCCGCGCACCCCTGGGTCTGGGGGCGGCCACATGCCCCTGGGTCCGGGTGAGGCTGGGTCCGGGTCCGGCTGAGGCCGCGCCCCTGGGTCCAGGAGAGGCCGTGCGCCCCTGGGTCCGGGCGAGGCCGCACGCCCCTGGGTTCGGGTGAAGCTGGATCCCAGGTCCGGGTGAGGCCACGCGCCCCGGGGCCTGGATGATGCTGGGTCCCCGGTCCAGGTGAGGCCGCGTGCCCCTGAGTCCAGGTGAAGCCGCGCCCCTGGGTCCGGGCGAGACCAAACCAGAGAGAGTCAGACCTGCATTACCACCATTTGTCCACCATCCAGAGCTGAAAAGTCAGTGCCGACATGTACACATAAGGAACTGGTGGACATTGAAATTGGGTCTCAAAAGAACTGTTGGTCCAGAAAGAAACTCACTACAGACTGATTCATTTGCCTGTCAGCATAACTATTATTGCTCGTCTCACATTTGGTTCTTATATTTCTAGTAACACATGATCTCACTCATCTAGGGGAAATGGTGAACAACATAGACTGATGAATAAGAGCAGACCCAGAAACAAGGAGGCATCGATCAGACTGTCGGGCCTCAGAGGGAGGGTAGGGGAGGGTGGGGGTAGGGGGGAGAGATCAACCAAAGGACTTGTGTGCATGCATACGAGCCTAACCAATGGTTAAGGACAACAGGGGTTGGGGGCATCCGTGGGGATGGTTGTGGGATGGGAATGGGGGGATGAGGACAAATATGTGACACCTTAATCAATAAAGAAATAAAAAAAAAAATTTCTGAATACTGAACACTAGTGAGACATACATTTCATCCTCTTTACTATGCAAAAAACAAAAAAAAAGCTTGAATTTCAGCCAAATCAAGGAAAAAGGGATATTTTCTTCTCTTCCCTACTTTTCTACTTCCATGATCTTTGTAAATGCTCCCAGATTCCAATAATGAAAAATTCTTTAGAATAGCAGGTTCAATGGAGAATAGACTTGTAAAGGAATTAGGATCCTCCAGCTCAGTGGTCGGCAAACTGCGGCTCGCGAGCCACATGCAGCTCTTTGGCCCCTTGAGTGTGGCTCTTCCACAAAATATCACAGCCTGGGCGAGTCTATTTTGAAGAAGTGGCATTAGAAGAAGTTTAAGTTTAAAAAAATTTGGTTCTCGCTGAAACCGCTTTGGCTCAGTGGATAGAGCGTCGGTCTGCGGACTGAAAGGTCCCAGGTTCGATTCCGGTCAAGGGCATGAACATTGGTTGCGGGCACATCCCCGGTGGGGGGTGTGCAGGAGGCAGCTGGTCGATGTTTCTCTCTCATCGATGTTTCTAGCTCTCTATCCCTCTCCCTTTCTCTCTGTGAAAAATCAATAAAAATATATTTAAAAAAAAAAATTTGGTTCTCAAAAGAAATTTCAATCGTTGTACTGTTGATATTTGGCTCTGTTGAATAATGAGTTTGCCGACCACTGCCCAAATATCTTCATTTTTGTACAAGTGAGGAGTGTAATTAACAGAGGCAGTTCCTTATCACTTCAATGCTCATTTTAACATCTCTATATTCAACAAGCCTCCATCTAAGAATGTTACAGAATTTACCAGGCGACCGAAGAACACACAGCAGTACTTGGAAACACAGGAAAAACCCATTTATTTTCACATGTTTCACATGTACTGGTACAGTGACTCAGGGGGTCAGTTCTCTAAATCCTGAGCAAGCCAATATGGAGGAAGCTTTCTCTTTATACCCTTTGGTTTCTTTGCCCTCCAAATATGGGATTGGACATCCGGACCTTTTGTGGGCTTTGCAAAAAGCCCCATGTGTTGGGATGGGGGCCGTGAGACCACATCTAAAGGCCTGGCCTGGCACCAGCACTGATAACTCCTTCTGTGGGTTGTGTATTGTTCATGGTTTATGGCCTCTCTAAAATGGGAGTAGTAGTTAGGTAAACAAGTCTTGCAAGACCAGATAATTAAAGAAGGGGCAGTGACTAGACTATAGGCTAATAAGAATGTGGGTGCCAAAACCGGTTTGGCTCAGTGGATAGAGCGTCGGCCTGCGGACTCAAGGGTCCCAGGTTCGATTCCGGTCAAGGACATGTACCTTGGTTGAGGGCACATCCCCAGTAGGGAGTGTGCAAGAGGCAGCTGATCGATGTTTCTCTCTCATCGTTGTTTCTAACTCTCTATCCCTCTCTCTTCCTCTCTGTAAAAAATCAATAAAATATATTTAAAAAAAAGAAAAAAAGAATGTGGGTTACTGGCACAGATTCAGATTGCTAGCCCCCTGAAAATGTCTCATTTTCCCCATCAAGAAGAGACACCATCAGTTATCAGACTTCAAAAATCAGTTGCAGTCATGAGGCTCAGCATTTGTGTTGTGAGAAATGGCAAAACAAGTCAACTGCAGCAAATTGGGATGAAGATACTGAATACCAGTTGAGTAAGGGGCCAGATTACTCTGAAGGGCATGGGGGTAAGAAAGCTTCCAGCTGGACTGAATAAGAAAGATTTTATGCCCAAGAGTAAAATATAATGCAATGTTTAAAAGTTAATTGCTCTGACAAGAAATTACAAGCCTTGGGTATTAAACTTGCACAAACTATGGAGCTACCCACATATAGCATAATTTTCCTTTTCAACGAGTAAATCTCACTCAATTACTACATCACAAATATATCTCCAAAGAAACCATTGCAACTCAAAAGAATCGAGCCATAAATTCTCATATTTATCAGAAATTTGCAGTTTTACTATTTTGTATCAAAACAGATTTTGCTAAATGTTCTACTATATCTAAGGCAGTGAAAAGGACAAGCTCATAATTCTGTTTTGTCATCTTCATACTAGGAAACTTTTATGCCTGCTTGCAGTTGGCACTTCCAGGGCTTCTATCTGGGTTCATGAGCTCTGTCAGCCTCACTCACACAGCAGGTGCCCTCCTCCTCCAGTAGAAGCAGCATATCAGGCAGGACCCGAATGGAACTGTAGAGAGACTGGGTAGCTTGGCCACTTTGCATGGAGAACTCTTTTTATTCTTTTAAGATGAGAAAAACAAAGGAATAAACTGAATTTTTTCCTTAGCAACATTGCTTACAGAAGTCACAGATGAAATTCTGATTTTTAGCTTCAACTCCTAGATCAATTTTATTGTCAAAGTAATACCAGGATCATTTGCCTGAAAAATCTGACTACATTGGACAAAACTTTGTGTGAAGAATAATTGGATATGTTTTAGGGTAAGGAAAAGGAAAGGCCTAAGGATTTCGCTCTACTAAGAGCCAGGGGAAGTTATTTATGGGCTTAAGGGGACTTAAAGCTGTGGGCATGAGAAAAACCATTCTCAGTTTGGCTTTTTTATAAAGATGACATTGGCCCAAATGTAGAGAATGGTGGGGGAAAATATCACACAATACACATAGATTATTAAAAGGCTATGTCAGTATTCCAGGCAGGAGATGGAGTTTTCTTCAATTTGGAAAGAAGTGGATTGTTTCAGCAGACATTAAAGAGATACAAGCTATTTGATAATGGTTTTGACATGGGTTTGTGGGAGGCAGGAAATGGAGAATTCAAAGATGACTCCCAGGTTTATTTCTTTAAAAATAGAGCAGATGGTAATGAGATTAATGGAGAAAGGGAAGATAAGATGAGGTCCAGGTTTAATGATAGGGTTTGAAGAGACTCTAAATTTGGTTTTGGTTATGTTGAACTTGATGAATCTTTGAGATGTCTGAAAAAACTGTTCGACAAAATAGTTGGAAAGTGGCAACATCAAAAGTAATAAGGTAAGGAAACGAATATGTCCTAAAACCTTCTCAGAAGTAGTCAGAGTGCCCTCCCAGTGAACCCTAACGACACACATTGTGGTTCTAATTGTTACACTTGGGTGAGTCCGGATGACTGTTGATTAACTTACAATGCCCAGTAGAACAGCATTGCCTTCATCCTACAGGGAATCAATCCATTGGTAACTTTCATTGAGGGGATTCCAAGGTTCTGTTTACTTTTTTATTTGTGAATAGATTTGAAAGAATACATATAAATATGTATGTCCCTGAAGTTGAGGTTTCCAAGGAAAATCTTTGCACAAGGAAACACTGCTTCATTCTGCAACTTCCACTTTCCTTCACAGAAAGGCTTTAAGGGAGGTGCAGCCGTGATGTGAGAGCAGTGGGGCCTCATTAGTTTAGCAATTCATGAAGAGGCCTCTGCCCTAGTGCAGAGGACCATAGAGGACAATATACTTTGTGTGTTTTTTTTTTTACTTAAAAAGTCAACCATTTTTAATATCCCAAAGACTTAGAAGAACTGAGTGAGGACATCAAGATCTGTCTAATTTTAATTATTTGTAGCTTTTCAGCTTGCCTGTTTGATAATAAAATGTCCAGGTAAGAAATGAAAATCCTGACAAGCCTATGAGATTTTCTGTTTGTCTTCAGGATTGAAAATTCTTGATTTCTGTCATAAATACTAGATGTTTTATTGTTGAGGGGACATGATTTCTTTTTCATAGTAAATTTGGAATAATAAAAGAATGAGACAAATGGAAAAAAAGATAATGATTCAAAAGTTTCAGAGATTATTTCATACTATAGAAAATTTTCTTTGTCAGGGTATGAGAACTAAACTATGCTACTCAAACTTCTTTGATTTATTCATGGAATCATGAAAAGATGAACTAAAATCACCAATGATAATTTTCTTAGGCTCTTTAAAATGTATGGTGAGAGATGCATGTGTATATATGTATGTATGTATATATATATATATATATATATATATATATATATATATATATATATATATATATATATATATATATAAAGGAAAAAGATCCCAAATGCCTAATGAGCCTTGATCTAATTGTGAAAATGAGAAATATAATTATGGTTTTAAAGATGGCAACAAAGCTAGGTAAGCTCACACAGGACAAAACCTCCATTTTTAAAACTAAATGATTAACCTCAGCATGACAAGGCCAATTTTCAGCAGAGACATATCAGTCTGTCTGTTAGTGTTGTGTTTCCAGAGCTCCTTGTGGGTATATACGGTACTTTAAAAGATACATTTTCAAAGCTATTTTTTCTTGTTCTATTCTCAGTGAACATGGGAAATAATTTAACAATTCTCCCTAATGTTGAACCATTAAGAAATATATTGCCTCTGGACCTATTTTTAAAGTTAAACAGATCCAATTTTGGTAAATAGATACATTTTAATGTATTTTAATCAATAACAAGTATGTGTATAAAATTGTGTTGCTGTTTTTTTGTTTTTAGAGGTGGATTTTCTCCTAAGTAATATAGGAGCGTCAGCATTCACCTCCAAATATCTCGGGATTTCTTCTTTTGTATTTACTTTTAGAAAAAATATTGTATGTCATAGAATGAAATCAAATTATTTAAACACCACATCAAATATTCTATTTGAAATACTGACAAAAATTATGAAGTATTTACCAATATATACCAAAAGAATGGTACATAAATATGAAGAGGAGTATAAAAAATTATTGTACTTGTATACCTAACTTTATTCATTTACAAAATGCTTTTGTCTATTCAAAAAAAGAAGATAGACAAAAAGAAATTACTGAAAATATCCAAATGCATATGCTATATCATTCAAAAAAATTCTGAACTTAAAATATATTTTCACAAAAATATTTAGTTATAATTAATTTCTATAATTTCATTAAAATTTTATTGCCACCTGCTAAATGCAGTAATAGCATTATTATTCTTGTTTGTTTTTCTCTTTCTCACTATTAACAGTCTTAAGACTATTCTTAAATATTTCTTTAGCATATAAATATATATAATTGTATAAATAGGATTATAACATATATATATATATATATATGTATATATATATATATATATGTGCTTTTATCAGAAAACTCTCTTTCGGGGGCTATTTATCTCTCTCCTCCTCTTCTTCATTCTTTCCTCTCACCTATACAGAGACAATAAATATTAACCTGGAATCTATTATTTTATTCAATCTTTATATTTATATGCAAATATATATGTGCATATATTCATAGATATACATAGAGTTAGAATTTTAAGATTGTTTTCTGTTTGTTTAATGTAGTGATTTCATATACATTTCTCTGCATCTTACATTTCATTTTTTAAATATATTTTTATTGATTTCAGAGAAATGAAGGGAGAAGGGGAAAGAAACAGAAACATCGATGATGAGAGAGAATCATTGATCGGCTACTTCCTGCACGTCCCCTACTGGGGATTGAGCCTGCAACCCAGGCATGTGCCCTGACTGGGAATCCCACCATGACCTCCTGGTTCATAGGTCAAGGCTCAACCACTGAGCCACATCAGCTGGACATTATATTTCTTACTTTCCTAACAATTGTGAAAACTACTTTGAAGCAACTGGTAGAACAAGACCTCATTTTGAAATGACTACCATAATATTGATGAGTTCAGCAGGATTTGTTCAACTGTTGCTTCATCCTGATTGGTTTTCATATTAATCCAATCTTTTGCCACTTGAACACCACTGCAGTAGACTTCTCCCTTTGAAGTGCTATGCCATTGCTATAGGATGGATTGTAGATGTGGATCTCTGGGTTGAAGAGTGTTTTTATTTTTAAAAGATACTGTGAAATTGCTTTTAAAAGGCTTAATAGTCTACATTTTCACCAGTAAGTGTGAGAATGAACTTTTCCAAATTCCCATAAGCAGCACATTTACGAATTTGAGGAATGAAAATTGATGTTTTATTGTTATTTTATTTGCACATACTGAACACCAGGGAAGATGAGCATCTTTTTCTTCATTTATTAAATGTGTTGACATATTGTCCTGTGACTTGCCCATTCAATACCATTTTCATTTTTCTACAGAATTTCTTATCAATTTGTAATATTTATTTGTATGTGATAGGTACTAATATTTTAGCTATCACATTTATTATACTTCTTCCAAAGTTTTATTCACCTTTTACCTTATTAGAAATTTGATATATATCCCATTTTCTTGCAATTGAAAAATAAATTAAATATACCTATATCTTTCTTCATAATTTATGAGTTCCTTATATTAGTCAAATATTTTTAATATATTTCAATTATGTTTATTTAATGAATTTTCTTAGAATGTTTTCATTGCTTGTTTATAAAATTTTGACTTTTAAGTCCTTGATCCAGCAGCTTTTTAAAAACAGGAATAAATAAGGAGCCATTCTTACTTTTTTCCCAGATAGATAAACACATATAACCATACTATTTATTAAATAAATCATCATTTTTCTCAACTGAAAAATCACCAAAGTAATATACTAAATTCCATTATATACTGGAATCTGTTTTTGGAGTCTATATTTGGTTTCACTATTATGTTTTTCTATTTCCACACCATATTATACTCTCTTGAATAGCTTTGTGTTTTAACATTTACCACGACACACTTGACTTCCTTATTGTTTATATTTTCCTTATCTCCTCAAAATAATTTTATTTTACATGAATTTTATGCTCATGTGATAAGGATTATAATTGAAATTAATTTCAACTTTACTGACATACTTATAATATTGTCTTCTTATCTAAGAACACATTTTTCTATTTCTTCAGAAATTGTATAATGCCCTTTGGTTACTTTTTGTAATTTTCTTCACATAGGTCTTTTTTTAAAAAAAAATTTCAATGTATTTTAAAGTGTTATGGCTAATAAAATGGGTACATTTTTCTTTTATTTCTCATTCTTATTGGTTATTGTTTGCATAGAAAAATCTAGTGATTATTTACATATTCATCCTCCATCTGATATTTATTAAAATCATAGTGTTTATTTAATGATAACAATATAACATCAATAAGAAATATAAATTTATTGTCTACAAGTTTTATGGTATTTTATATCTTTGTTATTTTCATTTTATTAAATATCTTAGCTGTTTTATAGTTTCTCAGATAATACTGTATAATAATGATCAGAGTGAGCATTTTAACTTGAAGAGACACTGTATTATTTAGATTGTGTGCTATTAGTTTTGATAACTAATCCTTAATATATGTAAAAAACTTAATTTTATTTCTATTTTCAAAGATTTTTTATATAGAAGATGATTATTAAATTATAATCAAATTTACAAATTAAAAAATAGGCCAATTTCTCTTACTTTTTAGAAACAATTTCCCAAATACTTATTGTTTGTAAATAGCTTTTATTAAGGGTTCTGATTAAAGGAGATACATAAACAAGGAAGATGCATTTTTTTCAAATAAGATGTTATTTTCATGGAATTTTATATCTTTGTTCTTCACTTATTTCATTGCAGTGATTAGCTTGAGGGAATGTGATGGAGGTAAACAACACAGGTGACTGAGTTTCTTCTCACGGGACTTACAGATCTTCCAGAGCTGCAGTTCCCCCTGTTCCTGGTGTTCTTGGTCATCTATCTAGCCACCATGGTGGGCAACCTTGGACTCATTTTTCTCATCTGGAAGGACCCCCATCTACATACCCCTATGTACTTACTCCTTGGCAGTTTAGCTTTTGCAGATGCCTGTTCTTCATCTTCGGTGATTCCTAAGATGTTAATTAATTTTTTATCTAAGAATCATATGATATCCTTGGTTGAGTGCATCATCCAATTTTATATTTTTGCTTCCAGTGCAAACACAGAATGTTTTCTCCTGGTAGTGATGGCCTATGACCGCTATGTAGCTATATGTAACCCCTTGCTTTATCCAGTAGTGATGTCCAATATCTTCTGCATTCAATTATTAGGTATTTCATATACTATTGGGTTTATTCATCCCATGATGCATGTTGGATTGTTATTTAGATTAACTTTCTGCAAGTCTAATATAATACATTATTTCTACTGTGAAATTTTACAACTGTTTAAGCTTTCCTGTACTGATGCTGGAGTTAATATGCTCCTGATATTTATATTTTCAGTGTTTATACAACTTTTCACTTTTATGACCATCATAGTCTCTTACACCCGTGTTCTGTTTGTCATCCTAAAAACGAAGTCTGAAAAGGGCAGAAGAAAAGCCTTTTCCACGTGCAGTGCCCACCTGCTCTCTGTTTCCTTGTTCTATGGCACTCTATTCTTCATGTATGTGTGCCCTGGGTCTGGCCGCATTCAGAATCAGGATAAAATGTATTCTTTATTTTACACAGTCATAATTCCCCTGCTAAATCCTTTTATTTACAGTCTGAGGAATAAAGATGTGAAAGGTGCCTTGAGGAGAATAATAAATAAATGAACAGTTTAAAAGGCAAATTTCAAACTTGTTCTTTTCAAACTATGTACACTGCAAGGCATATGGAGTTGTACAAATCAGCCTGACTTAATCATTTTAACAGAGGGCTAGTGTCCATGGTAGTTTATGAGTCTGTGATGATGCAAGTCAGCTCCAGTGGATTTTTGTTTCAGTCCAAGTGCTTTATATCACATAAAACTAAACTCTTCATTAAAAATGGGACATACTTTTTAAAATTAAGCATTTAAAATTTGCAATTTTTGACTCTTTGTAAATTCCCTCAAAATCAGTTATAGTAGTCTACAATTTTACTGCTGCAAACAGTTGCATGTTTATTTGTTTGAGGGTGGTGTGACTGAGCCAAGACAATTGTCCAGAGCTTGCATATCAAAATTCTTGTGGTTTCTCAACTGTTCTGAGGTACATGTTAACTGACTTCTTGGAAGAAACTATCACTAAAGATAAAAATTTCTTTGCAGTAAAGAATTTTTTTTTTTTTAAAAGTAGAATATATGATATTGGTGAATTTTATTGAGAATAATGGAAGTTGGAGAAAATAGACTATTATAAAAGTATCCCTACTGGGATCGGGCCTAAACGGGCAGTCGGACATCCCTCTCACAATCCAGGATTGCTGGCTCCCAACTACTCACCTGCCTGCCTTCCTGATTGCCCCTAACCACTTCTGCCTGCCATCATAATCACCTCAAACCACTCCCCTGCCAGCCTGATTGATGCTTAACTGCTCCCCTGCCAGTCTGATTGCCCCTAACTGCCCTCCCCTGCTGACCCGGTCACCCCAAACTGCCCTTCCCTGAAGGCCTGGTCCCCCCCAACTGCCCTCCCCTGCAGACCTGGTCCCCCCAACTGCCCTCCCCTGCAGGCCTGGGTACCCCCCCAACTGCCCTTCCCTGCAGGCCCAGTCGCCCCCAACTTCCCTCCTCTGCTGGCCTGGTCACCCCCAATTGCTCTCCCCTGCAGGCCTGGGTCCCCCGCAACTGACCTTCCCTTCAGGCCCGGTCGCCCCCAACTTCCCTCCTCTCCCGGCCTGGTCACCCCTAACTGCCCTCCCCTGCAGGCTTGTTTACTCCCAACTGCCCTCCCATGCAGGCTCTGATGCTGGTCCCTCCCAACTGCCCTCCCCTGCTGGCCATCTTGTGGTGGCCATCTTGTGTCCACATGGGGGCAGCTATCTTTGACCACAAGGGGGCAGCCATCTTGCGTGTTGGAGTGATGGTCAATTTTCATATTACTCTTTTATTAGATAGGATGGCTCAAATATATGAAAATACAAAGAGCCTTTTATCAGGGAAAATATAGGCAATATTGGTATTCAAGAATTTCCAGATTTCAGGGTATAGCTCTTCAAATATTTTAGTCTATTATATGTATCTTTACATGTTTAATAAAGTATAAATTCAGAAATTTGTATAGTTATCACTCTGCTTATAATCTCTTACATGCTTATTATTATTTAAGGAAAAATAATTTACTTCTGCAATTACATGATGCAATATATGTTAAAATTGGGTGCCAGTATGGAATGATTCTTATATCTGAAATGATTGTAAAAACCTTCAATGTAATATATTTTTTTCAATGACTGCTTTTTAAAAAGTGTGTAGTAACTTTATTTGTTCACCAGATCCTAAATTTAAAGTATCTCTAGAGTGCTAAATGTATAATTTGTTTAAAGTTGTAATATCTTTGGCTACTCACAGCTGCTACAAAATCCTCAGCAATTCCAGGCTGAGCAGTAAGGAAGAACTAAGAGGAAGAATCATGTATACAGAAAATCTCATGTTTGTGTGGTGGGCAGTTAGGCAGGCATGAGGAGAGCAAGGACAATGGGTCAGGTACGGAAGGTCACCCAGGTGCCTAGCAATGGGCAAAACCGGGAAAACAAAGACCTGGCTCCCAGAGTAATGTTTTCTCCCTTAGCATATTGCTGGTCATGCAGTTTAGACCCTCTGACCTTTCCTATCACTGGTCATGAGGTTCGAACCCTCCCCTGACCTTTCCTTTCCTGGCATGTCACAGGAAAGGTAGAACCCCTTGGAGGAGAAACAAGGGGCTGAAGAGTGGCCTCATGCGACTCCCATGTGGGCCCTTGCAAGACCACTCCCTTAAGCATTAACCCCTAGGGATAAAATTTAGGCCTCAGTTGTGTTTCAGCTCCAGGCCCAGAAAAGCAGCAAAATCAGATAAGTCCGTGGTTGGCAAACTGCGGCTTGCAAGCCACATGCCGCTCTTTGGCCCCTTGAGTGTGGCTCTTCCACAAAATACCACGGCCTGGGCGAGTCTATTTTGAAGAAGTGGCGTTAGAAGAAGTTTAAGTTTAAAAAATTTGGCTTTCAAAAGAAATTTCAATCGTTGTACTGTTGATATTTGGCTCTGTTGACTAATGAGTTTGCCGACCACTGAGATAAGTGATGCCATGGCTGACATCAGGACCAGCTGCATTGACTAATGACTCCCTGCTCTGATGCTGATCAATTGTAGAGACCATGACCCTAAAATGACATACATGGGAAGCTGATGAATATTGTTTTTGGGATCCTCCCCTGAGACCTCCAGATAAATACCATCAAGACTGAAGACCCAGTGTGGCTCTCTCTAAGGAGCATGCCCACCCCATTCATCCAGACATGTTTTTCTTGCCTCTCTCTTTCTCCTAAGTTCCAAGGGCTCTTTTTTTTGCCTTTATAACTTGTTTCCTGAGCCCATTTCTTCTTGGCTCACTTCTTCTACCTCTTTGATTTTTCTAAATAAAATTTTGTTTGTATTTGAATCAGCTCTGAATTTTTTCTCAGCCAGAACTCAAGGACTAAGGTTGCTGAACTGAGGTCCAATTTTTAGTAACATTCTGGTGCCATTGTGCTACCAATATATGGACATAACAGATATTCAAAGTTGGTGTATGCAAGGCTGAGGACTGAAGCACAGCATTGCACTGTACACACTGAAACCAACCAAATTCAAATTTTCTTTTAATCAAATCAGTACTAGGTGAAAATGGCCCTTGTCGTATAATAGGAGGGACTAAACAGAAGTATCTTTGGTACTGATGGAGATTGAAATGCCCATCCATGTTTCTGCAAAGTCCCCTGCTCTCTTCGATCAGGCAGAGAAAAATGGTTTAGATTGTGAAGGACACTCTTATTTCAAAACACAAGAGCTGTGAAGCCATCTGTATATATAACAGAGAAATATGCTAATTAACCGGGATGCTGTAACAGGTCGACTGGACAGGAGGAGGTTGTGTGTGCAGCGTTGAGGGCAGAGCGGCAGGGGCGTCCATGTGCCTGCGCTGGGGGAGGACCTGATCAGCAGTGGCTGCTGCTGCTTTAAGGGCCACAGAGCGAGGCAGGGCCGACTGGCAACGCAAAGGTGGGCGGCGCCGCACGATTTCGAATTGTGCGCTGGGCTCCTAGTCCTATCTAATAAAAGAGTAATATGCAAATCATCACTCCGCTACACTCACAAGCCATACCCATCAGCCAATCAGAAAGCGAATATGCAAATACACCCAACCAAGATGGCTGCTGTCTCAGAGAGCGGCCATGGTCTGAACTAGGCGATTGGAGTCGAAGATCAGAGGGGAAGATCGGAGCCAGCTGGGGTCCCCCACAGGTGATCAGAGACAGCTGGGGTCCCCTGAAGGTGATTGGAGCCAGCTGGGGTCCCCTGCAGGCTATTGGAGCCAGCTGGGGGTCCCTTCCCAGGGCCCGAGCCTCAAACAGAGGCTTGCAGCATTGGCTGGGGGCAGAGCTGGGCCATTGGAACCAGCTGGGGTCCCCTTCGGTGATCGGAGCCAGCTGGGGGTCCCTGCCCAGGGCCCAAGCCTCAGTCAGAGGCTTGTGGCATTGGCTGGGGGCAGAGCTGGGGCATTGGAACCAGCTGGGGTCCCCTTCAGTGATCGGAGCCAGCTGGGGGTCCCTGCCCAGGGCCCAAGCCTCAGCCAGAGGCTTGCAGCCTTGGCTGGGGGTGGAGCGGGGTGATCGGAGCCAGCTGGGGGGTCCCTGCCCAGAGCCCCAGCCTTGGCCAGAGGCTTGCAGCCTTGGCCGCTGGGGTGGAGCCGGGCGACCAGAGCGATCTGGAGGTCCCTGCCCAGAGCCCAAGCCTCGGCCAGTGGCTTTCAGCCTTGGCTGCTGGGGCGGAGCCTGGCGATCGGAGCCAGCTGGGGTCCCCTGCGGGCGATCAGAGCCAGCTGGGGGTCCCTGCCCAGAGCCCAAGCCTCTGCCAGAGGCTTGTGGCCTTGACCGTTGGTGGAGCTGGGCGATTGCACCAGCTGGGTGTCCCTGCGCGCGATCGGAGCCAGCTGGGGGTCCCTGCCCAGGGCCTGAGCCTCAAACAGAGGCTTGCGGCCTTGGCTGGGGGTGGAGTGGGGCGATCAGAGCCAGCTGGGGGTCCCTGCCCAGGGCCCCAGCCTCAAACAGAGGCTTGAGGCTTTGGCCAGGGGTGGAGCCTGGCGATTGAGCCAGGTGGGGGTCCCCTGCCAAGGGCTGGAGGCTTTAGGCCTTGGTAGGGGCGGAGCCGGAGATCACAGGAGATAGGTGTGCACTACAGAGGAAATACATTTTCTGACCTCTCATTGGCTAAGCTCCCTGTTTGCCACTGGTAATATTCTTAGTAACTTGGGTATAAGAATCCAAAAAGGTGATCTAGGGCTTTTCCATCACACTCCTGGGGAAAAAAACGAAGGTCCGCTGCTGGAGGGCTAAGAAATGTCATAACCTGCCCTCCACGGTTTGGCTCAGTGGATAATGCCTAGGTTTGCCAACCGCAGAGTCCAGGTTAGATTCTGATCAGGGGCATGTACCTAAGTTGCAGGCTCCTCCCTGGCTGGGGCCCAGGTTAGGGCTCATGCAGGAGGCAACCAATCAAAGTATTCCTCTCACTTTGATGTTTCTCTCTGTCTTTCCCTTTCTCTTTCACATTCTCTAAAAGTCAATGGAAACATATCCTCAGGTGAGGATAAAAAACAAAAAAAAAAAGGAAGAAATGTCATATCCTATGAAAGACACATCTTGAAAATGCCTAAAGAAAGTTGTCATTTTTTCTTGGTGAAGGGACTGGAGTCTGTGTTGATGAAAACACCTTGGTGGCTGCAGTGACTGGCAGTGGCTGCAGCAGTGGGGTGATGGGGCTGGTGCCTTCCCCTGATCAGCCCGGTTGTCTCTCACAAAGGGAGGCCAGACTGCGGCTCAGTAGGACATCCCCTGAGGGCTCCCAGTACGTGAGAGGGGGCAGGCTGGGCTGAGGAGACCCCCCCCCCCCCAGTGCATGAATTTCGTGCACCAGGCCCCTAGTATAATAATAAAACTCCTCTAAAAATTTCAAAGATTGTACTCTTTATCTTTTAAGAATATTTAGGAGAGTGTCTACAACTGGAAAGGATCTATAGAGCACCTACCACTTTTAAGCTTGTGATTCTAGAATGGGCAAGTCAGGTTCACTCAGTCTAAACTAGAGCTCATCAAATCATTTCCTAGAAACAATGGGGGTCACTTACAGTATACTAACCACAAGGAGAACATGCTCCTGGCAAAGCATCCCAGACTCCAGGAGTCAAGAGATCTATAGGCCTCCAGACAAAGAGACTATATTATTAACAAGGAATGATAAGTACAGTAACATCTGACTTCCCATCTGTTGGACTGAAAGTATAAAAACAATGCGACAACATTTATCAACTATTGATAGGAAAATAATGGGATACATGAGTACTGTTGAGACAAAGTGCAGGCCGAGAGATTGTGAATGGCCATCCAGGCTGAATGCACTGCTAACCTGAGGGACACTATTCACAACAATATTGTGTGGCAGGCTGCCCTGTATACATGTATTAGACACCATAAACACTGGATGATAATAATGTGATTGGAAACTGTATTATAACTATTTATTTAGATTTTAAGGACTATAAAATAAATAATATTCATCTCTCTTTTAGGGAATTTGGCCAATATTAAAGACTATCTTCCAGTTAAAAGCTCTTATATTAAGTGTTATGTAGTACAAATTGTATGCTATGACTCGCTTTGAGACCCTGTTTTCCAGTTTTCTAATCCCAGAAAAACAAATTTCATCATTTCTTTTGGTTATTTGTGAACAGACTACACCTTTAGTTTCTTGAGAATGAGTTGCTTGAGGGATACTCTGACCCACTATAATAGCTAGTGTTGAAGAGCTCATTTAAGTAATCACAGATCATTGTTCATTGATTCCTATAGAGTGCCTGTCACAGATACTGTGGTGCCTGCCCACATCTTCTCTAACTGTACAACTGCATCTGAGTGCTTTCACTGTTAGCCAGAGCTATTCTACCCTCAGTTAAGGCATACTATGAGATCTAGGAAATGAATGCCATTCATAGAATCTTTCTCTACCATTTATCAAGCAGTGACTGAGGGGAGCTGGTGAATAAAGATACCAACTCTTTGCCCTTTAGTTGATATAAATTTGAAGTTCACGCTCTACACTGGCTCATGGAGTTTCCAAAAAAGATTGTTTGGTTGCCTACAGTTGTCACTTGTTTCATAAATCACCCTTTATTGGTTACATTCCCTTTCCTGTCCCACTTCCTCATTTTATCACTCATCAACTATTCACACATAAATTACTTGCAAGTCTCAGGGTCTAGTAGAATACAAACTGAGATGCCCCTAAGGCAGAATTCAGATTTGATACAGGAACTAGGCATACCTGTACCATCTTACTTAAACATGACACAGTTATTACTTCTACAGAAATATTAATGATTGAAGGCCTCTCACTATTTTGAAAATATCCTATTTATTTAGATTCAAGTAGGATTTTTTCTTTTTTTAATAATATTTATTTTATTTTATCTTATTTTATTTATTTATTTTTTAAAAATATATATTTTATTGACTTTTTACAGAGAGGCAGGGAGAGAGATAGAGAGTTGGAAACATCGATGAGAGAGAACCATCAATCAGCTGCCTCCTGCACACCTCCTACTGGGGATGTGCCTGCAACCAAGGTGACCAGAATTGAACCTGGGACCCTTCAGTCCACAGGATGACGCTTTATCCACTGAGCCAAACTGGTTAGGGCTTATTTTATTTAAAAAAAGTTTTATTGTTGAGAGTATTACAGATGTCCCCCATATTCCCCCCCATTGTCCCCATCCACCTGGTTTCTACCTCACCCCAAACTTTCACCACCTTATTTCTGTTTCCATTGGTAATGCATATATGCATATAACCTCTTTGGTTAATCTCTTCCCAACTCCCTCCTCTTCCCCTTCCCTCTAAGATTCGTCAGTCTGTTTCATGTTTCCATGCCTCTAGTTCTATTTTGTTCCTCAGTTTATTTTGTTCATTACATTTCTTGTTCATTTATTTTTAATTTTAGATTCAATTGTTGATAAACATGTATTTATTGCCATTTTATTGTTCATATTTTTTGTTATTTTGTTTTTCCCCTCCTTCTCCTTCTCCTTCTCCTTCTCCTTCTCCTTCTCCTTCTCCTTCTCCTTCTCCTTCTCCTTCTCCTTCTCCTTCTCCTTCTCTCCTCCTCCTCCTCCTCCTCTCTTCCCTCCTCCCCTCCTCCCTCCTTCCCCTCCTCCTCCTCCTTCCCCTCCCCCACCCCCCCCTCTCTCTCCCTTTCCTCCTCTTCCTTCTCCTCCTCCTCTTCCTTCTCCTTCTCCTTCTTCTTCCTAATTGCCTTTCTTTTGTTGCTTTTAATATTCTCTCTTTGTCTTTAACCTTTGGCATATTAATTGTGATGTGTCTTGATGTGGGCCTCTTTGAGTTCCTCTTGTTTGGAACTCTCTGTGCTTTGTGGACTTGTAAATCTAGTTCTTTCACCAGGTAGGGGAAGTTTTCTGTCATTATTTCTTTAAATAGGTTTTTAATATCTTACTCTCTCTCTTCTTCTTGTGGCACCCCCATAATGAGAATGTTGGTACACTGGAAGTTATCCCAGAGGCTCATTATACTATCTTCATATTTTTGGATTCTTTTTTCTTTTTGCTCTTCTGATTGGGTGTTTTTTTTTTTTGCCTCCTCATATTCCAAATTGATTTGATTCTCAGAATCATCTATGCTACTGCTGAATCCCTGTAAATTATGATTTATTTCAATTAGTATATGCTTAATATCTGACTGTTCTTTTTTCATGTCTTTGAAATTCTCACTAAGACCCTTGAAATTCTCACTAAGTCCCTTCAAGCTCTCATTAAGATCCTTGAGCAACCTTATAACCACTGTTTTGAACTCTGTATTCAATAGTTTGCTTGCTTCCATCTCATTTATTTCTTTCTCTGGAGATTTCTTCTGTTCTTTCATTTGTGACATGTTTCTTTGTCTGCATATTGACTGCTTCCCTGTGTTTGTTTCTATGTGTTAGGTAGAGCTGCTCTGTCTCCTGGAATTTATAGAGTGGCCTTGTGTAGTAGGTGTCCTGTAAGACCCAGTGGCTCAGCCTCCCAAGTCACCTGAGCTGGGCATTCTAGGTGTGCCCCTGTGTGGGTTGTGTGCACAGTCTTGTTGTAGTTGCACCATGATTGCTGTTGGCATCTCTGGGAAGAATTGATCTCCAGGATAATTGACTGTGTGGACTACCTGCGACTACAGTGGAAGAGCTGCTGTGCAGGAGACACCCCTATGGAGCAGACACCCCTATTGTGGATGTGTAGAATTGAAATCTGGTATGGTCTGAAGTTGTCCATCAGGTGCGCTGGCTCTGGGGCCTCCTTGGAGGTGCAAAGTTAGCCACTGCCTGGGGCCACCTGGCAGGAGCTACAGAGCGATCTGCAGATGGCTGCTACTTGTGTTTGGGTTGGGCGTGCCCAGGTGAGGCCAAGCTGTTTTGAGCCTCTTTTTGAGAGGTCTGGGGCATGCTGATGCCAGCTGCTGCTTCTTTGAGAGATTTTAGGAAAATCTGAAGCCTGAAACAGGACAGGCTACTCATATGGAAAAGCCACTGCAAACAGCTTGGGTGGAGCTTCAAATTGAATGGGGCAGGGTCTTAAGGAATCACCAGTGGGCAAACAGTGTGAGCCAGGCTGATGGAAACTCATATATGGCTGCCAAAGAGCTCTTCAACAGGGGAGGTCTCAGCATAGGAATATTGACCCTTGTCTGGGAGAAAGCTGCCCCCAAGTTCCTGCCCTGATACCAGACAATTCAGTTCCTCCCCAAATGTCCTTGGTTCCCCCTGAGCTGTTACCCCAGTGCTGGAGCTCAGAGAGAGCAAGTCCATGTAAGTTTGTGTGCTGGCCCTTATAGGGGAACCACCTGTGTCTCCAGCAGCCTCCGTGTCACTCAGCCATATTCCCTGCTGGTTTTTACAGCTTGAAGTTAGGGGACATTCTCTTCCCAGCTCTGGGACCCTGGGTTTGGGCTCTGAAAAGCCATTCTGATTTTAAAAAATGCCACACATGGGTGTCAGACTAGCCTGTTCCATGCTTCCACCCCTCCTATCAGTCTCCATGCACTTTCTTTTTTACTTCTCTAGTTGTAGGAATTCCATTTAGCCACCTTTCAGGTGGTTCTGAATGATGGTTGTTCTGTATTTTAGTTGTAATTTTGATGTGGTTGTGGGAGACAGTAAGTACAGATGTTTACCTATGCCGCCATCTTGGTTCTCTCAAGTAGAATTTTAAAGTGGTTCATTCTTCTATCTCAAATCTTTAAGAGTCTATGCTCTACCACACAGAAACATAACACTGTCAAAGTTGAAGGTTAATGTCACTTTTAACTTGGTATCTTAAATACAGACTTCAGCTGTCTGTGGGGTTTCTGTAACAAGATGGCTGTGCCAACAGCAGAGGCCGAGTTCCCGTAAGGAGCCTTAACAAGCAATCATCAGGGACCTGAGGCTGTGTGGTACTGGGCCGGGACAAGGGACCTCAGGCCATGCCCCCCGCCCGGTGGGGCTTGACAGGGGATCTGAGACCACGTCCCCCACCTGGCAGGGCTTGACAAGGGACCTCAAGGTGCCCCGCCACCTTGGCCCAGGCTGGGAGATATTAGGCTGTGCCCCCTGCCCCAGTGCTGGGCCAGGGGACCTCAGGCCATGCCCCCGACCCAGGCACTGGGCCCGGATACCTGAGGGTGTGCTGGGGGACCTGATGTTGCACCCCCACCTGGTGTGCACTGGGGGACTTGAGGCTGTGCACCCTGCCTGGCGCCAGGCCGGGGGACCTGAGGCTGCACCCCCTGACCCAGCAGGGCTTGACGGGGAACCTGAGGCTGTGCCCCCTGCCCAGCAGGGCTTGATGGGGGATCTCAGACCGCACCCCTGCCTGGCGGGGCTTGATGGGGGACCTCAAGGTGTGCCCCCCCATCCCAGCCCAGGCTGGGGGATCTCAGGCCGCACCCCCTGCCCTGGCACCAGGCCAGGGAACCTGAGGGTGCATCGGGGGACTTGATGCTGCGCCCCCGCCCAGTGTGCACTGGGGGACCTGAGGCTGCACCTCCACCTGGCAGGGTTTGATGGGGGTCCTGAGGTTGCGCACCTCCACCTGGTGGGGCTTGATGGAGGACCTGAGGCTGCACCCTTCTCCCGGCGCTGGGCCAGAGGACCTGAGGCTGTGCCCCCTGCCTGGCGGGGCTTGATGGGGGAATCTCAGACCGCACCCCCTGCCCAGCAGAGCTTGATGGAGAATCTCAGGCCATGTCCCCCACCCGGCGGGGCTTGATGGGGGACCTCAAGGTGCATCCCCCTGCCTGGTGGGGCTTGACGGGGGACCTCAGGCCATGCCTCTTGCCCAGTGGGGCTTGATGGGGGATCTCAGGCCACGTCCCCCAACTGGCGGCGTTTGACGGGGGACCTCAAAGCATGCCACCACCCCAGGTCCAGGCTAGGGGATCTCAGGCTGTGCCCCTGCCCCGGCGCCAGGCCAGGGGACCTCAGGCCATGCCCCCTGCCCCAGCACCAGGCCAGGGGACCTGAGGGTGCATCCAGCACCAGGACGGGGGACCTGAGGCTGCACCCCCCACCCAGTGGGTCTTGATGGGTGACCTGAGGCTGTGACCCCCACCTGGTGGGGCTTGGTGGAGAATCTCAGGCCGCATCCCCCAACTGGTGGGGCTTGACAGGGGACATCAAGGCATGCCCCCTTGCCCAGCGGGGCTTGATGGGGGACCTCAGGCAACATCCCCCACCTGGTGGGGCTTGATGGGGGACATCAAGGTGCGCCCCCCACTCTGGCCCAGGCTGGGGGATCTCAGGCTGCGCCCCCTGCCCCATGCCCAGGCCAGGGGACCTCAGGCTGCACCCCCCCCCCCCCCCCCAGCACCAGGCCAGGGGACCTGAGGGTGCACCGGGAGACCTGAGGCTGTGCCCCCCCACTCAGCGCCAGGCTGGGAGGCCTGAGGCTGCACCCCCCTACCCAGCGGGGCTTGACAGGGGCCCTGAGGCTGTGCCCCCTGCCCAGCGGGGCTTGACAAGGGTGGAGCCGGCCGGGTCTGAGTGTCACGTGATTTTGAGGCGCTGTGGGTGGGCAGGGACTTGACTCTGGGTTCCACCGGTGTGCCCCAGACTCTGACAGGAGGAAGATTTTCATATACATTTTACTAATTTTCTTTCATCTCTGACACGTCTATTATAGAGAAAGGGCAAATAGCAATATTAAAATATTTCCTCTAATTAATCCCCTTTTAATGTGTACGGATTTCATGCACCAGGCCACTAATTTAAAATAATTTTAGATTTTCATAATTCAGTATATCTCATTTGTCTGGCCTTTAATTATTCTTTGCTTCCATTTTTACTGTCCCTATAAATGAAGGCCTGATTTCAATAAAAAATAATGAGACAAACAATAAAAGCAAGAAAGAAACAACTTCATGTTAAAAGTCAGCAATCAAAAGAACCTGTCTCAGATATGACTCAGAGATTGGGACTATCAGTCAGGAAATTTAAAATTATGATGATTAATATGTTAAAGTTTTCATGCATGACCAGATAAAGTATTTCAAGGGATAAACAGAAAGCATGTTTTAAGAGTCAAGGAAAAAAATGCTAGAAAGCAAACAAACAAACACTGAGATAAAGGTAATGAATTCCTTTGGTGAGTTCACCAGTAAATTAGACAGAGTGGATAAAAGAACATTGAAGACAAAGAAAGAAAAGAGTAAATAAAAAGAGAACAATCAAGTACAGGGAAAGAATATTGTTTTCTAATATATATGCAATTGGAATCTGAGAAGAAAAGGAAGAAAGTGGAGCAGAGGAAATAGTTGAAAATATAATGGTCAAGAATTTTTCAAAAATAAGAAAAGGTATAAAACCACTGATTCAAGAAGTTCATAGAACCTGAAGCAGGATAAATACCAAGATAAACAGCACCCCAATCACAAACAAAATAAAAATTACGAAAACACTTAGACACTTTATATTGAAGTTGCTGAACACCAAAGATAGAAAGAAAAGTTTGAAGGTAGGCAAAGGGGGCGGGGGGGGGGGAGTACAAAGCCAGAAGATAAGTAAGTTATATATTTCAAAATGTGAAGGAAAAATATCTGCCAACTCAGAATTCTATACCCAATAAAAAATAACTTTCAAAAATGAATGTGGTCCAGGTAGCCAGCTTGGGAGCCTTACTTCTGTATGGTAGGAGCCCTGGCTTCAAATTTTGCCTTTTCACCCCCAGAGGATGGTGTAGGTCAGTGGTCGGTAAACTGCTGCTCGTGAGCCACATATGGCTCTTTGGCCCCTTGAGTGTGGCTCTTCCACAAAATACCACGTGCAGGCGCACACGTACAGTGCGATTGAAACTTCGTGGCCCATGCGCAGAAGTCGGTTTTCGGCTCTCAAAAAAAATTTCAATCGTTGTACTGTTGATATTTGGCTCTGTTGACTAATGAGTTTGCTGACCACTGGTGTAGGTGATGGGCCAGAAGAGCTGGAGCTGGACTGGTTTGATTCTCTAACCTGTTTGGGCTTCCAACACCCTCCTGTGTGCTCCCTTCCCCAATAGGCCAGGTTTTGGGCAATCTCTGAGGTGTGGGGGTACTCTAAAAAGTCATTGGATGACCTTACTTTTCTAGTCAGGAAGAAGGGTGAGATAACTTGGCCTGTTTCAAGGATTATGGACTATGGACTATGGACTATGGACTATGCCCATAGACTATTTAGCATTTCTGCTAAAAGAATAGAAAATCATTGGTAAGTCAAAGCCACAGGTGGATGCCCCATAAAACCATCCACATGGTCCTCCCAAAATCTTGTCATTTCCAGTATCATGTCAATATCTCCTTTGTTTGGGAGAAAGGAAAAGAAAATGCAGAAGGGATCAGAGTAGGGACTTGAATTCCTTTCTCTAGAGCTATTTAAATAAATTAAGCATGAATAGAAGGTTGCAAAACTGTATGTATACTGTATAATTTTCTTATTTGCAAACATGTAGATGTATAAATGTTTATATACAATAAAAACATTTGAAAAGATTCATGCCAAAATATTAGTAGTATTTCTAGGTGACTACAGGGTGTTTTTATTTTCTTATTGCTTATTACTAGCTTTCAAATTTTCCTATAATAGAGAGTGCTTTGCAAAATAAAATAACTTAAAAGAGTGTATGGAAAGTATTGCCAAAGATTCTCATTAACCATTGTGATTTTTCATCACATTTCAGCTTAAAGTGGGGAGTTAGCTATATATCTGAAATGTGAGCTGTAGTTTGTATGAAAACAACTACTTGGGATTGGCTTCTGAAGGGAATCAAAATTTTGGCCCCTTAAAATAATGTATGAATAGCTCAGACAAGACCGTAATAGTCAAAGCTCTCAGAGAATCAAAATTTATAGATAAATTGAAGTTTACATAAATATGCCAGAAGTGTTAATCTGTGGTGGAAAATAGTAACATAAAGTATAGTTTCAATTTTTAAAACTAGGACTGCCAACGATGACTTGATGTTTATGAATTTAGAGTTTGTAATGACCTGTGGAACAACATGGACTGCTCATACAGGTCCAAGTCCACAATGCCCAGTAGCTTTGTCCTAAAGGGAATCCTTGGGCATTATCATGGGAATTTTATTTTTGTACTCCTGTTGTGGCAAAAGCACAGAGATGTATAATTAGTTGAGTCTTCTATTCAAAGGAAATTAATATAAACAATATTTTCCTGAGTTTGGAAAATGAAGCCTCCAAAATGAATCAGCGTGCAAAGAATTGCTACCTATGTTATTGTCGTTCCTATGCTACTGTATATTTTTCTACGTTAGAAAGCCTAATGTATTGAAAGAATCTCTACAATTTCTCAAAAGATATGGGTAAGGAGAAAATGATTTGTATAATATTCATTGTTTTTTATATAAAATTTTAAAATACTATTTAATTTATAATAATTTTAGATTGGGTTCATAGAATGTCAAAATTGCCAGGTGGAAATGAGAAAAAAAAGGTGAATTAATTGTATATTTTATCTTCATGACTAAAATTTAGATATGCAAAATAGCTATTAAGACTAAATTGTTGCCTTTAATGTGTTAACTAAATTGCCTTTATTTTGTTAACCTAATTATAATGATTTTATATGGTAAATTTTGGTATATATTTGGAAATATATAGAAGATGTCTCTCCAAAGTGCTTTCCAGCATTTATGAATAAACTAGAGGCCCGATGCACAAAAATTCGTGCAAGAGTAGGCCTTCCTTCCCCTTGCTGCCAGCACCGGCTTCCCTCTGGCACCTGGGACCTGGGCTGCTTTCCTCCTCCGGCTGCCTGCAGGACCCAGGCTGGCTTCCCTCCACCCAGGCTTCATCAGGAAGGACATCCGGAATGAAGTCAGGAAGACATCTGGTCTAATTAGCATATTGCCCTTTTATTATTATAGATAAGTACACACAAAAATTGAATTAGAGAGTTTTCTATTATTTAGTGATTGAATTGCAGGGAAGGAAAGCCATTCCATATAAAAATCTACTTAACTAGAATTATTGACATTCATTATTTATATTGTATTTAGAATCCAGTTTTGGCTCAGTTTAATTTTGCAACACACACACACATACACACACAAAACCTACAACTGGTGGAGAGGAAAGTGCTCTCAAGTGAAACAAAAAGGATTTCTAGAGAAGGCCACTTCTAATTAATGTAATTGTAAAAGAAAGCAAACATTTACATATGGAAAGAACTTTCAGGTAGTGCTAATACATTTATTAACAACATAAATTTATAAAATAAAATTTAAAATTGAGGTATCTTCTTTATACACACATTTCATGGGAAAATAAACTTCAAATTAAAAAAAAAAAAGGAAGTTTCTTAGGACTGACAACTTTTAATGAATGCTAGAGTTAAGACATTTACCCCCAAGTGAGCCTTTCCCTGTATTTCCACTTCAGTGTTTCTCAGATGCTACCTCTCTGTTTTCTTTGATTTGTCTTTCCTAGACTTATCTCTCTATGTCTCTGTTATTTGTTATCCCTGTTGTTTTCTTTTCATACACACATATTTCCTTCCCACTTCTCCTGTTTCCTGTCTTTTCTCAATGCCTTCTCATGAAAATTTTTATTAAAATATAGAAGAAAAAATAATCCTACCTATGCCTATGAGAAGTAGAAAAATGCCAACTGTTCTCCACATTTCTGGGAATACTCTGTATTATTCTTCATTAACCACTTGTTTCCCTTTCACTTCTCATTATTTTTTGGCCTTAACTCTATCACATAATCAAAATTGCTCTCACTAAAGCCACTAAAAATCTCTTGATTTCCACATTCAGTGAAACCTAACTCCTTGTCCTATTGAAGCATTTATTTTGGTATTTGACATTTACATCACTTTGTTCTACTTGAATATATATATATATATATATACACATATATATATATTTAAATATATTTCATAACACGTAGCTTTACAGTTGCCCTCCTGCTTCTGATTACTCTGCTCAGTAGAATCCTTTTCTGGTCTCTCCCTAGTCTTCCTTTGATGTTAGCCAGGCCTCTTGGTAACAACAGGAAATGAGTTAATTTATGGAAATTGGCTCAAATATAGAAGTATAACAGACCTTGGAGGAATCAGTTTGAAAAAAGAGGGGCAGGAACAGAAGAGAGCAAAGGAGCCATTCATTCATCAGCCAGAATCATGTCCCAACACTTGCTCAGTGAGATCTGCTTTACTTCTGCTGAATTTGGAATTTCAGCTCACACTGACAATGTTATTACGGATACAGGAAGCAGTTGTTGCAGTTTTCATATTTCTGCCTGTGTAACAAATATTCTCTTTTTCCCCTGTACATTTTCTCCCTCTTTCCATATTCTAAATGTTGCCTAGGTGGGTCTGATTTGTCAAATCTGGGTCAAGTCTCCTCACGTTAGATGTAAGGAGGATGGGAAAGTCAATTTCTAGCCATTTAGGCATCTTGAGTGGGTGGGTAACCTCTGTCAGTCACCAGGACGATGTAGTATAAAAAAAGATCAGATGTTGGCTATCTAATATATGCCATGTACCCACTTTATAACCTCTTTAATATAACTTCCTCTGTTTGTTTTCTGTGCTTTTCTTCTCTTTACATTATACATATTCTCCAATGAATAGGTCATCCCTACATGTGCTTCAGTTACCCCAGTGACTCCCAAGACTATTTCTATTAAGCTCTAGTAGATTCATACTACTAAGTACATCTCACATGGATTTTAGAGGATATTCTCTCCACAAACTAGCCACTGCATCTGAGTTCTAGGTCTCAGTTTTGATGACCATTTTACCCAGTACCAAGTGACTCCCCTCTCCTTCACCCCTTTCACATCTAATATATCACTGAGTCCTTTCTGAATTCTTTTGCATCTATATCTCATTCCTACTCATCACTCCCAATACTTGATATGCATTCAAATCATTTGGAGAGGATTTTTTAAATGCAGATATGAACCTTTTCTTGATCCAATCAATCAATTTTTACAACAATACCTCCAATCTATATTTTGCATAAAAAAGGTCCTCACAGTTTTGATGTATAATCTGGTTTAGGACTCACTGGACATGACTGCCAGTGACTGACTAGTATTCCTGATTCCAATTTCACCTCCCAGCAGCCTACACTACTATGTATTTATTTTTATAATATCTTACAATACCTACATCCATGTTTCATACACAAAATTTTCCTATTAAAACCAATGGTGTCCCCATAAATATAGCACATACTGAGAATGTATTTATTTTTTTCTAAATCTGCTCTCATTTCTGCACATTTTGTTTGAAATAATTGCATTTTCTTCCATTTGTTCAGTTACCCTAAACTTAATCCTACTGCAGAGATAAGAAAATTAAGGAAGGAATTCATGATTTTATTTCAACTACTCCCCCCCCCCATTTTTATGTTATAAATCTTTAGTGATATATTTTTTTCCTTTATTCCATTTCATTTCAGGCAACACAGAGTGAGGACATGGAAAAGAAAAATTCAACATTGCTGACAGAGTTTATTCTCATAGGACTTATATATCAACCAGAATGGCAAATCCCCTTGTTTCTGGTGTTCTTGGTGATATACCTCATCACCATGGTGGGAAACCTCGGTCTAATTGCTCTCATCTGCAATGACTCTCACCTTCATACTCCCATGTATTTACTCCTTGGGAGTTTGGCCTTTGTGGATGCTTGGATATCATCTACAGTCACCCCCAAGATGCTGGTTATCATCCTAACCAAGAGTAAGATGATATCTCTCTCTGAATGCATGATTCAATTTTTTTCCTTTGCATTCAGTGCAACCACAGAATGTTTTCTGCTGACAACAATGGCATATGATCGCTATGTGGCCATATGCAAACCATTACTTTATCCAGTGGTTATGACTAATAGACTATGTATCCGGCTATTAGTTTTATCATTTGCAGGTGGTGGTCTTCATGCTTTTATTCATATAGGTGTTTTATTCAGATTAGCCTTCTGTAATTCTAATATAATATATCACTTTTACTGTGACATCATGCCATTGTTTAAGATTTCCTGTATTGACCCTTTCATTAATGTTCTGATGGTATTTATTTTCTCTGGGTCAATACAAGTACTCACCATACTGACTATTCTTGTCTCTTACACACTTGTTCTCTTTACAGTCTTAAAAAAGAAGTCTTTACAAGGCATAAGGAAAGCCTTCTCCACCTGTGGAGCCCATCTCCTATCTGTGTCTTTATACTTTGGCTCTCTTCTCTTCATGTATATGCGCCCTGGATCTGCACAAGCAGATGGCCAAAACATGATGGACTCTCTGTTTTACACTGTCATCATCCCTTTGCTAAATCCAATTATCTATAGCCTGAGAAATAAGAAAGTCTTAGATTCACTGGCAAAAATGTTAAAGAGAAATATTTAAATCTCAGAGTATATTTTCATGTTTATTGAAATAGTCAAAATGTTGTGCAGATTAAATGTAGCTCTGTTTCAGTTAGTGTTCCAAGTTTTTTTGCAGTTACAATTGCCCTATTATTGTAAAGACTTAAGGTGGGAGTACCAAATAAATACCTTAATATATGTGCATATTTTATTCAGAAACAGAAAATTTTAAATCAAGTATTTATATCATACTAATGATATAATTAAAACTAATAAAACTAATAAAATATTTTACATTCTTAAATGTTCTTAATGTGGCTTCATAAATGCATTAAGCACCAAAATAGTGTAATTTCTCTGAACAGGGCTCATTCTGATGTCTTTGATAGTAATATGACTGAGCAGCCTGAAGAATCATATCACAGTTAACCCACAGTGGAGGCAGGTTTGTGTTTGAGTGAATAGAGGCAAATCACAGGAATGCTGGCAGCCATCAAAAGGTCTTTCATTCCATTATAGTTGGGTCATGGTGAATTTTACTTCTGGTGGGGATTCATATATCACACAGAAAAATAAACAATAATGGAAATGCAGTGAAGAAAGAAATGAAAATAGAGTTAAGACAGTAAAGGTTGGGCCAAATTATAAGAGAATGCTTTTAGCCCAATGTGCTTCTGAGTGACAAGAAAAGCGGAGTTGTCTCTCGCTATCTATGATGCTTGAAAGTTCCTTTCCAGCTGTTTTGTATTTTGTAGAACAATATGAAGTACTTTACTATTCAGAAAGCTAAGAGATAAGATTAAAGAATTTAATTGCAATGGATATAGAGAAGAAAAAGAAATGATGGGATAGGAAGGAAATGGTCTTAAACTTCCTAGAATTATAAACAGGAAACTAATAAGATAAATAAGTCTGCAATATATATAAAGGTTATTAGAAAGTGTTAATAATGAGAGGGTTCAAATGCATGTTACCAAACTTTAAACAATGTTAAGATATAATGTCATAGTGGTTAGAGGATGTCTGGAAAAGACATAAAATCAGCATGCTCTCTCATTTCTCAAACATTGCTATTAGATTATTCTTTATAAACAGAGATATGATTAAGTCATACCTCTTTTTGATAACTTGAAATGGATCGTCATTGCTAACAGATTATATGCATATTAGAGGCCTGGTACATGAAAATTCATGCACTTGGCGGGGGGGGGGGGGTGGTCCCCTCAGCCTGGCCTGTGCCCTCTTGTAGTCTAGGACCCCTCGGGGGATGTCCACCTGCTGGCTTAGGCCCGCTCCCCAGGGGATTGGGCCTAAACTGGCAGTCAGACATCCCTCTGGCAGCCTGGGAGCCCTTGGGGGATGTCCAACTGATGGCTTAGGCCCTCTCCCCGTGGGAAGTGGGCCTAAGCTGTCAGTTGGACATCGTTAGCATTGCAGAGAAGGCAGGAGAGGCTCCTGCCACCACCGCTGCGCTTGCTTGTGGCTGAGCAGAGCTCCTCCTGTGGGAGTGCACTGACCACCAGGGGGCAGCTCCTGTGTTGCGCATCTGCCCCCTGGTGGTCAGTGTGCGTCATAGTGACCGGTCATTCCCGGTTGTTCCGCCATGAGGGTCATTTTGCATGTTAATCTTTTATTATATAGGATAAGTATATGTACATAGATCTATGTCTATATATGCATTTTATGTTTATTTATTCATGTGTATATAGATGACATCTATAATAATAAAAGCATAATATGCTAATTAGACCGGACAACCTTCCAGATGATCTTCCGGACCACCTTTCAGATGAAGCCGCAGTGGTGGGGGCCAAGGCAGAGGCAGCCGTGGTGGTGGAGGCCGAGCCCCTTGCACAAATTTCGTGCATCAGGCCTCTAGTTATATATAAACACATATATATCTAAATAGATACATATAAATATTATACATATAATATAATATATATCTACTTCCTGGAATTATTTGAAGTCCTTTCCAGTAAAACAGGTTAAACTCTGAAGTCTCTTTCTCCACAAATTTCCTAATTGACCTTGTTATGTAAAATAGGAATTACTAGAAACCTTCTAGACATACCATTCTTTCAAGTACTTGTTTTTGTTAATACAGGTCTCTCCACAAAAAGACCCCACCCACCACCAAATAAACCCATTTTCTTTTACAATTAAAATGCTATCTTTTCTTTAAAATCTATCTCAAGTGGTACAGCTTCCATGATGCATTTCCAGATGGCCTCGAAGAGGATTGGAATGCTCCCTCACTTGAAATATTCAGTAGTTTATTCATGTTTATTGATTTTTAGAGAGAGGAAGGAAGATAAAGAGAGAAACATCAATGTGAGAGAGAAACATTGATAATTGCCTCCCATACGCACCCTGACCAGGGATGGAACCTGCAACCTACGTATGTGCCCTCACCAGGAATTGAACCTGTAACCTTTTGGTGTATGGAACAATGCTCCAACCTAATTGAGCCACACAGGCAGGGCTATTTATTCTTTTAAGACACAAACGACCTTGTATAATACCTATTTTTGGCCTTTTTAGATTTTATTTTAAAAATCTTAGTACTGTTTCTATCTTTTGCAGTGCTTAACAAAATAGTTTACATAGATAGATCCCAAGTAAGTATTTGTGAAATATTTATACAATTGAAATAAATGTGACAGCACAAGTACACAGAATGCAGAAGAATGCTTTACTACTTTTCAATCTTATAATGTGCCCCAGGAGATTATTGGGCATGGATGGCTACTGCATGTGAACCAACCTTCATAAATTTCTTCATGACAATTGTATCAGACACTCACAGTGAATTATTCTTGCTCTCCTTATCACTTAGAATAGACTATGATAAAATGTCAGGTAGCGGTTATTCAATTAGATATTTGGATTAAGGATATAAAAATATAACTATTTAAAACAAATATCATTGGTCTATTTCTGAAGGTTCACTTTAAGATTAGACAGGTTCTGCCTTCTTTTTGTTTCCTTAAGGGATACCCACAATTCCCAGGAAAAAGAATGAATATATCAATGTCCAGACACTTTCATTATTTCTCACCAGAGAATCCATGTGATTGCACATATTTGTATTTGTTGAAATTTGTTGCTGTATAATATTCTTATTGCTCTGATTTTCTTGGGAACCAATACTGATAGGCAATCAAAGCCTGATGGTATAGATACCAGCAAATCTGAAGGCCTGGGGACCAAGAGGGCCGAAAGCAAGAGAAGGTCAATGCCACAGGTCAATCAGTCAGGCAGAGAGTGAATTCAACCTTCTTTTCCCATTTTGTTCCATATGTCACAATGAATGAGATCCACTAGCATTAGGAACTGCCAACTAATTTACTCAGTCACTAATTGAATACTAATCTTTTCCAGAAACACCCTCAGAAACACAACCATTAATAATGTTTAATTGCCCAGCCGGCTTGGCTCAGTGATTGAGCGTTGACTTATGAACCAGGAAGCCATGGTTTGATTCCTGGCAGGACACATGACTGGGTTTTGGGCTCGATTCCCAATGGGGGGCATGCAGGAGGCAGCTGATCAATGCTTCTCTCTCATCATTGATATTTCTATCTCCCCATCCCTCTCCCTTCCTCTCTAAAATCAATACAAATATATATATTTTAAAAAATAATGTTTTACTAGGTGTCTGGACATCCCTTGGTTAAGTCAACACATAAAATGAACCATCACAAATCTACCTGTTGTTAACTTGGCACCCATACACAATTCCTTAAACCATACTTAATCTCCAGATAAAAACACTGCTAGGTCATAATTCCATCTAATCTGGTACAACTATGCTGTGTTAAACTGAAAATGCACTAACCCCTTCTGCAGAGAAGGTAAATCCTTGAGTAATGTTTACTCTTCTTCTTTACATCTAGTAACTTAAATACTGTAATGTCAAATTAACAGTACTTAATTTCTATGATATAAAGTCAATACATTTTATGATATATAATAAGGAGTAATAGTGGCAAAAAACCAAAGATATCTGGTATGCATATATATATGCATACAAAAATATATAAATATATGAGTGTGTACAAATGTATTCTTGTCAAACTAAGTGGTAATACTCATGACAATTACAGTCCTCATTTCTGTAGCTAGTTATGTGATTGTAGCTGGTATTTATAATTACCTTCTTTTACTACCAATTCTATAATTCCTTTGCCTTCAGCAAGCACCTCATCTGGTCAGTTTTTTTTTTTTTTTTTTTTTTTTGGGGGGTGTCATTTTTCTTTACCTTCATTCCTGAGTTGTCTAGGCCATTAGAAGTCCTGCCTGGATTGGTTTGTTGGAGTTTTCTGTTGATCTAATTAAAAGAAATAGTACTACTAAGAGATGCCCTAAGTGATTTGAATTTCAGGCACATTTGTCCTTAGCTTCACTTGTAATAGTAATCCAAATTCTCATTGGTAGTCACAACAGCAAGCACAGTTCAATAGTTTCCTTTCATCCACAGTTTTGCTTTCCATAGTTTCAATTACCCACAGTCAACTACAGTCCAAAAAATATTAAATAGAAAATTCCAGAAATAAATAATTATTAAGTTTTAAATTGTGCTCTGTTCTGAGTAGTATGACGAAATCTTGACCAGTATGTAAATCATCCCTTTGTCCAGTGTATTCACACTGGACATGCTACCTGCACATCTAGGTTATCACATTGACTCTGTGATATCTCAGTGCTTGTGTTCAAGTAATCCTTATTTTACTTAATAATGGCCCTAAAGCACAAGAGTAGTGATGCTGTCAATTTGGATGTCTTAAAATGCTTTCCTTTAGTGAAAAGGTATGTAGCATAGGAAAAACAATAGTACAGTATATTTAGGGTTTGGTACTATCTGCAGTTTCAGGCATCCACTGGAGGTCTTGGAAGGTATCCCCACGGATAATGAGGGATTACTGTAACTTTCTTCTTTGCCTGAAGATTCAGAGGAATGAGGACCACAAAATGGTCCATAGTAGTCTTAACTTCCTGCTCAGTGGTAGTTGTGGGTGCTGATGAAAACATTCCTCCCTCTGGCTCTAAGACCTCTAGACCAGCAGGACATAAAGGCATGGTAACAGAAAGCAAAAATTATGCTCATGGTTCACTAGGGGTTATAGTAAATGGTGCCACTCCCATTTCATCACTTTATTCCTAGACCTGTGAATCCTAACTATGGGAGAAACAGTACTATGCCATTCCATCATTCTGTCAAAGATCTTGTAGCAGGATAGTTTGGAAAATGGTAAGGAAAATCAATTCTATCATCGTGGGCCATTGTTACATTTTCAGGGAAGGGGTGGGGGGGACTCAAGCCCCAGTAGGGGGCACGCAGGAGGCAGCCAATCAATGATTCTCTCTCATCATTAATGTTTTTATCTCTCTCTCCCTCTCCCTTAATCTCTGAAATCAATAAAAATATATTTTAAAAAAACATATGAGTGAAGCTGTCGTGGCTATTCTAGCCTCAGTTGAACACCCAATTGAATGTAATCAGAAGATAACCCTAGCTGACACCACAGAAGAACTGAGTCTAGTCAATTCAAAGAATCATGAGAAATAATATAGTATCTTTGTAAGCTACTAACTTTTGGGGTAATTTGTTATGCAGCTACAGATAACTGTAGTACAGGCCTACCTCCATTCTTGCTACCATTCATCCTCTTTACCCCCATGGCTCCTAGAGTTGTCTTTGTAAAATACCTTTCTGAAATTCCTCAGTTCTATTTAAACCTTCCAGGGCCTTCCCAACCATTAACAGGAGGAGTCCAAACTCTTTAACATTGACCACAAAGCTTCATATCTGGCTTTTCCTCAAATATCCTCAAACCTTGAGATTTAAGCTACACACATTTACTTATAATTTCTGGAATGGTCTACCCTTTTTTACACCTCTAGGTCTTTTTCTAGGCTGTGCTCTTTGCCTGTTATGCTCTTCCAACTTGTCAGTTCCCAAATTTCCTGAAAACTCAGAGTAAATAGCATCCTCTTCAGAAAGTCAGAGTAAATAGCATCCTCTTCAGAAAGTCAATACAGATCCCACTATCTGAGATGCTTTCTCCCTTATGACCTCTTTTATTTACTATGAAGCTAGTTCCTTGATCATAAGCAAAACTGTGTGGAATACCATGACAGTGGATAAGGAATTAATTCTATAAGTCCACGGATAGAGTTTTGGCAAAAGCAGTGCATGCAGAATTGCATATCTATATCCAGAATAAGTATCTATTCTAGTAAGAGCAAAACACTGCCCTTTCCATCACATTGGAATCTTTCTAATGTAATCAACCTGCCAGGAGGTAGCTGGCTGATCACCCTCATGAATGGTGCCATGTCGGGGACTCAGTGTTCACCTCTGTTGCTGGCAGAATTGGCACTCACCAAGTTGGCCATGGCAAGTGGAAGTGCATGTTGCTGAGCTCATGTATAGCCTCCATTTCTGTCACCATGGTCCCTTTTTTTCATGAACCCATTTAGTGATGACAGGGGTGGCTGGCAAAACAGATTGACTGGTGTCCATAGAATGGGTCAACCTATTCAGTTGATTATTAAAATTCTCCACTGCTGAGATAACCCTTTGGTGAGCATTTACATGGGATAAAAATATCTTCATCATTTTATCTCCATTTATATATATCCATATATTTCCTCCATAAATTTTGTCATCAGTTTTCCAGTTAGATTTCTTCAAAGTCCCTGACCATTCAGCCAAACCATTGGCCAAAGCCCACAAAATGTTATATAATCACATATCTGGCCATTTTTCCTTCGAGGCAGGTGAACAAACAGGTGTACTATTCAAAGTTCTACCCTCTCAGAGGATTTCCCTTCACCACTGTCCTTCAGGGATGTCCCAGAGAGTGGCAGTAGTGCAATTGTCCACTTTCAGGTGGTGTCTGCACATCATGCAGAACCATCAGTAAACCATGTTCAGGTCATCCCCTCTTCTGCCTACTAATTATAGAGAACTCCCATGAGACCATAAGTGCATTGTGGGATAAAAGATACAGTGTAACAGATGACCATTTTGGCCACTTTTTCATGTAGCTTGCTGGTGCCTTTAGGGCCTACTCAAGCTAGATCATGTATATATCACTTCCATTTGAGGATGTTGTGTCTGTGTATTCCCAACTTTATGGGTTGGTGGGTCATATAACACCCAGTTTATAAAAGGCTGCTTTGTTTGACCCAGTGATCCCACTTCTAGGAATATAACTTAAGAAACCAAAACACCAATCAGAAAGAATGTATGTACCCTTATGTTCATAGCAGCACAATTTACAGTAGCTAAGATCTCGAAACAGCCCAAGTGCCCATCAATAGATGAGTGGATAAAAAAGCTGTGGTACATTTATACTATTGAATACTGTGCAGAATTAAAAAGAAGGATCTCTTTCCCTTTGAGACAGCATTGGAAGGACTGGAGAGTATTATGCTAAGCAAAATAAGCCAGTCAGAGAAAGATAAGGATCACAGGATGTCATTCATATGTGGAATCTAATGAACAAAATAAACTGATGAACAAAGTAGATCCAGAGACATAAGCATAGAACAGACTGCAGAATCTGAGGGGGAAGGTGGTGGGGGAGGGTGGGTGGGTGGGAAGTGATCAACCAAAGAACTTGTATTCATATATAAATGCATAACCCATGGACACAGACATTAGAAGGGCCTGGGGCAGGGGGTGAGGGCAGGCCAGAAGGGGTCAATGGAGGGAAGGAGGGGGTCATATGTAATACTTTCAACAATAAAGAGTATGAATGAATGAATGAATGAATGGCAGCTCTGGTCCCAAGGGAAATTGGTAGCCCATGGTTAAGCATTCAGTCTCAAAAGGCTCTGTAGCAGAGGCCAACAGCTGTTTCTCAAATGGAGAGTAGTTGTCTGGGAGTAGAGTCTGAAAGTAGATGGCAGGGCTTTGCTCCAAAACTAAAGGTCTGCACTATGATTACCTATAGAAGCCTGACAAAGGTTCCAAACAGCATTCCAATCTGCTTCTACTACTTCAAACACCATGGTTTCTGCTGGATCATAGGACCTAACTGGCAGAGAAGCTTGTACTATATTTGTTGCAAAGCCTTCTCTTGCTCTGAGCCCCAGTTAAAACTTAGCAGTTTAACTGATTACTCAGTAAATGGGATGGAGTAATACACCCAAACGAGGATGATGTTGCCTCCAAAATCTGGAGGGGCCCAGTAGGTATTTACCACATGCAACAACTTATCCTCAAGGTTATCTCCATTTAACCCACACACCTGGACCTCCAGAATTTCACTGAGATAAAATGGACCTTGAGTTGTTGTTGAGTTTAATTCTCACTTCTTGGCATACCAATGTCTATCAATAAGTCTATAGTAGTTAGTACTTCTTGCTTACTAGCACCAGTCAGCATAATGGACCAGTGTGATGTTTTGTAGGAGGGGAAGAAGATCAAGGCATTGAGAAACATTTGCAAATCATATATCTGGCAAAAACTTTGTATCTAAGATATATGGAGAAATCTCAAAACTGAGTAATAATTAAATATAAAACAAGTAAAAAATGGGCAAAAGAGTTGAAGAGATGCTTCACTAAACAAGATATACAGATTCAAAGAAAAAAATATGTTCAATATAATTCATCCTTTGGGAAATGAAAATCCTATATAATAAAGAGGTAATATGCAAATTGACCATCACACCCTTGCACAAGATGGCTGCCCCCATACCCCATGTGGTCACAAGATGGCTGCCCCCATGTTGTCACAAGATGGCCACCCCTATGTCATCACAAGATGGCTGCCACAAGATGGCTGGCAGGAGAGGGCAGTTGGGGGTGACCAGGCCTGCTGGGGAAGGCATTGGGGGAGACCAGGCCTGCAGGGAAGGGCAGTTGGGGGCAAGATCAGGCTGGCAGGGGAGGGCAGTTGGGGGGGACCAGGCCTACAGGGAGGGCAATTGGAGGCGATCGGGCCAGCAAGGGAGCAGTTAGGTGTTAATCAGGCCAGCAGGGGAGCAGTTAGGGGGTGATCAGGCTGGCAGGCAGAAGCTGTTAGGAGCAATCAGGCATGCAGGCAAGCGAGCGGTTAGGAGCCAGCAATCCCGGATTGTGAGAGGGATGTCTGACTGCCAGGATTGGGCCTAAACCGGCAGTCGGACATCCCCTGAGGGGTCCCAGATTGGAGAGGGTGCAGGCTGGGCTGAGGGGCCCCCCCCCCCAGTGCATGAATTTCATGCACCAGGCCTCTAGTGAAAACTATAATAAAATATCATTTCCCACTTATTAAAATGACTAAAATTGAAAACTACTTATAATGGAAGCAGTGAAACAGAGTTTATAATTATAGTCAGGCAATAAAATGAGTAAAGAAATCATTACACAAAATTGCAGGGGAAGGAAATTTAAGTGAAGCTTGTGTTATGTTGTAGCTACTGATGCACATTATATGGCTTACTCCACCCTTCTGCTGAGTTTTTACAGTGACTTCTTTTATATATATACATGTTGTTGTTTTTCTCCTTTTTGTTTTTTTGGGCCTTCACTAGAAAAATTATAAGGACACAGGATAATTAATCAATGAGTCTACCAAAATATATGTACTTGCTTTCCCCCTAGCTGCCAATCAAGTCCCAAGTGGAGGTTAAATATAATTTTTACTTTTCAGATAGCAAATCAAATAAAAATGTTTCTATTCTTACAATATATGATTTTAACATAAATAATATCATTATGTTTCTGAATGAAGATCATCATCAACTTCTCTGTTAATGCTTAAAGGCAAATATAAACACCTTACCATCATTTTCAAAATCCCTCAATAGTTTTCCTTTAAGTGGGGAAAAGAACAAAATCCCTGACCTAGTCTCCAGACCCCATATGATCCCACCTATGCTGGCCTCCCTTGACCCACCTTGCTCCTCCTTGCTTCTCTCTGCATTTTTTCTCTCCCTAATGACCTAGCTTTCTGAAAATCTAGATTCTCTGGGGATGGAAGGCCCTAAGGGTTGCAAATGTCCAGAAGCATCACTTTGTTAGAAATGAAGAATCTTGGGACCTGACCCCTGACCTATTGAGACAAAATTTGCATTTTAAGAAAATCTCCAAATGATTAAAGCCTAAAGATAGGCATTAAAGTCTCAGAAGCACAGACTTAGGCTACCTCCCACTATGGTCTTTTGTTTTGTTTTGTTTTGTTTGTTTTTGCTTCTCCCACTGACCATCTTGCCTAGTAAGATTTCTCATGAGTTTTCAGCTTCCTACAGAGAGTTAGAAAAAGGTTTGAAAGGTGAATGGCAATTTGCATAAGGGCAACAACTTTACTTGGGGTTGGCTCCTGAAGGGAATCTAGAAATTTGGCCTCATTAAAATCATGTATGATTAGCTTAGACAAGACCATACTAATCATTCAACACATCAAAATTTATGATAAACTGAAATTTGCATAAACATGTCAGAAATTTAAATGTGGTGAAAAATAGTGGTATAAAGTGCAATTTCAGTTTTTAAAACTGGAACTGTCTATAATGACTTGATGTTTATACTTTTAGAGTCTGAATTGCCCGTAGGAACAAGGACTTATACATGTTCAAATTTGCAATACTTAGAAGAATAGCTTAGTTTTGTCCTAAAGGGAATCCTTGAGTGCTGTTAGGGGAATTTCAGTTTGGCACTCCTTTCTCTTCTGGAAATAGCCCACATTTCTACGATTGATTGACTCTGGTTTTCAACACAACTTTATATAAAATCTTCCTGAGTTTGGAAAATGAAACTTGCAAATTGAATCAGTCTGTAGAGTTACTACCTATTTAACTGTCATTCTAGTGCTATTGCATTTTTTCTACTTTAGAAAGCCTAACTTTGAAAATCTTCACAATTTATTACAAGATATGGGTAAGAGAGAAATGAACTCTATAACATTATTTTTATATAAAAAGTTAAAATGATATAATATGTAATATTTTAGATTTGGTCAACAAGATGCCAAATAAGTCAGATGAAAAATGTAAATAATTAGTGAATTATCTGTATACCAGAGGCCCAGTGCACGAATTCATGCCCGGGTGGGGTCCCTCAGCCTGGCTGGTGATCAGGGACGGTCGGAGCCAATTGGGGCTGGCTGGCGGGGGGGAGGGACCACAGGAGGTTGGCTGGCCATGGGAGGTTGGCTGTGGGAACACACTGACCACCAGGGGGCAGCTCCTGCTTTGAGCATCTGCACCCTGGTGATCAGTGCGCATCATAGCAACCTATCATTCAGTTGACCAGTTGTAATGGTCGCTTAGCCTTTTATATATATATAGATCTTAATTTGAAGAAAAATACCTGTAAGAATTATTCACCTTAACAACAATCTATTACCATTTTAACATAACTATAATGATATCAGGTAAGTGAAGTAGTATGTTAAATAATTCAAACTGGACTTTAATATGAGGTCATAACGTTGCCTATCTAAGAAACCTTTCTGGTTATTCTGATTAAAAGATCTATTCTGTTTAATTAATCACATTTTCTAATTAAACTTTCAAGGTAGTTCCCTTATGTATTAACTCCTCTATCCTTTCATCTACTTTTGACAATAATTTTATTATTTTATCTTACCTAATAATAGACAAACATGTAAATTGACCATACCTCCTCTACGCCCACAGCCAATCAGAGTGAGTATGCAAATTAACCCAACAAAGATGGCAGTTAATCTTCATACATGCCTGGGTCCCGGGAACATCCTTGGCACCCAGGTCACTCTAAGCTGGCCATTGGAGGGGCGGGGAGGCCCCTGCCCAAGCCTAAAACCTCAGGCTAGGGCTTTAGGCTTGGGCAGGGGCTGAGCCAGTGATCGGAGGGGCAGGGTCCCCCTGCTCAAGCCTAAAGCCTCAGGCCAAGCTGGGGATCAGAGGGGCGGGGGAAAAAAAATCAATGGAAACATATCCTCAGGTGAGGATAAAAAAAAAAGAAAGAAAAAAAGAAATGGCATATCCTATGAAAGACACATCTTGAAAATGCCTAAAGAAAGTTGTCATTTTTTTTATGGTGAAGGGACTGGAGTCCGTGTTGATGAAAATACCTTGGCAGCTATGGTGGCTGGCAATGGCTGCAGCAGTGGGGTGATAGGGCTGGGTCAGCCCGGTCGCCTCCCATCAGTAGGACATCCCTGATCAGCCCGGTCACCTCCGGTCAGTAGGACATCCCCTGAGGGCTCCCAGTATGTGAGAGGGGGCAGGCTGGGCTGAGGGGCCCATCCCCAGTGCACGAATTTTGTGCACTGGGCCCCTAGTATAAATATAACAAGAAATATGAAGAAAATGTCCCCCCACTGATTTTTTTAGCTTCATGGTTAATAAGTATCCACACACAAATTGAATTTGAGAATTTTCAATTGTTTAATGATTTGGGATTGCATGGCAGGAAGCCCATTCCAAATAAAACTACATTTATCAAATAATTATTGACACTGGTTATTTATATTGCCTGAAATAGGTTCCAGTCTTTGGCTCAATTTTATTGTACTAAAAATAAACTGGTGGAGAAAAAAGCACTCTGAAGAAATACCAATAGGATTTGTAATGACAAAGATAAAGCAACTATTAAAATTGTAAAGAACTTTCATGTAGTGCTAATATATGTAAGAACAATACAAATTTTGTAAAGTAACTTTTAAAATAAAAATCTCTTTCATACAAAAATTTGATAGGGAAATAAACCTTGAATATTGAATTAAAAAAAGAGAAAGGATTCCCAGTATTCACAACTTTTAATAAAAAAACAAAATAGGTCAACCAAAACATTTATCTGCAATCTCTGAACCTTTCCCTTTATTTCCTATTCAGCCTTTCTCTGATACTTCCTGTGTCTCTCTTCATTGGCTTGTCTTTCCTACATTTATCTATCCATGTCTCTCTTATTCTCATCTTATTTTCTATTTATCTTCCTCTCACCTGTTCTTTTCCACCTTCCCAAATTTTTACTTTTTGCTTTTCTGTCCTCTTTCTGTTTTTAATGTCTTCCTCTCTTCTCCTCTCCTCTCCTCTCTTTGGAAAACTTTCATTAAAACTCTCTACAGGGAAAAAATTTTACTTTTGTCTGTGGGCGATAGATAAATGTCAACTGCTCTCCACATTACTTGGAGTGTTCAAATACATTCCTCTCACATTGTGCATCATGTTTCCCATTCACTTCTCATTATTCTCTGGCCTCAACTCTATCATGAAATGGAAACTACTCTCACTAAAGGCACTAACAAGCTCATATTTCCCACACTAACTGACCTCTGTTCAGTACTTTTCTACCAGAACATTAATTTTAGCAATTGGTACTGTACTCCAGTATGTTCTTGAGTATCTTATCTCTCTTTATGTTCACAACACTCAGCTCTCATTACCCACTGCTTTTCTGACCACTCTGTTCAGTATTCTTTTCTCTCCTTTATCTCTCCTTGGTTGGAGCCAGGGCACTTAGTTGCAACAGAAAATCAGTTAGTTGAATGGAAATTGTCTCAAACATAGAAATTCTAGGAAATGGAAGGAATAAACTGAAAAATGAGAAGGAACAGAAGGAAGCAATACAGTTAGTCAACAGCCAAAATCAAATCCCTGCACTAGCTCAACATGAGCTGCTTGTTGTCACTGCTGCTGAACTTGGGAACTCAGAGCTCACAGAGAATGACATTGATGTGGATGCAGGATGCATTTGCTGGGGTCTTGAGAATGCTGCCTTGGCTGACTTTAAAACCAAAATTCTCTTTTCCCTCTGTCTCTTTGGCTCTCCGCTCCATATTTTAAATCCAGTGTAGTGAGTTTGACTGTACCAAACTAGATCAAATCACTTCACTCTAGGTAAAAGGGGAACTAGAAAGTGAAGTGCTGCCTTTGCCTGACATCAAAACTAAACTGGTGCCAAAACTGGTTTGGCTCAGTGGATAGAGCATTGGCCTGCGGACTGAAGGGTCCTGGGTTCAATTCCGGTCAAGGGCATGTACCTTGGTTGTGGGCACATCCCCAATGGGGGGGTATGCAGGAGGCAGCTGATCAATGTTTCTCTCTCGTTGATGTTTCTAGCTCTCTGTCCCTCTCCCTTCCTCTCTGTAAAAAAAAATCAATAAAATATATTTAAAAAAAAAAGACTAAACTGGTTAAAAATGGGGATCAGTCTGGCCAGTGTGGCTCAGTGGTTGAACATTGACCTATGGAGCAGGAGGTTGCGGTTTGATTGCCGGTCAGGAGGCAGCCAATCGATTATCTGTCATCATTGATGTTTCCATCTCTCTCCCTCTCCCTTCCTCTCTGAAATAAATAAAAGCATATTAAAAAAATAAGAAAGGGGGATCAGTTGTTAGCAATCTAAAAATGACGTGTATCCACCTATAATCTCTTTAATATAACTTCATGTTTCTTTCCATACTCTTCTTTTTACCTTATGGATACTCTCCAATGGATATGTCATCCATAAGTATGTCTTCAGTTACCCAATGATTCACCAGCTGTTTCTATTAAGCTTCAGTAGACTCATACTACTAAGTATATCTCACCTGGATGTTCAGAGGATGCTCTCTTCATAAACTGCCCAACCCTAACCCATCTACACACACACACACACACACACACACACACACACACACACACACACACATATATATATATAAAATTATATATAATAGAGAAATATGCAAATTAGCCTGGACGCAGTACCGGACCACCAAACAGCAGGCTCCCAGCGCTGCCAGCCCCCCGTTGCCAGCATACCCTTGGGCCTGGAATAATGACGTGTTCATAACGAGCCCAATCACTGCACAGGGGGCTGCAGATCAGGTGGGCTGTGGTTGGGGGGGCTGCAGATTGAGGGGGCTGCAGATCAGGGGGGGGCTATGGACCAGGGGTGCTGTGGACCATGGAGGCTGCAGATGTGGGGGAGGGGGTGGGGGGGTGGGGGGGCCTGCGGATCAGGCGGTCTGCAGATCAGGGGGCTGCAGCCCTGGGGACCCCAGCTCTGAGCCCAGAGCCTGGCCTCAGGCTGCAGCTGTGGCTGGGCTGCCCAGCGGGGAGCCCCACAATCTGCCCCCACAGACTCAGGAGAGCCAACAGGTCTATGGGGACGGCCAGGAAGGGGCCTCGCCTGGCGCCCTTTACTCCGTGAGGAGCGCCCCATGGATGGAAGTTGGGGGCCAGACCGTGACCAGTGATCAGTGTTTGAAGAGGGAGCCTTCAGCCCCGTGAACTTTCTCTCCCAAGGAAGCTCCGGCTCCTCCCTGCACTCGGGCCCATGTGGCCGCTGCCCACACCCACAGGTGTCTGCAGTCGCACATGGGACCGTGAACCGTGTCTGAGCCACTCTGAGGTGGAGCCCACGTCACCTCTTTAAAGTTTTCATTTGTGCTGATCGGACCTTTGCCTTCTGAGGCGTAGAAGCCAGGACGGTGGGAGCTCCTGGACTCCGAAGGCTTCGTTCAGAGAAGGAGCCGCCCGCATGGCCCCAAAGCTGCTCCTGAACCTCGCTCTTCCTCCCTCGGCTCCCAAAGCCCAAGGCAGCCTGTGGCCAGCCCTGCAGAAGGTTGGCTGGTGCCCCAGCGCCCTCCCCAGCGCCCTCCCCAGTACCAGACAGGACCAGGCAGCAGGGGGGTGAGGTTGGCCAGGGACAGACTTAGCCCCAGCAAGCTGTGTCACAGCAGATCCTGAGCAGCGAGAACTTACCAACAGGGATGTTTGTGCAGACATTTTAAACAACGTCCACTTTTAAAACTGATTGAAAAGCATAGGTTGTTGCTCTGTAGAGCAATGCTTCTGCGGGACGCCGAGGCCACCTTGGAGGCTAGAACCAAAACTTACATGAGAGCAGGTGCTGGCGAGGCCGTGGACAGACCCGAGCCCGCACGCTGCTGTCGGAGCGGAAATGGTGCGGCTGCTCCTCACATGATTGATACCAGTTACATGGACCCTGCAACCCGCCCCTCCGAGGTGTACACCCAAGTGAGGCAGCCGGTCACAAACGCCCATTGTGTATGGCCCCATTCCCATGAAATGTCTGAAGCAGCAGTGTGCGGATGGCTGGAAGGGGCAGGCAGCCAGATGGGGAAGGTGGCACGGGGTTTCTTCTAGAAGGAATGCAATGTTCTAAAAGTGACTGGTGGTGCCCTGGCTGGTTTGGCGCAGTGGATAGAGCGTCAGCCTGCAGACTGCAGGGTCCCGAGTTCAATTTTGGTCAAGGGCACATGCCCGGGTTGCGGGCTTGATCCCCAGTATATACATAATATATATATAAATAAATATATATTTGTTTATATATATATATATATATATATACACAAATAAATAAATAAATATATACTTATATATTTTTATTTACATAATAGATAATTATTTACATAATAAATAATTATTTATAATAAATGAATAATTATTTATTATATAAACAATTACTTATATATATTATGTATATATAAATAAATTTATTTATTTATTATATTATATACTTATTTAGTATAATAAATATATATTAATTTAAAAAATTAATACATATTTTATTTATCCTCTCTAATAAAATGGTAATATGCAAATTAACCATCACTCTGCTACATAAGCCATGCCCACTAGCCAAGCCACGCCCACCAGCCAATCAGGGCGAGTATGAAAATTAACCCCAGCCAAGATGGCTACAGCCACAGAGAGCAAGGTTTCCCAGGTAACAGAGGAAGCCAAGCTTTCCATAGCCGTTGCAGGTCTAAGCCTCCACTCAAGCTACAAAGTTTCAATTATAGAAGGTAAACAAATTCAAACAAATGGCAGAACGGAGCTTGAGAGAGCAAGCCAGAGTTGCCAGTGGCAACAGGGGAAGCAAAGCTTTCTGCACACCCTGGCCGGGCTCATCCGCTTAAGGCTACAAAGTTTCAATTGTAGAAGGAAAATAAATTCCAGATACCAGGGCCTCCGCTTGGGTCGCCAGGGGGCCTACAAACCACCACAGGCCCCTCGCCCAGGCCGCCCCACACCCCAAGGGAACCCCCACCCTGATCCGGGACACCCTTCAGGGCAAACCAGCTGGCCCCCACCCGTGCACCAGGCCTCTATCCTATCTAATAAAAGAGTAATATGCAGATTGACCATCACTCCAACACACAATATGTCTTCCCCCATGTGGTCAAAGATCCTGCCCCCATGTGGACACAAGATGGCCACCACAAGATGGCCAACAGGATAGGGCAGTTGGGAGGCACCTGGCCTGCAAGGGAGGGCAGTTGAGAAGGACCAGGCTTGCAAGGGAGGGCAGTTGGAGGTGATCAACCCTGCAGGAGAGGGCAGTTAGGGGTGACCAGGCTGGCAGAGGAGGAAAGTTGGGGGCAAACAGGCTGGCAGGGGAGCAGTTAAGCATCAACCAGGCTGGCAGCGGAGCGGTTAGGGGCAATCAGGAAGGCAGGCAGGCGAGCAGTTGGGAGCCAGCAGTCCTGGATTGTGAGAGGGATGTCTGACTGCCCGTTTAGGCCCGATCCCCCAGGATTGGGCCTAAACGGGCAGTCAGACATCCCTCCAGGAGTCCCAGATTGGAGAGGGTACAGGCTGGGCTGAGGGACAACCCCCCTCCGTGCACGAATTTCGTGCACCAGGGCTTCTAGTATATTAATAAAAGGGTAATATGCTAATTAGACCAGGAGACCTTCCAGACAAAGCCATGGTGGCGGGGACAGGGACGATCAGGCCTGGAGGGGAGGGCAGTTGGGGGTGAGAAGGCCAGTGGGAGGGCAGCTGGGAGCAAGCAGGTTGGCAGGCAGAGTGTTAGGGGTGATCAAGCAGGCAGGCAGGTGAGTGGTTAGGAGCCAGCAGTCCCGGATTGCGAAAGGGATGTCCGACTGCTGGTTTAGGCCTGATCCCACAGTCAGAGATCCCCTGAGGGGTCCCAATTTGGAGAGGGTGCAGGTCGGGCTGAGGTACACCCCACCACCTGTGCACAAATTTCATGCACCAGGCCACTAGTCTACTTATAAGTGTCTCTTTTTGCCTTCACTGACTAACCCCTTTGCATCTAATGTGTCACTGAGTCCTAGTGAGTCTACATTCTGATTTATTTTGATGGATTTCTTTGTCCTCCTTGTTTATTCCAGTAGCGTATACATGAACTATGAATTTCACATGCATTTGAATCAACTGAAGAACATTTTTATTTTGTTATTTTTTACATTTTTATTGATTTTTAGAGAGAGAGGAAGGGAGAGGGAGAAAGAGAAACATCGATGTTAGAGGGGAACATTGATCAGCTGCCTCCTGCCTGCCCACTATCAGGGATCAAGCTGAAACCTGGGCATGTGCCCTGATTGGGAATCAAACCAGCAACCTTTCAGTGCATAGGACGATGCCCAACCAACTAAGCCACACCAGCCAGGGCCTGAAGGTCATTTTAAAAATGCAGATTACAGGACTTCATTGCTTACCCAATTAATTGATAGCAACAGTAATACCTCACAATCTATACTAGTATTTTGTACAAAAACTTCTCCCAATAATTATAATGTACTCTGGTTTGAAAACTACTGGACAATCATAACAGCTTTCTGATCAGTCTCTGACTCTAGTTTCCTCTCCCTGCAGCATATATTCTACACTTTGTGTCAAATATTATTTTTTTAAATATTTTTATTTTAATATTTAAATATGATGCCACTCAGAAAAGTTTTCAGGGCATACCTATTGCCTGAGAAATGAAGTTCAAGATCTTTCCCATGGCATTCAATTCATTTTATAACAATTCAAACTTCTTTTTCCTCGACACTCATCGATGTTCCAGACACACAAGTTCCCTAACACACTCAAGAAGCCCCTTCTTGATATAGCTGATATTAATAGAACAACACAATTAATACCTGCAGAAACTATATTCTTTTCAAGTGCACACAAGTTCATCGAGATAATCATATGCTGGACCATTTTACATGTCTCCATAAATTTAAGAGATAAAATTATACAGGATATATTTTATGCCACAATAAAATGAAATTAGAAATCAATAACAAGGTATTTAGACAAATTACAAATATTTGTAATACAAAGGCACTTCTAAGTAAGCTATGCATGAAAGAATTAACAAGGAAAACTAGAAGAAAATGTGAATTAAACAAGAATTAAAATACAATATGTCAAAATTTGTTTCATGCCATTAAATCAGTGCTAGAAGAAAAAGATATAATTTTAAATGCTTATATTAAGAAAGAAGATAGGTCTAAAAATCAATGATCTCAGCTTAAAAATTTAAAGAGGGGCAAAGTAAATGGAGGAAAAATTATATACCATGTTCATATATTGAAACAGTCAATGACATTAGAATTCAATTCTTCCCAAATTTATTTTTAGAGTCAATGCAATTCCAATCATAATATGGTTCTGTGTAGAAATTAACAAAAATTTAAAATTTAAATAAAAATGCAATAAAATTAGAATACCCAAAGCAATTTGGAAAAACAAGAACATTGGAGGACATACTACTTTATTTTAATACCAGTACATTGTGATATGTGAATAAAGTTAAAGTGATGATATGGGAATTGGTTAAACCAACAGATCCGTGGAATAGTAGAGCCCAGAAATAGGTTCACAGAAATGAAGAAATTGATTTTCAACAAATATTTGAAAGCATTTCAATGGAGGAAGGAAAGTCTTCTCAACACATTATGCTTGAAAAACTAGATACCTACATGGAAAAAAATAATCTTTACTATTATCTCTTGATATACACAATAATATTCAAGATTAACCATAGACTTAGATGTAAAACTAAAACCATAAAGCTTCTAGAAGAAAATGGATGACTATTTTGAAGAATTGTGGTTAGGCAAAATTGGTTAGGCAGGACATAGAAAGCAATACCATTTAATAGATAATAAATTAGACCATCAAAAACATTAAGAAAATGAATACATAAGCCACAAACCAGGAGAGAATATTTGCAAAAGTATATCTGACAAAAAACAAGTGAACAAAATACATTAAAAAACAACTACAATAATTAGAAAAAACACCAAGTATCTCAGTGAAAAAATAGGTAGAACCTTATAAACCATATTAAAGACTTCCACTTTTATGCTAACTGAAGTGAGGATCGATTGCAGTTTTGAGCAGAGTGACATTACTAGACTTATAACTCTGGCTGCTCTGTTGAGACAAGACTGTAGGGTGCATGTGTGGAAATGGGGACACTTGCTAGATGACTTTGGCATTAATAGGTAAGAAATGGTGGGTTTGTCCCAGAATGATAAAAGTGGTTGGATTTTGAATACATTTTTATAATAGTGCTGACATTTATTTGATGACTGGTCATATTGTTGCCTGAATAACTGGAAAAATTGAGTCACCATTTCCTAAAATGGGGAAGGCAAAGGAGAAATAGAATTGGGGTTTGATAGTAGTAGAGAAGCTCAGGTTCAGCCATAATAAAATTGAAATGCTGATTGGATATTTGCAGGGAGATGTCAAGTAGTCCTTGGAGATACAATATGAGAATTTGCCAGTTTATAATTGAAGAACTAGTTTCCATTTCTCTTGCTACAGAACTTTGTTCTGTTAAAAAACAACAACAACACAAAGTTCAATCTGTGGTAGCAGTTAGACATGAGGAGAGTAAGGACAACAGGCCAGGTACGGAAGGTTATCGGGACAGAAATCTCTGGGTGCCTAGCAATGAATAAAACTGGGAAAACACACACTCATGCCTAGGGTAACATTTCCTCCCCTAGCATATCACTGGTCATGCAGTTTGGCCCCTCTCCTGACCTTTCCTCTCCTGGCATGTCACAGTCTTGTGGTAGACCCCCTTAAAGGAGAAGCAAGGGGCTGAACAGAAGCCTCTTGTGACTCCCATGTGGGCCCTTGCAAGACCACTCCCTTAAGCATTAACCCCTTAGGATAACTTCTAGGCTGCAGTTGTGATTCAGCTCCAGGCCAAGAAAAGCAGAAATACCCGACAAGTGACACCACCGCTGACCTCATGACCAGAGGCATTGACTAATTACCCCCTACTTTGGTACCTACCAATTAGTGGAGACCATGACCCTGAAAGGACTCAACTGGAAAGCTGATGAATATTCTACTGAGCTCTTCCCCTGGGGCCTCCCCTAAAACCCAGCACTCACCCTCCCAGGAGCATATTCCCACTTTTCTGCTCCCCCTCCCCTCCCCCAGGTGTATTACCATTACCTTTCTTTTCTCTAAGCTCCAAGGGCCCTTGTTTTGCCTCTGTAACTTCTTTTCTGAACCCATTTCTTCTATGGCTCACTTCTACCTCTGTGACTTTCTAAATAGACTTTTGCTTATAGTTTGAGTCTTGAATCTGAATTCTTTCTTAGCCAGAATTCAAGTACGGAGGTTGCTAAACAAAGGTCCGATCTGATTCCACCAGTCTAATACCTGATGCCAATCTTGCCACTAACAAATCGAGTAAATCTGAAGATCTAATTAGCTTTAATTAAGGGATTCTTGAAGTGGGCAGTATCCTATCTAGCAGCTAGTAGGTTATTCCGAGGGTGTACAAAATGGAATGTTTTCACAGGCAGAAAGAGGGTGGCACTAAGTTAAAAGAGTGGATTATTTCAGGCAAAGTCACCTTTCTTTAAGGGAAGGCAGAGGTCATCACAGGAAAGTTTTTTATAGGAAGCAAGGTGGGGCAAGAGAGCTATTAGAGAAAGAAAAGAAAGGATTATTTTGGGGCCAGGATGCCTTTTCTTTGGGGGAAGAGAAGGAAAGGTTTTTTATCATGCAGATTGCTTCTTTCTAAGGGGGGTGGCGGGCGGGCCGAGAGGAGAGGGCCCATGTGATAGATTACCTTATTGGTGCTTGGCTCAAAAATTCCAGACTAGCTTATTAAGATTATGTTTCTGAGAGAGGTTGGAACTGCAGTTAAATCAGATATTAAACCCGATTTGGTATCATGGGCTTTCAGCATAAGTGACACAATTTTGGGCCTGTGTGGTTTTTTGTTTGTTTGTTTAAGTTTCAAAAATAAATGTGTTTCCTATTCCTCTCACTTAAATTAGATCATCCTCCCTTTGGAAATGATCTGATGTGGCCCAAGACAAATCCAGAGAGGTAGGCTCTGTTCTTGAAAAAACAAACAAACAAACAAACAAACAAAAACCCCCAGCATGGACCTCCATATAAAGATTAAAAGAGTTGTGCAGAACAATAGGATTGAAGGTAGACACATCCTAGCTCCCCTCCCACACCTGGAGACAAGCCAGGAAAAGAAAGGACAAACATAGGAGCTCTGAGAAAAGCAACTAAGGAAATGATGAAGGAGAGAGATAGAGATAGAGAAGATGGAGGAAAGAAGAGAAATATTTAGGTCAGAACAGTGATAGGTAGAGCTAGAGATTGTGCCGTGAGCAAGGGAGCATCCCTGAAAAGAGTCACTCACGCATGTTTGTGTCTTCCCACAATGGCAGGTTTCTTAGGGGAGACCTCCCCAATAAGCCAATAGAGTCACAAGCAGATTACACACAGAGAGGGGAAGCTCATGCAAGAGAAGCGAGCAGAGCAAATATGGGGCACAAAGTCCTGTTCACTGGCAGTGTCTGCAGGTGTGGAGAGGTGGGTGTTGGTCTCAAGCCAGGTGGCTATAGTAATGGCAGGTGCCCAGTGGAGTGCAAGTCTGACAGGGCTCAGAGTGTGACCCATGATATAACCAAGCTCGAGCATTGGATGGTGGGAACTCTGAGTTCTTATAGCCCAGAGAGGTGGATGTCCCACTCATTTTGGTGTCCAGGTAGAGTCCTATCCAAGTGGCCAGACTTGTTTTGGGTGTTCCAGGCCCCTCTAAGGGCACTCCTGTTACACCCCATTACTTCAGTCTTGACATAGCACTTGACATAACTGTCATGGTTGACAGTGACTTTGTATTGGATTGTGAAAGGTATCCAAGAAGTTCACCGATAGATCCTCCCTACCCCCAACTGATGGACGGAGTATGACGTAAACTCCACCTGCAGCCGGACATTCCTGAACACCTTATATGGACTGTACATTGAACCACCAATCAGCACCTGCCATATACCCTAAGCACCCAATTCCTAATTCCCTAGGTGCCTAATCAAGTGCCTTGTATGAAACCACCAATCAGCATGTGCTGAGTGCCCTAAGCCCCGTCCCCTCTTTTCCTCCCCTTAAAAGGCACTCTCATCCCGGTGAGCTCTCTCTCTCTCTCTCTCTCTCTCTCTCTCTCTCTCTCTCTCTCTCTCTCTCTTCCCTTTCCCCTCTGGAAGGCGGCCGGCAGGGTGATCTCCAATAAAGCCTGTGTCCTGGTATCCCATGGTCTCCGGCCCTCTGTTTCATCTTTCATTCACCCTGCTCTTGCTCTATTAGATTGGAAAGGGAAGAAGAAAGGCTTTAAAAGGGAAGAAAAGAATAAGATAAAAGGGAAGAAAAGAGATGTGGAAGTCACTTGATAATGCTTTATACCCATTACAATTTACCAATACACCATGAAAAAATGGATGGCATTTTTTTTTAAATGGATGCATATAAGGCTTTCCAAAAGAAACTGGATTTCCTTCCCCTCTATTCATTATCTCAAGTTTACTGCCAAACTAGTCTCCAATATATATAACTGATTTTTCATGTATTATAAATATAAATCAGTGGTTTCAACAAATCTGATACATAAGACCCACAGACTGTTCTCTTATTTTATTATAAAACCAAGGGGAGAGGTTACTTCAATGATTTATCAGAACATAAATAATAAAAATATTTCCTTTCTGAGATGATCATTAGTCTTTGAAAAAAAAATCTATCACTTGAGAATCATTGAGGACAGTACCCTGCTAATACTCTCACTTTTTAACTGAGGGCATACATAGACAATTAACATTCTCTGTTGATAATATAGTAATGAATCTGAGAGTCTTCCTTAGAGACTTTATTAAAAGTTTGATGCTTAGAGACTGTGAATAGGAAAACTTCTGTAATTATAAATATGTATCATTATTCATGTGCAATGCTCAGTGGACATTATTAGAGAATCCATATGGATTTCTTAGGAAGGATAATATGGCTGTCATCAAATGAGAATAGTGTTTACATAATATTGACAAAACCCGAAAGTAACCTTTCATAAAGGGCAGATTGTTTTTCTCTGCTCTGGCCCTAAGCCAAGCTGACTGCATGTTCTCCCATCCCTCAACCACTATCAAGCTGAGGTTGACTCATTAGAGCAAGATGCAAGTGGTAAAGGCTGATCTCTGAAATTTCTTATAGCCCTTCTCTCTGTTAATTCTGATTCATTAGTACTTATTTTCCCTCAAATATCTAATTCCATATTCCACCCCTAACCTTCCTGATAGTCCTATCAAGATTTGATAGTCCCGAGTCCTAGGTACTACAAAGGAACAGTCTTTTTCTAATTTGAATTTAAAGCTGGCCACAGATTGCATTAACTGAAATCTGCTTCAGGTGTTTATTAATGCCTCCAATTTCCCCCCAAATCTTTCTGAAGTAATCATTCATAATAAATGGGAGTTGGCCTGATAAAGTAGCAGTAATATCCTAAATTATTAATGTTGGTGAAATAGAGTGGTGATGTGCATAAACTCTAGGTGTAGACCCTTCAGTTTTGAAGTCACGCTGTACCATTTATTAGCCATATAATTCCGGCTAAATCACAAACTCTCTATGCCTCTGTCATCTCATTTATAAATCAAGAAGGGGGTGAGAATTAAAATTGATTGCAGAGATTTGTTGTGAAGATTTACAAGAGTAATCATTGTGAAATATTTAACATGAACCTGGCACCCAGAAAGAAACTGGCAAATGTTAGCCAAAATATTCTTGGTAAAACTGAAGTCTTGTGATATGAACACCTTTTCATGTACTCGTTGGTCATTTTCATTTCTTTTTTTGAAAAAAGTATTCAAGGCCTTAGCCCAAATTTTAATGGAATTATTTGATGTTTTGCTATTGAGCTACATGAATTCCTTTATAGTTTATATAATAACTTCTTATGAGATATGGTTTGCAAATATTTTCTCTCATTCCATAGGTTGCCCTTCATATCAGGAGGACACTCTAACCAACTGACCTATCCAGCCAGGCAAGAGAGCAAGTTTTAATGCACAAACTCATTTCAAGTTTCTGCTTGTATCATATCTGCTAATATTCCATTGATCAAAACAAATCACATGATTGAGTCTAAGCATCAAGGGCTGGGGCAGTGCACCCTGGTCTGGGTGGCAGGGCACTTGCAAAGTTACATAGTAAAGATGTGAAGATTTGGGGCAATTTTTGCAAATCACCACAAACTCTAATCATTTCTAGGATGCAGACTACTGTTACATATTGTTTAAAATAAAAATTGCTCATTCTTGAGACAAAAATTTATAACAAGTTCATTTTTGTATATGGATACAAATAGCAGTCTAGTTTCATTCTTTTGCATGTGGCTTTCCAATTTTCCTAGGATCATTCATTGAAGAGGCTTTCTTTTTGCCATTATATATTTTTTGCTCCTTTGTTGAAAATTATTTGCCCATGTACATGTGGGTTTATTTCTGGGCTCCCAATTGTGTTCCAATAGTCTGTTTTTCTGCCAATACCATACTGTTTTTTTAAATAAATCTTTATTGTTCAGATTATTACAGTTGTTCCTCTTTTTTTCCCCCCATAGCTACCCTCCACCTGGTTCCCACCCCACCCCATTACCTTACCCCACACACACTGTCCTCATTCATAGGTATAAGATTTTTGTCCAATCTCTTCCCGCACCCCCCCACATCCCTTTTCCCCTGAGAATTGTCAGTCCACTCCCTTTCTATGCCCCTGATTCTATTATATTCACCATTTTATTCTGTTCATCAGATTTTTTATTCACTTGATTTTTAGATTCACTTGTTGATAGATATGTATTTGTTGTCACTTTGTTGTTCATAGTTTTTATCTTTACCTTTTTCTTCTTCTTCCTCTTCTTAAAGAATACCCTTCAGCATTTCATATAATACTGGTTTGGTGGTGATGAACTCCTTTAGCTTTTTCTTATCTGTGAAGCTCTTTATCTGACCTTCAATTCTGAATAATAGCTTTTCTGGGTAGAGTAATCTTGGTTATAGGTTCTTGCTATTCATCACTTTGAATATTTCTTGCCACTCCCTTCTGGCCTACATAATTTCTGTTGAGAAATCAGCTGACAGTTGTATGTGTACTCCCTTGTAGATAACTAACTTTTTCTCTTGCTGCTTTTAAGATTCTCTCTTTGTCTTTTGCTCTTGGCATTTTTAAAAAAAATTTCTTTATTGATTAAGGTGTCACATATTTGTCCTCATCCCCCCATTCCCATCCCACAACCCTCCCCACTGATGCCCCCACCCCCCTGTTGTCCTTAACCATTGGTTAGGCTCGTATGCATGCACACAAGTCCTTTGGTTGATCTCTCCCCACTACCCCCACCCTTCCCTACCCTCCCTCTGAGGCCCGAGAGTCCGATTGATGCCTCCTTGTTTCTGGGTCTGTTCTTGTTCATCAGTCTATGTTGTTCATCATTTCCCCTAGATGAGTGAGATCATGCGTTACTAGAAATATACTTATAAGAACCGAATGTGAGACGAGCAATAATAGTTATGCTGACAGGCAAATGAATCAGTCTGTAGTGAGTTTCTTTCTGGACCAACAGTTCTTTTGAGACCCAATTTCAGTGTGCACCAGTTCCTTATGTGTACATGTCAGCACTGACTTTTCAGCTCTGGATGGTGGACAAATGGTGGTAATGCAGGTCTGACTCCCTTTGGTTTGGTCTCGCCCGGACCCAGGGGCGTGGCTTCACCTGGACTCAGGGGTGCGCGGCCTCACCCGGACCCGGGACCCAGCATCACCCAGGCCCCGGGGCGCATGGCCTCACCCGGACCCAGGGGCACGTGGCCTCACCTGGACCCAGGTGCGTGTGGCCTCACCCGGACCCGGGATCCAGCCTCACCTGGACCCAGGGGCGCGCGGCCTCACCCGACCTGGGATCCAGACTCACCTGGACCCAGGGGCGTGTGGCCTCACCCAAACCCAGGGGTATGCGACCTCACCCGGAACTGGGGGTATGCGGCCTCACCTGGGCCTGGGACCCAGCCTCACCCGGACCCAGGGGCGCATGGCCTCACCCGGATCCGGGATCCAGCTTCACCCGGACCCAGGGGTGCGTGGCCTCCCCGGGCCCGGGACCCAGCCTCATCCAGACTCAGGGGCACATGGCCTCACCCGGATCCGGGATCCAGCTTCACCTGGACCCAGGGGCGCGTGGCCACTCCCGGACCCAGTGGTGCATGGCCTCACCCAGACCCGGAACCCAGCCTCACCTGGACCCAGGGGCGCACCGCCTCACCCGGACCCGGGATCCAGCTTCACCCGGACCCAGGGGCGCGTGGCCTCACCCAGACCCAGGGGTGCGCAGCCTCACCCGGACCCGGGGGGCGCGGCCTCACCCGGACCTGGGGGTATGCGGCCTCACCTGGGCCCAGGTCCCAGCCTCACACGGACCCAGGGGTGTGCAGCCTCACCCAGACCCAGGGGTGCGTGGCCTCACCCGGACCCGGATCCAGCCTCACCTGGACCTAGGGGCGTGGCCTCACCCGGACCCGGGCCCAACCTCACCCAGAACTGGGACCCAACCTCACCCAGACCCAGGGGCGCGTGGCTTCACCCGGACCCAGGGGCACACGGCCTTGCCAGGACCCGGGACCCAGCCTCGCCCGGACCCAGGGGCGCACAGCCTCACCCGGACCTGGGACTCCGCCTCACCCTGAACAGGGTCCCAGCCTTGCCTGGACCCAGGAGTGCGCGGCCGCACCCGGACTCGGGACCCAGCGGGGCTTCGTCTTCTTGATCCCAATTCCTGTCGGTCAATTCCCTCTCAGCAATTCCTTCAGCCATTTTCTCAAAGCTCCGGGGCGGCTGCTGCGGAACTCGCTGGGTGGCGGGCTTGGTGAAGCTCTGGTGCTCCCGGTGCGCGGTGGCGGGCTGGTCCGAGGTCGCTGCTGCAGCACTCGGGTCTGCAGCGGCGGCTGGTCGCCGGGCGTGTGCACCTGGCCGCTTCCGGGGCACAGAGATTCTCTAATGACTCGGAGGTCAGCAAGCGCGGAGTTTCCCACCCCATGTCCCCCAGGGGCTCGTCTGTCTGTGCTCAGCAGTGAGCGGAGCCGCCCCCTCAGCCGGAGACTGCCGGGGGAACCACGCCGAGCATGTTCCAGGCCTCCATTGTGTAGCTAGAGCCGTAGTTCTTAAAGTGTGATCTTTGGCTCACCGGCATTAGCATCATCCCATTTCCCCCTCTCTTTTATTCTAGTTGTAGAGCATCCGCTCAGCCAGCATCTGGTGGTTCTGGATAGTGTCTGCTCTGTTTTCCAGTTGTAGTTTCAAAATTGTTGTGGTAGGCAACAATCAGGCATCTGCCCTATGCCGCCATCTTGGTCCTCCAGAAGATTCTTAAGTAACCTTATAAATGTGGTTCTGAACACTGTGTCGTCCATTAGTTTACTTTCCTCCATCTCTTCTATTCGTGACCTGCTTCGGTGTCTCCACATTTTGGCTGCCTCCCTATGTTGATGGAGTGGCTTTGTGTGGTCAGTGACCTATAGGGGCTGGTAGCTCAGCTTCCCCAATCTCCCTAGGTGGTCGCTCTTGGTACCCCTCTTTGTGGTCTGAGTGCAAAGTCTTGGTGTTGTTAAGCCTTGATTGCTGTTGGTACACTGGGAGGATTTGACCTCCAGTCCAATTGGCTGTGAGGATCAGCTGTGTCTACGCCAGGAGACAGCCTTATTCAACTAGACTTGCAAAATTGTAAAAGCCTCTGTGCTCAGCTTGGATGGGGCGGAGTTTCAGGGTGGAGCCTACAGCCTTGGCTTCCTGTCAGCCCCGCCCTATGAGGTTCCTGGGTCTCAGTGTCCCTCAGTGTCCCTCTGTACTCCCTGCAAACACCTGTGAGAGAAAGGCGCCCTGGAGTTTCGTCCGCTGCCCAACAATCTAGTCTCTCCCCCAATGAATCTGGATTCCCAGATTCTCGCCCGGAACTGGGTTTCAGTGTAGTTGGAACTGGGGCTCAGTGCAGTCCGGAGCTTTTGTCTCCTTTCCACTAGGGCAATTCAGTGGCACAGTCAACAGTCCATCCTCTGCGCGCATTCCCGTGCTCGCCTCCTGAGCTCTGCCTTTCGCCGCTCCTCTGCGTTTCCGCCTTACAGCCCAGATTCTCCAGTATGAGCCTGGGTCCCCAGGGTCTCGCCCGGAACTGGGGTTCAGTGCAGTCGGAACTGGGGTTCAGTGCAGTCTGGAGCTTTTGTCTCCTTCCCGCTAGGGCAATTCAGCAGCACAGGCAACAGTCCATCCTCTGCACGCATTCACGTGCGTGCCTCCGGAGCTCTGCCTTTTGCCGCTCCTCTGCGTTTCCGCCTTACAGCCCAGATTCCCCCAGCATGAGCCTGGCTTCCCAGGGTCTCATCCGGAAGTGGGGTTCAGTGCAGTCAGGGCTGGGGTTCAGCGCAATCTGGAGCTTTTATCTCCTTCCCGCTAGAGAATGCTGGCCAGGCACTCAGCCGCCCCGTCCTCTCCGGCTCTGTCCTCCCCGCACGTTCACGTGCCCATGTCTCTGTACCTCAGGCTTTTACGGCTCCTCTGATTTTCCTTGTGGTTTTCTCTTTCCTTCTAGTTGTGGGCGTTTCAGTCAGCCAGCTTTCCTGTGGTTCTGGATGATGTCCGTTTTGACTTTTAGTTGTATTTTGGAAATTGTTGTGCGAGGCTGCAGGTTAGGTGTTTAACCTATGCCGCCATCTTGGTTTCTCTGCCCTTGGCATTTTAATTATGATGTGTCTTGGTGTGGTCCTCTTTGGATTCTTCTTGTTTGGGGTTCTCTGTGCTTCCTGGACTTGTAAGTCTATTTCTTTCACCAGGTAGGGGAAGTTTTTGGTCATTATTTCTTCAAATACGTTTTCAATATCTTGCTCTCTCTCTTCTTCTGGCATCCCCATAACTCGGATGTTGGTATGCTTGAAGTTATCCCAGAGGCTCCTTACACTATCTTCATATTTTTGGATTCTTTTTTCTTTTTTCTTTTCCGGTTGGGTGTTTTTTGCTTCTTCGTATTTCAAATCTTTGACTTGATTCTGGGATCCTCTAGTCTGCTGTTGGATCTCTGTATATTATTTTTTATTTCAGTCTGTGCATGCTTAATTTCTGATTGGTCCCTTTTCATGTCCTTGAGGGTTTCAGTAAATTTCTTAGAGATTTCTAGAAGATTCTTGAGTAACCTTATAACCTTGGTTTTGAAAACTATATCCAGTATTTTGCTATCCACCATTTCTTTCATTTGTGATACGTTTCTTTGTCTCTGCATTTTTGCTGCTTCCCTGTGTTGATAGAGTGGCTTTGTGTGTTAGGTATCCTATAGGGCCCAGTGGATCAGCCTCCCCAATTACCTGAGGTAGACACTCTTGGTGCACCCCTTTGTGGGCTGTGTGCACAGTCTTGTTGTGGTTAAGCTTTGATTGCTGTTGGTATCACTGGGAGGAATAGACCTCCAGGCAGTTGGCTGTGAGGACCAGCTGTGTCTACAGTGGGAGAACTGCTGTGCTGGAGACACCAGTATGGGGCAGGACTTGCTTCAGTGGGGCTTTGGTGCTCACTGAGTCTGCCCCTTGAGTGTGTTGCTTATAGATGTGAAGGGTTGTAATCTGGTATGGTCTCACACTGACCACTGGGTACACTGGCTCTTGGATCTCCAAGGATGTGCAAAGTCAGCCACTGCCTGAGGCCACCCAGCAGGAGCTATAGAGAGATCTGCAGATTCCTCCTCTTTGTATTCTGCTTGGAAGTGCCCAGATGAGGCCCAGCTGTGAAGCAATGCAGGCTGCTGCTGCAGTTAGTCTTTCTTTTGGAAGCTTTGGAGCTCTCTGACCCAGCTGCTGTTTGTTAGGTTTTAGGTTGCAAAAGGACAGGCCATTCATATGCAAAAGCTGCTGCGCACAGCTTGGGTGAGGTTGTAAATTGGTGGGGTGGGGTCTCACGGAATCACCAGGGCGGAGCACACAGCATGGCTGCCAGTCAGCCCTGCCCTGGAGAGGTCCACAGGTCTCTGTGTCTCGTGGCCTCATGCAGGAATAATGATCGCCGGGAGCACCTCTGAGAGAAAGCCACCCTTGCGTTCCAGCCCGATGCCAGACAGTCTAATTTCTCCCCATATGAGTCTGGGTCCCCAGAGTCTCTCCCGGAACTGGAGATCAGAGCAATCGGGAGCTTGTATCTCCTCCCGATTGAAAAAAAACAGTGCACTCAATTGCCAGCCTGTTTCACGTGCCTCCGTACCTCCGCACTTCCGCACCTCCGCACCTCCTACCAGTCTCAATGCGCTTTTTTCTTTCCTTCTAGTTGTAGAAATTCCACTCAACCAGGTTTACTGTGGTTCTGGATGATATTTGTTCTATCTTTTAGTTGGAGTTTTGATGTGGTTGTGAGACGCAGCAAGTACAGGTGTTTACCTATGCCACCATCTTGGTTGTTCCCCCACCATACTGTTTTGATTATTGTCTCTTTGTAGTATAATTCAAAGTCAGGGAGTCATAATTTTTACTCAGTGTTGCTTTGGCTGTTTAAGGTCTTTTGTGTTTTCACACAAATCTGATTTTGTTTGTTTGTTCTATTTCTTTAAAAAATGACATTGGGATTTAAACGCTATTTTAAACTGCCAGTACATTACAGCTGTATATTGCTTTGGGTAACATGCTCATTATAACTATGTTGATTCTTCCAATTCATAAAATGGAGTATTTTTTTCTCCAATCTCTTTTAATGAAGTCTTGTATATAAGTCTTTTACATCCTTTGTTAAGTTTATTCCTAGTTATTTTATTCTTTCTGTTGCAATTGCAAAAGAAATTGATTTTTTCATTTCTTGTTAAAAATTTCATTGTGCAGGTGTGGAGAACATCTGGCCCATGGGCTGTATAAAACTTGCGAAATCATTTGGTCTGGCTCTGCCAAGGAATTAGGGGTGAGTTAATGAAATGTTTGACCAAATATAGCAGGCTAATTTTTAAGTTGGTAATTTTGTATGGCCCTTGAATGATGTTATAAATATCCAAATGGCCCTCAGAAGCAAAAAGGTTCCCCGCCCTTGGATAGGAATGCAATTAATTTTTGTACATTGATTTTGTATCCTGCATCTTTACTCTAGTTGTTTATTCTTTCTAATAGTTTTCAGACTATTAGAGTCTTTAGGGTTTTCTATGTAAAGAATCATGTCATCTGCAAAAAGTGACAATTTTACTTGTTTATTGCCAATTTGGGTGCCTCTTATTTCTTTCTTTTACTTGATTGCTCTGACCAGGACTTCCAGTACTATGCTGAATAATAGTGGTAAAAGTGGAAATCCTTGTCTTGCTCCTGATCTTAGAGGGAAAGCTTTCAGTTTTTCCTCCACAGAATATGATATTAGCTGAAGGTTTATCACCTATGGCCTTTATTATACCCATTTTATTTAGTATTGTCCTTCTATACCCATTTTATTATACCCATTTACTGAGTATTTTAATCATAAATGATGTATTTTGTCAAATGCTTTTTCTGAATCTATTTATATGATCATGTGGTTTTTACTCTTCATTTTGTTAATGTGGTATATTGCATTGACCAATGTGTGTATGTGGAACCATCCTTGTGTCCCTGAAATTAACTCCCTTCATCGTGATGTATTATCTTTTTTTAATGTATTGTTGTATTTGACTTGCTAGTATTTGCTTAGGATTTTTGTAGCTGTATTCATCAGAGACATTGGTCTGTAATTTTTTTTGTGTGTGTGTTTTCCTTGCCAGATTTTGGTAACAGGGTTACGTTGGCCTCATAAAATGCATTAGGAATTACTGCCTCTTTAAATCTTTTGGAAGAGTTAGAGAAGGATAGGTATTAAATCATCTTCAAATGTTTGGTAGAATTCACTAATGAAGCCATCTGGTCCTGGATTTTTGCTTTTTGGGAGGTTTTTGATGGTTGTTTCAATTTTTTCACTGTTGATCGACCTACTTAGATTTTCCACTTCTTCTTGTGAGTCGGTGTAGGAGCTTATCCATTTCTTCTAGGCTGTTAAATTTGGTGCCATGTAGTCTTTCACAGCATTCTTGTTTGATCCTTTGTATTTCTGTGGTAACTTCTCTTTCATTTCTGATCTTATTTATTTGAGTCTTTTCTCTTTTTGCCTTATTGAGTGTAGCTTCTCAATTTTATCAATCTTTTCAAAGAACCATCTCTTCATTGTATTAATTTTTTGTATAGCTTTTTTGTTCTCTATTTTATTTATTTCTGCTTTAAAAAAAATATTTCCTACTTTCTGCTGATTTTGGGCTGCTTTTAATCCTTTTCTAGTTCTTTAAGATATAATGTTAGGTTGTGTACTTGAGATTTTTCTTGTGTTTCTTTTCTTTTTCTTTTTTTTAGATAGGCTTGTAATGATATAAAGTTTCCTCTTATTACTGCTTTTGCTGCATCCCAAAGGTTTTGATATGTTGTACTGTCATTCTTATTTGTCTCTATGTATTTTTTGATCTCTTTTTTCTTCTTTGACCCAGTTATAATCTAGTAGCATGTTGTTTAATCTCTACATATTCCACTTTCTTTTTGCATGTGATTTTTAATTTCAAAGCATTGTGGTTGAAGAATATGCTGGGTATTATTTCAATCTTTGTAAATTTGTTAAGACTGGTTTTGTGTCCTAACATATGGTCTATCCTTGAGAATGTTCTATGCACACTAGAGAAGAATATATAATCTGGTGTTCTGGGATTAAAGACTCTATAAATGTCATGTCTATTTGGTCTAATTTGTCATTTAAGGCTGATATATTTTTTTTTATTTTCTGCTTGAATTATTTGACCAGAGCTATCAATGGGGTACTATAATTGTGTTTTTCTTAGTTTCTTCCTTTAGTTCTACTAGTAGTTGATTTATATATTTTGGTGATTCCTGATTGGGTGCATATATATTGATAAATGTATGTCTTTCTGATGTAATTAATGTCTTCTTTATCATTGTAAAATGTCCATCTTTTGTCTCTTGTTACTATTAGGTTTTATGCAAAAACAGTTTTATGTATACAATAGTCCTTTTTCTTCTGAATGCATCTTATCTCCATTTTCCTTTGCAAATTTAGACCTTCACCCCTCCCATTTTATGTTTTTATTGTCACAAATTACCCCTATTAATGCTGAGTTCATTTAAGAATTGCAGTAGCTATTGTCTTCTTCTCTTTTTAAAAAATGTTTTTACCTCCTTTATCCTTTATGTTATATTTAAATATATAATACCCTATTCTGAAAAAGGGTTGCAATATCCTGCTTCTGTTGGTCTGTTAGTAATCTTACTCATAGTTTTGTAACCCTTCGTCTTTTGCTTCAGGTAGAATAACCCCCTTGAGTATTTCTTATAATGGAGGTCTTATGGTGGTAAATTCTCTAAGCTTCTGTATGTCTGAAAAAGTATTTATTTCTCCTTAACATCTAAAGGATAACTTTGCTGGATATATTATTTTGACCTGATAATCTCTTCCTTTCAATAGTTTGAATATTTGTTGCCACTCTCTCCTACTTTTTAGGGTTTCTGATGAGAAATCCAATAATAATCTAATGGGATTTCCATTATAGGTTACTGTCTTCCTTTCCCTGGCTGCCTTGAGAATTCTTTCTTTGTCATTAACTTTTCACAATTTTAATATAATGTGTCTTGGAGAAGGCCTTTTTGGATTGAAATATTTAAGTATTCTGTTTGCTTTTTGGATTTGAGTATCTAGCTCTTTCCATAGGTTGGGAAGTTTTTGTCAACAATTTGTTTGAATAGGATCTCTGCTCCCTTCTCTCTCTCTCTTCTCTTTCTGGTATACCCATTATTCTCATATTACTCTTTCTGATGGAGTCAGATAATTCTCGCAGAGTTCTTTTTTTTATTTTTACTTTCAAGTCTCTCTCTTCTTCCATTTGTGTCATTTCTAAATTTCTATCATTCATATTACAAATTCTTTCCTCCATCTGGTCAGCTCTATTTTCTAAGTTCGTTAGCTCATTCTTTATCTCTTTTATTGAGTTCATCTCCAGAATTTCTATTTGGTTCCTTTAAAAAGTCTCAATCTCTTTGGTAAAGTACTTGCTTTGTTCACTGATTTTATTTTCTGAGTTCATTACAATACCTATTTGTGTTTTCTTGTATTTTGCTGAGTTTTTTCAGAACTGCAATCTTGAATTCTCTGTCATTTAAATCACATATTTCAATGTCATTATTTTCTGGATTTTTTTTTATTTTCCTTCTGAATTGTCTTGTTATTTTGGTTACTCATGGTATTCTCTAAGCATCTATGAGTGACATTTCTGTAGTAGGTTGATAAGGGTAATTAAGAAGTCTTTCTTTTGTTTACCAATAGGTGGCACTGAAGCATAGCTTTTGTTTTAGTTTCTCTTGAACTGCTGCTCTGGCTTCTCAGATCTTTGGTGGGTGGTGGAAAACATTCTGTATTCCCTGGGAAGGTGGGAGGCTCTTCTGGGACCCAATCATCTCAGTCTCAGGGCACCAACTCTGCAGCAAAATGTGGTGGGTGGTGGGGTTTCAAGTCTATGAAATCCCAGTGCTGTAGCCTGTAACCAAATTCTGTCTGCAGTGTAGCCGTGATGGGTGGGAGTAGAGTGAACCTGGAAAGGCCAGTTGGTGCCTTTATGGCTTCCTTCTCCCAGTAATGATGACTGCCAGACCTCAGCGGCCTCATCTCTATCTCCACCGTGTTCCTACTGCTCAGGGAAAAAATGCTTCTGTGAATCCAGTTCTCAGGGTTGCAGATAATGTGCTCTGCAACCTGACACTCACTGCTACAGCTTCTTCTGGAGCAGCTAGTAGCTCTGGGAGGATGAGGGAGGCGGCCAGGCCCTGGCAATGGTGGTTGCCGGACAAGCATGGCTGCACCTCTGTGCTCTGTCTCCACAAAGGGCACTGCGTTCAGATGCAGCTTGTACCTACCACGACCACTTCCACTTTGGCAGCAACGCTCACTGTACCTTTATGGCTTTGGATCTCACATTTAAGTTTTTAATCCATTTTGAGTTATTTTTTGCAAGTGATGTAAGATAATTTCATTCCTTTGTATGTGAATATACAGTTTTCCCAAAGACTATTATTTCCCTTTACATATTCTTGGCTCCATTGTCAAATATTTTTTGACCATTTTTGTGCAGTTAATTATTAGGTTCTTGAATCTGTTCTATTGATCTATGTATCTGTTTTTATGCCATTAGCATACTATTTTGATCTCTATAACTTTGTAGTATAATTTACAATCAGAAAGAATAATGCTTCCATCTTTGATCTTCTTTCTTAAGATTGCCTTGGCTATTTGGGGTCTTTTGTGATTTCATATAAATTTTGGATTTTTTTTTCTATATCTATAAAAGATATAGAAATGGAATTTTGATAAGGATTTTATTGAATATAGATATCTTTAGATAGTACAAATATTTAACAACATTCTTTCACCCTATGAACATGCGATATCTTTCCATGTATTTGTGTCTTCTTCAATTTATATAATTAATGTCCTATAGTTTTCAATGTACACCTTCTTTCACCTTCTTTGTAAAATTATTCCTAAGTATTTTATTGTTTTTTAGATATATCTATCTTTATTTTTTAAAATTTATTTTATTGTTGAGAGTATTACATATGTCCCCCATTTTCTCCCCTTTGCCCCACTGCACTGGGGTCCCACCCCACCCCAGGACTTCAGCTAACTATTGTCTGTGTTCATGGGTTATGCATATATGCATATAAGCTCTTTGATTAATATCTTCCTACCCTCCCTCCTACTGTCCCTCTGAGATCATCAGTCTGTTCCCTGTTTCCATGTCTATGGTTCTATTTTGCTCGTCAGTTTATTTTGTTCATTAGATTCTACATATAAGTGAGATCATGTGATATTTGTCTTTCTCCAATTGGCTTATTTCACTTAGTATAATAATTTCCAGGTTCATCCATGCTGTTGCAAAGGATAAGAGATCTTTCCTTTTTACTGCTGCATAGTATTCCATGGTATAAATGTACCACTGCTTTCTTATCCACTTACTACTGATGGGTACTTGGGCTGTTCCAGATCTTAGCTATTGTAAATAATGCTGCTATGAACATAGGAGTGCATATATTCTTTCTGATTGGTGTTTCTGGATTCTTAGGATATATTCCCAGAAGTGGGATTGCTGGGTTAAATGGCAATTCCATTTTCAATTTTTGGAGGAAACTCCCTAAGTTTTTCCATATTAGCTGCACCAGTCTGCCTTCCCACAGCAGTGTACTATGGTTCCCTTTTCTCCATATTCTCACAAGCACTTGTTGTTTGTTGATTTATTGATGATAGCTGTCCTGGCAGGTGTGAGATACCTCATTGCGGTTTCAATTTGCATCTCCCTGATGATTAGTGATGTTATTTTTCATATGTCTATTGGCCATCTATTAATGTGGCATGTCACATTTTTTGATTGTATATTGAACCATCCTTGTATCCCAGAGATAAAATCACATTTGATCATGGTGTATGATTTGTTTCACATGATAGTGAATTTGGTTTGCTAGCATTTTACTAAGTATTTTTGCATCTGTATTCATCATGTATACTGACTTTTTTTCTTGTAGTCTTCTTATGTAATTTTGGTATCAAGGTAATGTTGCCCTTTATAAGTTTGATTGTGTTTCTTCCTCTTTGATTACTTGGAAGAGTTTGAGAAGGATTGACCCTAGTTCTTCTTTAACTGTCCAGTAGAATTTACCAATGAAATAATCTGGTCCAGGGCTTTTCTTTGTTGATAGGTTCTTGATTACTGGTTTAATCTCCTTACTATTAATAGTTCTGTTCAGATTTTCTATTTCTTCATGATTCAGTTTAGGTAAGTTACACGTTTCTAGGAATTTATCCATTTGTTCTTGCTTATCCAATTTGCAAGCTGCTAGCTGTTCACCATAGCCGCTTATGATAATTTGTATTTCTGTAATGTCAGTTATAAATCCCATCTTTAGTTTGTTATTTTGTTTATTTGAATCCTCTCTTTTTCTTGGTTAGTCTAGCTAAAGATTTGTCAATTTTGTATGTATTTTTAAAAAAAAAAACAAAAAACCAAACAGCTCTTATGTTAATTGATCTTTTCTATTGTCTCCCTTTATTTCATTTATTTCCTGATCTAATAGTTATTATTTTCTTTAGTAACATTGGGCAGAGAAAAAAGTGTTCTCTTTCTAGTTCCTTGAGTTATAATTGCAGGTTGTTTATTTGATATTTTGTTTACTTGATATATACATTTATTGCTACAAACTTTCCTCTTAGGACTGCTTTTGCTGCATCCCATAAGTTCTTTTCTGTGTTTACATTTTCATTCGTCTTAAGATATTTTAAATTTCCCTTGTAATTTCTTTTTTAATCTATTGATTGCTCATGGGTATGTTGCATAATTTCCATGTATTTGTAAATGTTTCAGGTTTCCTCCTCTTAGATTTCTAGTTTAATACCATTCAGGTCAGAAAAGATAGTTGATATAATTTCTATATTCTTGAACTTGTTGAGACATTTTTTGTGACCTAAAATACAATCTATCTTAAAGTGATCTGTGTGTACTTGAGAAAAATGTGTATCTATTGCTGTTGGATGGAATGGTCTGTATATGACTAGTAAATCCACTAAAGCTATAGTATTGCTCAAATCCTGTTTTCTTATTGATTTTTCTGACTGAATGATTTATCTATTGTTGAGAGTTGAGTATTAAAGTCCCAACTATTATTGTAGTACTGTTTATTTCTCCATTTATGTCTGTTAGCACTTGCTTTATATAGTTAGGTACTGTGATGTTGGGTGCATAAACATTTACAGTTACTACATCTTCTTGATGAACTGATCACTTTAACCTTCATTGTCTCTTGTGACCATTTTTAGCTTACATTCTATTTTACCTATCTATCATGTAAGTATAGATACCCTGATTTATTTTGTTTACCATTTGTTTGGAATAGTATATTTTATCTCTTCACTTTCCGCTTATGTGTATCTTTAAAGCTAAGTGAGTCTCTTGCAGTCAGCCTATCATTGGATCTTATGTTTTATTCATTAAGCCATTCTATGTCTTTTGTTTAAAGAATTTAATCAATTTATGTTTAAAGTAAATATTTACTGTTAAGGTCTTACTATTGCTATTTTGTTAATTGTTTCATGACTGTAGATCTTTTGTACCATGCTTACTCTCTTGCTGTCTTCTTTGTGATTTGATGAAATTTTGTGGTAGTATGCTTTGGCTCCTTTATCATAATCTTTTTGTATCTTCTGCTGGTTTTTCCTTGTGGTCTCCACGTGTCTTACATAAAATCTTTTGTTATACATCTTATTTTAAGCTGATAACAACTTAACTTTAACAGCATAGAAAACTTTATACTTTTCTCTCCCTTCTATAATGAGTATTTCCTCCTGTGATTGTATTTCCTAAGTCCTTTAGGTTTTCATAATTCTTTTTCACACTTTTTATTTTTGCTCCTCCAACCAGATAATTTCAAATGATTTGTTTTCTAGTTCATGGATGTTTTTTTCTGCTTAGTCATGTCTGTTGTTGATGCTCTCTTGTAAATTCTTTATTTCTTCACTCATTGTACTCTTCAGCTCTAAAAATTTTTTTTAATCGTTTTTATTTCATTGTTGAATTTCTCATTTTGTTAATGAATTGTTTTCCTAATTTCATTTACTTATCTGTCTGTGTATTCTTGTAGTTCACTGAACTACTTTAAGAAGATTATTCTGAATTATTTGTCACATGATTTATAGATTTCCACTTCTTTAGACTCAGTTACTGGAGCTTAAATTATTTCTGTTGGTGTGTCATGTTTACCTGATTCCTTGTGATCCTTGTATCTTTGCATTTGTATCTGTGTATCTGAGTAAGTGGTCCTCTCTTACAGAATGTATAGGTTTTTTGGTGAAGGGAAAGACCATCCCCAGTAAACTCATCTTGGGGTACTGGATGGATCAACTGGTAATACTCATGGATAAGTGGAGCTTGTTATTGGGATCTCTAGTTGGGTGAGGCCACTGTTCATGCTTTGAGGTGGTGGTGGTGTGCCAGGGTTCTTTTTCCAGCATTAAGAAGGGTTCAGCAATCTGGAGAAAGGCTGTGCATAGATTAAGTAGGAGTCCAAAGACGAAAGAGAATTTTGGAAGGCATTGGGGGTCAGAGGAGCCTGGCGGAAGAAGCCAAGTCCTAAATCCTCCTTGTCTCAGGACTCTTGCTTTTTATTAACACAATTTGTCCTAAGGCAAGGTGGAGATAATACACTTCAAAGGGTAGGGTTTCATACAGAAGCATTGTCAGATTGGGGAATAGCCTATAGCTGTTCAGGTGTTTGGCCAACAGGAGGCAGTAACATGTAGATTAAGATGCCCTGAACTGTCTGGCAGCAATCATCCTATTCAGGTTTGGGGGAAATGCCCTCAGCCATTCCAACAGGTGATAACATATGTGACTCAGCCCTTGTTGAGTCCCCAAGTTCCATCAACCTTTTGTTGAAACTCTTGCAATTATGACATGCTGGAACTGGCTTCCGGCAATGGTGGGGTGCCATTGGCTGGTATCTGTGGTTGGGTGGTCTGCAGCTAGGCTCTGTGATCAAGTGGTTCAACTAGGTGAGCTCCCTGCTCAGGTACGGCTGCTGGCTATATTCCATAGTCAGTTAGAGCTACTAGCTGGGCTATGCAAATGCCTCTAAGCAAGCAAGGTCTCAGGCTATGTTCCCTGGTATAGCAGTACCGCTAGTCAGATTCTATGATTGGTCAGGGCTGTAGGCCATGCTTCATAATCACTACTGGTCAGTAGGGGCATGAGACTGTACTCCTCAACTGAATAATACATGCCTGGTCTCCATGTTGATGTGGGTCCAAAGGCTGGACTTCAGAGTTAGGTGAGTACTAAAGTTGTGCTGTGCGGTCAGGAAGGCTCAATGTTCAGCTTTCTTGGCCGGTTGCTTTTACTCACTAAACCCAGTGCATAGGATCTTTCCATTATAAACACTCACCGAGTCTGCGGTGCAGGGGAAGGGGGTTTTGTGGAAGCTGGGGAGCAGAATAGGGAGAGATGATCAGGAGGCCAGCTCTGAGACAGTCTGATCTCTCCAACCCTGAACAGAGGTTTTTCTCCTGAAGACCAGACCCCTCCTAGCAACGCAGCCATACCCAGCCTTGAGCTCGGCAGGGAAACAAAGATTCTAAATATCCCCAGGGAGTCCTGGGGACTGGGTAGAGGGGCCTTTTGGTACTGGAAACTAATACAGAAACAGTGCCACCTAGAGGCTGTGTCAGAAATAGACGCTTGTGGAAATACCACTGAAAGCAGGCAAAACCAAGTGGGCAGATTGATCCCGCCTGCCTGAAGCCAAGGGTATGGCATCTGACACAGAGGAGCAGTGGATAGCTGGGAACTTCAACACAGTGCTGACTCCCTAACAGAAAACTGAGATGTGGAAAGCAGAACAGTAGAGAGGGGTCTTAAACCAGCCCCCATGGGACGCTAAAACCAAGCTGAAGTAACAAACTTCACTTTTTTATTTTTTACTTAAGAAACTAATTTTTTTCTCTTTTCCTTATTTTATTATTATTAATTTATTATTATTTTTATTTATTTATTTATTTTTAAAATTTCTTTATTGATTAAGGTATTGCATATTTGTCCTCATCCCCCCCCACTCATGCCCCCACCCTACTGTTGTCTGTGACTACTGGTTAGGCTTATATGCACGCATACAAGTCCTTTGGTTGATCTCTCTCCCTTACCCATTCCCTCCTCTCCCTACCTTCCCTCTGAGGTTTGACAGTCTGATCGATGCTTCCCTGACTCTGGATCTGTTTTTGTTCATCAGTTTATGTTGTTCATTATTTCCCATAGATGAGTGAGATCATGTGATATTTATCTTCCTCTGACTGACTTATTTCATTTAGTATAATGCTTTCCAGTTCCATCCATGTTGTTGCAAATGGTAGGAATTCCTTCTTTTTTAGTGCAGCATAGTATTCCATTGTGTAGATGTACCACAGTTTTTTAATCCACTCATCTGCTGATGGGTACTTAGGCTGTTTCCAGGTGTTAGCTATGGTAAATTGTGCTGCTATGAACATAAGGGTGCATATATCCTTTCTGATTGAGGTTTCTAGCTTCTTGGGATATATTCCTAGAAGTGGGATCACTGGGTCAAATGGGAGTTCCATTTTTAGTTTTTTGAGGAAACTCCATACTGTTCTCCACAGCGGCTGCACCAGTCTGCATTCCCACCAGCAGTGCATGAGGGTTCCTTTTTCTCCTCATCCTCACCAGCACTTGTCGTTTATTGATTTGTTGATGATAGCCATTCTGACAGGTGTGAAATGGTACTGCATTGTCGTTTTGATTTGCATCTCTTGGATGATTAATGACTTTGAGCATGTTTTCATATGTTTCTTGGCCTTCCTTCTGTCTTCTTTGGAAAAGTTTCTATTTAGGTCCGTTGCCCATTTTTTGATTGGGTTGTTTATCTTCCTTTTGTTAAGCTGTATGAGTTCCCTGTAAATGCTGGAGATTAAACCCTTATCGGTGATAACATTGAGTGTGATAACATATGTTCTCCCTTGTAGTGGGCTTACTTGTTGTTTTGTTGATGGTTTCTTTTGCTGTGCAAAAGCTTTTTATTTTGATGTAGTCCCATTTGTTTATTTTCTCTTTAGTTTCCATTGCCTTAGGAGCAGTATCAGTGAAGAAGTTCCTTCGGCATATGTCTGAGATTTTGCTGCCTGTGGATTCCTCTAGTATTTGTATGGTTTCCCGTCTTATATTTAAGTCCTTTATCCATTTTGAGTTTATTTTTGTGTATGGTGTAAGTTGGTGGTCTAGTTTCATTTTTTTGCATGTATCTGTCCAATTTTCCCAACACCATTTATTGAAGAGACTGTCTTGACTCCATTGTATGTTCATGCCTCCTTTGTCGAATATTAATTGGGCATAGTGGTTTGGGTCTATTTCTGGGTTCTCTATTCTATTCCATTGATCTATATGTCTGTTCTTGTGCCAGTACCAGGCTGTTTTGAGAACAGTGGCTTTGTAATACAGCTTGATATCTGGTATTGAGATCCCACCTACTTTGTTCTTCTTTTTCAGGATTGCTGCAGCTATTCAGGGTCTTTTTTTTATTCCAGATGAATTTTTGGAGAGTTTGTTCTAGGTCTGTGAAATATGCTGTTGGTATTTTAATGGGGAGTGCATTGAACCTATAGATTGCTTTGGGTAGTATGGACATTATGATGATGTTGATTCTACCAATCCATGAACACAGTATGTTTTTCCATCTGTTTATGTCTTCCTCTATCTCTTCTTTCAGTGTCCTGTAGTTTTTTGCATATAGGTCTTTTACCTCCTTAGTTAATTTTATTCCTAGGTATCTTAATTTTTTTGGTGCAATGGTAAGTGCGATTGCTTTTTTAGTCTCTCTTTCTGTAAGTTCACTATTGGTGTATAGAAATGCCATAGATTTATTGGCGTTAATTTTGTATCCTGCTACCTTACCGAATTCATTTATTAAGTCTAATAATTTTTTGATGGAGTCTTTAGGGTTTTCTATGTACAGTATCATGTCATCTGCTAATAAGGACAGTTTTATTTCTTCTTTTCGATTTAGATGCCTTTTATTTCTTCTTCTTGTCTGATAGCAATGGCTAGTATTTCCAGTACTATGTTGAACAGGAGTCGTGAGAGTGGGTATCTCTAACTTGTTCCTGTTCTTAGGGGAAATAGATTTAGTTTTTGCACATTGAGTATGATGTTGGCTGTGGGTTTGTCATATATGGCTTTTATGATGTTGAGGTATGATCCATCTATTCCCACCTTGCTAAGAGTTTTTATCAAGAAAGGGTGTTGGATTTTGTCAAATGCTTTTTCTGTGTCAATTGATATGACTATGTGATTTTTCTCCCTCAATTAGTTTATGTGATGTATCACGTTTATTGATTTGCAGATATTGTACCATCCTTGCACCCCTGGTATAAATCCTGATTGGTCATGGTGCATGATCTTTCTGATGGACTGCTGGATCCGATTTGCTAGTATTTTGATGAAGATTTTCGCATCTATGTTCATGAGGGATATTGGCATATAATTCTCTTTCATTGTGTTGTCTTTATCTGGTTTTGGTATTAGGGTGATACTGGCTTCATAGAAGGAGCTTGGAAGTGTTCCTTCCTCTTGAATTTTTTGGAATAGTCTGAGGAGGATAGGTTTTAGTTCTTCCTTGAATGTTTGGTATAACTCTCCTGTGAAGCCGTCTGACCCCAGGGTTTTGTTTGTTGGAAGCTTTTTGATGACTGCTTCAATTTCTTCCAAATTATAGGCCTATTGAGATTTTTAGAGTCTTCCTGATTGAGTTTTGGAAGGTTGTATTTTTCTAGGAATATGTCCATTTCCTCCAGGTTGTCTAGTTTGTTGGAATAGAGTTGTTCATAGTATTTTTTAACAATCCTTTGTATTTCTGTGGGGTCTGTTGTTATTTCGCCTCTATCATCTCTGATTTTATTTATTTGGGTCATCTCTCTTTGCTTCTTGGTGAGCCTAGTGAGGTTCATCAATCTTGTTTATCCTTTCAAAGAACCAGCTCTTGGTTTCATTGATCTTATGTATTTTTTTTTTTTTTTTTTTTTTTTGGTCTCTATGTCATTTATTTCTGCTCTAATCTTTATTATCTCCTTCCTTCTGCTCACTCTGGGCTTTTCTTGTTACTCTCTTTCTAATTCTTTGAGTTGTAGAGTTAGATGATTTACTACCATTTTTTTCTTGTTTTTTTTGAGGTAAGCCTGTAGAGCTATAAACTTCCCTCTCAAGACTGTTTTCATTGTGTCCCATAGGTTTTTGGATTGTTGTGTTTTTATTGTCATTAGTTTTCAGGATGTTTTTAATTTCTTCTTTGATCTCATTGGTAACCCAATCAATATTTAATAACATGCTATTCATCTTCCAAGTGTTTGAGTGTTTTGGATTGTTTTTATTGTAGTTTATTTCTAATATTATGCCGTTGTGGTCTGAGAAGATGCTTGGTATGATTTCAATCTTTTTGAATTTGGGGAGACTTTGCTTGTGACCCAATATGTGGTCTATTTTTGAAAATGTCCCATGTGCACTTGAGAAGAACATATATTCCATGGCTTTGGGGTGAAATGTTCTGAAGATGTCAATTAAGTCCATCTGATCTAGTGAGTCATTTAGGATTGCTGTTTCTTTGCTGATTTTTTGTCTAGAGGATTTATCCAGTGAAGTTAGTGGTGTATTAAAGTCCCTTACTATGATTGTATTGTTGTCATTCTCTCCCTTGATATCTTCCAGGAGTTTTTTTATGTTTGGGTGCTCCTGCATTGGGTGCATATATGTTTACCAGGGTTATGTCCTCTTATTGTATCGATCCCTTTAGTATTATGAAGTGGCTTTCCTTATCTCTTGTTATGCCCTTCACTTTGAGGTGTATTTTGTCTGATATAAGTATTGCTACCCCAGCTTTTTTCATTTCCATTTGCCTGGAAGATATTTTTCCATCCCTTCACTTTAGTCTGTGTGAGTCCCTTGTTTTGAGGTGGGTCTCTTGTAGACTGCATATGTATGGGTCATGTTTTTTTATCCATTCAGCCACTTGATGTCTTTTGATTGGAGCATTTAGTCCATTTACATTTAAAGTTATTATTGAAAGGTACTTGTTTGTAGCCATTTTTATTTTTTTGAGACTGTGTTCCTTCTTACCTTTTTATTTCTTCTTTTTACAGCATTCCCTTTAGCATTTCTTGCATTGCTGGCTTGGTAGTGATAAACTTCCTTAGCCTTTTTTTTGTCTACGAATCTCCTGATTTCCCCTTCAGTTTTGATTGATAATCTTGCTGGATAGAGTATTCTTGGATTCAGACCCTTGCTTTGCATCACTTTGTATATCTCATTCCAATCCCTTCTAGCTTGATGTGTTTCTGTTGAGAAATCATTTGATAATCTGATGGGGGATCCTTTGTAGGTAACTCTCTGTCTCTCTCTTGCAGCCTTTAAGATTCTCTTTGTCGTGAACATTTGCTGTTGTAATTATGGCGTGTCTTGGTGTGGGTCTTTTGGGGTTCATCTTGCTTGGGACTCTCTGCACTTGTGTAACTTTTTTCTTCCCCATATCAGGGAAGTTTTCTGTCATTATTTCTTCAAATAAATTTTCTAATCCTTGCTGCTAATTTTGTCCTTCTGGCAGCCCTATTACATGTATGTTATTTCATTTTGCATTGCCCCAAAGCTCCCTTAGGCTCTCCTCCTGCTTTTTAATTTTTTCTCTAGTTGCTGTTCAGATTGGGCTTGTTTTTGTACTATGTTTTCTAATTCAGTAATTCGGTCTTCTGCTTCTTCCAGTCTACTGTTGAAGCCTTCCATGGTGTTTTTTATTGTAGCTATATCATTTTTCATTTCTTCTTGATTTTTGCATAGGTTGTTGAATTTCTCATTCATCCGGTGTATGAACTGTATGACCATTACTCTGAATTCTTTTTCTGTTATGTTGCATGCTTCTGTTTCATTTATTTCCTTTCTTGGCGATTCCTCCTTTTCTTTCCTCTGGGGATTGTTTCGTTGTCTCCCCATTCTGACTATCACCAGAGGGTTCAAATGTCGAGTTGCGGGGGCCTGGGCCATGTGCAGTGGGAGTTTTGCACCCCCCAAGTGTCACTGAGGAGCTCTGACACCACAATGTGCAGCTGCTATGGGATGGTGGGAGCCACGCTCACCCCGGGTCAGAGTCACAGGCACTTAGTGTGGCCTCGTGTGTGTACCTAGAATCTGGGGCCCTGCCTGCGTCACATTGAAACAGAGAACCTGCTGAGGTGTGCCAAAAATTAAAGTCCCCTAGTGAGTGTCAGGAGTCAGATGCTCCCTGTGTCTGCGCCGAGAATCGAGTATCAGAGACTCTGTTGCTTGGTGCTACCTTGCACCGAGAACCAGGGTCCCTGTGTGCACATGCACCAAGAATTGGAGTCACTGGCTCTTAGTGTGAATGTACTGGGAATCAGGGATCCCAGGTGCATGCAATGAGAAACAGAGTCTAGTCACTGGTGCTCATTGCTGCCTCTTGTGTGGAGATTCAAGGTCCCTGATCTGCTTGGGAGACCAGGTTGCACAGTCACACTGTGTTGGCAGGAGGTCCACTCTTGCCCTGTGGAAAACAGCCTCTGTGTGCACTTCCCTGAATCAAAGTCAGGTGGCACTGCTGCTCAGTGTGGATGTGGGGTTTGGTCCCGCAAGTGTGCACTGCGGGAAACAAACTCCCTGTGTCCATGCACCCAGGCTCAAATTCAGCACTGCCCCCTTGTGTGTGCACAGGGTCTGGTCTTGGGGAACAAACTCCCTGAGTTCTCATGTTCAGGTTCAAATTCAGCGCAGCCTCCCTGCTTGGGTGCACGGTCTGGTCTTGGGAAACAAACTCCCCGGTTCGCGCCCCCAGGCTCAAATTCAGTGCTGTCTCCCCAAGTGGGTGTGGGATTTGGTCGCGGAAAACAATTTCCCCAAGGTTGTGTACCTCAGCTCAAATTCAGCACATCCTCCCTGCCTGGGCATGGAGCCTGGGTGAGGTAAACAAACTCTCTGGGTTCGCACGTCCATGTTCAAATTCAGTGCAGCCGCTCTGCTAGGGTCCAGGGTCTGATCTTGGGAAACAAACTCCCTGGGTTTGCACCCCCAGGCTCAAATTCAGTGCTGTCTCCCTACGTGGGTGCAGGATCTGGTCACAGAAAACAATCTCCCCAAAGTCTTGCACCTATGCTCAAATTCAGCACAGCCTTCCTGCCTGAGCATGAAGCCTAGTTGTGGGAGACAAATTCCCCTATTTTGAGCATCCAGGTTCAAATTCAGCGCTGTCTCCCTGCCCTGCGTGGAGCCTGCTTGCGGGAAACAAACTTCCCGTGTCTGACACCAAGGCTTAAAGTCAGGTAGAGCTTCCACTGCTATGTGTGTGCAGAAAGCCCTATTGTGCAGCCGGGGTCTGGCAGTTCCTATCCACTGCCGCGGGGGTGGTAGGGGAAGGGGATTGGCTTTGTGACTCACAGAAATCTGCAGCCGGGGTGCCTGGAGTCTTGGTGTCCCTGGGTCTGCAGGTGTGGTCGCAGGTCTTCTACCAGAGCAGCTGTAGGGTCCCGGTTTGCTACCGAGACCAGACTGGGTGGTGGCGAGGCTAGGATCCTACTCCTATTTTTATTTATTATTATTATTTTTTCTTTTTTTGGATTAGTGTTCTACATTCTACTTTTATTTTAATTTTTTATCATTATTTTATTCTATGTCATTTTTTCCTCTATGCCAAACCTTTTTTCCTCACTTCTCCCTTTTTCATCCTGTTTCTGTTCTCTTGATCCTACTTTAGTTTTTCTCTCTCCTTTCTTTTTACTCCTTGTTAAAAATTGATCCTCTTTATCTGCTTTATTGATGCATTACTATTATAGTAGTCTCGTATATATCTCATATATACTCATATACCTAATTTCCTTTACCCTGCTTCATATATCTAATTTCCATTCCCCTGCTTCAAGTCCATGCACCCTTCTCTTTTCTCTTTCTTCGCTAGCCAATATTTTCTCTTCTTGTTGTTGTTGCTTGTTTGATTGTTAGTTTGTTTTTATTTTTGTTGTTTTTTTGTTATGCTTTTGTTTTTCCTCTCCTTGCTTGCTCTCTTCTTCTTCTAATAGCTTAATTAGTTTTATTCACCAAACTCAGACCTATCTGCTCTCTACTCTATTCTTTTCCAAAAATAGATGAATATATATATGAAAGGGGAACATTTTTATATATATAAATTTTCTTATATATATATATTTTTAAATTAATTTAATTGTTATTTATTATTATTAATTTTTTATTGATTGAATACTTTGTTCTTTACTTTTCTTCTTATACACTTATTTTCTTTCTACCTCCTATATACTGAATCGTGGCCATTCTCCCATTCATTCAATTACTTTACCTTACCTTCTGGAAATAAGCTCTGCCTCTTCAGATCAGCTCACTCCTTTTTTTCTGGGTATTTGTTGTTTGCATTTTTTGGATTAATTGTTGGTTTTGTGGAGTTTTCTCCCCATATATGTATATTTCTTTCCCCTTCTTTCTTCTTCTTTTTCTTATCTCTCTTACCTTTCTTCCTTTGCTCAATATCATTTTTGTGCTCTTTTCTCTCCCCTAATTCTCTTTTCTCTGGTGGTCACATTTATTTTGGGTTATTGGTATCATGAATACATTCATGTTTTGTGTCCTCTGTGTTGTGTCTTATTGAGTTGTCTTTTGTGCCTTTAAGTCAATGCAGTAGAGAGTGAGCCACATGAACAGACACCCTGAGAGGAGCGAAAATGGGAAGACAAAGAAACAGCCAACATATGAAAGAAAAGGAGGAATCACCAGAAAAGGAAGTAAATGAAATGGAGGCAAGCAACCTGTCAGAGAAAGAATTCAGAGAAATGGTCATAAGGACGCTGAAAAGGATAGAAGACAAATTCAACAACTTGTGTAAGAACCAAGAGGAAATGAAGAAGAACCAAGAAGAAGTGAAGAATGACATCACTGCAATAAAAAACACAATAGAAAGCATCAACAGTAGACTAGAAGAAGCTGAGGACTGCATCAGTGTGCTAGAAGACAAGGTAGAAAAAAATACCCAAGCAGAACAGCAACTGGGAAAAAAAAAGCTTAAAAAACAGGAGGAGAGCCTAAGTGAGCTTTGGGACAACACAAAACAAAACAACATCTGTATAATAGGGGTTCCAGAAGGAGAGAAAACTGAGCAAGGAATAGAAAACATGTTTGAAGAAATAATGACAGAAAACTTCCCTGATATTGGGAAGAAAAAACTCACAAAAGTCCAAGAAACTCACAGAGTCCCAAACAAGATGAACCCCCAAAAAACGACACCAATACACATTATAATTAAATTGGCAAACACCAATAACAAAGTAAGAATCTTAAAAGCTTCCAAAGAAAGACAGAAAGTTACCTATAAGGGATCTCCTATTAGACTATCAACTGATTTCTCAACAGAAACTCATCAGGCCAGAGGGAATGCAATGAAATATACAAAGTGATGCAAAGCAAGGGACTGAATCCAAGAATACTATACCAAGCAAGACTATCATTCAAAATTGAAGGTGAAATCAGGAGCTTCACAGACAAAAAAGGGCTAAGGGAGTTTATTACCACCAAACCAGTAATGTAAGAAATCCTAAAGAGACTGTAGTAAAAAGAAGAAATAGGAAGGGAAAAAGAAACACAGGCAATAAAGAATAAAAATAATGACAAACAAGTACCTATCAATAATAACATGTAAATGGATTAAATGCTACAATAAAAAGACATAGGGTAGCTGAATGGATAAGAAAACATGACCCATATATCTGCTGTCTACAAAAGACCCACCTCAGGACAAAGGACTCAAACAGAATGAAAGTGGAGAGATGGAAAAAATTTTTTTCAGGCAAATATAAATGAAATTAAAAAAAAAAAGCTGGGGTAGCAATACTAATATCTGACAAATTAGACCTCAAAGTAAAGGCCATAACAAGAGATAAGGAGTGCCACTTCTTAATACTAAAGAAAGCAATTCAACAAGAAGGTATAACTCTGGTAAACATATATGCACCCAATACCCGAGCACTCAAATACATAAAAAAAACTTCTGAAAGATATCAAGGGAGAGATTGACAGCAATACAGTCATAATAGGGGAATTTAATACCCTATTAACACCAATGGATAAATCCTCTAAACAAAAAATCAGCAAAGAAACATCAATCTTAAATGATTCACTAAATCAGATGGAATTGACAGCTTCAGAACATTTCACCCTAAAGCTACAAAATATACATTCTTTCAAGTGCACATGGGAAATTTTCAAACATAGACCACATATTGGGACACAGGCAAAGTCTCTTCAAATTCAAGAAGATAGAAATCATATCAAGCACCTTCTCAGATTACAATGGCATAAAATTAGAAATCAACTATAATAAAAACAATAAAAAAAATCAAACACTTGGAGGCTAAATAGCATGCTATTAAACAATGATTGGATTACCAAAGAGATCAAAGAAGAAATAAAAAGTATCCTGGTAACAAACTACAATGAAAACACAACAAGTCAAACTCTATGGGACACAGTGACATCAGTCTTGAGAGGGAAGTTCGTAGTTCTACAGCCTAATTCAAAAAACAAGAAAAAATGGTAATAAATTATCTAACCCTACAACTCAAAGAATAAGAAAGACAGCAACAAGAAAAGCCCACAGTATCCAGAAGGAAGGACATAATAAAGATCAGAGTGGAAATAAATGACATAGAGACTAAAAAAACAACAACCATACAAAATATCAATAAAAACAAGAGCTGGTTCTTTGAAAGGATAAACAAGATTGATGAACCTCTAGCCAGGCTCACCAAGAAGCAAAGAGAGAGGACCCAAATAAACAAAATCAGAAATGAAAGAGGTGAAGTAACAACCGACCCCACAGAAATACAAAGGATTATGAAAAAATACTCATGAACTCTATTCCAACAAACTGGACAACCGAGACAAAATGGACATATTCTTAGAAAAATACAAGCTCCCAAAACTCAATCAGGAAGAATAAAAAACCTGAATAGGCCTATAACTACCAAATAAATTGAAGCAGTAATCAAAAATCTTCCAGCAAACAAAAGCCCTGGTCTCGATGGCTTTACAGGGGAGTTCTACCAAGCATTCAAAGAAGAACTAAAACCTATCCTCCTCAGACTATTCCAAAAAATTCAGGAGGAAGGCATACTTCCAAGATCTTTCTATGAAGCCAGTATTACCCTAATTCCAAAACCAGATAAAGACACCACAAAAAAAGAGAACTACAGGCCAATATCCTTGATGAACATAGATGCTAAAATTCTCAACAAATTGAATCTAAAATTCTAGCAAATTGAATCCAGCATTACATTAGAAAGATCATACACACTGACCAAGAGGTATTTATTCCAGGGATACAAGGATGGTACAATATCCGCAAAGCAATAAGTGATATACATCCCATAAACAAATTGAGAGACAAAAATAACATAATCATATCAATTGATGTAGAAAAAGCATTTGATAAAATCCAACACCCTTTCTTGATAAAAACTCTCAACAAAGTGGGAATAGAGGGATCATACCTCAACATAATAAAAGCCTTATACGACAAACCTACAGCCAACATCACACTCAATGGGCAAACACTAAATCTATTTCCCTTAAGAACAGGAACAAGACAAGTATGCCCACTGTCACCACTCGTGTTCGATATAGTACTGGAAGTGCTAGCCATTGCGATCAGAAAAGAAGAAGAAATAAAAGGCATCCAAATAGGAAAAGAAGAAGTAAAACTGTCCTTGTTCACAGATGACATGATACTGTACATAGAAAACCCCAAAGACTCCATCAAAAAACTTCTAGACTTAATTAATGAATTTGGCAATGTAGCAGGATACAAAATTAACACCCAGAAATATATGGCTTTTTATACACTAATTATGAACTCACAGTAAGAGAAACTAAAAAAAAACAAATCCATTTACCATTGCACACACACAAAAAAAGATACTTAGAAATAAACTTAACTAAGGAAGTAAAAGGCCTGTACTTGGAAAACTACAGGACATTGAAAAAAGAGATAGAGGAAGACATAAACAAATGGAAGAACATACCATGTTCATGGATTGGTAGAATCAACATCATTAAAATGTCCATATTACCCAAAGCAATTTATAGATTCAGTGTAATACCCATTAAAATACCAACGGCATATTTCACAGACCTAGAACAAACTCTCAAAAAATTCATCTGGAATTAAAAAAAGACTCCAAATAACCACAGCAATCCTGAGAAAGAAGAACAAAGTTGGAGGGATCACAATACCAGATATCAAGCTATATTCCAAAGCCACGGTTCTCAAAACTGCCTGGTACTGGCACAAGAACAGACATATAGACAAATGGAACAGAACAGAGAATCCAGAAATAGACCCAAGCGATTATGTTCAATTAATATTTGAAAAAGGAGGCAAGAGCATACAATGGAGTCAAAACAGTCTCTTCAATAAATGGTGCTGGGAAATTTGGTCAGATACATGCCAAAAAATGAAACTAGATCACCAACTTATACCATACATAAAAACAAACTCAAAATAGTTAAAAGACTTAAATGAAAGATGGGAAACCAGAAAAATCTTAGAAGAAGCCATAGGCAGCAAAATAGCAGATATATGTCGTAGTAATATCTTTACTGATACAGCTCCTAGGGCAATGGGAATTAAGGAGGAAATAAGCAAATGGGACTACATCAAAATAAAAAGCTTCTTCACAGCAAAAGAAACCTTCAACAAAACAAGAAAGCCCATTGCATTGGAGAAGATATTTGCCAATGCTATGTCAGATAAGGGTTTAATCTCTAAAATTTACAGAGAACTCATACAACTTAACAAAAGGAAGATGAACAATCCAATAAAAAAAATGGGCAAAGGACTTAAATAGACACTTTTCAAAGGAGGACACACAGAAGGCCAAGAGATATATGAAAACATGCTCAGTCACTAATCATCTGAGAGACGCAAATCAAAACAACAATGAGGTATCATCTCACACCTGTCAGAATGGCTATTATCAACAAATCGAAAAATGATTAGTACTGTTTAGGATGTGGAGAAAAAGGAACCCTCCTGCACTGCTGGTGGGAATGCAGACTGGTGCAGCCACTGTGGAAGACAGAATGGTGCTTCCTCAAAAAGTTAGAAATGGAATTCCCATTTGACCCAGTAATACCACTTCTAGGACTATATCCCAAGAAACCAGAAACACCTATCAGAAAGGATATATGCACCCCTATGTTCATAGCAGCACAATTTACCATAGCTAAGATTTGGTAACAGCCTAAGTGCCCATGAGCAGATGAGTGGATTAGAAAACTGTAGTGCCTTGCCTTAACCGGTTTGGCTCAGTGGATAGAGCGTCAGCCTGTGGACTGAAGGGTCCCGGGTTCGATTCTGGTCAAGTGCATGTACCTTGGTTGCGGGCACATCCCCGTAGTAGGGGGTGTGCAGGAGGCAGCTGATCGATGTTTCTCTCTCATCGATGTTTCTAACTCTCTATCCCTCTCCTTTCCTCTCTGTAAAAAATCAATAAAATATATTAAATAAAAGGAGAAAACTGTAGTACCTCTACACAATGGAATACTATGCTGCTATAAAAAAAAGAACTTTTACCATCTGCAACAACATGGATGGAACTGGAGAGCCTGCTAAGTGAAAAAAGCCAGTTAGAGAAAGTTAAATATCACATGATCTCAATCATATGTGGGATATAATGATCAACATAAACTGATGAATAAAAATAGATCCAGAGACAAGGTGCAGGAGAGGGGGGAAGGTTGGGAGGTTAGAGATCAACCAAAGAACTTGTATGCATGCATATTAGCATAATCAATTGACACAGACACTGGGGCAGTGGGGGAATGCCCTCAGGGATGGGAGTGGACAGGGGGGGTGTCAATAGGGGAAAAAGGAGACATATGTGATACTTTAAACAATAATAAATAAATAAATAAATAAATAAATAAATAAATAAATAAATAAGAAATAATATATGCACCCCTATGTTCATAGCAGCATTTTTTACAATAGCTAAGATCTGGAACAGCCCAATTGCCCATCAGTAGTGAATGAATAAGAAAGCGGTGGTACATTTACATAATGGAATAGTATGCAGCTGTAAAAAAGAAGGATCTCTTGGCCTTTGCAACAGCATGAATGGACCTGAAAATTATTATGTAAGTTAAATAAGACAGTTAGAGAAAGACAAGTATCACATAATGTCACTGATATGTGGAATCAAATGTACAGAATAAACTGGTGAACAAAATATATCCAGAGACATGGAAGCTTAGAACATAACGCCAATCTTAGAGGGAAGATGGGGGAGGGTGGGAAGTGATCAACCAAAGAACTTGTATGCATATATGCATAACCCATGGACATAGACAATAGGTGGTGAAAGCCTGGGGTGGGGGCGGGGGCAGGCTATAAGGGGTCAATGGGGGAAAAAGGGGACCTCCTAGATAATAAAAGCCTAATATGCAAATCGACCCAACGGTGGAATGACCGGTCAGTGGGTGGGCAGGGCTGGTGAGTGGGTGGTGCCAGGCCAGCCAAGTTGGGTGGGGTGTCACCAGGCAGAGGGAGGGGACAGTAATCAGGGGATGGCAGTGACCAGCTGCAGCGGACAGGTAATCGGGGTGCAGGGCCGACTGGCACCATCCCCCCATTGGCCTGCCAGTCGCCTCCCACAGAGGGAGGCCAGACTGTGGCTTAGGCCAGCTTCCCGCACACCTCCCCCGCCAGGGAGTGGGCCTAAGCCGTCAATCGGACATTGACTGAGGGCTCCTGGACTGTGAGAGGGCAGCAGGCCTGGCTGAGGGGACCCCCCCTTCTCCAGTGCACAAATTCCATGCACTGAGCCTCTAGTAAATAAATAAGAATCATAGGAAATGTCATTTCTTTGCAAAGTCTTATCCTGGTCTTCTAAGTTATGTCCTTCTTTGTGTTCCTATATACCCTTTATATGGTTCTTTTTTGATATTCAATGCAGTCTGAGCTATTGTATATATAGTTGTTTAAGTAATTTGCTATCCAGATTGGTAGTTTTATGACAGCAGGATTATTTCTGTTTTTGCATGTACTGTATATGCAACTTCCTGCCCAACTCCACCTCTACTGAGGGGTTCTCTCTACTCAATGTCTGACCCAGTGACTTGTCTTTTTATAATCACTCTACGGATGTTGAATTTAATTTAAATGAAATTTCTGCATCCAATTCAATTAACATTTTTCGACAGCCTACAATGAAAGGTTTGCAAGTATGGAAAGTCAAAAAGAAAATTTAGCTGAGAATAAATAAGACTTTCATACATTAAAAAAATGAAATGAATGATTATACAAGTGAAGTATGATTACGAGCTCTTTGTATGATAAAGACAGTTAATTATTTTGCAGATCAGAAAGTTGAAGGTATCTTCGTGAAGGGAATCAGACCTCATATAAAAATTAAATAGGACTTGGGTAGAGGAATAAGTTAGAGAGGTCAAGGGCCTTTTAAATGAGAAGTAGATTGTAAGAAAATATTTTTAGTTAGGGTTTAAATCTAGTGCATCAAGGAATAGAGAAGTGATGGGTATGTTTTTGGAGATAGATTCTTAAAGATTAATGGTAAAAAAGTTATATGTGAAATAAGCCCAGTCCATGGAGGCCTTGAAATACTAAGATAAAGGACAAAGATTTGGTTTGGAGAGTAATGAGGAGGCCAAACAGTTTCAGTCCATAAGAGCATATCTATAATAGAAGGATGGATATGGAAGACTAGTTAAAATTTTCTCTTATGATACATAAGTGAAAATACAATGTCAGAGTTGTTTCAAAGGATGAATCAATGGGATGGTTATACTCATCAAAGGGATTACAGGAGAAGAATGTAACCACATTTTGCCCCTTTTCTACAAATCCAAATCTCTTTTCACATTTTGATTTGAATTCCACTTCCTCCACTAAGTGATTAATATGATTATTTTTCTTTCCACAATAATTTTCAAGTAAAGAAGATGAGAGAGAGAAGAGAGAGAGAGAGAGAGAGAGAGAGAGAGAGAGAGAGAGAGATCTCAAGTGTGTAAAAAAAAAATCAGCATGATCCTTAGCTGACTTTAGTGATGGTCATTTGATTTAACCCCAGAATCTCAATGAACATTTATTGTTAGTTGATGCTCTTTGGTTTACTCGTGTTTTGGAAACCACCTTTCTCAGGTTAGGAGTCTCTGATGAAATACCATGATGCTAATGCCAAGGAAATCCCTTTAGAATCAATGGAAAACTTTAACTTTGGCCTGAGACTAACATAATTATTGTCACTGATCTATTCATAGAAAGAATATCCTAGGTTGACATAATTTATTCCCAAATGTTTTAAAGACCAAGATCTTTATTCTTAATTTCTCTAAAAACAAACAACATCAGGTGGCCAATTAGCTACTATAAAATGTTGGTCAGTAAACTCAAAATAGGAGGACTGATTTCCAATTTATTTATTTTATAGCATTAAAATGCAGAAATACACATTTCCCTAAAATACTTCAGCATTTTAAATTGGTTTTATATTTTATCCACTTAAATCTTTTCTTGGCCTGTCTAAACTGAAGATACTATGGAAAGCCATATGAAACATAGTAGTACATTGGATCATTCTGTCCCATTCTGAGTTAAGAAATGCCATTGTCTTATCAGTAAACATACAGGTAAGGCTGTACTTGACTCTGTAAAATAAATGTGGGATGTAAAGTAAAATTGATTTCTAATTCAGTAGAATAATTTGTATTTTACATTGGGGGAGGGAGAATGAATTTTCACTCATTATTCTGATACCTTATCTTCTACATAAAATAGTGATTATTAAAAGCTAAACCAATATGACAATTATTATCAATTGATTTACCATTATGTGTTGCTAAAATAATAACAATAAGCTGTCTTTTCATACTTTTACTAAGTTTTTCCAAAATACTATAATTCTAAAAGGTGTTTTTAAAGTGTTATGGACCTAAAATACAAAAGGCAAACTTATTTTATTCATTTTATTATAAACCTCTAGTGATAAGAGTCCAGAAGACCATACCATACTATGTAAGCAAATAGAAAAATAATATATTAAATTCAGTGTAAACAATGATAAGAAACAGAAAAGAAAACCTAACCAAAATATGTTTGAAAAACAGCATATTTTGATTAACCATTGCAGACTTTTCTTCAAAATTGTCTATCTAAAGAATGAGGCCAAATATTTTTAGCAATTTCAGGAAGAAAAGAAAAATGATTTTGGCATTCTTAAAAACCCATGTTTTTTGCAATATATGGTTTCTAAACTATAACAAATTTATAAGAAACTTGGGTGATCATTGAGTTCCAATGAACATATGGTGGGTTAGGAATAAATGAGTTTATAAATGTAAATAATCATAAAATAAATGCAGAACCTCCATGGAATTCACCAAAAATGAAGACATTAGTTATTATATAAGAAGTTTGAGAGAGTACAAGATAGGAATATGAACTCTGTAATTGGAGACTTAGTTGTCAAATCTCATAACCATAGATATGCATGTACCATACTTAAAACAGAGACACAAAGTATTAGAATAAACAGATAATTATTAAAAATAATTTCTTGAGTAATGTGTTATATTAATATAGGATTCAGAATGTTGAAATGAATAGAAAATGGTATAAATAGTAACATATTCTTATCCTGTATTAAAGATGAGTAGGTCTTTCTTTAAAATATTCCCTGATAAAACTAGCTGTGAAGAGATACTAAGCTAGAAAACTACTTAAAAATCCCACGGTGATTCTGTGGAGTTTTTAATATTAGACATTTTAAATGTCTAAAGAGCAATTTATTTTCAAACACCACATCAGTCCCATAGGAAAGTATTTTAAATGTATTTATTTATTTCCTGGAGAAAGAAACATCATAAGAAAATGTTTTTTAATTTTGTAAATGCCAAATTATATAGACTGAATAGGAATTTTCACATCAGCATTGGATAATTCATGCAGAAAAGCTATTCTGTCTTGGGAATCCATGCAGGCATTTCTAGAATATCTGTCATATTTTTCTTCTCACAGACTTGACCTACTGTGAGTGTGCTAGTTTTCAGGAGACAGCATAGGAGGAGTGAAGAGAGTTTTTCCTTTTTGTATACGGAAATATTAGAGGGGAGAATTAGAACCCTCTACTTCAGAATCTAATTTCTCTATGATTTCTATCTCAGCCAAGAAGCCAAGAATGGCTAAGGAAAATCACTCCTTGACAACTGAGTTTATCCTCATAGGATTTACAGATCATCTAGTGCTGAAGAGTCTTCTGTTTTTAGTGTTCTTTGCCATCTATCTGATCACCATGATGGGCAATCTTGGCCTGGTGGCATTGATATTTATGGAGCATCGTCTTCACACACCAATGTACATCTTTCTGGGCAACCTGGCTCTGATGGATTCCTGTTGTTCCTGTGCCATTACCCCCAAGATGTTAGAGAACTTCTTTTCTGAGGGCAGAATGATTTCCCTCAATGAATGCGTGGCACAATTTTATTTTCTCTGCCTTGCTGAAACTGCAGATTGCTTTCTCCTGGCGGCAATGGCTTATGATCGCTATGTGGCCATATGTAGCCCACTGCAGTACCACTCCAGGATGTCAAAGAAACTCTGCATTCAAATGACTATAGGGACCTTCATAGCTAGTAACCTGCATTCCATGATCCATGCAGGGCTTCTTTTAAGGTTAACTTTCTGCAGGTCTAATCAAATTGACCATTTTTTTTGTGATATCCTTCCACTCTATAGACTCTCCTGTACTGACCCTTACATTAACGAGTTAATGATATATATTTTTTCAATGCCAATTCAAATCTTCACCATTGCCACTGTCTTAATTTCTTATATTTGCATCCTTTTTACTGTTTTCAAAATGAAATCCAAAGAAGGGAGAGGTAAAGCATTTTCTACTTGTGCATCCCACTTTCTCTCTGTCTTGATATTCTATATTTGTCTTCTCATGTATATTCGACCATTTGAAAAAGGGGATAAAGATATACCAGTGGCAATTTTTTACACAATAGTAATTCCTTTATTAAACCCTTTTATTTATAGCCTGAGAAATAAAGAGGTGATAAATGTTCTGAAAAAAATTATGAGGAATCATATTCATAAATGAGCATCCTCAATGGAAAACATTTTAATTTATTAAAATAGTTTTCTAGATAAGGGACATAGAAAAAGGAAAATAGGTTTTTATATAAAAATAATAATCTCTAAATCATTAGATTGTTTTTCCTAAAACGATTTATGATTAGAATTTCAAAATCATCTGGCAAATCTTAATCCAAATTCCACCATTACCAAGTAAAGCAGGAGGAAACCCAAGAAACTGTCATTATCAACCTTCATTACTCTCATGGAATTGTGTCAGACTATTGTTCCAAACCTCAATAAATCAACACAGATCAAATTAAACGTTTAAATGTATAGAAGAATCTGCCTTGATTAACTTTGTCTAATTAAAGGAAGACATTATATCTAATCCTACGTAGAGTATTTGAAACATTTAAAATTTCCTGGCAGGAGTCTGATCATTTTCATTCAGAAAAATGATCTGGCAGACACTCGTAGATTAGTTTGGGGGGAGAGAGACAAGAAGCAAACTACTAATTGCAGTAATCTATTTTTAAAGCAATGAAGTTTAATCTAGATAAGACCCACAAATGGGGAGAAACACACACACACACACACACAATCATATATACATTTTGTAGAATAATTAACAATGAATTATAACAAGTTGGCTATAGTAGATTAAGATCTACTTTAGCCTAAAGTATGATTAAGGTCCTTTGCCTTTTTACAAGCACCAATCATGTTATGTATTATGGAACATAGAATAGCTACTTACATAGTAAACACTCAATATGCATTTAAAAACATTAATAAGGTCATTGTTTATTTTTTATATTTTAAGTAATAGTGAAATTAATTTTTAAAAATATTTTTTAATTGATTTCAGAAAAGAAGGAAGAGGGAGAGAGAAATAGAAACATCAATGATGAGAGAGAATCATTGATCGGCTGCCTCCTGCACCAATCTGGGGGATGAGCCTGCAACCCGGGCATGTGCCCTTGGCCGGAGTCAAACCCGGGACCCTTCAGTTCGCTGGCTAATGCTCTATCCACTGAGCCAACTAGCCAGGGCTGAAATTAATTCTTTGTGTGTTTATCGGCCATTTTTACTTCTATGAATTATCTGTTCATTTGTTCTTTAAGTTTTCCAGTTATTTCCTAATTTATTTGTATAATTATTTATAGAAAAAAATATTAAAGTGTTGAAACTATTTGTGGAAAATTATTTCTGTGTATTAATATTTGTTATTTAGAATTGATAAAAATTTGATATAGTCATATATGTTGATTTTTATTATTATATGATTTTTATGCTTTTTGTTTAAAATTTCTTAATCTAAGATCTACTATTAATCAATATTTATTTTCCTCTTTTTCTTCTCTCCTCATTGTTTTTTTTGTGTGTTTTTTTTTTTATATTTTAAATTTTTTGCACTTCACTTCGGATTCTGCCTGGAGTTTATTAACATATGATATGAATTGAGGATATAACTTTATTTGGCTTGTTTCTACAAATATTATCCACAGATTAATTTAACTCAAATAAATATTCAAGCAGGACTTTTTTGAGAATCTGGCAAAATAATTCTATTTTTTTCTAGAAAAATAATAACCAATAAAACAAACAGACTTGATGTATATAGTTTAAAATATATGACAAAGTTTCAACAATTAAAGCAATTTGATTTTAAGTAAAAAATCAGTAGATGGATCAATTAAAAATATCAGATTATCCACATTTTATTACCCCCATATAAAATAAGAAGAGCCTCACTAATCAATGAGGAAAGAAAAGGTTGATAAGTGAATGGTCCTATATAAATTGGTTAGCTGTTTATCTCTTCTCTTTGAGTTAAAATTATGTTTCACCATTCAGAGATATTTGATAAACATAATTTGTATTTTTCTTTTCCCATATCTTAAAGTTTTATGCACAGCACTCTTACTCAACTGGAATTCATTTTAGAATGTTCTTAAGTGAGCCCAGTTGGCATGGCTCAGTGGTTGAGCATTGACCTATGAACCAGGAGGTCACGATTTGATTCTCTGTCAGGGCATATGCCAGGGTTGCAGGCTCGATCCCCATTGTGGGGTGACAGGAGGCAGCCGATCTATGATTCTCTCTCATTATTGATGTTTCTATCTCTCCCTCGCCCTTCTCTGAAATCAATAAAAATATATTTAAAAAAATAGAATGCTGTTAAGTGAAAATTAAAATTTGATTTTTTTATGGCTCACCATTAGTTAAAAAACATTTATTAACTCTTCCTTTACTCACTGATTTCTTATGACTTCTTTTTGCTCATACATAGCCATACACTCACAGGCCTTGCATATGCAGAGAGGTCTATTTCTAGACCTCTAGTCAATTAGTCTGCTCAACAAAAATAAAAATAGAAAAAAATAAAAATAGAGAGTCCCAATATCTATACTTACATTTTACTAGGGAAGAGAGACATTTTAAGAAGTAATTAAAATAAGCAGCAATGACTTTTATGATTGGAAGAGTCTTCTGCCTCTCACCTTAGTCTGAATGTCAAGATTCTGTAAGTTTCAGATATAAAATTCTCTAGTCTATCCTTTTTATTCTTTCCTTTCATGTGACTCCATATATTTTTTATGGCTTTTAATATCATCAACATGAAGATGACTCATAATGTACATTTCCAGTTCTGACATGTTCTCTAATCTCCTGACTCATGTATCCAACTGCCAAGCAGGACATAGTTATTCAAATGTCTCAAAGACATCTGAAGTTTAACATGATCAAAAAGCAATTCTTGAATTCTCCCCAAAGCTTGGTTCTTCCTGTCTTCTCTGTCTTGATGGTGGCAGCCTCTAATCAGTTGGGCAAGGAAGAAATTAGGAGTAATTTTCCATCTCTCTTTGCTATCACATCCAAACTTTCACGAGATCTGTCAACTCTGTCTCTAAAATCTATCTGGAATGTGTCCGGGTCTCTCCATTTACATTACCTTCACACAATTCCATGCTGCCATCCCCCCTCACCTGCATATTACCAAATGATTCAGACTAGTCTCCCTCTCTGTTGCTCCTTTTATTTTATTTTTACTTTAAAATTGTTAGTCAGAGACCAATTTTTAAAGTAGTACTAAAAGGTGCATCCTAAAATGGCTAGTCTTCTGCTTACCAAGACCTCTGCATTTTAGCTACAGCCACTTTGTAATTGTTTTAGCTATTTTTCTAAAAATTTGTCTTTATATTTCTTAGTTATGGTAAATTAATATTTATTTATTTATTTATTAATCCCTCCCTATTTCTCTGATCCTTGATGGTATATCACAATTTTCAATAATTAAATAATCAATTTTTATTAGGGACATGCAAATATTTTCCACCAAGTTGTGCTACTTTTGAGAAATTGCATGTCCTTCTGTTACCTCTCTAGAAACCTTTAGAAATTTCTTTATATCTGGCTTTATAAAATCTCAGGATACTTATCTTTGGCATTTTTTTCATTCATTATTCTACATAGTGTTGGAAACTTTATTTCTTTTATCTTTGCCTTCTTGGCTCTGCTTTTCCTTTCTTTTCCTTTCCTTTCCTTTCCTTTCCTTTCCTTTCCTTTCCTTTCCTTTCCTTTCCTTTCCTTTCCTTTCCTTTCCTTTCCTTTCCTTTCCTTTCCTTTCCTTTCCTTTCCTTTCCTTTCCTTTCTTTTCTTTCCTTTTTCCTTTCTTTTTCCATCCCTCCCCTTTTCCATTTGTTCTCTTCCCCTTTTCCATCTCTATCCTTCCCTCTCCTTTCCTCCTGTCTACTTCACTTTCCTCTACTCTTTTTCTCTCCCTACCTCACTCCTCTGCCTTACTCTTTCCTTCACTCTTCCTCTCTTTCTCTTTCACTGTATAGATTCAAAGCTTTATTTCCTCAATGAAGACAAAACCAAGAGTACAACAAAATAGATTCAATTTCCACAGAAAAAGCAGAATTAACAAATCTAAGTACCAGTTTTCAAAATGAATTCTTTTTCTAATATCCTATGGGGATCATTAATATTTTAAATATTATCATTATGAACCCATTGATTGTATATGTTTTATCAGCCTAAATCCATTATAATTATTATTCCTTATCTCAAATTTGGCATGTAAAAAACTCAAAAACTTCAGGATGGTTTCTGAGACCTTCTGATATGACTGCAGTAGTCTCTGATTTCTTGTTCTCTGGTACAACACATCTAAGCTAAACTTGTACATTTTCCTGCCTCAGAACAGGAACTAGATATTTTTCTGAATAGTCCCTATAAGCAATAATATTCACTAGTTTCTGATCCATACTTCCTGTGTTATTTTTTAAAAATCAGAAAACACACAAACATACATGCATGTCTACAAAATTTTATTTCCCCTTCTTTCTCACTCAAATGATAGCACACACGCACAGACACACAAACACACACACATTTTGTGCCTTAAATTTTTTTCTTTTACTTTACTACATGATTTGAAAATCATTCCATATTATAGGTACTGATATTTCTCCTTTTTTATATGGTTACAAAGTACTCCATTGTGAATTTATTCAACTGGTCTCTTGTGAATTAATTTTTAGATTGTTTCCTATACTTGATCTGACATATCTCTAGTTATACATTTATTTGGAGCTCTTAAAAATCACTTTGTTTTAGTTTTATATTTTATATAAAATAGAGAGCTGAGTTTCCTTTTTGCTAAAATCTTCAAATATTTTTATTGTAATAGTTGAAGTTATCCCATTCACATTAATTTCCATGGCTGATGTGTTTGGTCTAAATGCTCATATTTAACTGGTATTTACCAATGGTATTATGTTATCTTCATTGTTTACTTTTAAGGCTTGCTTTATTTACTTTATATATATTTTTTTGTATTTCAGATAGTTTGAATTACTGTTACCTTTATACATTTATTGCATATCCAATAAGCTAATAATTTGGTTTGTTAGCTTTAAATAATATAATTTGATTATGAATAGTATTTATGTGGTAATCAATGAATTTATTCTATTCTTCTACTGCTTATTTTGAAATTTTTATTAATTTTTTTACTTTTGGAGTGGGGACTGGTTGGAGGTGGGGGAAATGTAGGAAAAATAGGGGGTATCTGTAATTTTATTAATAATCCTATATAATAAAAGCCTAATATGCAAATCGCTTGAACAGCAGAACGACTGGATGCTATGATGCGCACTGACCATCAGGCTGCCTCCAGCCTGCAGGCCCCAAGCCATCCAAGGCGAGTGCCAGTGAGGGTCCCTGATCACCCCACCGGTTGTCCCACAGATCGGCCCTGATTGCCGGCCAGGCCTAGGGACTCTACCCGGGCATAAATTTTGTGCACCGGGCCTCTAGTAAATCTGGGAGAGGCCACGCGCCCCTGGGTCCGGGTGAGGCCATGCGCCCCTGGGTCCGGGTGAAGCTGGATCCCGGGTCTGGGTGAGGCCGTGTGCCCCTGGATCCAGGTGAGGCTGGGTCCCAGGCCCAGGTGAGGCCACGCGTCCCTGGGTCTGGGTGAGGCCTTGCGCCCCTGGGTCTGGGTGAAGCTGGATCCCGGGTCCGGGTGAGGCTGTGTGCCCCTGGATCCGGGTGAGGCTGGGTCCCGGGTCCGGGTGAGGCCACGCGCCCCTGGGTCCAGGTGAGGCCGCGTGCCCCTGGGTCTGGGAGAGGCCGCGCGCCCCTGGGTCCGGGTGGGGCCATGCGCCCCTGGGTCCGGGTGAGGCCACGCGCCCCTGGGTCCGGGTGAAGCCATGCGCCCCTGGGTCTGGGTGAAGCTGGAGCATCCCGGATCCGGGTGAGCCGTGTGCCCCTGAGTCTGGGTGAGGCTGGGTCCCAGGTCCGGGTGAGGCCACGTGCCCCTGAGTCCGGGTGAAGCCGTGCCCCTGGGTCCGGCCGAGACCAAATCAGAGGGTGTCGGACCTGCATTACCACCATTTGTCTACCATCCAGAGCTGAGGGGTCAGTGCCAACATGTACACAGAAGGAACTGGTGGACATTGATATTGGGTCTCAAAAGAACTGTTGGTCCAGAAAGAAACTCACTACAGACTGATTCATTTGCCTGTCAGCATAACTATTATTGCTCGTCTCACATTCAGTTCTTATAAGTGTATCTCTAGTGACACATGATCTCGCTCATCTAGGGGAAATGATGAACAACATAGACTGATGAACAAGAACAGAACCAGAAACAAGGAGGCATTGATCGGACTATCGGGCCTCAGAGGGAGGATAGGGGAGGGTGGGGGGAGGGGGGAGAGATCAACCAAAGGACTTGTGTGCATGCATCTGAGCCTAACCAATGGTTAAGTTCAACAGGGGGTTGGGGCATCCATGGGGAGGGGTGTGGGATGGGAATGGGGGGATGAGGACAAATATGTGACACCTTAATCAATAAAGAAATTTAAAAAAAATAAAAATAAATAAAAATAAAATAAATAAATTAAAAGAGAAACATGAAAATTGACCATACCTCCGCTAAACCCACAAGCCACGCCCACAAGCCACACCCATAAGCCAATCAGGAGTGAGTATGCAAATTAACCCAACCAAGATGGCAGTTAATTTGCATATCCAGACGCAGAGCGAAGACTGAAGACAGCATAGAAGGAAGCCAAGCACTGCAGAAGGGAGCGAACCTTCAGAGGAACAAGCAAGTGGGGTGGCGGAGAAGGGAGGGAAGCAGGCGGGGCGGGGGAGAAGGGAGGGAAGCAGACCGCCACAGGAAGCCCTATTGCAGGAATCTTCCTGCAATGGCCCTCTAATAAAATAAATAAAATAAAATAAAATAAAGCAACAAATATATCTTTTTTCTCCTTAAAGTTTTTCTCACTAGTGGATCTTGCTCACAGCAATTATTACTGTGGTGTTTCCTTATAAATATAAGAAAGCTTCAGTCACCCTAGTTTACTATCCTTTTTAAATTTTATTATTAGATTTTGTTCTTCCAAACTTCCAAGCTATTATCATGCACTTCTCCAAGGCTTCTTTTCCTTACATATTTTTGCTGCTTATTATTCTACTTACCTTGCAAGGTTCATCCGAGATGATACTTCCATTTGGGAAATATTTCTTCCTCCATTCACTTCTTTCACTACTAAAAGCACAGCGCAATTGAAATCGTGCGAGAAGGCACCCCGCCTCCCGCCTCCCACTGCTGTGAGGAGGCACCCTGCCTCCCACCTTCCATTGCATGAGGAGGCGCCCTGTGGGGCGCCGTCCGAGAGGTGCCCCATGTACCTCATGGTGACCAGTCGTTTGGTTGTTTTGGTCGTGACGCCTCTTGGCCTTTTATTATTATGATGCTTTTTGTGTGTGGGTGCCAGGTGTTTATCTCCCCCTACACCCTCACACCCCAAGTGGGACTGCTCACATGCACAGCACACACAGGCATTGGCACCAGTGGTGAGAGCAGCACCCCTGCCCTCTGAGGAGAGGACAGGGCTCTCTCTCAGTCCTTGGCTCCATGGCGGGAGATGGGAGAGGAGGATGGCTTCTCTTTCCTGCCTTCAGTGAGGACTGAGGGGACCCATAAGCAAACTCCACCTCTTCTAGCTGTCAGCCAAAGAGAAACCACTTTGGTGACATGTTTCATTCTAATTACTAAAGTAAGTGGAAAAGGGATTGGCCTGGTCCTGACAAACACAGGGGAAGGTGTAAATGGGTAAAGAAAGAGGTATAGTTTGGACTAGGCCATGAAAGGGGGCAGGTGACACCATTAGATGTACGTGCAGGGATGGGAGGGCAGTTATTAGGCTTCTGAACTTTGGAATCCCTTGCGGAGCATGAAAGGTATGGAAGATGAATGAGGCTTATTGTTTCACATTGAGGATGTCCACGAATTTGGGTTTGAGGAATGCATCACCCACTAGGAAGCATCCACACAGACTGGCTTGGCAGCTCCTTGCAGGTTGCCCCATCCACATAAATGATGCAGGTGGTCTGAGTCACTGCATCAGAGATATTGGACTTAAGCCATCCCCAGAGCTTTCTGTGTACTTCCTGGGCCTGTTGGGGTGTTGTAGTCTTGCCTGTATCAATGGCCCACATAGGCTCATAGACCAGAAGAACCTTGTTCCAGTCCTTCATGTTATCTGCAATGACCTTGGTTTGTTCAAAATCGATTTCCTGGAGGGTGCCATGGCATGGGAGCCAACACACTGAAGGTCAGGATCCTCCTTTACTATGTTTTCATATAACATGTTTGCACTTTTTAATATCACAGCCCAAATTGCATATTATTTAGCAATGTAAGTTCTTTCTCTCCACTAGATTATGAGCTTAGTGTCAGGAGCCAAAAGTAAAAACTAAGAACTTTTTATCTCCACCATGTTCACATTCTGTGTCCACTCTACCCGTTGTCTTTTCCAATATCCTGTGTATTGTGAGTACTTGATTAAAAGTAAACAAAATTGAAATTCTAGCAATCCGGGTAGCATATATTGAGGATCTAGCTCAGTGTGTTGTCAAGAGTCCAAAAGTTGTATAACAGGATCACTGAGTTAAGCAAGACTTTTACAATCAAGTGACATAGAAGTGACACTGGATAAAGTTGCAAATGTATTATAAAAGCAGGTAAGTATCATGTAGTTCAGGGGAAGAAAAAAATCAATTCAATTTAAAGAACCTAGAAAAGTCCTCATGGAGGAGATCAGATTTGAACTCAAGGATGAGTAAGCATTGGATGGGAAGAGAGGGAGAAGGTGTTTTAGGTAAGGGAAATATTATGAGCAAATTAATTAAAGCAAGGGCACAGAGGAACATTGAAGAGGTGTACATTGCCAAGTGCCCTGAGGTGAAAGGAAGAAACAAGGTGATAGATAAGATACAGGCAGATGGGAGCATCTGGAATACCGTAATAAGGAAAATCAATTTGGTTTGGAAACCATTGTGGGCAATTACAAATTCTTGAGGAGGGTAGTGTCATTTTTTTTTTTCCATTCATTCAGCAAATATTTTTTGAGCACTACAAAGGGCCAGACACTGTTCGAGTGTTGGAAATAAAGGAATTAACATAACATAGAAGTCCCTTCAGTTTTATATCTATAACTAGTGGTGGGGTTGGGAGGAAGTGACTCATTACAGACTAACAGAGAATAATGAAGAGTGATTAGTGAAAAGAAGGGGAGGAAACAGGGTAAGAAAAATAAAGGCAGCTGGGGTAAACTAACAAGGAAGGAGAACTCATTAATTCATATGTAAGACTAAATAATGATATCAAATATTCCAATGAGGGTTTCTTTTTTATTGCCTTCCTTTTGCCTCTGCCAAGATGTGGGGATCAATTCAAATCAGAGTGAAGAAGTCGATGATCCTGGCTAAACCTACCACACATTTTAGTCTCCTTTCAAAATGCTAATTATTTTTCAAGAACCATGTTAATTCCTCCAGTAACAGGTCAAACCAACCTGATACTCTTTTCTGCTGGTTTTAATTTTATGCACAAAATAATGAATAGAATTGTAAAAATAATGTCAATTACATAAGGATCAACTAGATAATCATCAAATGACCTTAGTGACTTTTTTAAAGGTAATTTTCTCTTTTAAAAATTATTTTTATTGATTTCAGAGAGGAAGGGAGAGGGAGAGAGAGATAGACATTAATGATGAGAGAGAATCATTGATTGGCTGCCTCCTGCACACCCCACACTGGGGACTGAGCCCACAACCCAGGCATGTACCCTGACTGGGAATTGAACCGTGACCTCCTGGTGCATAGGTCAATGCTCAACCATTGAGCCATGTGAGCCAGGCAGATTTTCATTCTTTTGATCCCAAGTGTTTTAGAGAATAAAATTTATATCTGATATTCTAGGAGAACTAAACATCATAAAGAAAACAATGAAGTGTTACAAGAAACTCTCCTTAGTGAAATCTAGGTAAGGGAAGTATTCTAAATTATTTTTACTTTTAATATTAGCATCCACAAATATTTATTTGAATTACTTAGCATTTAATTTTTTTCCTTAGATTTCAACTTCTTATTTTCTAGTTCTTCTCAAAATTGAAGTCCATGGGAAACTAAGATGAAAATCAAATAGCAATTCACCATCACCTTTCCTGATTACAAGGTGTATACTGTGTATAGAGGTAAGAATACAGACAAATTCAGGCACATAAATTGAAAGTTATTTCCAAAGTAACTAAATAATTAAGTGACTTCTGTGTAATACTTTTAAACAAACAAATAAATAAAATTTCATCCTAGGCTAAACATTTGAATATACTAACAGGTATATGTATATCGGCTGAAATCTATAATAAAAGGGTAATATGGTAATTAGACCAGACAGCCAAACGACCTTCCGGACGTTCTTCCGGACAAAGCCGGGGCGGCAGCTGCTGTGGCAGTGGCGGTGGGGGGCCTAGGCAAACGGGGCTGTGAGTGGGACCCTCCGGCCTCGGTGAGCCCACGGCCCCTTCCCCGCGCCAGCCGCCAACCCCGCTCCGTTCCCGGGTCCCAGGGCGCAGCTCCCGCCTCTGCCATCTTGTCCCGGTGCCACCCTAACACCCCGGCCTGGAGTCCTTCATGGGACCACGCACCCACCGCACCCACCGGGCCGGAGCCAGCGGCCACGGCGGAGGGCAGCCTGCTCCGCTCCTGCGGCAGCTCTGCCGATGTCCAGGTGGAGAGCCAGGAGGACTCCGCGCTGGCGATGACAATGGCTCCTGTTTAGCAAACGCTCACACTGTGCCAGGCTCTGTGTTGAACCCTTTGCGTGCTTTCATCCTCGTGTCAGCCCTGTGAAGTCGCCACGATTGTTATCCTTATTTTTCAGAGGCGGCATTTGAGATTCAGAAAGGTCAAGCGACCTGCAGTCAGAAGGTGGTGAAGTCAAAAGGGAACCAGAATTTTCTTGACACCCTACCTGCTGCTGAACATAAAGCCGGGACACCCACCGAGGCCTGGCTGATGTCAATAAATGGCTCCCCAGTAGAAATAAAACTGCGGTAAAGGAGAAGGGGAGAGGGTGGGTGAGAAGTGTGCAGGAAGCATTGGTGGGGCACAGCATTGACTGCAGACGCCCTAGATAGCGGGGCAGTTGCCGTCGGTCAGTCAGATCAGTGCCCTAGAGGCCATCCAGGATCATGAGGGGGAAGGATACCATCCAGAAACCCTCTCATAGCTCATTGTTTAAGGCAGAGATTTTAATTTATTGTAGCTGCTAACTATTGCACAGCTGATTGGAGATGCCCTCAAGTAATTAAAACTAAAGGTGTTGAAATAAAAACTTACTCTTTCATCCCCGTTATTGACCTTCGAAGAACTTTCACTGGGGTGAAAAAGAACCGTCTCCAAGCTAACCCATGCACATGGGCATTCGAGTCTGGAATCAGTTCCACTCCATCCACCCAGTGAACCGCACCACCTTCTACTGGTTTGCTTCAGCCAGAAACTGCAAGATCATCTTTGACTACACTTTCGCTTGACTTTAGGTGAATATAAATGTTTTCACTTTTTACGATGGAAAATTTAAAAATATAGATGAAAGGAGAAAGAACAGTGTAATGAACCCTACTCATATACCCATCACTCAGTTTCAACAATTATCAACTTCTGGCCAAGAGTTTATTATTATTTGACAAATATCTATGATATCTGAATCATGTACCAAGTTCCAAACTAGGCCCCAGGGATCCAAAGATGTATCAGATTTGACTGTAACCCAACCTGGAGGATATAACTTCTGGCTTCGGTCATTGATAGGTGAAAAAGAGTTACCCAGAAAAAGAAAGTTGTCCTTATTCAGTCATTCTATTTCAACAAATAATTATTATGTGTGAGGCACTGTCCTTGGTGCTAGGAACACACAAAGAAACAAGATTGCGTTTCTACCTTCTTGAAGCTTGAATAATGGGAAAGAGACATTAAACATGTGATTAGAAATGTGATGAGTATCTTTTTTAAAATATATTTTTATTGTTGATAGTATTACAGATATCTCCCATTTCCCCCTCTTACTTCCCTTCCCCTAGCCCCTACCTACCCACCTTCAGTCTTCACTAATCTATTGCCCATGTCCATGGGCTATGCATCTCCTATATAATAAAGGGGTAATATGCAAATGGACCGAACGGTGGAACAACTGGTCATTATGACACACACTGACCACCGGGGGGTTGACGTTCAATGCAGGAGCTGCCCTCAGCCTGCAGGCCCTGATTGCCTGATCGGGGCCTGCCGACGAACTTCTCGATCCTTCTCCCCCCCGTCCCCCCAAGCTGGCAGGCTCCGATTGCCCGATGGCAAATGGGGACCTGGGGGGTGGCAGTGGGTGGCAGGGCCGGCTGCTGGCAGCCGGGGAAGATGGCCCTGATCTCAGGTCAGGCCTAGGGACTGTAGCTGCACACAAATTTCATGCGCCGGGCCTCTAGTTTTCGTATAACAACAAAATGGCTGTTATTAAGGAGACAAGAGATAAGGGTTAGCAAGGATGTGGAGAAAAGGGAATGCTAGAGCACTGTTGGTGGGCATATTGGTACAGCCCTATACAAAACAGTATGAAGGTCTCTCAAAAATTAGAAATAGAATTATATATGATCAAGCAATCCCACTTCTGGATATCTATCCAAAGAAAATAAAACTATGATTTTGAATAAATCTGCACTCTCATGTTCTTTGCAACATTATTCACTATAACCAAGACAATGAAACAACCTAGGTGTCCATCGTAAGATGAAGGGATAAAGAAAATGTGATATATAAATATAAGTATATTTTTCTCACATTTTGTAAACCCCCTCCCCTCAACATACACACACACACACGAAGTCCTCATATAACATGGTGGATAGGTTCTTGGAAACTGACTTTAAGCAGAACAATGTATATTGGAACTAATTTTACACTAGGCTAATTGTTATAAATAAGAATTTAAGTTCTTACAGCATATTTCTGGTCACAGAAATGTCACCAAGCTTCTAAATAATGACTCAAAACCCTTCTAATATTAAACACTGAAATAAATGTGAGCTATATATACATTTAAAAGAGATTAATGAAAACAAATAAGATAATGATTTTCCAACCTGCTTAGTACAGTTCAGGCTCACGAATAGCTGAAGCCTCTCCCAGCTGCTCAGGGGGTCAGGTGGGACCCCACTCTGGACAGGACGCCCTTGCATTGCAGGACAGTCACACACCAACACTCTCAGACTGGGGCAATTCAGATGGGCCAGTTCACCTCATGTGCACATTTTTGGGGTGTGGGAGAAAGCCAGGGTCTCCCGAGGAAACCAATGAAGACATTGGGAGAACTTGCAAAGTACATACAGACAGTGATCTCCACCAGCAATTAATTTTTTTCTCATTAACATGATAAGGAAATGATATTGGATGAAATGAATTTAATTGAGGACCCTGTTGTGGGTATTATATATAATAATTACATATATATAATATACACACAATGGAATATTATTTAGCCATGTAAAAGAAAGAAATCCTGCCATCCTATCTAATAAAAGGGTAATATGCAAATTAACCATCACTCAGTCACAAAGATGGCAGCGCCCAGTCCTCTCAGCCCCGCCGGAGTCCCCCAGTCCTGGGGGGGTGGCAGCTGAGAGCGGGCAGTGTGAGTGGCCTGGCGGAATGCTTGCCTCATTGCCGCGGTGACAAGGCAAGTGTTCTGTGCCCGGCCATGGATGGGCCTCTGGGCTGCAGAGAGCCTCTGAGCAGTGGGTGTGTAGTGGCCAGGCCCCACAGAGAAGCTACTGGTGCATGGATTCCTGTGCAGGGCTACTAGTTTGAAATAATATAGATGGACCCTGAGGGCATTATGCTATGTAAGATAAGTCAGAGAGAAAAACATATACTATATGATCTTGCTTATATGTAGAATCTAAAAAAGCTGAACTCATAGCCCTGGCCAGTTTGGCTCAGTGGTTACAGCGTTGGCCCCCTGTGCAGATTTGATTCCAGGTCAAGGGCATGTGCGTCCATTGGAGGTTGCCTGAGGGAGGAAAACAATTGATGTGTCTTTCTCACATTGATGTTTTTCTCTTTTCCCCTCCCCTCCGCTCTATTTCTAAAAAAAAAAAAAAAAAAAGAAAAAATATCCTAGGTTGAAGATTAAAAATAAAATAAAATAAAAAGGTGAACTCATAGAAACAGAGAGTAGGATGGTTGTTGTCAGGGGCTGAGGATTGAGGGAAATGGGGCGATGTTGGTCAAAGGGCACAAACTTCCAATTACCACATGAAAATGTTCTGGGGGTCTAATCTACAGCATAGTGGCTATAGTTAACAAAACTGTTTTATATATTTGAGTGTTGTTAAGAGAATAAATATTAAAAGATCTCACCACACACAGGAAAAGGGTAATTTGAGGTAAAAGGAGGTGTTAACCAACCTTATTGTTGCAATCATTTCACAAATATCTATGTGTATAGAAACATCATATTGTGCAGCTGAAAATTATACAATGCTGTATGCTGCTTATAAAGCTGAAAAAAAAATGGTACATATTAGTATGTATACTCCCGAGACTGTTCTTCAAGGGAGAGGCTCCAGGAACAGGCAGTGGTGGTCTCCTGAGATGAATTCTAGCGACCTCACTGCTGCCAGGAGGAACAGGCCTAGCGGGTTTGCATAGAACAGCGCACTTAGGTTACGGTGACCTTGGACCTTGGCAGACCTCCGAGTGGAGCCCTGGTGCCCTACCCAGCAGGCAGCAGAGCTGACCCAGGCATCTGCCTCCTGGCAAGCCAGGGACTGACGGCCCTGAGCTTGCACAGTTCATTCCCCGTTTGGGCTTGGTCTTGGCCAGTCCCTCCCCTGCACAGCCTTTGGGCTCAGCCTGATTCCCCACACCTGGCAGGGGCCCCAGGGGTGAGGTGCTTCTCTGCACTGTGACTCTAACTGGGATGTTGGGGGAGGCCTAAAGGAGGATTGGGTTTTGCTTGGTAAGTGATGTGAGACAGACTGCTGACAGAGGAGTCTGGGAGGAAGGGCCTTCGCCGCCTAGGGCACCCAGGCGTTTCTCAGCCCAGGCATTTTGTCACCCTAATCCAATTCCCAGTTTCTAAGGGCCAAACTTCTAACAAAGTCTTCAGTGAGAACAATTAAGCTTTACTAAAAAATTCATTGGGTGTTATTAATTCATGCAAATCTTCCCAGCTAACAAGTTAGTTAAAATTAACCAAGTCATACATAGACATTAATAATTTTAGCAACATGCTCTATAAAATGAAAAGACACAAATGCAGGAAATAAGAAAATAATAATTATAACAAAATTACTACTCTAGTATAATAAAATTTTATAAAAGTATCCACTATTAATAAAAGCTTTTTTTGGTTGCCTGTCATAGTGTTTCATTTCTTTTCTTTTCTTTCTTTCTTTCTTTCTTTCTTTCTTTCTTTCTTTCTTTCTTTCTTTCTTTCTTTCTTTCTTTCTTTCTTCCTTCCTTCCTTCCTTTTTTTCTTTCTTTCTTTCTTTCTTTCTTTCTTTCTTTCTTTCTTTCTTTCTTTCTTTCTTTCTTTCTTTCTTTCTTTCTTTCCTTTCTTTCTTTCTTTCTTTCTTTCTTTCTTTCTTTCTTTCTTTCTTTCTTTCTTTCTTTCTTTCTTTCTTTCTTTCTTTCTTTCTTTCTTTCTTCCTTCCTTCCTTCCTTCCTTCCTTCCTTCCTTCCTTTCTTTCCTTCCTTTTTTCTTTCTTTCTTTCTTTCTTTCTTTCTTTCTTTCTTTCTTTCTTTCTTTCTTTCTTTCTTTCTTTCTTTCTTTCTTTCTTTCTTTCTTTCTTCCTCCCTTTCTTTCTTTCTTTTCATTGCTAATCCTCACCCCAGGATATTTTTTTCATTGATTTTTTTTTTTTTTAGAGTGGAAGGGAGGTGGGAGCGAGAGGGAGAGGGAGAGAAACATCAATGTGAGAGAGAGACCTCAATTTGTTGCTTCTTATACATGTCCCGACTGGGCTGGGGATCAAACCTGCAACCCAGGTATGTGCCTTTGACTGGGAATGGAACCTGCGGCCCTTCAGTGCATGGGACAACACTCTAACCACTGAGAAACACCAGCCAGGGCTCACACATTATTTCTATTTTGAAATAACTGTTCACTGGTTTGACCAACCTCTTTTACATATTAATGAAGCAAAATTTTTACACTTTCTTATGGTACCAGTTCAGTGTTAATGGTATACTCCTAACCACCTATTTGCTGCAAGCAACACCCTGCTCTACACTGCCACAGGACCCTCTCAATTAATACTCCATCTGACGGTAGTACCATCTCAGAATGGATGGTCAGTTGTAGAAAAAGTAAATTTTACATATTAATCAAAATATGGAAAAATAATTTGAGCAAAATTGACCTTATTGATCTGAGATCTGTGGCCCCATTGTGCAAAGTCAAAAACATATGAGCTGAGAATCACAGGATACAATCCTGAGTGAGTGTAGGAGGGAAGAATCCATGGGACTTGATGACAACTTGCTGACAAGTTGGATATAGAAAGTGAGGATAATGGCAGGTGTCATAGATGGTCCTGAGGTTTGAAGCTGGGTACATTGCAAGTCTCCCAGTTGCTCTTAGGATACGCTTGGGAATTTTGACTGTGTGATATCTGATCCCTGATTCCTCACTTACAACCCCAACTTACTGTGCTACAGTTCTCAGAAGCCACTGGGCTACTTCCCAACTCAGAGCCTTCAGAAGCTACTATGGCATAAATGCTATTTGTTTCATTTCCTCCCTGTTATCTGGTTAATTCATATACTCAAGGCTTCGGCTTATATGCTGTTTTCTCTACTCCCACCCCCAGGCTAGGGAAGACCCCTATTTTAGGCGCCCATAGCTTATTGTACTTTTTTTCATAGCACTTAATACAGTTGTAATGATTTGTTTAATGTGTCTCTATTCACCACTAGATAATAAGCTCTATGGGGGCAGGGACCATGTTTGACTTGCTCATTGTCTATTCCAAGAGACTAGCATAGAGCATGGTACTTAGTAGGCAGCTGACACTCTGTTCATAAAGCAGGGGAGGATATTTGAGTGAACATGTGGTACCTACAACCTGGAATACTGTTCCCTTTCTTCTTTCCCTGTTATCTGGTTAACTCTTCTGTGCCTCCAGAACTCAATGTATGTATTGTTTTCTCAGGGATGCTGTTTCTGACCAATCTCTTTCACATGGTGTGACAGCCAAGGGGAGTGAGGAGGAAAAGCTCCTTCATGTTACAAGGTGATTTCCCTTTCAAGTATGGCTAGTTTGAGGCGATGGTTAGATACTAGCCCCACAGATCTCATTTATGTGGAGTGATTAGGGCTGCAAATGAAGACTTGGGAGCCAGTCTCATCCAGTTGTGAGTTACCAATTTTTAAGAGAGAAGAAATGATTAGAGATGGTCAACAAAAGATTCCTGTATTGAGATGGAAAGAAGCAGTTTTAAGAATGAGAGAATGTTTAAACTTTCAAATATTTTAGATAGGTCAAGGAGAACAGGTGTCCTGGAAAGATAATTGGACTTGAAGGACGAAACACTGGGGAGTGCAGCTTTTACAAAATGATGAGACTGAATGTAGGTTGCAGACAATTAAAGAGAGTTAATGAAAATAGCAGATATAGAATGCCTTTTAAGAAGTTTGATGTTAAAAATTGGGAAAAATAGGAACTAAACAGTATAAGGTCAATTAAGGTTTTCTAAAATAGAACAGAACTTCACCACCTTTTACAGTGGCAAAGTCTGAAGTCAGTTGAATCTTTTGACCACTAACTGTTTTTTGCTTTGTTTTTTAGAAATACTATCTCTTTAGCTTTTACTACATTACCCTATCTCTCTTCCTCTCCCTTTGCTCCCTCTCTGCTCTTTTTTCCCTCCCTAGCCCTAGACTTGTGCTGTCCAGTAGGTAGCCACTAAGCACATGGCTTCTGAATACTTAAACTATAGTCTGAATTACACGCACTATAAGTATTAAAAAATCACAACAGATTTTGAGGACTTGGTATGAAATAATAATGTAAAATATTTTATTAATAATTTTATATTGATTATCTGTTGAAATGATATTTTAGATGTATTTTACTAAATAAAATATACATTATTAAAATTAGCTCATATGTTTCTTTTAACTATCTTTTAACCCTTTGCACTCGCTTGCTTTTTTCTCGATTCCTTTATTCTACTCGGGATTTAATTTTTTAAATACCCCAGATTTTACAAAGCGCTGCAGTAGAATTAAAATCTGGAGTTTCTTTTCATACAAACTTATTTATTTGGATTTTTTATATTTCAAATTATTGATACGTTCAAAGAGTAATTTTAATCTCGACATCCGAGTGCAAAAGGTTAATGTGGTTATTGGAAAATTATCTATTACGTATGTGGCTTACATTATATTTCTCTTGGCAGCCTTGCTCTAGACTCTATTGCCTGGGTCCTCAGCTTCAGAAACCACCTCTAGGTAATTGACACACAAATATATATCTTTACATAAATGTATGTTCAGACCTCTCCTCTGAGCCCTAAACCCTAATATTCAGTTGCCAATTAACATCTTCTTTTAGAAGTCTCAAAGGCACCTCAAACGTAGCACATGTGAAATCAGACTTATCTTCTGTACCCCTTTCTCCAAACTTGATCTTCGTCCAGTATTTCCAGACTCAATGATTACCATCATCACCCTACTGCATAAGCCAGAATTTTAGATCATTCGTCTTTGAATCCTACATCCACTCTCTCATGAAGTCCTGCTCATTTTATATCCTAAAGATCTCTCCAATTTATCCAATTCACTCATTCCACCACCTAGGACAGGCCCCCATAATCACTTTCCTGGGAAATTTCAATAGTTTTCCCATATCCAATTTTGCCAGCTTCCAATCTATTCTTCATGCTTCTAGCAAGAATTAAGTTATAAAATGTGAATCTGATCATGTCAACCTTCTTTATAAAAACTTCCCAAGGATTCTTATTGCTGTTAGAATGAAAACCAAAATTTGTAATACTGTTTACAATAACGCCACATAATTTGTCCCATGCCCTCATCGCCACCCTCCCTTGTACCATTTCCCCCCTAATTCGTTTTGTCTCACTGACCCTCTTTTAGTACCTTGAATTGGTCATATTCCCTCCAGAAATAGGGGCTTTGTATATGGTCTCACAGCTCACCCACTTCTTCCCCTGGTAAGTGCTGTTCAGCCTCCAATTTCAGCTCACTCATCGCTTCTTGAAGGAAAGTTCTCTGTCACCTCCCCCACTCCGCTACCCACCACAAATAATAATAACAGTGGCAGTGGCAGTGATGATAGCATTTATTGAGCATTTATGTAGGCCCTCTTCTAGTGCTTTACGCACAATTTATTAAGCCTTAAAACTACCTTTTAGCCAAAACCGGTTTGGCTCAGTGGCTAGAGCGTCGGCCTGCGGACTGAAGGATCCCGGGTTCGATTCCGGTCAAAGGCATGTACCTTGGTTGCGGGCACATCCCCAGTAGGGGGTGTGCAGGAGGCAGCTGATCGATGTTTCTCTCTCATCAATGTTTCTAACTATCTATCCCTCTCCCTTCCTCTCTGTAAAAAATCAATAAAATATATTTAAAACAAACAAACAAACAAAAACCTACCTTTTAGTTTCTATTTTCAGAGTATAATCCATTATAATATCCATTTTTATGAGGAAATTGATGCACAGATAGATTACATAATTTTCTCATGATCACCTAGAAAGTAGTATAGCCAACATTCAAAATTAAGCATCCTGGTTCTAGAGTCCACAGGGTTAACTACTACATTATATTGCCTTTTAAGACAAGACTAAACCTCCCTATTATAAGTTTCATATCTCCAATAACTTTGTCTTGATAATAGTAAAGTTGTAATTTTAAATTCATTTGGATGACTAATTGGTTAATGTCTGTCTCCCATAACTGCCCCCCATTTTTTATTTTACAAATGTCTAAGGTAGGAAAACAAGGCTGCCCAATTCGTTGCAGCCCTGACAATTATTCTAAAGGGTTGATCCTGGCTTCCAGCCCTAGCTGAGGAGAAAGAAACTCCATGCAGCCCCATGGGAGAGAAGCCCTCCCCCCACTTTTTCAAGGGGAGAAAAGGCAGATACCATATCTGCTTTTGTTTATTGCTTAACCATAGTGCCTAGTATTGTAGCTGGCATAAATTAGAGACTTTATGTGAGTAAGGGAGGGAGGGAGGGAGGGAGGAAGGGGAAGAGAAGAAGAAAGCAAGTTCCATGTCTCACGTTATGATTTCTCTAAAGAGTATAGCTTAGCCAACTACTTTCTATCTCTTAATTCCTACCTCTCTCTTAGGAATTCTGACTTTTACTCTAACAACAAATTCAAAGATCCAGTCTGATATGTACCAAATGATTTTAGAACATCTCCTGAGCAATTACTTGATTAAGAACAGCTGATTCATTCCATATTTATTTTAGGCAGAGGATGTCAAAATTGGATCAACTGTTGAGTAAAGTATCTATGACGTAATTACGAGTGCCAAGTTCTCTAAACACACCCTACGCTGCAGCCATACTGGAGACTACTTTCTTACTCAACATTTCAAGAGCTTTCATGCCTCTGATACTTTGCTTATCATTCCCTTTCAAATCCTTCTGAGAAACTGTCTACATATTTTTTAGGTCAGGGTCAAATGTCTCCTCCTGGATAATCTGTAATAAAACAACCACTATTGTCTTTTTGGTTTCATGTGTGTGCACATGCATGTTTCTTATATACATGCTGGGCCTAACTATAGAACATTTTGATATGATTTCTCTTTTGAGGGTATGGCTATATCCTTGTAGTTAAGTTTGGAAGCTCCCCTGAAGGAGTGGGCATTCCCAGTGTGAAACCAGTCTTCTGTCTCTCACACTCTTGGAAATGGATCTCCTTGGACTGGGCCATGCCTAAATTTCCCAATGACTGGGAAAAGACAGCATCTGCTTTTCAGAGATAGACTTGGAGATAGGTAAGGAGGCCTTGCTATTAGGAACCCTAAAGGCAAGATGAGCAATTCATTCATATAAACCAGATTGTCAAGATTAGCAGCCTTCAGACTATTTCAACACCCTGATCTGTCACAATCAGTTATGAGATGCATGGTAATTAATGCATTCCTAAGGATAAAGCACCATAGTTTAATGTGATTTATATAACTAGAGTGGCTTACAGATTATTTTAATAATACCTTCATCACTCCTTTACATTATGATATGCTATCTTGAATGGGAGAAGAATGAAGAGGAATAATAGTTAAGCCAGTAGACAATTGCTCATTCATTACATGAAGAAGTCCATGGAAGTGTGTCACAGTCAACATCATCTGCCAACTTGCTTTCTCAGTGGAGAGAAAGGGTTGACAACTACTCTTCTAGTTGTGTGTTACTACACTTTGTTTCCCTGACTAGTAAATTCATGTATAGATGTTTCTTCTTAATCTTCTCTGTGTTTCAGGGAATCACTTGGGCCAGAGTGAATGGGAGAGCAATGCTTTCTTGCAGTCACCATGGCTTGGGCAGCAGTGTTGACTACTTCCCCAGGGGAAAAATGAGTATCTGGGAACAGGTACATGGTCTGTGAAGATTTGTTTTTCCCACAAGAAGATTTGCTCTCCACTGCCAAACTAAAGTGTTATTTTATTATGGAAAAGGCATTTTTATTACAGGAAGCTTTTAACACTCCCCAGGCAAATTAAGTCATTCCCATCTGTTCTCCCATAGTTCTGAATGTATGTTTATACTATAGGTCCTATCACTTTGCATTCAAATTATTTGTTTACATGACTGCATCCCAGTATATTGAGAAGTCACAGCAAACATTGATGGAGACTTATACTGCTTTGATTTACTATTGCTTAATCAGCATATGCTCAGCGTTGTAATAATCACTCTTGATCAGTGAGTCAAACGTGACCAGAAAAACAGACAAGCATTCATCACATTAAATTTGGAGTCTCTTTTGTTGTCTTGTTGTTTTTTTATAACAACCTTAGTTTACGATGTTATTCTTTATTCTACATCTTTAATCATCCATGGATAAGGGGTATTCAAACATTTGTTAATTAATTTATCATCTATGCCATACCAACATATAAAATGTAACATAGGGAATAAAGCTATGAGTCACACTCAGAGTTGTTTTTCTGAAACATATTTGATAGCATCAGCCCTTGAAAAATTTATTCAGGGCCTACTAAATAAAATTCAAGCTCTTTGATTTGGCATTTGGACCTCATTTTTTTTTAGGACACTTCCTGTAATTTCTACACTACTGCATTCTGCTCCAACTAGGTATTTTTTATGCTAGATACTTTGGCTTAATATAAACAGAGAGTCCCAAAGGCTTCTATCCCAGTACCCTTCTCTTTTCTGCCTTCCTACTATTCCTAGATTATTTTATTCAGTTCCAAGCCTCTCCTCTCCTCTTCTCTTCTCTCTCTCTCTCTCTCTCTCTTTCTCTCTCTCTCTCTCTCTCTCATATGTAATGACTCCTAATCTTTAGCTATGTCTTTAATATTCAATTGCCTGTTCAACATCTCCACTTAGATAACTGATAAGCATCTCAAAAATAGCATGGATAAAAGAAAACATATTTCTAAATCCAGAACTTCCTCCCCCACATCCCCCAAAAAGCATTCCTCCTCTAGTCTCCTTCAACTCAATAAATGCTAACATCTTCCTTTCAGATGCTCAAAGCAAAAAATCTAGGCATTGCCAAAACCGGTTTGGCTCAGTGGATAGAGCGTCAGCCTGTGGACTGAAAGGTCCCAGGTTCCATTCCGGTCAAGGGCACGTACCTTGGTTGCTGGCACATTCCCAGTAGGAGGTGTGCAGGATGCAGCTGATCGATGTTTCTCTCTCATCGATGTTTCTAACTCTCTATCCCTCTCCCTTCCTCTCTGTAAAAAAGCAATAAAATATATTTAAAAAAAAAATCTAGGCATTTTCCTTGCTAGCTCTTTTTATCCCCTCACATCTGCCTCTCAAATGTAAATTGTCAGCAAATTCTATTGGCTCATCCTCCAAGTCCATCTACATTTCTCCATATCCACTACTAATTCTGAACTACTGCAATACCCTCCTAGCTGGTCTCCCCACTTCCACCCTTACCATTCATAGTCCATTTTCTGAAGTTGATGGAGTGTTCCTTTTTAAAATGTTAATAAAATAATGCCATTTCCTTGTTTTAAAAATCTTTGTTTTGGTTGGCAGAATAATGGTCCCCCCAAATATGTTCTTATCCTAAATCTTTGGAAGTCATCATATGCTATGTTACGTGGCAAGATAGAATTAAATAATCCTGGATTACCCAGTGGGCCCAAAGTAACTTTTTAAATGTTGAGAACAGAAGCAGAAGAGTCAGAATCAAAGTGATACAATGTGAAAAATAGTTAACTGGCCATTTTAGTCTGGAGATGGAAGAGGGGCATGAGCTAAGAAATATGGGCAGACTCTAGAAGCTGGAAAAGGCAAGGACATTTTCCCCTACAGCCTCCAGAAGGGATGTTGACACCTTAATTTTAGCCCAGAGAGACTCATTTCAGACTTCTAACTTCAGAACTGTGAGAAAATAAATTTATGTTGTTTTAGACAACTGAGTTTGTGGCAATTTGTTACAGTAGCAATAAGAAACTAATATCCCCTCCCAAGGCTTATCACACTGAAAATAAAATGCAAACTCCATACTCTGTGTTACAAACCCTACAAGATCCATTTTTCAATCTCATCACCAACCATTTTCCCCTGCCTTTTATGGGTTCCTCAAACAAGCAACGCTTATTTCTGTCTTAAGAATTTTTTACTACCTCCACTCTGTCTTTATTTATTTTTATTTTTAAATTTATCTTTATTGTTAAAAATATTACAAATCAACCAAAGACTTTGTATGCATATATGCATAACCCATTGACACAAACAGTATGGTGCTGAAGGCCTGGGGCAGGGGGCAGGGGTGGGCTGGAGGGGGTCAATAGAGAAAAATACTTTCAACAATAAAAAATTATTAAAAAAAGAGAAAGTATTACAGATGTCTCCTTTGTTTTGCTGTTGTTTTTCTTTCCCATTTACCCCCTCCTCCCCACCCCTCTCCCAAGCCTTCACCACACTGTTATCTGTGTCTATGGGTTATGCATATATGCATACAAGTTCCTGGGTTAATCTCTCCTCCCCCTCTCCCCCGCAACCCCCATTCTCCCTCTGAAGTTCATCAGTCTGTTCACTCTGGATCTATTTTGTTCATCAGTTTATTTTGTTCATTAGATTCCACATATGAGTGAGATCATGTGATACTTTTCTCTGATTGGCTTATTTCAAGTATCATAATAGTCATGCTCTTTGCCAAATGTCCATGACTGGCTTCTTGCTACTCACATATCAGCTTGACTGCTCACCTTTTCTTGTAGACCTTTTCCAACCATCTGATCTAAAGTAATAGTCATTCCTTATCACATTTCTCTATTTTATCCTCAGTATTCCCACTTAATAGTTTTCACTATTTTCCTTATATGTATCTATTTCCATCTGCTTCCCCAGTCTCCTCTATAAGAATGCAAACTCTATAAAAACAGAATCTATGATTGTGATGACACATAGTTGTTGGTTCTCAAACAGGCTCCCATACATGAAGGACAAGGAGAGATCAAAGGAGGCAGCCTGCTCCAGACTAGGTAGGTGTCAGTTTAATAAGCAAGGGAATGTATTTACAGGCTTGTCTTAGGCATCCACAGGCGAGCAGATCTCCACACCTGCTGCCGGAATCTTCAAAGTTTGTATAGAGGCCTTAACTCAGGTCAGCCATGTATTCAGAGGGTCTCACCAACACTTTATGGTCTCAAGTCTTCATGCTTGAAAAGAGTTCTCACTGTGAGAACAGTGGGAAGAACATACATTCCAAGGACAGGGGAAGGAGTGAGGACCTGGGTCCAGCTCATGGACCAACTGAGGGTGATGTCATTCTAGATGACCTCCTCCAACAACAGTAAGCACTATAAAGTATTTATTGTATGAAGATGAATAAGTGGTATAATAAATGGCAGCTGTTTTGCAGTACTGCACATAAGGACTCCCTTACTGTTAAGAAAACATAAAAGTCTTCATAAGTTTGTAAGTAACTTTGAGTAACAAGAAATGAGCTACCTTATTTTTTTTAATTTATTTTATTTTATTTTTTTACCGAGTCCATAAATTTTCACTGACCCCACATTGTTTCATAGATAAGAGGTGAGCTAGGAGCAAAATGCACCATTCTTCCACCCTTCCTTTGGTAGACCCTTTTCCCCAACAATTCTTAACAAGCTCTCATTATAGGAAAAAGTATCCCCATAATACCATATCAGCACAGATGTGGTTCTGCATTATCATAGAAATGTGTTCCTCACCTGAAATAATCATATTGGTCTAGAATTTAATTCTGAGGGAAGTGATTATCGTTTCTGCTTTGTTCTTTGCTATGTCCTCAGAATGCATCTCAGAAATGTGCATAATCCTGATATTAATGAGTTGTAATCAAATTGAGGAGAATAAGACATCCATGAAATGCCGGAGGACCATACAAAGGAAATATTGATACTTGAGAGGTGTTATATGGATAACAAGAGCTTGTGAGGTGGGAAGAAGACATGATGGGTTTGTTCTAGGGAAGTTGGGTAGACCTTGGTGAGAGCATTAAAGAAGGGGTAGGATTTGGTAAACAGAGGGACATGGTGCAGGTAATACAGATCAGGTAAAAGACACCAAACAAAGAAAGAAAGTGACTTATTCAGAGAACCATGAAGAGAAGGGCTGGACTTCGGGGTGTTACATGGTGAGTGTACCACATAATGAGATAAAGTGAACTCAAATGATGCAGAGTTAGAAAAATCAAGATAATTAACCAAACAAATTGAAAGTTGAGATTGCTGGGCAATATGAATTCATAATACTATAAATTATAGAGAAGTCCTAAATAAGAAAGTATTTTGAGAAAATAAAAAGTCTTTTAAGAAGCAAGAACTATGTAAATGTATCTAAGGTATCAATCAAAGGCATTATAAATATAATTTCAAAGGAAGATTCTAGGAATTATATAATGACTTTTAAAAGAGGTGGGAGCTCTTGCTGAATACCTCAGTGGATTGGAGCATTGGCCCCGTACACTAAAAGGTTGCGGAATTGATCCTGGTCAGGGCACATACCTAGGTTGCAGGTTTGATACCCGGTCAGGGTGCATATGGGAGGCAACTGATTGATATTTCTCTCTCTCTCACTCTCTCTCTCTCCTCCCCACCTCTCTCTATCTCCTTTACTCTCTAAAAATAAAAATAAAACATATCCTCGGGTGGGGATTTAAAAAAAAAAAAAAAAGAGGTGGGAAATGTTCTACTTTACCACCTCTGCTCACATCACAACTCTCCTCTAACAAATCCTAGCTCAGTGCCCACTTTCTCTACAAAGTCTTTGCTGACCAATTTAGTGGGAATTTTTTCTTCCCACTTAAGACTTCATATTTAGATTGTTGAGGATAAATGGTATTAACTCAAATAAATTAAAATAAAAACATGGCCCTTAACATTTGCTTAGAAATGGGCATTTGTTTTATTCTTTAGGTCTCAAAGGACACATTTAATTATTCCAGTTTAATACGTTTGTAATGTGTAGATGATTAGGTCTCTCAGGCTATAGTCTGATGTCAATGCCAAATAAATCCCCTTAGAATTATTTAAAATATTTGAACCATTCCCTACAAATGACATAAATATCATCAATGACCTGTTAATAGAAATAGTCTCCAAAACTATCAAGAAGGTAGGGTTTTATTTCTGGATCTATTAAAAAAAACAAAAACATCAGACAACCAACCAGGCTTCCTAAAACTCTTATCAGAGAAATTCAGGTGAGAAAGTACATATTTAAAATTAAAAAATATATATATTTTATTGATTTTTTTACAGAGAGGAAGGGAGATGGATAGAGAGTTAGAAACATTGATGAGAGAGAAACATCAATCAGCTGCCTCCTGCACACTCCCTACTGGGGATGTGCCCGCAACCAAGGTACATGCCCTTGACTGGAATCGAACCTGGGACCCTTCAGTCCGCAGGCCGACGCTCTATCCACTGAGCCAAACCAGTTAGGGCCATATTTAAAGTTTTTATTAACCTCTGAGAACATTTATTTCTTTTTAAGTTCTTTAAAGTTTTTTCTTTTTACAATTCTTATTTTTCAAGTTAAGTTCCTTAAAATCTTTCCTTTAACCTAAAGTCTATTGTTCTAGTCAAATTATTCTAACTCATTGGTATCACTTCTGAATTCAAGTAAATTTAATTTACTAAAAATAAATAAACATTAGTGAAGTTTTGTAAATCTCTTTGAATAATGTTTGTCATATAATTTACAATTAACAGAGTCAATGTGTTATTAACCTCTACAATGAAATGGTGTTTAAAATTTATGGGTTGGACATTCTCTAGGTATTAGGTTATATGAGGAAGGAATATAATTTTAAAACATTGTTTTAAACTCCTGAAGTAATTTTAGGGAACTTTCTAGTTTCTCTTTTGATTTTTAGAGAAATTAAATATCAATTTAAAACATAACTGTCTGATTAATTATAATCAATTAGGAAAACTAAAGGGAATAATACTATGTAATATTACTTCAAGCTGGTAAGTGTAAGGCATTCTATGAAAAAATTATTCAAATTATACTTCTATAGATTTCAAATGTTCATTTTAAAATATTGTTTCTAAAAGGATCAGTACCAAGTAGTCTGAGATTTACAAGTTAGTAATATTTTCAGGAAGCCAAAAGGAAAGAAATCTTTCTATAGCTCTCTAAAATGCTTTTCCTCTGTTCCTGGAACACAGAGAAGTTACGGTCAATGAATATCCAGAAAATTCAAAAAATAAATGATTATTAAATTAACTAAAATCAACAAAGGTAGGCTGAAATATAGCATTCCCCAATACATTAGAATTCCATCTTTAAGGAAAAATCTGAGGTAGATAATTCAAGATTTAATAAATAGACTGAAAGTTTAATAAATGTGAGCATCGTAGCATCTTACAAAGCATCTTAGAATAGCATGGATAAACACAACATTCAAAAGAGTAAAATGACACCCAAGAGTTATTGCTTTACACAGAGGTAAGTGGCCTTAAGAATGCATTGCCACAGATGTGAATATATTCCTGAATGGTTTGAGATATATGTAAGATTGTCAGTCAACTATTATGATTTATAACTGTGAGTAAATACCATTATCACAGGGATGGCACATCCTTGATACATCCAATGTGATGTTATTTACTATCTATATATATAAAAAGCCAGTGACTGGAACGCTGTAACAACTGGAACTACCAGTCACTATGACGCCCACTGCGGCCAGCAAACTGGCCCAATCGGTGGGGGGGATGGAGGGAGTAGGGGGGCCAGCCGGCCAACCTCCCGCAGCCCCTCCCCCCAGCTGCCCCGCCCTGATCAGCCTCTCCCACTCCGATTGGGGGCAGGGTGGCCAACTGCCTCTCCTCCATGGCCCTTCCCCCTGGCCAGCCCTGCCCCTAATTGGCCCGCTCCACCCCAATAGGCAGTGGGGCTGGCTGGCCAACCTCCCGTGGCCCCTCTCCCCAGCCGGCCCAGCCCTGATCACCCAATTGGAGCAGGCCAGCCGGCCAACCACCTGCCATCTCCTCCTCCTGTTCTTCCTCCAACAGGCCTGGCCCTGATCTGCTGATTGGGGTCAGGCCAGCTGGACCCCACCTGTGCATGAATTCATGCACTGGGCCTCTAGTAGAACTATAAAGGGCAGAAAATATTAGTTGGATCCCCAATAGTTATTGTGGACTTATCAAGTTATAAAACATAGTAGACCTAAGAGCATGTCATTTTTATCTATTTAAAATTTTTTTCTGATTATGAAAATAATGCTCACTGTAGAGAATTTGAAATAGAGAAAAATACAAAAAAAAAAAGTTATCTATAATTTCCATTGCACAGAGAAAGTTAATATTAAGATTTTGATGTGTTTCTGTGCTTCCTTTCCTTTACATTTATATATGAATATTTATTTAGAAAATTAGGGTTATTCTAAATATAAAACATTATATTTTTAATATATTTATATAATGTTTTATTTTCTTATTTTTATATAGTGTTTTATTATGTCTAGTTTACCATTACATTAAATATTCCAAGTAAACACCATTTTTAATGATTACACAATTTACTGACCAAATGTTTACCTACTAGGTGTTTTGAATTTTTCACTATTATAAATGAAATTACAATGAACATTATTATATGTAAATCTTTGTTTGAGGTTCTTATTACTTCTTTCTTCTGGATTCATGGTTACTAGTCATAAGGTATGAACATGCAAAAATTTTCTTAATCGATTGCCAAATTTATTTTCAATGATTGCACCAACTTATATTTCTGCTGGAATGCAATTAGGTTCCCATTTTAGTGTTTTAGAGAAGACTGTATATTATCATTTCTTTGCTATTATGATTGGCAAAATAAAAGCCCTCATAACTTTTTCAAATGATGTCTCTCTAATTAGTAAAGTCAAACATTTTTAATTTGTTAAAAATTGTATTTTTAATATTTTGCTAGTCCTGTCCTTTACCTATTTTTCTAACTTGTATAAGCTCTTTATATAATAAAACAATAGAAATATCATATTTATTGCAATAATTCCCCATTTTATGTTTGAAATTTGATTTTATTCATGTTTTGGACATGTAATTGCATTTACCAATTTTTATTCCTTTTGATTTCTCCAAATTCTTTTGATAGCATTTAAATTTCTTAACATTTCTTTATGCACATGCACACATGAATAACTTTATATTGCATGCATAGATGGTATTATAAGTAACCTGGAAGGTTGTTAATATAGCTTTTTAATTTTTTCCCCTCCTTTCTCTCTCTGTTCCCTACTTCCACCCCCATCATTCCTCCTCTCTCTAACGTCACCCCTTGATATAAATACTTTGTAAATAGCCATCCTTTGCCCCAAACAATTTTATTTTTAAATATATACTTAGCTAGCACAGGAGATAGTAAATTGTTAAGAATATGCAAATGAAAGTAACCTTTAAATCTTGTTTTCTTGTGGTAAAATATACATAAAATTTACCATTTTAACCATATTTAAATATATAGTTCAGTGGCATTAAGTACATTTATATTGTGGAACCATCATCACCATCCATCTCTAGAAATTTTCAACTTCCCAAACTGAAACTCAGTTCTCATCCTATCCTAATATATAAAAACCCTGAGTCCATCACATCCACCATGACTGAAGGCTCAACCAACCAGAAGAAGTTAGTCCTGCAGTCAGGGCTGGGTTGCCATAGCTTTTGATGCTGACTAGAATAGAAACTGACTAATCAGAACCAAATTGGCTGGCAGAGGAGGGCAGTTGGGGATGAGATCAGGCCTCCAGAGGAGGGCAGTTGGGGGTGAGATCAGCCGGCAGGGGAGGGCAGTTGGGGGTGATCAGGCCAATAAGGGAGAGTAGTTGGGGGGCAAGATCAGGCCAGCACGGGAGGGCAGTTGGGGGGGACCAGGCAAGCAAGGGAGGGCAGTTGGGGTGATCAGGCCAGCAGGGGAGGGCAGTTGGGGTTGAGATCAGGCCGGCAGGGGAGCACTTACCGTATTTTCTGGCGTATAAGACGACTGGGCGTATAGAAGATTTTCCTGGGTTAAAAAGTTGTCATATACACTGGAAAATACGGTAGGTGTTAATCAGGCTGGCAGGGGAGTGGTTAGGGAGTGATCAGGCTGGCAGCAGAAGTGGTTAGGGGCAATCAGGCAGGCAGGCAGAAGCCAGCAGTCCTGGATTGTGAGAGGGTTGTCTGACTGCCGGTTTAGGCCCTATCCCTGTGGAATTGGGCCTAAACCGGCAGTCAGACATCCTCCAAGGGGTCCCAGATTGGATAGGGTGCAGGCTGGGCTGAGAGACAACCCCCCCCACACATGAATTTTGTGCACTGTGCCTCTAGTACTAGTATAATAAAAGCCTAATATGCTAAGTGTCTGGCCATTTGTTCAACCATTCAACCAGTTGCTATGATGAAAACTGACCACCAGGGGTCAGATGCTCTGACTGGTAGGTTAGCTTGCTGCTGGGGTCCAGTGATCGGGACTGGGCAAGACAGGCTGGACATGCCCTGGAGCCCTCCTGCGGAGACCAGCTGGCTAACCTCCTGTGGTTTCTCCCTGGCTGGCCGGCCCCAATTGGGACTGGGCGACATGGGTCAGACATGCCTGGAGCCCTCCCACCGTCTCTCCCCAGCCCCTATCATGCACCAGTGGGGTCCCTTGGCCTAGCCTGCACCCTCTCACAATCCGGGACCCCTCAGGGGATGTCAGAGAGCCGGTTTCAGCCAGATCCTCAAAGGCCAGGCTGAGGGACCCCACTGGTGCATGAATCCATGCACTGGACCTATAGTTAAACAATAATACCCCATCCCCTCTCTCCCTGACAACCACCATTCTACTTTCTGTCTCTATGAATTTGACTACTTTAATTCATGTAAGTGAAATCATGCAATATTTATCCTTTTGTTTCTAGTTTATTTCACTTAGTGCAATGTCACCAAAGTTCATCTATCTTTTAACATGTGTCAGAATTTCATTCCTTTTTATGGCTGAATAATATTCCTTTGCATGTATATATCACATTTTGTTCAACCATTCATCCATCAATGGACATTTCAATTGGCTATTGTGAATAATGCTGCTCTATATGAAAATAGTGTTAATCAGGATATGTACGTCATTGAAATTATGTGGCAACACTAATACCAATTGCTGATATTTAAATTATGAATCAGCTTTACCTAAACTATATAGAAGAAACCATATAGAAAAAACATTTCTTCCAAGACCTCAAACATTATCTTTGTGCATCTAATCTGATGTTTTTCTTGAAAATGGGCTGGAAAAAAATGTTAAAGTAGCTAAAAAGGTAATAGCTTCAGGAAATTAAAACTTCCCCAGAATTGGTTCTGCACAAAAATCCATGTGAAAGCAATAAAGAAGATGCTTCTCGTCCTTCCGGGCTAGAAAGAGATAAATGATTGAACTGGGGATATTATGAGTTAGTGCCTCATTTCTCCACAATATTTTTTTCTCAACAGAGAGGTCAGGAATGGCTGGAGAAAATCATACCATGAACAATGAGTTTATCCTCACAGGATTTACAGATCACCCAGAGCTAAGACCCTTCTCTCTGTAGTGTTTTTTTGCCATCTGATCATCATGGTAAGGAATCTTAGCCTAATGATATTAATTTCAAAAGAGCATAGTCTTTACACACCAATGTACATCTTTCTGGGCAACCTCGCTCTTGTGGATTCTTGCTGTGCCTGTGCCATTACTCCTAAGATGTTAGGGAACTTATTTTCTGAGAACAGAATTGTTACCCTTTATGAATGAACTTTATTTTCTTTGCACTGTTGAAACAGCAAACTGCTTTCTTCTGGTGGCAATGGCCTATGATCGCTATGTGGCCATGTGCAGCCCACTGCAGTACCACAACATGATGTCCAAGAAACTCTGCATTCAGATGATCACAGGGGCCTACGTAGCTGGAAACATGCATTCCATGATTCATAGAGGGCTTCTATTCAGGTTAGCTTTCTGTGGATCTAACCACATCAACCACTTTTATTGTGATACTCTTCCTTTATACAGACTCTCCTGTGTTGACCCTTATGTCAATGAACTGGTGCTATTTGTCTTTTCAGGCTCAATTCAAGTCTTCACCACAGGTAGTGTCATAATATCTTACTCCACATTCTCTTTACTATTGTCAAAATGTCAAGAGGGAAGGGTTAAAGCTTTTTTTACCTGTGCATCCCACTTTCTGTCTGTTTCGTTATTCTACAGATCTCTTTTTTTTTTCATGCACATTAGACCAAATTTGCTTGAAGGAGACAAAGATATACAAGCTGCTATTTTGTTTACAATAGTAGTTCCATTACTAAATCTTTTTATTTATAGTCTGAGAAATAAGAAAATAACAAGTGTCTTGAGAAAAATTCTGAAGAAAAAAGGATCTCAAGAAAGTTTGAAAAAAAAAATGGTATCAATTGTAGCATAATGACAAGTGCAGAAAAAAACTTCCAGGTGCAATTGCACAGAGAAAATGCACAAGTTGTATATAAAATATTTTAAAGTATCATAATAAAATTAACGAAGCAGCAATGCATAAAGGAAAAAAAATACATGCTAAGGAGTAACTGTGCTAAATCTTAACTAAAAAATAACAAAAAACAAGAATCAAACTGAATTCATTCAAGAAACAACTTAGTATGTTGCCAAGCTCATAGAATGTGTCAGCATCAGGGACTTATCAGAATCCAGAAGAACAATAAAATGGAGAGAAAAAAATAAAAAAATTGTCAGACTAAAAAAAAAAAGAAATAAAAGCAATAAAACTAGTAATTGAAAATATAAAAAAGAATTCTAGCAAACATTTGTAGCCAACCCACATTAATATCTTGGAGCATGAACACTCCAAAATCGAGGGTTTACTGTACTTGTAATTTTAACCCCAGGCAAAGTACAAAACCTATACTCTTGATTATCGCATGAAAATTCACAAAAGGTCATCCAGGATTGCACAGAAGTGTTTAGTTTAGCTCATGCAGTGCAGAACATCAAAGTAGTTTTTTAAATTATTTTAATTTATCTTTATTGTTGAAGGTATTTCAGATGTCCTCCATTGACCCCCTCCTCCTCACTTGGACCCCCTCCCTAGGCCTTCACTGAACTATTGTCTGTGTCCATGGGTTATGCATATCTATAATAATAAAAGGGTAATATGCTAATTAGACCTGGTCGACTGGCCATCTTCTGGATGTCCGATTTCCTTCCGGACAAAGCCATGGTGGTGGAGGCCAAGGCAGAGGCAGTTAGGGGCAATCAGGCCAGGAGGGGAGAGCAGTTAGGGGTGAGATAAGGCTGGCAGGGGGTTAGAGGCGACCAGGCCTGCAGGGGAGGGCAGTTGGGAGTAAACTGGCCCACAGGGGAAGGCAATTGGGGGCTACCAGGCCTGCAGGGGAGGGCAGTTGGGGCATCCAGGCTGGCAGGGGAGGGCTGTTGGGGGCGACCAGGCCAGCAGGGGAGGGCCGTTGGGGGTGACCGGGCCAGTAGGGGAGGGTCATTGGGGGCAACTGGGCCAGCAGGCGAGGGCAGTTGGGGGCATTAGGCAGTCAGGCAAGTGAGTGGTTAGGAGCCAGTGGTCCTGGATTGTGAGAGGTATGTCTGACTGCCACTTTAATCCATGACCTAGAGGGTGCAGGTCGGGCTGAGGGACACCACCCACCCCCTGCCCTGTGCACAAATTTTGTGTACTGGGCCTCTAGTCTATACTAATAAAAGGGTAATATGCTAATTGGACTGGACATCTTCTGGACGTCCTTCCAGACAAAGCCACAGGGGTGGGACCCAGGCAGAGATGGTTAAGAGTGACCAGGCCAGCAGGGGAGGGCAGTTAGGGGCAATAAGGCCATGAGGGGAGGGCAGTTAGGGGCCGCAGGGATCGGGCCTAAACCAGCAGTTGGACATCCCTTGAGAGGTCTCAGATTGGAGAGGATACAGGCTGGTATGTGAATTTCGTGCACTGGACTTCTAGTATGCATATAAATTCTTTCGTTAATTTTTCCCTGTTTGCCACCCCGCCCCCGCTTCCCTCTGAGAATGGTCAATCTGTTGCAAGTTTCCATGTCTTAGGGTCTATTTTGTTTTTCAGTTTATTTGTTCATTAGATTCCACATATAAATAAGATCATGTGATATTTATCTTTCTCTGACCGGCTTATTTCGCTTAGCATAATCCTCTCTAAGTCCCTCCATGTTGTCTCAAAGGTAGCAGATCCTTTTTTTTTTACTGCTGCATAGTATTCATTGTGTAAATGTACCATATCTTTTTTATCCACTCACCTACTAACAGGCACTTGGGCAGCATAGTACTTTTAAAAAATTAATTTCCAAGATTTAAAAATCAGGAGAATATTTATAAAAGCAAGTTTTAAGTTCTCTTAAAAAGTAGGAAGATCTGGCAACAATTAGGTGTTTTGTTTTGTTTTTTAATGCCACCTTCCTGGCCCCTCTGAGCATTTAAACTTATGTGACAGAATACTGCCTCTCACCATTTTTCATTATCTCAATACTCAGTTGCAGTAAAAACATTTACTAAGTTGCCATTATAAACTAAAAAATAGGCTGATTTAAAAAATGTCTTACTGTCTCAGCTTACCTTTTATAGTGAAAATACTAAACAATGAAAGAAATGATCAAAATAGCCCAGAAGGAGGTAAATACATTAAGTTTTTAAAAGGAAAATCTTATACAGTAGACAATTGACTACTGAATGTCAGTTTTTTAAAAAACAGTATTAAAAAGCTATTTCAGTTTTACTGGGCAGGAGGTTTAGGTATGAACTTCATACAAATATGGTGGGACAATAGTTAATATAATTTATCTTAAACAAATGTTATCATTTTATTAACTATGAACTTACTAGTACTATTTTACCCAGTTTAAATTATCTTCATCTCTTTATATTATAATTTTATGTTTTGTTTTTCTTGGTGAATTAATTCAATCCCAGGAGACAGAGAACAAAACTAGTCAGTCCTATTTACAGTATTAACAAAAAAGGCAATGCTTTTTCCATACAGAAACAAAAGCCAAATCCTAATGTGGGAAAGAGTGTATTATCAAATTAATATGTTAGTTTTGAAGAAATGCTACTATTATATAATGATATTACTTACATATATTTTTCCTTTAGTACTTCCTTTAGAAGATAAGGATAAAAGAAGATGTATGAAATAAAGGAAAATTGACCAAGATAAAAATCCAAAACTTTCTATGAAGAGAAAAAACATTCTGGGAATTTAAAAACAAAAAACAGGATATCATGCAGATATATGTACCTGTGTTGAACTAGTTCCTCATAAAACCAGAGAGGGAACATGAGAAAAGAACCCCCTTTGGTTGTGACATCCTGATAGGGCAGGTTAGGACATCTAAGTACAGGTACCTGCATTTACTGGTATGGCATCTACATGTAGGGGTAGGAGAGAGATGTTGGGCATGTTTACAATAAATCTGGAACATAAATGAGTTACTTGAGATTACAACAGGATAAAAAATAAAAATAAAAAAAACAGGACAAAATTGATCTATTCATCCCTGGAAGACAATTATATTTAGACTAGCTCAAAGTATTGTAATTTGAAGGGCCCCAACTATTCTCCTGGTCAAAATATTTCTTCATCTCTATAGCAACGACATATTCCATCATTAGAATGTTGAAACAAACATGTTGAATAGATTTTATTTTTCTTGCCAAATTAGCAAGAGCATGATTGATGACTAAGTGTATTATTCATGGACTAAAAAAGGAAATGTGTTACTCTTCCATATTAAAGAAAATGATTTGTGTTGCTGTGCTTTGAGTGGCAGCCCATGTTCCACATGACTCTTGTGAGGGTAGGGGTCCGATGTGCATACCCAGGGTTTATTGCAATTCCTGACACCAGCTGAGATGCTCAAACCATATGCTGAGAAAGAAAGAAGGGAGAAGAGCAAGAAAAAAAAAAAAAAGATTAAGGACTTAAAAGTCCAGGTGTTAAAACAGAAACAACTTACTTGGAAGGTATGACTCCTTATCTCAGTAGCACAAATCAATTCAATAGCTGTTTTGCCAGCTATTCACAGGAAGTAGCCCAGAGGAATGAGGCACAAATCTAGGAAGCCATTACTCTCACACACACCAAAGGCCAGATAATGCCCTAAATGTGAATCTAGAAATCTAGGGGCAGACTGAGAATCTTGAGCTATACAGGAAGAAGCAGAACTAAAAGTGGGAGGGCCCCAACACAAGTTATCTGCTCAGTTTTATGTTGACTAAACTAGGAGTGTGACTCTCCAAAGAATGTATCACCTGAGCACTCCCTTAGTCTTACACGGGGACAAGAAACAAATGTGAAGACTGAAATTTCTCATGACAAGAACTCTTGCAGAAGCAAGCTCTGAGCACCAAAGAGATGAAATCTTTGGCATAACTTCCTCATTCACCTGAGGGCTGTCCTCCTTTGTAACACTCTTCACTGTGTACCCCTCATCCCCTCCTGCAAAGCGAGTCAACTTTTTTCCTGTCATTCCAGGAAAGTATGTACTGGGTTTTGTTCCTCCTAGTGTAAGAAATGACATGGGGTAACACAGTAAAAAGAATTGCATAAGCTTCTTAGAAATTAATTTAATATAAGATATTAAAAAGAAAAGAAAATTGTATAGGATATTTATAGTGCATGCAATATAATTGGCATAGTGAACTAAACGGAGCTTCATTCACCACAGTGTTCCTCACTCTCATAATTGTTGTTTATTTAACTTTATATTTAAACATGAAGTCCTTGTATATAGGAAAATACTAATTTTTTCAGCTAGATTACTCTTCTCCTGAGGAAATACACATCAAGAAAATAACTTACTTCTTTGAAGCTCAAAATATATTAGAGATGTGTATATGCATGTATTTGCATCTGAAAAATAAGTATTGTGGGTAATCAGACTTAAAAGATTAGCTCATACAGCCAACAAAATACTCAATGGGCAAATCTAAAACCATTTTCCCTAAGAACAGGAACAAGACAGGGATGTCTGCTTTCACCACTCTTGTTCAACATAGTTCTGGAAGTCCTAGGGATCAGACAAGAAGAAGAAATAGAAGGCATCCAAACCGGAAATGAGGAAGTAGAACTCTCATTATTCACAGATGACATGATATTGTACATAGAAAACCCTAAAGGCTCCATAAAAAAAACTACTAGATTTAATAAATGAATTCAGAAAAATAGCAGGATACAAAATTAACACCCAAAATCCATAGCATTTTTATACACCAATAGTGAACTCTCAGAAAGATAAACTCAAAAAACAATTTCACTTACCATTGCAGTAAAAAAATTAAGATACTTAGAAATAAACTTAACCAAGGGGGTAAAAGACTTATACTCAGAAAACTATAGGATGTTGAAAAAAGAGATAGAGGAGGATATAAACAAGTGGAAAATTATACCATACTCATGGATTGGTAGAATCAACATCATTAAAATGTCCATACTACACAAAGCAATCTATAGATTCAATGCAATCGCTATTAAAATAGCAATGGCATATTTCACAGACCAACAAACACTCCAAAAATTTATATGGAACCAAAAATACCCTGAATAGCTGCAGCAATCTTGAGAAAGAAGAACAAAGTTGGAGGAATCACAATACCAGATATCATGTTATACTACAAAGCCACTATACTAAAAAGAGCCTGGTATGCCACAAGAACAGGCATATAGATCAATGGAACAGAACTGAGAACCCAGAAATCGACCCAAGCCCCTATGCTCAATTAATACTTGACATAGGAGGCAAAAGCATACATTGGAGCAGAGACAGTCTCTTCAATAAATTGTGTTGGAAAAATTGGACAGGTACATGGAAAAAATAAAACTAGACACCAATTTACACCATTCATAAGAATAAACTAAAAAATGGATAAAAGACTTAAATGTAATATGTGAAACCATAAAGGTCTTAGGAAAACCATAGGCACCAAAATTTCAGACATCTCTCGTAACAATATGTTTATTAATACATCTCCTAGGACAATGAAACTAAGGAGAAAATAAACAAATGGGAATACATCAAAATAAAAAGCTTCTTCACTGCAAAAGAAACTATCATCAAAATAACAAGAGAGCCCACTACATGAGAGAAAATATTTGCCAATGATACATCTGATAAAGGGTTATATCCAAAGTATATAGGGAACTCATACAACTTAACAAAAGGAAGACAGACAACCCAATTAAAAAAATGGGCAAAGGACCTAAATAGACACCTCTCCAAAGTGGACATACAGAAAGTCAAGAGACATTATGAAAAAATGCTCAGTCACTAATCATCTGAGAGATGCAAATCAAAACAACAATGAGATATCACCTCACACCTGTCAGAATGGCTATCATCAACAAATCAGCCAACAAGTGTTGGCGAGGTGTTGGAGAAAGGGGAACACCAGTACATTGCAGGTGGGAATGCAGACTGGTGCAGCCACTAAGGAAAACAGTATGGGTTTCTTAAAAAAATTAAAAATAGAACTCCCATTTGACCCAGTCATCCCACTTCTAGGAATATATCCTAAAAAATCTGAAACACTCATCAGAAAGAATATCTGCATCCCTATGATCATAGCAGCGCAATTTACAATAACTAAGACTTGGAAACAGCCTAAGTGCCCATCAGCAGATGAGTGGATAAAAAAAACCATGGTACATTTACACAGTGGGGGGAAAAAAAAATCCCAAGAAACTAGAAATACCAATCAGAAAGGATATATGCACCCCTATGTTCATAGCAGCACAATTCACCATAGCTAAGATTTGGAAACAGCCTAAGTGCCCATCAGCAGATGAGTGGATTAAAAAACTGTGGTACATCTACACAATGGAATACTACGCTGTGGTAAAAAAGGAGTTCTTACCATTTGCAACAGCATGGATGGAACTGGAGAGCATTATGCTAAGTGAAATAAGCCAGTCAGAGAAAGATAAATATCACATGATCTCACTCATTTATGGAATACTAGAGGCCCGGTGCATGAAATTCGTGCACGGAGGGGGTTGTCCCTCAGCCCAGCCTGTACCCTCTCCAATCTGGGATGTACCCTCTCCTCGAGGGATGTACCCTCTCCTCAAGGGATGTACCCTCTCCTCAAGGGATGTACCCTCTCCTCGAGGGATGTCCGACTGCCCGTTTAGGCCCGATCCCAGTGGGATCGGGCCTAAACGGGCAGTCGGACATCCCTCTCACAATCCAGGACTGCTGGCTCCCAACTGCTTGCCTGCCTGCCTTCCTGATTGCCCCTAACCGCTTTGCCTGCCAGCCTGATCACCCCTTAACCACTCCGCTGCCAGCCTGTTTGCCCCCAACATCCCTCCTCTGCCGGCCTGGTCACCCCTAACTGCCCTCTCCTGCAGGGTTGATAGCCTCCAACTGCCCTCCCTTGCAGGCCTGGTCCCTCTCAACTGCCCTCCCTTGCAGGCCTGGTGCCTCCCAACTGTCCTCTCCTGCTGGTCATCTTGTGGTGGCCATCTTGTGTCCACATGGGGGCAGGATCTTTGACCACATGGGGGCAGCTATATTGTGTGTTGCAGTGATGATCAATCTGCATATTACTCTTTTATTAGATAGGATAGAGGCCTGGTACAGGGGTGGGGGCCAGCTGGTTTGCCCTGAAGGGTGTCCCAGATCAGGTGGGGGTTCCATTGGGGTGTGGGGAGGCCTGAGCAAGGGGCCTGTGGTGGTTTGCAGGCCAGCCACGCCCCCTGGCAACCCAAGCAGAGGCCCTGGTATCTGGAATTTATTTTCCTTCTACAATTGAAACTTTGTAGCCTGGAGCGGAGCCAAGCCTCGGGCTCCCTCTGAGGCCGGCAGCCATTTGTGTTGGGGTTATAATTGAAACTTTGTTGCCTTAAGCGGGTGGGCCCGGCCAGGGTGTGCAGAAAGCTTTGCTTCCCCTGTTGCTGGCGGCAACCCTGGCCTACTACTCCTTTTTTACCACAGCGTAGTATTCCATTGTGTAGATGTACCATTCTGCCGCCATTTGTTTGAATTTGTTTACCTTCTATAATTGAAACTTTGTAGCTTGAGTGGAGGCTTAGGCCTGGCCAGGGCAGGCGGAAAGCTTGGCTTCCTCTGTTACCTAGGAAACCTTGCTCTCTGTGGCTGTAGCCATCTTGGTTTGGGTTAATTTGCATACTCGCTCTGATTGGATGGTGGGCGTGGCTTGTGGGCATGGCTTGTGGGTGTGTCGGAGGTATGGTCAATTTGCATATTTGTCTATTATTAGATAGGATAATGAACAACATAAACTGATGAACAAAAACAGATCCAGAGACAGAGAAACATTGATCAGAATGTCAAACTTCAGAGGGAAGGTAGGGGAGGGTGGAGGTTAAGGGGGAGCTATCAACCAAAGGACTTTTATGCATGCATATAAGCTTAACCAATGGACACAGACAACAGGGGGGTGAGGGCTTGAGGGGGGGGTTGAGGGGTAATGGGGGGATAAGGACACATATGTAATACCTTAATCAATAAAGAAATTAAAAAAAAAAGAAATGTTACTATTTGCAACAGCATGGATGGACCTGGAGAGTATTATGCTGAGTGAAAGAAGCCAGTCAGAGAAAGATAAGTATCACATGATCTCACTCATATGTGGAATCTAATGAACCAAATCAACTGATGATTAATAATAGACCTAGAGTCATAGAAGCATGAACAGACTGTTAAACCTCAGAGGGAAGGCAGAGGAGGGTAGGTGGGAAGAGATCAACCAATAAACTTGTATGCATATATGCATAACCCGTAGACACAGACAATGGGGTGGTGAGGGCCTTGGGGGGGTGGGGAGGGAAAAATGGGAGCAGGCTGCAAGAGGTTAATGGGGAAAAAGAGGACTTATCTAATACTTTCAACAATAAAGATTAAAAAAATCATAGAGGACAAAAACTCAGTTACATAATCTAAATATATTTATCATGAACCATTCAATTAATACTTACTGAGCATTTTATTATATACAAAGCACTGGCTAAGCACTGTGTACTATGATGGAAGCCAGATTTCTGCTCTCAGGAGTATTAAGTAGCCCAGTGGAAGAAGATATTAAACAAAAATCATAAGATTTAATAATGTTTAACTAGACTTAAATGTAATTCATCTAATTATCTCAGTTAAATTTTATCAGAAGTTCCATATTCCAAATTGAGATGTTAGACCCCTGTGCAGGATCTTGTCTAAAAATGGATCTTGTGGTTTTAGCTCATCATTCTCTTCAAGGGGCACCTCGGGGATTTATCAGAGTTTGGGGAATTAGGAGACAGACATTCTCTGGAGAGATATACTGAAGGCTCTGGGCTTTTCCCAAGGCCCAGCCACTGTGATGAGGAGGGGCCTTGCCTCTTCCTTACTTTACTAAGACAGGTGAGAGAGGTTTTACTCAGAGAGCTTGACATGTGACCCTGGAGTTTGAGAATCCCATGGAAGAAAATCTAACTCACTTTTGAAATGTCTGTAGATGAAAGGACTTAGATGGGTCTGAAACAGAGAACCAGTGATACCCCAGGGTGAGTTGGGAGAAACCCACATTCTTACTGTCCAGGTATCTATTAGCTATTCTTGTTTCTTGGGGGGCTAAATGTCTTTCCCATAGAAGGAGTCAATCACGGTCCCTGTAAAAGAGAACTCCTGAACACCCTGAGGGTAATATGATCTTAAAACAGAGGAAATGGCCTGCCAGGAACCCAAGGTTTTGAGAGGAATGGTAAGCAACAGGTGAAGGAGAGACATTGATTTCACTTGTTAAAAGAACTTCAGTCTAAAGGTCTGTAGAGAGAAGGTCTCTAAAAGACTCCCCAAAGTGGCCCTTAAAAAAGTCTCTGTAATTGAGCTTGGGCCTTCTGTAGCCTCAAGGTGAGACGACAACTGTACCAGATACATAAATAAAACTGCTTTCCCTTAATCTACTCTTCCCAGAATTTGACCATAGAGGGGTCAGAAACAGTAACTGTTCGTGTAGAAGAAAGTGACTGAGGAGAGAAGAAGCTGACCAAGTCCCCTCCCCTTTTGTAGGCCTCCCAGCTAGAGGCAAGCCTACACCAAGAGAGGAGGGACTTTTAACTTCGGTGTTTTAGTTTTAATATTCCACTAACTGGCCTGAGAGTGGTTGTTAGACTGGACTAAACTTTTTCACATTCCCCTCAAAGAAGACAACTTCATTAATTATGAAGTGACCCCAAAACTTACCTTAGATTTTTTAAAATTTGGGAAGACAGGATCCATGGAGTTTAAAAGGAGTGATGACAAATAGAGTCACTCTCAACCAAATACAGTCACTCCCAACCTTGGACTTTACTGCCTACCATACTCAAGAACTTCAGAGTTGCAGTGAAAACATATGAGGGAGAAATAACCCAAGAAAGATGATGAGGGGAAACTTTGCTAAGGAAGTACATGTTAAACTTTGATTATAACAATAAATAGCAATTAGCCAAGTAAATAAGTAGGGAGAGAAGTAGAGTGGTGGGTAAGGAGAAAACCTTTTGAAAGCCTGTGATAGACAAGAGCATTGTTCTAGAGACTATGACTGTATCATAAATGACTCTAAAATGTAGTGGCATAAGACAACGATCTTTTACAGTTCTGTAGGCTGATTTGGCTCAACAGGGTGCTTCTTGACTGGAGTCTCATAGGGTTATAGTAGGTATTGGCTGGGTCAGAGTCACCTGCAGGCTCAGTGGAGCTGGACATCCAAGAAGGTAAACACACGTGGCTGGAAGAGGATCTTGGCTGTCAACTGGGAGCTTAGCTTGGGATTTTGACTGTAGCACCTACAAAGGGCCTCTCCATGTGGCATGGGCTTCCCAGCATGGCAGCTGGGTTATGAGACAGAGCATCTCACAAACCAAGTGTCCAAGAGAACCAATCTGAAGTCAAATATAGCCCTATGTGACCTCATAGTATCACTTCAACCAAACTTGAATGGTCAAAGCAATCACAAGCCAGCCTAGATTCAAAGGAAGAGAAAAAAGAATCCCCTTTCAATGAGAGGATGATCAAAGAATTATAGGGCCATGTTTTTAAACTGCCATAGCATGGCCCACTGGTAAACTCAAAGGCTAGTGTGTCTAAAGTACAGAAACTGCTGGTGAGGGTGTCAGGCCACTTAAAGAGCTTGCAAACTATTCTAAGAGTAATGGAACAAAATTAAAACATAGTTGATAAGTAATTATCAAGAATAATGTAGGAGGTCATTGAACCAGGAATACCATTTTATTCAAAAGAAATAAATTGTTTGTTAAACACCTACTATTAATCAAGGTAAACACTATTTCAGTAATCAAGAGAGAATTGCACAATACTGAGGTGAGTTCTTTGGGAACAGGGCCTGATTGAAAATGTATCATCAAATTTCCTGTTGATGAAAAGTTATTTCTTAATGAATATGCCTTTGAAATAAGAGGCACTTTCATTTTTATATCCTTTAAAGTACTCATGCTTCCCTCCATTTACTGGTATTAAACTTGTAACTTTATCTAATAACACCCTGATTTCATTGTAGAACTTTACTGTATAAATACCTAGTATAGATAGGGATATATTGACTTCATCAAACTTTTCCAATAGTGCTATACTGTATTTACTTCTGAATATAACAGGTCAACAACAAAAAAAATTTAAACATTTTCTAGTATAGCACTTATGAAATATGCAAAAATCACAAAAAACTAAGTGATTGAGTTAAATTGTACTTGTGGCATCACAACTGACAAAGAACTGAATCCAATTCCTCTTCCAGCTTAGGGGGAGGAAAACTACATCTACACATCTCAAAGTTACCTGGAAGAACCCCCTAGGGAGCTTTCCCTCCAGTGTTAAACTTGAGTTACTGTCAATTCTAATTCTTTCCTAGACAGTCTAGTTTCAAGTATATGATTTACAATGGAGCTTTCTAATAATTTCAATAATTAACATTCAGAAACCTCTCTCTCATTTCCTGAGACTACTCTTTGCAAGGCAATGTGGGAGATGTCAGGAGATACAAAGATTAGATAGGCAATACATTCCAGTAGGGAAGATGATATGCATTCTAGTTAGTGTTACAGAAGGTAGAAAGTGACAAAAGCAACAAAAGGTTACCCAACATGCTAAAAGGAATTCAAAGGGATAAGACACTTGAGGTGAGCTTTAAATTATTCTATTTGGTAAAGAAGTAGTTGTACTTTTGAAACTAATTTCAGTGAAGTGGTATGGACAGTATTTGAATATGTGGAAAACAGTATTCCAGTAATAAACACATGGTAACGAAAAGCATGAATCTAAGAAAGTGCAAATGATACAATTAACAGTGAGTTTGACTAAAGTAAAAGGAGAGGAACAGAAAATGTTGCAAAGATAGAACTAGCTAATGCTAGAGCTTGGGTGTGAGACTTAGTCTAGACTATTCTAAATTTCTTTTATAAGCAATGGATAGTCATTGAAAGTTTTTGAGTGAAAGGTTGATGTGATCAAATCTATGGTTTTGCAAATCAGATAGGCAGAATGTATAAAATGGATTACAAGTGAAAGAACTGGTGACAAAGAGTCCAGCAAAGAATCTACAGTCATTATCCTGTAGCCTGAACCAGTACAAAATGAGGGTTTTAGTGAGATAGACATTATGGTACTAGAGGCAAGCCTACACCAAATCTTGATAAGGTATCCTAATATATAAAAACCCTGGGTCCGTTACATCCACAACGACCAGGAGGCTTGACCAACCAGAAATCAGTCCTGTAGTCAGCGCTGGGTTGCCATGCTGACCCAGTGCTGACTGCTATGGCTGCAGGCATGGTGACCCAGCACTGACTGCTGAGGGGGCTGCGAATCAGGCCGGGAGAGAGGCCTGAAGAGAGAAGCAGGATCTGATCTGTAGCCTCTCTGGCAGCTGTTGATCAGCACTTACCTCTCTCTTTCTCTCTGGGCCTGGCCAGCAGCTGCGCCTCCATTTCTCTCCAGGCCTCCACCGGGGCTGCTGATCAGCCCCGCCTTTCTGATCAGGCCCCAATGATAGGCCCAGAGATGCTGATTGGCATAGAAACCAACCAATCAGAACCAAATCTGGGGCAACTGTGAGGAGCCAATGGCTGTCTAGGAGGTGAAGCTTTTGACGCTGACTGGCATAGAAACAAACCAATCAGAACCAAATTGGCTGGCAGAGGGCAGTTGGGGGTGAGATCAGGCCGGCAGGGGAGGACAGTTAGGGGTGATCAGGCAAGCAGAGGCAGTTAGGGGCAAGATCAGACCAGCAGGGGAGGGCAGTTGGGGGGACCAGGCCTGCAGGGGAAGGCAGTTGGAGGGGGACCAGGCTTGCAGGGGAGGGCAGTTGGGGGTGACCAGGCCGGCAGGGGAGGGCAGTTGGGGGCCATCAGGCCAGCAGGGGAGGGAAGTTGGGGGCAAGATCAGGCTGGCAGGGGAGGGCAATTGGGGGTGAGATCAGGCCAGCAGGGGAGGGCAGTTGGGGACGATTAGGCTGGCAGGGGAGCAGTTAGGTGTTAATCAGGCTGGCAGGGGAGCAGTTCGGGGGTAATCAGGCTGGCAGGCAGAAGTGGTTAGGGGCAATCAGGCAGGCAGGCAGGCGAGCAGTTAGGAGCCAGCAGACTTGGATTGTGGGATGGGGCCTAAACTGGCTACCGGACATCCCCTGAGGGGGTCCCAGATTGGAGAGGGTGCAGGCTGGGCTGAGGGACCCCCCCCCCACCAGTGCACGAATTTCATGCACCGGGCCTCTAGTTGAATATATAAGGCAAAGGGCCAGGAGGAGTCAAAGATGATGTCACCATTGAAAGTCTAGCTGATGGGAGAAACATAAAGAAAATGGGGATTGGAGAAATTATGAGAAGATGTGGCCATATCATGTTTGGGTATCATGGGAATATTCAAAAGGAGCTGTTTTTAAGGCAGTTAGAAACTTAGTTATTAAGTTTAGAAGAGAAGGCAGGGATGGGGATTTGAAATCATCTGCAGATTAATAACAGCATTTATTGAAAGCTTAAGTTGTGCTGAACACGGTGCTAAGTACTTTACATGCATTATCTTATTTAAGCCTCACAGCAAACAAGTGAACATTATATCCCACTGAAACCTAAAGAAGTGATGTAACTTGCCCAAAGTTTCTAAACCAGTAAAAGGAAGAGCTGGGGTTACAAACAAGGTATGTCTAAATCTAGAGCAGATCTGTTGATGTGAAAATCATTGATTAGAGAGTAGCTCTGCTTTTTCACCTAGAATGCTATCTAGTCCATGGATGGTGCCCATACCTCCCTTCAGTGATGGAGGAGAGGAAGAGGTCACAGCACCCTCCACCCAAAGATTCAGTTTTCTCCTTCCTTCCCTTCCTCCAGTCATCTTATTTCAAACTAGAGGCCCGGTGCATGAAATTCGTGCACTCAGGAGGGGTCCCTCAATCTGGCCTGCGCCCTCTCACAGTCCAGGAGCCCTTTGGGGATATCCAATTGCTGGCTTAGGCCCACTGCTTGTGGCTCCCACCACTGCTGCTGCACTCACCAGCTGTGAGCCTGGCTTCTGGCTGAGTGGCACTCCCCCTGTGGGAGTGCACTGACTACCAGGGGGCAGCTCCTGCGTTGAGCGTCTGCCCCCTGGTGGTCAGTGCACATCATGGCAATCGGTCGTTCGCAGTTCGGTTGTTTTGCATATTAGCTTTTTATTATATAGGAAGGATGGGGAGGGAAGGGAAGCACTGTCTGGGGTGATGGTTCGGTAGTTAGAATAAAATTGGATTTGGCTGCCTCCAAATGAGTCCTGAAAGGGGTTTTAGTCTCATGTGTTAGAATTCACTCTAGAATTTTTTTAAAGATAACTTTTTATCTTTCATATCTTTGAATCCTCCAGAGCAACAAAAGTGCCGCTATACAACTTATAGCTCATGAATACCCAATGGTTGAACTTATGGTGTGCATCCCTGAAATCTGCTGCCACAGACTCACAGATACAGAGAACAAACTGATGGTTGCCCGGGGGTGTGGGGGGGGTGTGGGGTGGCTGAGTGAAAAAGGGGAAGGGGAATGAGAAGTACAAATTTCCAGTTATAAAATAAATAAGTCATGGGGATATAATGGACAGCACAGGGAATATAGTCAATAATATTGTAATAACTAGAGGCATGGTGCAGGAAAATTCATGTGTGTGTGGGGGTGTCCCTCAGCCTGGCCTGTGCCATCTCGCAGTCCAGGACCCCTCGGAGGATGTCTGACGGCTTAGGCTCGCTCCCCAGGGGATCAGGCCTAAGTTGGCAGTCAGACATCCCTCTGGCAGCCCGAGAGTCCTCAGGGGATGTCCAACTAACAGCTTAGTCGGATATCCTTAGCGCTGCTGCAGAGGCAGGATAGGCTCCCGCCACCACCGCTGTGCTGGCCAGCCATAAGCCAACTTCTGGCTGAGTGGCGCTCCCCCTATGGAAGCGCACTGACCACCAGGGGGAAGCTCCTGCATTGAGCGTCTGCTCCCTGGTGGCCAGTGTGCATCATAGCAACCGGTTGTTCCCAGTCATTCAGCCATTAGGGCCAATTTGCCTATTACCCTTTTATTAGATAGGATTGTGTATGGTGACAGATGGTTACTAGACTTATCACAGTGATCACATCGTAAGTTATATATAAACTAGAGGCCCGGTGCACGAAATTCATGCACGGTGTGTCTGTGTGTGTGTGTGTGTGTGTGTGTGTGTGTGTCCCTCAGCCCAGCCTGCACCCTCTCCAACTCTGGACCCCTCGAGGGATGTCCGACTGCCCGTTTAGGACTGACTGCTGGCTCCCAACTGCTTGCCTGCCTGCCTGCCTGATTGCCTCTAACTGCCCTCCCCTGCAGGCCTGGTCACCCCTAACTGGCTTCCCCTGCAGACCTGGTCCCCCCGAACTGCCCTCCCTTGCAGGCCTGGTCCCTCCCAACTGCCCTCCCCTGCAGGCCCAGTCCCCCCTCAACTGCCCTCCCCTGAAGGCCTGGTCCCCCCCAACTGCCCTTACTGTAAGCCTTGTCCCTCCCAACTGCCCTCCCCTGCAGGCCTGGTCCCCCCACAACTGCCCTCCCCTGCAGGCCTGGTTGCTCCCAACTGCCCTCTCCTGCAGGTTTGGTCCTGCCCAACTATCCTCCCCTTCAGGCCTGGTTGTCCCCAACTGCCCTCCTTTGCTAGCCTGGTCACCCCTTAACTGCCCTCCCTTGCAGGCCTGGTCCCTCCCAACTGCCCTCCCCTGCTGGCCTGATTGCCCACAACTGCCCTCCCCTGCCAGCCATCTTGTTTCCACATAGGGGCAGCCATCTTTGACCACATGGGGGTGGCCATCTTGTGTTGGAGTGATGGTCAATTTGCATATTACTCTTTTATTAGATAGGATGTTGAGTCACTATGTTGTACACCTGAAACTACTATTTTATGTCAACTATAATTTCTAAAAATTAACCATCCAAATCAAATTGCATGTGGAAGTAGTTGATTTCAGGAACCTGAGAACAAGCCACAGGAATCCAGGTTCCTCCCCTCCCCTCAATGGAGCTGAATCCAATTAAAACAGGATAAAGACAGATTTTTGATGCAGCTCATCTTGAATAATCAAGTGATACTTAGCAAAACTATCAAAAGACCCAAAATCCCACATTTGTACGGTCCTGTTTGAGAAAAAGGATAAAAACACAAGCTTTAAAAAAAGATAAAAGCACAACCTTTAGCAAGTTTGACTAAAAATCCCATGTAATTAAGCTGTCTGTTTTGAAATGAACCTTAAGTAGAAACTAGACTCACCCGATAATGTAGCACCAGCCCCGGCTCTAATCCCTGTGGGTGTGTAGCCACATGACAAGCCACCACAGCTCCAATCCCTGCATTTACTAGAGCCTGACCACACAGGCCAGGCAAAGGTGAGCTCCTCCCTGTGTGCTGTCTTAGCGTCTGAATTATAAAACCCAGCATTTATTGAGCTCTTCCGTTTCAGGATCTGTGTACCTTCTTATTTAACCCTCACAATAACCTATCAAGGCAGATACTGTTTATCTCATTTTCTATGTCCATTCTCAGGAAATTTCTGGCTTGTGTAGAGGTTTATGTCAATCACTTATGCATCTGTCCTTACTGGTTCTAACCAAAAGAGTAGGAATGCAATGAACTGATAAGCAGTCAGGGATCAACGTTTTCATGTACTTTATGGAGGCTAATCACACCAGCTATAGGGTCCCTGCAAGTGCTGGATTAGGGAAAGTAATTTGGAATTGAAGCCAAAACAAACAAGGCTTCCTATTCCCTCCTGCCAAATCTGAACCTTCAGACCAGCTACTAGAGTGTACTGGGTCTCCAGGTAGACTCTTCAACACATCTCCAGCCAGCAGGGTGTGATGGATGGGGCCGACTCACACAACCAGTCATCAGCAGGAGAGAGTGCTGGGAAGCACAGGAGAGACATGGCTCCTAGAAAGCAGGCACTGTGCTGGGTCTATCTACTTGACAGAGCCCACTGTCTCCCTCTAACAATCTGCCTGGGAGAGAAACTATAAAGCAATTCTGATTTTAAACATAGCTTTCATGCATATTTTTCAAACATAACTATCCCACTGGCATCATTTAGATAGGTTTAAAAAATTGCAGTGATCTGGCCACACCCCAGACCAACAAGATCAGAATCTCTAGAGCACAAGTATTTTTAAACATTCTCCAGGCAACTGCAATGTGTGGCCTAGGCTGAGAACCACAGCTTCCTAGGCTTGGTAACCTATTCCCTCTTTATGCCTCCAGTCATAAGTAGTATTTTTTGAGTGGCTACTTTTTGAGCTATCGACAAAATCCTCATCGTAACTCAAGAGGCAGATATGATAGCACTTCACAGATGGGAAGAGTGGGGCTCAGAAAAGCTAAGTGACAGACCTGGGATTGCAAATTTAGTATTGTCTCCTGAGCTGGATACTTAACCACTATACACTTTTTTGTCACTTTTTGTGGATGCCCTGATCCCAGCAATCTCTCCAATCAGATCATACAATTTCTCCTTTTGTAGGGAGGAGCAAGTGAGATTGGGAGAAACTGGAACAGTTTATTCCAATACTCCCTCATTACAGAATACACTCTTTTTGTGGAAGTTAGAATTCTAGATTCTACTAGCAATTTTGGAAAATGTGTGGTAGGGAGTAATAATCAATAGTCAGAGATGGTTACAATTGTCAAGCAGCTAACACCAAACAGCACAATCTTTTAACAGAATTGCTTTATAGTTTTCAACAGCCATTCTTGATATCTTGAGACTGAAAGTAAGAAAAGTAGATAGCACATATGAAGATAAGGCTAAAAATCCTGAAGAAAGAGGCCAAGGGAGATTATGAGGATAAAAGAATCAAAGTCCCTTGTGATCTACCAATGACCTTACAAGCTGAGTTGAGAAAACCAAGTACAGAAGCCTAGAAGACTGGGAGGGGCTGAAAGGCTGCGAAGAGGTAAGGTAAAGTTCACATTCTGAGGGAGAGTCAGAAGAGGAAAGGTCATGCATTATCCAATAACTCAGATATTTTAAAAACAAGATCAAGAGACAAAACAAGATCTTTCTCTCATTTCATATTTTTAAACTCAGCAAAAATAAACATATAAATTGGATCTCGCTTTATACGGTAACTTCTATGTTGCAAACAATCATTCTAATTTATTCTTTTTGCAAGTTAGAATTTTCACATAGTGAATTTGCAGGACATTGGCATGTCACATGATCCAAGGGTTATGTGTGGTAGGGAGTATCTCATGACAATAGTGTATTGGAACAGTTGATGAGCAACAGACAACAGAATTCCTGTCCATAGATGCGCTTCCTTGTTTTAATTCTTTCTTTCCAAGCTATGAATCCTTATTCCCGAATGAGTAGAAAGCTGAAAGGAGGACAAGACTCTACCCATCTGTGCCAGGACAAAGCTGAATCCAGCTTGGGAAATCATCTGCATCTGCAGAACTGCACCCATTACCTGCTCCTTTCGCTGCTAGGAAACGCTGGGAAGGGTTGCAACTGGAAAATCAGGTTAATTCAACAGGCTGTTTTCATTTCTGATGAAAGGCAACACAGGGTTACATTTTAAAATGCCCTCACATTATGTATTTTATAGTCAATTGAAGATGACTGGATCTATATTTTAAGTTTTAACTGCCAGTCTACAATTTGATGAGATCTTTGGGATAGGAAAACAAACTCTAAATTGATTTGTTGTATGATCATATCATTCTCCTCACTTGTGTGACTAAATCAGGTCACCTATAAATGACTTATCAAGTCTATCCTTCCCCCAACAAACACACACACCAGACATACACTAATATTTAGAGCAGGTAAAACTTTAACACATTACTATTAAATTTTTGAGACTCTGGTGTATCATGACATGGATAGCAAGCACGGAGTTAATTGAACAAATAAATTCTTCTAAAATAATGCCATTTCGTTGTTTTAACTTTTACTATTTTTATGGCTATCCCTAAGACATTTTGAAATGAGTCTTTTGCTAAAAAGCATATAGAACATATTCACATCATTTAGTTATTAGGTTAGAAACCATAAAATTAAGATTTTAAAACAGGTTTCTTAAGTTGCCATAAAGCTCATGTTCTGAAAAATCTGAAAATCATTTTTTTACTTTGGGGGTTACTTTCAAAGATTAGATGAAAAGAGATTAATAGGACTTTATTTGCCACTCACTTTATGTATTAGTATAACTTTAAAAGTAGCCAAATATCAGTAATTCATGATTCTACCTCTTTAGAATCATGGGGCAGCTGAAAAACTGTAGTTCTCATATCAAATGAAACAACATGGCACGATGTATTCCAAAAGTCCTCACAGGAGAGGATGGCCTCAACTACTCTGCAATGTGCTTCAAGTATCAACTACAACACACATTTGGCACTAGGGCTTATGGTGCTAGCTTTCCATATTACAGGATGCTACTGGTGAGGCTGTGACACAGAAGGCCAGTTCTGACTGAGTTTCCAGACTACAATGACAGTCACAGATAACTTTGGAGTGACAAGAAGCAGGGACCACTGTTTAAAATAATTCCCAACACAAAAATGCCCTGTTGTTCAACAATTTAAAAAACCTATTCCCAAAAGTGTTTTGTTTGCTCATTTAGCTTTTCTCCTGTCTATAGGACTGGAGGGCAATGACACTTCAAGAGTTAGGAAGAGAGAGAAAAGTGAGCAGCAAGCCATTTCATAGGCAACAATCAGCTACAGAGTAATACTGGCTTTGCTGGAAATCCAAAGCTGACTCGATTATTTCTTTAATATACAACACAAATCCACAGCCATTAAGTGAACTTATGAAAAACTAGCCACATTAAGTATGATAGAGATCACAATACAACTTAGAAAACATGTTTTAAAGCTGTGAAACACAAACCAAGAGCTGGTTCTTTTGAAAGGGTAAACAAGATTGATGAACCTCTAGGCAGGCTCACCAAGAAGCAAAGAGAGAGGACCCAAATAAACAAAATCAGAAACAAAAAGAGGTGAAATAACAACAGACCCCACAGAAATGCGAAGAATCGTAAAAAAATACTATGAGCAACTCTATTCCAACAAACTGGTCAACCTAGATAAAATGGGCATATACCTAAAAAAACATGACCTTCCAAAACTCAACCAGGAGGAATAAAAAAATCTGATAGGCTGATAACTGTGGAGGAAATTGAAGCAGTAATCAAAAAACTTCCAACAAACAAAAGCCCTGGACCAGAAGAAATAAAACCTATCTTCCTCAGTCTATTCCAAAAAATTCAAGAGGAAGGAGCACTTCCAAGCTCATTCTACGAAGCCAGCATTACCCTAATCCCATAACCAGATCAAGACAATACAAAGAAAATTACAGGCCAATATGCCTCATGAACATAGACGCCAAAATCCTCAACAAAATTCTAGCAAATCGAATTCAGAATTACATTAAAAAGATCATACACCATGATCAAGTGGGATTTATTCTGGGGATGCAAGGATGGTACAATATCCGCAAATCAATAAATATGATACACCATATAAACAAACTGAGAGATAAAAACCATATAATCATATCCATTGATGCAGAAAAAGCATTTGACAAAATCCAATACCCTTTCTTGATAAAAACCCTCAGCAAGGTGGGAATAGAGGGATCATACCTCAACATAATAAAAGCCATATATGACAAACCCACAGCAAACATCATACTCAATGGGCAAAAACTAAAACCATTTCCCCGAAGAACAGGAACAAGACAGGAATGCCCACTCTCACCACTCCTGTTCGACATAGTACTGGAAGTACTAGCCATTGCTATCAGACAAGAAGAAGAAATAAAAGCCATCCAAATAGGAAAAGAAGAAGTAAAACTGTCCTTATTCTCAGATGACATGATATTGTACATAGAAAACCCCAAAGACTCCATCAAAAAAACTACTAGACTTAATAAATGAATTTGGCAATGTAGCAGGATACAAAATTAACACCCAGAAGTCTATAGCTTTTCTATACACCAATAATGAACTCACAGAAAGAGAAATTAAAAAAGCAATACCAGTTACCATTGCAACAAAAAATTAAGATACCTAGGAATAAACTTAACCAAGGAGATAAAGGGCCTGTACTCAGAAAATTTCAGAACACTGAAAAGAGAGATAGAGGAAGACATAAACAAATGGAAGAATATACCATGTTCATGGATTGATAAAATCAACATTATTAAAATGTCCATACTATCCAAAGCAATCTATAGATTCAATGCACTCATCATTAAAATACCAACGGCATACTTCAAAGACCTAGAACAAATTCTCCAAAAATTCATCTGGAATAAAAAAAGACCCCGAATAGCTACAGCAATCTTGAGAAAGAAGAACAACGATGGAGGGATCACAATACCAGATATCAAGCTGTATTACAAAGCCACTGTTCTCAAAACTGCCTGGTACTGGCACACGGACATACAGACCAGTGGAACAGAACAGAGAACCCAGAAATCGACACAAGCCATTATGCTCAATTAATATTTGGCAAAGGAGGCAAGACCATCCAATGGAGTCAAGACAGTCTCTTCAATAAATGGTGTTGGGAAAACTGGACAGATACTTGCAAAAAAATGAAACTAGACCACCAACTTACCCCATACACAAAAATAAACTCAAAATGGATAAAGGACTTAAACATAAAATGGGAAACCATAAAAATCTTAGAAGAAGCTATAGGCAGCAAAATAGCAGACATTTGTCATAGCAATATATTTAACGATACAGCTCTTAAGGCAATGGAAACTAAGGAGAAAATAAACAAATGGGACGACATCAAAATAAAAAGCTTCTGCACAGGAAAAGAAACCACCAACAAAACAAGAAAGCCCAGTGCATGGGAGAACATATTTGCCAATGTTATCTCCGATAAGTGTTTAATCTCCAACATTTACAGGGAACTCATACAACTTAACAAAAGGAAGATAAACAACCCAATCAAAAAATGGGCAAATGACCTAAATAGACAGTTTTGAAAGACATTCAGAAAGCCAAGAGACATATGAAAACATGCTCCAAGTCACTAATCATCCGAGATGAAAACCAAAACGAGGTACCACCTCACACCTGCCAGAATGGCTATCATCAACAAATCAACAAATGACAAGTGCTGGAGAGGATGCGGAGAAAAAAGAACCCTCGTGCACTGCTGATGGGAATGCAGACTGGTGCAGCCACTATGGAGAACAGTATGGCGCTTTCTCAAAAAATTAATAATGGAACTGCCATTTGACCCAGTACTACCACTTCTGGGAATATATCCCAAGAAAACAGAAACACCAATCAGAAAGGATATATACACCCCTATGTTCATAGCAGCACAATTTACAATAGCTAAGATTTGGAAACAGCCAAAATGCCCATAAGCAGATGAGTGGATTAGAAAACTGTGGTAAATCTACACAATGGAATACTATGCTACTATAAAAAAGAAGGAATTCTTACCATTTGCAACAGCATGGATGGAACTGGAGAGCATTATGCTAAGTGAAATAAGTCAGACAGTGAAAGAAAAATACCACATGATCTCACTCATTTATGGATAATAAAGAACATTATAACCTGATGAACAAAAAGATAGATACGGAGGCAGAGAAGCATTGAACAAACTGTCAAACTACAGCGGGAAGGCTGGGGGGTAAGGGGGCGGTAAGAGATCAACTGAAGGACTTGTATGCATGCATATAAGCATAACCAATGGATGCAAGACACTGGGAGGGGGGTGAGGGCATGTGCCGGGGGGTAGGGGAGGCTGCGGGAAGGTCAATTGGAAAAAAAAGGAGACATATGTACTACTATTTATAATACTTTAAACAATAAAAAAAAAACAAAAAAAAAAACTGTGAAACATATGACATAGAGTCTCTTATTTTCTAGTAGGTGTTAAGAGGTTCCCACAGTTCTTGAAAGATAAAACAGAGACCCAAACACTGGGCATAAAGATAGACCTATAAAGCAACAAAACATTTTCCACAGAAATGCTCATTCAGAATCTTTTATTTCTTTATCCAAACGTATTAAGATTTAAATCAACTGAGTCTCTTCTCATTTTTAAGTTTATTTTATATAAAAGACAGATTCAGGATATTGTAAGAAATCACTAAGTTACATTTTTAAAAAAAATCTGTCAAGTGCTACAGTAATGAAATAAATAAATAAGATTTTTAAAAGTTCAATGTTTATAGACATATTTATAAAAAATGACGAATTAGAAGACATTAAATAATGCTGATACACACCAGGAAGGGACTTAGGCAAGGAAAGGCACATCATTTCACCACAAGAAATAAAGACCATGTTTGGAAGTTAATGACCAGCTGGTTGTGGTAGTTTTCCTAACTCCAGAGGGTCTTTACGGTGGAACGTTCTTTATGGTACTTAGTTGAAATAAAGAGATAGCAGTTGAAGAATTTCACTCTGTGAACCCAATGTAGTATTAAAAACAAAGCATTCTTGTAATAAGTCTGGTGTATTAAGGGGGAAGAAGCAAAAATCCAAATGTTTTGGTGGTACTGAAAATCCTATGACACACTAAGGAGATTTTAAAAAAGGAAAATAAGGTTGATCTTCTTATCTGGCTGAATTGGAATTCCCATAGTTCCAAAGTTAAAATTTCTAGTAAGATTATTTTCACCTCTTTTCTTGTAGACAGACACCATGTAGATCAACAGCTGCCATATTTCATCTTAATGAAGTTATATGCCAATATTTAGGAAAAAGGATCTTAGGTAATTTCCCTATATATGTAGCTTAAGTTTTTGAAAACAGCATTAATAACTCTGGCTGACTGGCTAACTATAACAGCAAAGTGAACATAAATTTTGACAATGATGAGGTTTCCCAATGAAAATAAAATTTCCAGTTGAGTGAATATAATTACTTTACTGAAAATTCTAACAGACATCAGCAGAACTTGTTCTGGGTCAATTTCCCACTATCAAGTTATCTTTCACAAAATTGTGCCAAGTATCTACCCATTTCCTTCTGTCTAGACTCTGACCCTAGATTAGTTTGTTTGAAATATGGAATCACTCAGAGTAATGCATATAAATTTTAGTTGTATTAAAAAACAACTGTGTGAATAAATAAAATGGATTTTCAAGATAGAGTGATATATCTGCAAAAAAAATAGTTAAGTTAAAAAAAATTGGGGGAGGGAAAATATTACTCTTAAAAAATAATAAAAATGGCAATTGTACAGCAGCTAGCTTCCCACTCATGCCACACGATATGCCTTCATTAAGGTGTACTCTTTCTGGTTGGTATGAGCTGCCCAGATGAAGAGAGCAGAAGCCATGAACTGTAAGGGAGCTGAGACGCAAGCCAGGCAGAAGGACCATCCAAATTCACCGGACACATTCTCAGGCAGCTTCAGTTTCTGGTGGAGTAGCTCAATTCCAGCAACATAGCAACTCACTGAGCCCAGCGTGCACAGACCTTGGAGGAAAGTGTAGAACACAAAACAAAACATTGCTAGGTAAGAGCACCGTAAGAGTTTTTCAGGCAATGGGACAGAGCATGAACGTTTCAGAATTATAACTCTTTGGTCTCTAAGGAGACAGAAAGGAGATAAAGTGTTAAGTCTGATGACAAAACCTACCTGCAAGGAGATGGAGAATGCCCGTGGCAATGGCGGGGCACAAGCTCCGGCAGACACAAGCACCAAGTCCACTCAAAGCTCCAAAGCACGTGAGAGCCAGACTAACAAAAGGAAAGAGGACCTGGCCGCGCCAGAGGTCTGGAAGAAAAGAGAGGAGGACATGTTACAGGATCCCAGACCGTCTTCCCACAATGGCGACTTCTCTCCTCTTCTATGTAGATCTTTTCTCAAAACTGAGAAAGGAATATTGAAATTTGTTTTGTAAAGCACTGTTCAAAAAAATGCTCACTCTGTCCTGATAAATGTAAAAGTAAAAAGACACTAAAAGTTAACAACTACTGACCCCAGCAGGACAGGTCTTACCAAGTGTCAGGCACTGTGGAGATGCTCTGTGTATTAACCCTCCCAACATCCCTACAAACTAGTAGAGCCAGCATTTGAGGCAAAGCATTCTGGCTCTACATACAAGCAAATCTAAGTCCTTAGAGGATCTATGGCAGTTATAACAAGTCAATGAATGGTGAGGATAAAAAAACAAACAAAAACCTGTTGTAAGAGTATACATAAAGCGCAAAGTAGAGGATCTGGTATATACCAGGCACGCAATAAAATGGGAGATTTGTTGTTATTGTTGGTGTTTGTTTTTTTTAAATCCTCACCCAGGGATATTTTTTCCACTGATTTTTAGAGAGAGTAAAAGGGAGGGGAGGGGAAGGCGGGGAGAGAGAGAAACAATTGATGCCAGAGAGACATATCAACTGAGAGAAACAATGATGTGAGAGAGACACATCGAATGGTTGCCTTCTGCACGTGCCCTGACCAGGGCCAGGGATCGAACCTGCAACCAAGGCACATGCCTTAACCGGAAATCAAACCTATGACCCTTCAGTCCTCTGGCAGATGCTCCAACCACTGAGCCAAACTGGTCAGGGTGATAAATGGCAGTTTTAATTATCATAAATCCCTTCAACTACACGGGAAGAAAGCTGGTGACTTTACAAAGCATCCTATTCCATTTTTAAATTATTTTAATGATTAGCAATGTATCAATATCAATACTAAACCACATCTACCTTCTAATCTAGCTTTACTTCTAGAACTACATAAAAGTCTTTTCTCTTTCCTTCAAACTGTTAGTAATAAATAAAATAAACTTCTTCCTATGCATTTGCAGGGCAAAATTAAATACTTGCCATTTTACTCAATGTTTCTTCTCAGGACATGGTCATTCTTCCAGGCAAGCTCTAATAAGTCTTTATAGATTGGAAACTAGGTTCAAATCTAAAGATAGTATTTCCTGGGTAGTCTGACCCCCAAGGAATAGTAAATACTCCTAATAAATACTTTCATTTATTTTTGACATCTACAGTTCTGTTACTATCACCTAAGCCTGGATTAACACTTGGGGCAGGCCTGACATTCAATTGACTCATAGAACTTGCAGTCAACTGTGTTCACACATCCCTAACTGAACTCAGGTAGCTGAAGTGTTTAACTCAAATACAGGAATCTATTATTTATCCCTATTAAATTTCCTTTTTAAATGGGCTCACTAAAAATACCTTTTGAAGGGTCTGGATTTTGTCATCCAATGTGTTATTTTGCCTCTCTCAACTTCCTATTTGCAATTTGGTAAGTATGCACCTAACGCCTAAAATATGTTATGAATGGATCAGAGTTTGTTGAGATACTGTTAGAGATCTTATTTCAAGTTGACACAATATAATAACTCATCTTGTTCCAAAATCAGAGTTCATAAAAAGGCAAACTTATTTTCTATTTTTCCCTAATTGTCCTGCTGATATCAAAGTACTCACAGGTTCGAAGCAGATCAATCCCAGTATTGTGGTTTCCAGGGTCAACAAATTTTGCCATGAACTGCTCATTTAGTGTGAAACTCGTGCATCTTGTGACCACATCGAATGATTCTGGAACAAGAATAACAATGATTGCTTGCTATTTTAATACTAAGCATTTAACAAAAAATCCCTTTCGAGTAACTATTCTCTGAAATAAAAAGTGATACAGAGAGATGTTCCCAGAGGAGATAACTTAGCTTTGACATGTAGGATCAATGCCCAATAGATACCAATATTTCTCTGTGGCAGGCTTAAGACCTGGGCACAAGAAAGGGGGGGGAAAAGGAATAAGAGCAGTGAAATGAATGAGAATAGATATGTAAGAAGACTAGGAAGGAGAAGAGGACAAAAACAAATAGGAACTTTGATCTTGTTCCCACCTTTACTCCACCAGCCATCTTCCCCATTTCAGGTAATGACAATTCTGCCCTTCCAGTTCCTCAGCCTAGAGATTTTAGTCATTCTTGTCCACATGCATTCCATCAGAAACTCCTAGAAGCTCTACCTTCAAAATATATCTAGAACCCAGCCAATACTCAGTACTACCACCCTGGTCTGAGTCACAATCATCTCTCACCTGAATTAGTGCATAAGCCTAACTTGTCTCCTGGCTTCCACCTTTGTATTCAACGTATCAGCCAAGGTGAGCAGATCATCTCTCCTCTGCTCAAAGCTCCCCAATGACTCCATCACATTCTGAGTAAAAGCCGAAGTCCTCTTCATGCCTAGAGAATCCTGCATGATTTGCTCTACTCCCACCCCAAGAGTACATGTCTCTGATAGAATACCCACTCTCCCTCTCCCTCCATTCCAGTCAAGTGGCTTCCTCACAGGTCCCTGACTATGTTAGGTATGCTCCCAACATAGGGCTTTTGCAGTTGTTTCTTCCAACCTAAATGATCTCCTCTGTCTCCACAATGACCTATTTGGCCAACACCTTCACCTATATCAAGACTTTACTCAAGTGGTGTCTTTCATTGGAGCCTATACTACTGAATATCGTAACTTACTCCCAGCAACATCATGTTTTTCCAACTCCCCTTTATTTTGCTATATTTTAGCATGTGTCATCTTCTAACATTTTATATAATTATTTATTGCTTATATTGTTATACCTATGTTTATTGCCTGTCACACCTTATTAGAATGTAAGTAGTTTCTCCAGAGTAAGAATTGTTATTTTTATTTTTATTTTTCCTGATGCACTCCTAGCTTCTAGGCCCTGGAATATGGAGACATATAATAAATATTTGTTGAATGAAGGATAAATAGTTGCTAAGATTCAAATATCAAGTACTCTTATGCTCTCATAGTTAAATGTTTTACAATAAATTTTAACCTACTTTCCCCTCTTACAAACTACTTTTTTTTTTTCCATATAAAATCACAACAACCATCTTCTGATGTATGGCAACTCAAGTCTTTGTGCTGGGATCTGAATACAGTGATTCCCACCAACAGGCCAACAGAAGTAGTCATAAATTAAAAAAAACAAAACAACACAAAATGTAAAGCTGTCCCTTACAAAGAGCTCTAAAGTTTCCATTTTAATAACTGGAAATTAAAATTTTCAATTGTTAAGGATGCTGGCAAAATAAACGTGAGAGACGATTTCTTAGGTTATTTTTCTTCTGTACATCTTTAATCTGTAAGCTCTATTAAGATTGTTGTAAAACAGTCCTGACTGGTGTGGTTCAGTTGGTTGGGCGTTGTCCAAGGCACAGAAGTGTTGCTGGTTCAATTCCTGGTCAGAGCACATGACCAGGTTTCGGGCTTGATCCCTGGTAGGGGATGTGCAGGAGGCAGCTGATTGATGTTCCACTCCCATGTTGATGATTCTCTCTCTCTCCCTTCCCTTCCCCTCTCACTAAATATCAATTAAAAAATCTTTTTTTTTTAAAAAAAGGTTGTTGTAAAACAGTCTCAAATATGCACAGATATAAATGTAGAGTTGGTCAAATTATACCCTCTAAGATTTAGAGGACAAATGATAATATCTACTAAAACACAACTAACATATAAAAGAACTATCAATTCATATTTGTTGGCCTGATTTTGGATACTAGTCCTTTTTACCAGTTACCAAGTATTTAAAGTCTTATTTGTACTTTTCAATTTATTTCCTCATGATGTGTGAGATGAATAAAAAGGCTTTTAATAAATAGGTAAATAAGTACAAAGATTTAAAATGTCTTTCTCAAGATAAGGACAGTTACTCACCCAACCAATATTTATGAGTACAATGGTAACTCATGAAAGGTGGGGGTAGAAGGTGGTATGGAGAGAAGAAACACAGATTTATTTCTTTGAGGAGAGACAGAACTCACAAACCAGTTTACACATAATTGGGTCATCATCATATCACCTTGTTCCTATCTGAATAGGTAAAGGAGACAGAAGTTAAAAAGAGAAATACCTGTCCTTTCTTGGTTATTCCAATATACATTTTGGGGTATATTGATACACCGTCTCCACAATCCCATTGTGCCATTATACCGAAAAAGTACATCACTGTAAGTCTTTTCATCTGCTTCATCACTAGCAAAGTCGCTCCAGAGGCTTTTGTTCAAATCACTGGAATTTTCTTGAACTGGACTTCGATATTCATACCAGAAGTCCGTGCCAATTGAGGCTGCCATGTAGATGGTGGAAATGAGGCTAAGCACACAGGCAATTACAAATGCTGTAGCAAAACGGTTATCCATTCTGGCATTCACACTGCTCTGTGTAAAAATTGAAGGAAAGTTAGACTCCATCAGGGACAAACAAAGATCATTTTGAAAGAAATTATCTCAAAATCGCCCATTACTCTATTTCCCATCCGTTGGCTATTTAAAGTAATGTGTAATCACGAAGAAGTTTTTTTTTTTTTTTTTTTTTAAGCATGTTTTAAATTGAGTTCAAAACGAAAGTCGTCATGAAAGTACTCATTGAAAGTTCACATACCCAGGACGCTACGGAGACAGAGGTCTTGTTCTCTAGTCTATCACCTGCACACTAAAACAGACAACACTGAAAAGGACACACACATTACAGATACAGACAACAGACATACCCAGAGTCAGCAATGGACCGTGCGTAAATGTTTAATTACAGACTGGGCTTTTATACGAGCTGCGGAGCATTAAGTGTCCCGGGTCTGCGTGGGAGAAGGGCACAGGAAAAGGAAGCGGAGGAAACCCGCTCCTCCCAGTTTCCTCTGAAGAGGGAAACCTAAAAACAACGTTTAGAATCAGGAACACTGAGTTTGGAGCTATTTTGTGAACCCACAGAGGAGGGTTGTTGAGGCGCGGAGAATAGCAAGGAGAACAAAATTACACATAATGCTGGACATCAAGCTGCCCTAGTCCACTAACGCTAAGCCAAGCTCCCTTCCCCTGGCAAATTCTTCGCTCCCAGGTACGCTCTCCATCCCTGATACTTTAGAACCTCCTCATCTGCACACTAAGCGAACTCTCCTCAGCCATAAAGAAAAGTATGAATTAGGCAAAATAAGAACACTCCGAAGGCGTGGGCACGGGCCGCACGGCAGTAGTCAATGGCCGCAGTGAAATGACTCCAGGCGGATCCAGCTGAGTCCAAGGCCGCCCCTGTCCCCCGTGACCCCACCGAACGCCTCACAGAGGAGCTCGGGGACAGGCTCGCCAGCTGCGGCTGCTGAGTTTGGGAGCTGGGGAGTGACTCAGGGGGGATCAGGGCAATTACAATAACGCACGGTAGCTCCGGGGGTCGGGTTTGTATCTATTCTTCGGATGGAACCCTCTTTCATCCTGGTGCTCTCAGGTGACCTTAAAAGGTCCCGGCACCGGGAGGGCGCTTCTCCCAGGCCGGACGCCTGGCGCGGGCACCTCGCAGGGCGCACACGGGAGTTCGGGGGCGGTCGACGCGGGTCGGGGAGGGATGGGGAATCCCTGCGCGGACGCGGCCAGGGGCCCCGGGTACCCCACCAGGCCCCGCCCCAGACCCCTCGGCCGAGGGACAACCCCCGCCCAGCTTCGCCGCTCAGAACCCGCCCACCCCGGCGGCGCAAGGGGAGGGGACCCTCCCTAAACCGCTGGCAACGTCGCACGGCTACGCGACCCCCGCCCGGCGACGCCGGCCCCGCTCACTCACCGCCCATCCTCCTGTTCCGCCTGCTTCACCCTTAAGCTCTGACCACAGCACCCTACTCTCCCCGCGCCTCCTCTGACGCACTTCCCTGCAGAGCCCGCCCCCTCCATAACTCCCGCGCCTCCGCCTCCACCCCGGGCCTGGCCCAGGCCCGGAGCCGAGGGGGCTTGTGGGAGTTGTAGGAGGGACGGAGGGAGAGCTGAGAGAGGAGGCGGACGGCATTCACAGCGCAGCGCGCGGCGCCTTGTGGGGGATGTAGTTCAGCTCCCGAGGGAAAGCAGCACGCAAACGGAAGGTCTGGACTGATGGATTCTTATATTTTACAAGGAAAGGTCTAGGGTCCACAGATTAAGGCGAACTGTCTCCGGTCACTGCTGGTCACCGATTGTGACCTATATAACTGAGGTTTTACAATTTAAAGATGAAGATAGCACCTCAAATTCAAAGACAAGGGAACTGAGCTCAGGGTGAATAACTGACTTATCAAACTTGAATGTTGGAGTGAGCCGACTAGTTTTGTGACATTAGACAATTTACTTCTTTAAGTTTTAGTTTTATTTTCTCCAAAATATGGATGTTCTCCAAAATATGGATGTTGACAATAGCCCCTATCCAAAGTGATCATTGTGAGGACTGGATGAGAAAAAATACATACAAAACGCCCAGCACAGGGACTGAGGCATAGTAAACAATTAAGTTATTAGTATTGGAAAATATGTGTTGTGGAACATCTAAAATGTTTAAGTAGGGTCATTATATACAGCTTTTAAAAGCTCCTGATTCCTCTAGAGGGAGAAAATAAGCCATTTATAGAGGTAGGAGTCTGTTCATTTCAGTAGGTTTTATGAACGTCTGGACTGTCAGATGACTAGGAAAGACTTACCTGGACCGGATTTCAGGCATTCTTATTTAACTCTGTTCAAGCAGACACAAGTCTTCATGATTCAGGGTGGTTGTTTTTGGGGACACCTGCCAAGGAGGATGTCGCTTTGATCCATCAAGTCTGCAGAATGCTTAGAAAACACACAAAACACATTTCACTCAGCAATTTAGAATGGACCTAGAAGTGTCTTGCCTGTTAGAGGCTGTGACCATCCTGCCCAGACAGCACAGAGGACTTGCACTGTCCCATCATATGCAGTAACTCCAAGCACACAACCATATTTCTGATTTATCTCTGCATCTTGGGCGTTTTCTGTTTATACTTATTTGTGTGGGTAGGCAATATAAATCCTTAATAATATAATGGAATTAAATGTCTGCTTCCATTTCTTACTCTGTTGTTTTGGAAAACAGTAGCTGGTCTGAAATATTTTTATAAAATGTTAAAGATAATTTAAGGCAACCATGTACAGATTATGCAATTTACATTTAAAAGCAAAGTTGAACTAGGCCTCTGCCTTAATTTGTTAAGGGTGGTTCCAGTTTCAGCAGGAAGGTTTTGCAGTTACATTACAGTTTAAATAAGCCAACAACTGAAAATATAGATATGCAGATATTATTTGCTTATATTATGTACTTACAAAACAATTCTTAATATGAGAATTCCCTTTTATACCAAATTCCCTAATCTACTTAAATATTAATTTTTAATTGCACATATTTTAGGAACTAAAAAATTATGTTGAGTAAAATATATCTACATTATATTGTTCTCATAAAATTTTGTTGTTTTTCTTGTGAACCTAGTACAGAAAAGAGAAAAATAGGAATATATGCAAACTCTCAATTCCAATAAACAACCACCCTAAAAAACATCATTTAAAAATTTTCCTTGTATCAATTCACTATAGAAAAATAGTTATATTAACCAAGAACAAGGCAAATAGAAAAGTGCATCTAAAATGGATCTTTCCTCAAGATGGCAGAGTAGAATAGAGGGTAGACTTGACTTGGGGTGGTGAATACACAATGCAGTGTACAGATGATGTGTTGTGGAATTGTGCACTTGAAACCTATGTAATTTTGTTAAACAGTGTCACCCCAATAAATTCAATAAAAAGGAAAGAAAAAGATGGCAGAGTAGGAAAATGCTGTGCTCACCTCCTCTCACAACCACATCAAAATTACAACTGCCCTAGCCAGTTTGGCTCAGTGGATAGAGCATCAGCCTGTGGACCAAAGGGTCCTGGCTTCGATTCTGGTCAAAGGCATGTATCTTGGCTGCAGGCTTCTCCCTGGCCTGGGCTCTGGTCGGAGGCAACCAATCAATGTGTTACTCTCATATTGATGTTTCTGTCTTTCCCTCTCTCCTCCACTCTCTCCAAAACTCAATGGAAAAATATCCTCAGGTGAGGATTAAAAAAAAAAAAAAAAATTACAACTAAATGCCCTGGCCAGGTAGCTCAGTTGGTTATAATGTCATCCTGAAATACCAAGGCTGTGGGTTCAATCCCCAGTCAGGGTACATATAAGAATCAACCAATGAATGCATAAATAATTGGAACAAATGAATAAACATGTCATCAAATAAACTCATGAAAAATTTAAAAAGAAGTACAAATTGACAGTTATAAAATTAGTCATGGGTCTATAAAGTACATCACAGGAAATTCTATATAATAAAAGCGTAGTATGAAAATTGTTCTCTCAACTGCAAGTTCGACCAGGGGGCAGGCCTGCTGGGGGAAGGGAGGGAGGTTCCCCGCTGGCAGTCGGCAGCTGCTAGGGACCCTACCAGTGCATGATTTTTGTGCCCTGGGCCTCTAGTACAGTAAATAATATTGTAATAACCATATAGGGTATCAGATGGGTACTAGATTTATAGGGGTGATCACTTTGTAATGTATATAAATATCTAATCACTATGTTGTACATCTGATGCTAATATAATATTGTATATCAACTATAATCTAAAAATAAAAAATTAAATTAAATGAATACAATGCTCTATATTCCCTGTGATGGACCCTGATAACACTTAATTTGGTAGGATATATTACATTATATTACAGAAAACTCTCCAATAAATTGTCAAAGTAAAAATAAATCATTAACTCTTAGTGTATAAACAGATCTCTTAAACTGGACTACTTAAATTGTAATACACTTTAGTAAGAAATGGACAAGAGTGGGTGTTTTCCTAATAAAAATATATCATCATCTGATAAAATTAATAAAAACCAATTTGCTTCATGATATTTGCCATTTATTATAGGGCTCATCAGGAGAGCATATATGAGCAGAGATTTCTTTCTGCTGTGCTATATGCTACATAATCTGACAAGTCCCTATTTAATATGGGGACCAGAGTGGTTGACAGAGAAGAATCAGAAGAAATATATTACAATGCCAGTTGGGGCGGCTGTATTCACAGAAAACCTCAGCCCACCTGTAAAACAGAGGATGCAAGTCACAGCTATGGCCACATGATACATGATAATAGATTCTCTGTGGAGAAAACCTTACTGTCTCCTCATCTTCAACATCTGACCCAATTCTGAACATATCTCAGGAAGTGGGACACAGAATAGAAAGAGCTCCGAAGTCTAAATTTCTAAAATTTTGTGAGGTCCAAGGTAGAAGTCTTCTAAGAAATTCAAATTTAGAGGTGATTTTTAAACTTTTTTTTAAAAAGTTAGCCAAAGTAATAATAAAGCATAACATATGAAGTTGGTTAAGATAAACGAATGAGAATAGTGATTTTAAACTTTAGTGTGTATAAGAATCACCTTGGATGTTTGTTAAATATAAAGTCCCAGACTCCATTCCTAATGATTTTGATTCAATAGATCTGGGACTGGGTTCAGAAAGCTACAGTTTAGTAGGCACCCAGGCGACTCTCATGTGGGTAATGTGGTCTGGCACCTACAGGTTCAAAACAATGGCTTCGAGAGTCCATAAAAGTCTTTAATTGGGTAGCTACTAGAGGCTAGTGGGGAGAGAATGGATGGTCTCTCCCTTCAACTTGCTCATGATCAGCTCAAAAGGTCAGACACCAAAAGAACAAATCATATGGAATGAGGCCATAAGCAGTGTTGTAAAAGGTCTCAGAGAACGTAAAGCTGGAAGCAATTATCTGCCAGGGATGGGGGAGGAAAGTTGAGCGGCTTGGAAGGCATAACCATTCTTGAGATGGCATATACGCTGTTATTCAGTTACTAATATTTACATCTTACTCTTTTTTTTAATCCTGTTCAGACTGCTTTTTTTTTATAGGCTGTATATGTGGTGTTGTTTTGAGTTTTGGTCTATGTGTACTGGTTATTTTATTGTTAATTAACTCATGTTAATGTCAAAGAGCATTTGAAGCCTGAAAATGACCATTGCACCCAAGCTTATTTAGAGTGATGTCCTTCCCTACTTTGTCTAGTCAGCTTCTATTATGGGTTCTGTCTTATAATAACTTTGCATTCGTTGAGTTATTAAAAGCTCAGAACAATTCTATTTGTTTCCTTTTGTGGCTCAAAACACTTAATTTGTTTTCTAACTTGGGTCCCAAGATACTGTTGATCCGTGTTGGATATTCTCACATCGCAGCATTCAACCACTAATTACTATATTCCAAGTGACCATGTATCATGAAAAAAATCATTTTGTCTACAGCTGGCTTAAAATTTACTGAGAAATTCAGATTTGTTTGACATAGTTTACATCAGCAGGCCAACAATTTTGAATGCTGGAAGAAAATTTAAGATCTACAGAATAATTGTACAGCCAGATATTTTTCTCTAGAGTATGAGCATCAACTCTCTTCCATTTTATAACTTTTATGTGGAATTTCTGAGGCATATCTAAAAATTTTTAAAAATATTTTAGGCCCCAAATCAATCTTATCTTCTCAAATGCCAAAAGAACTTCTGTTTGCATAATATAAAATTCTAACAGTACAATTAAAGTGCAAATATACATATTAATTTAAGACACATACACATAGATATAGTGGTTGAATAGTCTGTGTTTACTCCATCAATCCTTTTCAAGTTAATACTGTCCTGCTTCAAACTATTGGACAAAATAAATCATTCTGTTAAATATTTAAGGCTTACACATGGGAAAGACTTTCATCCCAGAAACGTCAAAGCATTAGTTCTTCTCGTGTGCAGCCTGTACTTAGTAAAGGGTGTGCCCCCCGCCCCCTCCCCACCTTTCATGAACAACACAGGACAGCCAGGGACACAGAAGAAGACAGATCCAGACCAAGAAACAACAACTTGTAGGTGACTTCCCGGGGCTGCCCCAGATCAAGGAGCCCTCATCTTCCCCTGACTTAGACTGACGCCTAAGACTGAGGTGACATTCAAGAAAAAGAGAGAAGGAGGGAATACAGCAGGCAGGATCATTCTTTTCAACATATTAAGTCTGAAGGAAAGAAAAAATTCAGTAGAAAGAACTTCAAATGTTTAACAATTGTATTTTCATCTACAGGCATACGCTCTTCCATGCATTTGTAATATCAATCTGAAACTAATTTTGGCGATGAAATGAGATGGAGGGAAAGAAGGAAGGAGAAAAGAGTGTGAGAGAAGCTTGAGCCATTTCGGCCAGTAAAAAGTTGAAATAAATGGAGTCAGTTTCAGAATTTGTTATATTTTGCTATGGTCTTTCTAATATAAAAGAGACTAGATAAGAAAATATGATAGGATCTTTCCTATGTCAGCCTATTTCTTAAGTGTTTTGAATGAACCAAAAATCTTCCTTTTATAGTGCCTATACTGGCAACTCCATTATAATGTCACTTAATATAGGTCTCTCTGTTGCCAGGTCAATAATTTCCAAAGTGAAGTTCACTGATGTGTGGAGGTACTTAAGGAAAAGTCATAGCTCAAAAGCTAAACAATCACTGCTACAAAGGTGAGGGGATCTAGAGTCTGATGAAGGGTAGGTGTTTGAGGGTTAGTAGGAGAAAATCTTTCAAACAAGAATGTTAATCCTAACAAAGGGAATGTTATTGGTTGAATTATAATAGCAGAGAAGTTAAAAATATCAATTTGTGATTTTGAACCTGTATTTGTAATAAGAATGCCTGCAGTTAAACCCAATGAATTCACCATTGCTAATAATACTGAATCACAAAAATAAGAGCTTTTCTAATCAACTCAAATAAACTAACATTCCCAAAGCACCTACTATGTGCAAGGTGTTGTGCTAATCATAGTGGAATTTTTTCCAAATAATAAAAGCACAAGATATGGCCTCAACCTTTGAAGATTAAAAAAAAAAAAGCAAACACACAACTTATTGAGTGAGACAGGATTGATTATATATGAACTAAAAGAGTCAAGTAATTGGGAAAAATCTCATAACCTAACTGGAACCATTATGTTTGCCATTGATGCAGACTGGCATGGTTTAAATTTTCAGTTCACTCTTCATGCAATGGAAGACTATTTTCTTCACATTTCACCAATGATGTAAATAAAAACAGTATCTTCACCACCATCACCTTAAAATTCTAAAAGTAAAACAGTATCCTATATGTGAAACAGAAGGCTAGATCAAAAGGATTCTCAGTGTTAGAAAAGCAAAATATGTCTTTAACGTAGGTAAGGAAAGTGTTAATTTATTTTCTAATTTCTGGATTTAAAGAAACAAGTTCAAAACCTTGAAGAAAGAAGTAAAAAAGCAGCTCAGTTTCCTGGGCAAATGTAAATTTAAAAAACCACAACCACCCAACACCAATCAGGGTGATGTTCCTGGAGGGCCCTTTCTGAAGAGTGGTAGAAACTGCTTTTCTTAATCTCTGTTTTTATGCGTGTCCCAAGATCTTTTAAGGGAGGGGTGAGGTGGGAGAAGAGGTGGCACTGTATAAAAGAAGCTGCCCTGAGATTTCTAAAATTCACACAGAAACTTCCTAGGTAAGGGAACTTACCGGATTTTGCCAGCTGATCTTTAGGGATGGACCCAGAAGCAACCTCTGTTTACTGGGATTATTTATACGGGACAAGCCCAAATCCTGATGGTCTGAAGGAGACCCACTTCCATGCTCCTTACACATCTGTTTTCCTTCCCATCTTTTACACAATCGTGTTCCTGATCGGAGTGCTGGGGAACCTCCTCCTCATGAGTGTGTTGCATTTCAAACGGGGCAGCCGAAGACTGATCGACATCTTTATCATGAACCTGGCCGCCTCTGACTTCATTTTCCTCATCACGCTGCCTCTCTGGGTGGATAAGGAAGCCTCGTTAGGACTGTGGAGAACAGGTTCTTTCCTGTGTAAAAGCAGCTCCTACATGATCTCAGTCAACATGCACTGCAGTGTCTTCCTGCTCACCTGCATGAGCATTGACCGCTACCTGGCCATTGTGTGTCCAGCCGTATCCAGGAAATTCAGAAGGAGAGACTGTGCGTATGGAGTCTGTGCCAGTGTCTGGTTTATCTCTTGCCTCCTGGGGATGCCTACTCTTCTGTCCAGGGAGCTCACCCTGATTAAGGATAAGCCATACTGTGCAGAGAAGAGGGCCACTTCAATTAAACTGACTTGGGCCTTGGTGTCCTTAATTTTTACCTTTTTTGCGCCTTTGGTGAGCATTGTGACCTGCTACTGTTGTATCACAAGGAAGCTGTGTGCCCATTACCAGCAGACGGGAAAGCATAACAAGAAGTTGAGGAAATCCATCAAGATCATATTTATTGTCGTGGCAGCCTTTGTAATCTCCTGGCTGCCCTTTAATACGTTCAAGCTCCTGGCCATTGTGTCTGGGTTGCAGCAAGAACATTACTTTTCCTCGTCTATTCTCCAGCTGGGCATGGAGGTGAGTGGGCCCTTAGCATTTGCCAACAGCTGTGTCAACCCTTTTATTTACTATATCTTTGACAGCTACATCCGCAGGGCCATTGTGCACTGCTTGTGCCCTGGCCTCAAGAACTATGACTTTGGGAACAGCACGGAGACATCAGATAGTCACCTCACTAAGGCTCTCTCCAACTTCATTCATGCCGGGGATTTTGCCAGGAGGAGAAAGAGGTCTGTGTCACTCTAAAAGGAACTGTGACTTTTCAATCTCTGTTGGTGGATTGGACAGTTCATTTGGGTCATTGACAAAGAAAGAAGAAGAGTATTGCTAAAAGTATTCATATTGCTTCATAAATGCAAGGAAGAGTTAATTTTTATGAAAAAGACAATCGAAAAGTCTTTGTGTTTGTGGATATAATTAGGCTATATGCTGGTGTTTTGTTTTGTTTTGTTTTGTTTTCCAGCAGATTGGCCTTATTTGACCCTTGCCAATCCAGTTCACTCGGCAAAATGCAACTCCTTTACACCCTTGAACTCTGAGATAAAGGCTCCTGCTTGGACTAGTTTCTTTCTTCATGATTCTTAATGCACATTTAGGCTTTTTCCTCTCTCAAGAACCATGGTACCTTGCCCCACACCATCCTTCATACTGGGCTCCAAAGTGGACTGCAGTTAAAGGATTCTGCCCACTTTCATCTGGTGAGACATGTGGTGTCAATGTAGGTAGCAGAAAATATAATATGTCTGTGCTCTGAAATTAATTGTTCCTGAGTAATGAAGTAAGGTTCTGGTCTTGTTATTTAAAACCTTATATGGTGATTCTTTACCATCTTCCAATATTGGCTTTCATTCTGTGCCATTCAAAATAACTTTAGACTGGGAAAAAGCTCATGGGGGTGAATAATTTTGTATTATGTTTATGACTTGAGACTTACATTATTACCTGGTCTTCTAGAGTATTTTAACAAGAAAGCATATGGCAAGGTTTGACCTTTATTTTCTTTATAAGATATATTGGTAAAATTGTACTATGCTCTTTTGTTTTTATTGTCTTTATAAATTAGGACATGACTTTGCTTTAATTATATGTTTTTAATTTATCCAGTTATCTAGTTATCAAATAAAAATGTTACTAATAATATAATTAGGGGTCATCAAATGCTTAGCTACAGCCTTGTGCAGATTATGCTTTTGTAATTTAATTAAAATGTTAGTGCTACACATTCCTCATAGTATCATTTGCTGGAGTATATAATTTCAAGATTTGATCTAGTAATATAGGAAGGCAGGATACTCTGAAGTAAAAAAAAACCAAAAACATAACAATGTTGATGTTGGTATTTTATATAGATTTTTACAAACCCATTGACTATCCTGAATTCCTTCACCCAATAAATGTTTATTTATATGATTTGTACCTAATATTCTTTTTAAAGACTTTGGAGTAAAAAATTAGCAATGTAATTAGCAGTAAACACAAAAATAGCAAACATACTATTGGAAACATCTTTTAATTTAAGAAGTGTTATATTTTACTCACTGTTTACTCGAATTACTGTTTTACTTCTAAGTATTAAGTTTGAAAATCAGAGAAAGCTTATAATTTTTTCAGAGATGAAGTAATTCAAGTTCATTCTATGTATGTATCTTTCACATTAAAAAAATATCAAATATTGGGCATCTTATAATCCACTTAAAAGTTGAAAATATAGTTTTTTATTTTATAAATTTGTTAATTTCTCTTAAGCTTTTATTAAATAAAAATATAATGTCCTTATATAAGTATTCTACGTTGTATTAATTTTTATCAACACATTAATATTAATTAATATTAATATTCTTAGTATTTTAGTAATTAATCATAGATATAGAAAAAAATGACAGTGTAAATAATAAGAAATAAAGTTTCTTGGAATACTTCAAAACTGAATTCAAAACAATTAAATAGCTCTCCAAAGGTTAGATGAAAACAAAATATGAAAGGTAGAGACATTCACATTTTTAGAACATACCAATAAAAGCACTATTACTAATCATGAAAATCATTGTCTTTAAGAAATGCTACCTATAAAAAACAGCCCAATCACTTAGCTAAAGTATTTGTTAGGAAATGAGAAAACAGATTATTAGGTTTAACTTCATCTTTAATGTTGGAACACTGAGCAAATAATTTTCATCTTTCATACTTAAATTTAGTTGGTACTATATATGTATAGAATTCTCAAGAATATTATAAGACTAATATAATGGTTTTTAAAAATACTGAGTAACAAATTATTATATAAAGCTATTGGGTTTCTATTATTAATTATTGAATGTTGCTTAGAAATTTCCAAACTAAAATATCAAATGACAATCACTCTCATTTAACAAATATTAAGAATCTAACTTCTGTTTCATCCTTTTAGTTTTTGATGGGAATATTTAAAATAACATCAAAAAAAGACATATTGTTGTACTTTCTAATACTTTAAATAGACATGCTAATTTTATGCCTTTAAAAAATCTTAGTGTATTTTATATTCATAATATACCAAAGAGATTGAAGGAAAAATACATAATTTTATAGATGGCATAACTGTCATAGAAAAAAGTTCAAAACTTGTTTAAGTTGGTAAGTTACTATGTCATATGTGGATTCCTCTGGTATAAAATATAATTTATATTATAATAGCATTAAAGGTTTTATTATAAGTTATTTGGTTAGATCTCATTTTGCATAGTTTTAAACCATAATAGTTCCACATTTTTAATATGAACAAATTCTATGTATATATGTAGATAAAAATATATTCAGAAATATAGACATATATTAATAACTTTTCAAGATTTTTGTTATCTCAGTTAAACTACTCTGAGGGATACTTTGTGGTAATTTAAAGTCATTATACAATAAATCAACACACATTGCCATAAGTTCTAGAAAATTAATTCTTAACAGAATCATGCCTTGCTGTTTATAGCCAAAGTTAGAAAAACAGACTACAATTTAGTAAGAGTAAATCTATAAGGAAATCTTTGCAGATTAACATTACCTGTTGTTTATTTAAGCAGTCCAAAGCTATTGGCAAATGTCACTGACAAATATATGACAGAAATCTCCAACCATTTCTCAAGAAATTTTTCTTGAACTTAACACAGAAAAGCTCTCCATTATAAAGCCTGAGTAAAATGTCATCTATAACTTAGAATTAATTTAAAAATAAATATACTCAAGGTGCACATAGTCACAAACACACATTTGCTCCATTTCGGTTATATTTAAACATTAAAACCTACCTGGTATTCCTGGGAGTACCTTCCTTTGTCTCCTCTCACAAGTCAAAATCACCTCTGAGTGAGAATACAGTCTGAAAGGGAAGCTATGTGCGTGACTACTACTCGGGGGTCACAAGATAATTTTTAAATAGATGAAGAAATGCACAGTATGATGGTAAGCTGAGTGAAAGAAATCTTCCTTTATGATTCATTTTGACTCCTCAAATCATTCTCTATTCCTTCCCCTTAGCAATCTCAGAGGTGAGAAATGACTCGTCAAATGTGTTTCACAGAGAATATGTGTCATTTTACTTGCAGAACTCATTCACAAAAGTCAAGCAATATTAAAAGAATTACAAATTTATTTTAAACATGCCACTGGTATAGCCCGCTAGCAAGATGATGCTTCCAGTGCCATGAGAGAGAGAAGCACCATCCGGAAAAAAAGCAGAAGGACAATTCTACCAGAATATTTTGTAAATGCTTACAGGATTTGCCTTCCACAGAGGTTGGTGTGGATTGGATTCTCCCTTGCAAATGCCTGTTCTTATTTTAAGTTCTTTTCTTGGCATCTACATTCTTTATTTTTGTCAGTTCTATGAGTAAACAATTATGACTAGATGTTACATACATGTGTACAGGGAAAAAAAACAGTACCAGTGACCTGATTTCATACTGTAGATGTAAAAATCCACCTTTGAATGAATTACTCTTGTCTCTTGCTTTCTTTGCCAATTCTTTAATGGAGCTGTATTTCCTAAATGTATTCAGTAAATGGGATTGTATCCTAAGATTAACCTACAGCTTTGCAAAAAAAATACTTATTTAAAATATCCAATGTGTCAAACTGTTAATAAAGGTTTGCCAGCCAGTGTGGTTCAGTGGTTAAGCATCAACCCATGAACCAGGAGGTCAGGGTTCGATTCTTGGTCAGGGCACAGACTCGATCCCCACTGGGGAGCGTGCAAAAAGTAACCAATCGATGATTCTCTCTCATCATTGACGTTTCTTTCTCTCTCCCTCTCCCTCTCTAAAATCAATAAAAAAAATATTTTTTAAAAAGTGAAGGTTTTTTTTAATCCTCACCTGAGGATATTTTCTCCATTGATTTCCAGAGAGTGAAAGGGATAGGGAGAGACAGGAGAAAGAAACATCTATGTGAGAGAGACACATCAATTGGCTGGATTGGCTGGGGATGAGCCTGCAACCAAGGTACTGCCCTTGACCAGAATTGAACCCATGACCCTTCAGTCACCAGCTAATGCTTTAACCACTGAGCAACTGGCTAGGGCAAGGTGAATTCTTTTGGCAAGTTAAATCATAGTGAAATATAAACTCACATGAAATTTCCATTTATTTATCTGAAAGTGTTTGTGGGGGGAGTAAATAAAAGTGGTGGGAAGTATTCTTTAGTTGGCAGACATTATTAAACTAAAAATTCTTTGTTGAAATATATAAGTAAACTAGAGGCCTGGTGCACAAAATTCCTGTACGGGTAGGGCCCCTGGCCGGTGATCAGGGCTGATTGGCTGCCAGCTGCCAGCTGGGGCCTTCCTTCATTCCGTGCTGCCCCTTGGTGGTCAGCGCACGTCATAGTGAGTGATCAAACTACCTGTCTCCCGGTCGAACTCCCGAGGGGACACTTTGCATAATATAGATACCAAATTTCTAAGATACTCATGAAATACAAAAACACAGTGTACAAATAAAGCTGATAAGCACCTAATGAATCTTGTTGCTAATATTCAGACTAAAGTACTTGACAGAATACAAGAAAGGAGAAAATAAAGCAAAAAAAGATATAGTAAATAGAAAATACAAAATAAAATAGCACAGATAAGTATAAACATATCTATCAGCAATTACAATAAAAACACAAATGGATTAAACTTTCCTATTAAAAGGTTGAACAAGAGCCTGTTCCATAATCATGTACTGTACAGGGTGGGGCAAAAGTAGGGTTACAGTTGTTTGTATGGAAAAGAGTACAATCCTACCTAATAAAAAGGTAATATGCAAATTGACCATACCATCGACATATCCACAAGCCATGCCCACAAGTCACACCCACCAGCCAATCAGAGCAAGTATGCAAATTAACCCAACCAAGATGGCTAGAGCAAAGTTTCCCAGGTAACAGAGCAAGCCAAGCTTTCCATAGCCATTGCTTACTGGATTTGCCTTCTACAGAGGTTGGTGTGTGCAGGCCTAAGCCTCCACTCAAGCTACAAAGTTTCAATTATAGAAGGTAAACAAATTCAAACAGAAATGGTGGCAGAATGGAGCTTGAGAGAGCAAGCCAGGGTTGCCGGCGGCAACAGGGGAAGCAAAGCTTTCCACACACCCTGGCCGGGCCCAGGTCTCTGATTAAGGCTACAAAGTTTCAATTATAGAAGGTGAATTAACTGCAACAGAAATGGCTGCCGCCCCAGAGGGAGCAGCAGGCTTGGCTCCGCTCCAGGCTACAAAGTTTCAATTGTAGAAGGAAAATAAATTCCAGATACCAGGGCCTCCACTTGGGTTGCCAGGGGGCATGGAAACCACCACAGGCCCCTCGCCCAGGCCGCCCCACACCCCAAGGGAACCCCCACCTGATCCAGGACACCCTTCAGGGTAAACCAGCTGGCCCCCACCTGTGCACCAGGCCTCTATCCTATCTAATAAAAGAGTAATATGCAGATTGACCATCAATCCAACACACAATATGTCTGCCCCCATGTGGTCAAAGATCCTGCCCCCATGTGGACACAGGATGGCCACCACAAGATGGCCAGCAGGAGAGGGCAGTTGGGAGGCACCAGGCTTGCAAGGGAGGGCAGTTGGAGGTCATCAACCCTGCAGGAGAGGGCAGTTAGGGGTGACCAGGCCGACAGAGGAGAGAAGTTGGGGGCAAACAGGCTGGCAGGGGAGCAGTTAAGCATCAACCAGGCTGGCAGCGGAGTGGTTAGGGAGTGATCAGGCTGGCAGGCAGAAGCGGTTAGGGGCAATCAGGAAGGCAGTCAGGCAAGCAGTTGGGAGCCAGCAGTCCTGGGTTGTGAGAGGGATGTCCCACGGCCCGTTTAGGCCCGATCCCGCCGGGATCGGGCCTAAACGGGCAGTCAGACATCCCTCCAGGGGTCCCAGATTGGAGAGGGTACAGGCTGGGCTGAGGGACAACCCCTCTCCATGCACGAATTTCATGCACCGGGCTTCTAGTAATTAATAAATAATAATACAAGAGTTAACTATGTTTCCCAGACTCACAACTGTAAACCTACTTTAACCCCACCCTATATATATATGGTACTATTAGACTCTGCAGGATTTTAAGAGATAGATGTAGCACTTGTTTCTTCATCCAGTTTACAGTCTCCATAGCTACTTATTGTTTGAATCAAACAATGAAGTACTGACACCCAAGAAGAGCTTGACAGATAAAAAGAAAATTACAAGTCAAATCACTTTTTTTGATCTCTTCCAATGTTTAGGGAAAAGCCCATACTTAGTCCATATACAAGTCACTTCATATAACTGCCATTTTGACATGGTTATTTCCTAAATATTGTCACATTTCCCTAAAGAAATGTTCATATTGGTATCTCCAAATGAAAGTATTTTTGTTGCCCTTAAAGATTGTTAGGTGTAAAAGATTATTTTTAACACAAGAACACATCTTGAATAGTGTTATGTTTGAATTTATTTTGAAACAACAAACAAAAGAAGATAAGTAAAGTAGGTAACTCTGCTGGAACCTGGTCCAAAGACAGTGATTTAATGAGATGCCCTCTCACTTACCCTGAGTTTAGACCAAAAACAAAACTGACAACTCAGGTGGAGAAGTGGTAAATGAGAAATGAAACTTGGCCTGTGGTGTCGTGTTTAAAGCAAAAAATAAAAGATTCAGAAGAATGGAGGGTAGGTGGAAATGGCTACTCTATTTTTAATGAAAAAGATGCACATGTACTAACTCGGTGTGCATTAATAAAAATAGTTTAAAATTAGAAAATCAGTAAAGAATTGAAAAAAGTCAATGCAGCACTGCATAACAGATAGTTACAAATAATTTTACTTCTATAACTCAAACATAAAAAATACTGCCACCCTGGCCAGTTTGGCTCAGTGGATAGAGCGTTGGCCTGCAAACTGAGAGGTCCCAGGTTCAATTCCAGTCAGGGGCGCATTCCCAGGTTGCAGGCTGGATCCCCAGTGCGGGGTGTGCGGGAGGCAGATGATCAGTGTTTCTCTCTCATCATTGACATTTTTATCTCTCTCTCCCTCTCCCTTCCTCTCTGAAAGCAATAAAAATATATTTTAAAAAATACTGCCAATAAACAAGAAAATATTTAGCATGATAAATAATTAAAGATGGCCAAATTAAAAGAACGAAATATAATTTTTACCTATTAAATTGGTAGAGTTTTAAATATTAAATACTAAGATTGACCAGGATTGGATGTGTGGAGTCTGGGGGAGACCTCATGGACTATTGAGTATAATTTGATTAAGCCTTTTAGAGGGATTTAGAATATTTTACTATAAAATGTAATTATGGTTGAGGTTCAGATGTTTTTAAATTTTTATTACTACCTGTGTTTTCCAAAAAGAAATGCATTAATTTTGTAGTAAGAAAAAATCTGTACTTTTAAATTAAGTACACAAAACAAAAATAAGAGCTAACATAAATTTGTTGTAAAACATCAATTCTGAATCATAGGTCCTCTGGTTCTTCATTGTTCATTGTATTCCTGATTTCTCAGTGAGTATAGCTCACTCAGAGTAAGGCCTTGAGCCCTTTCTGATACTTTTGAAGATGGCCTTTCTATTACTTGTACAGGTACCTGACTCCTTAAGAGTAACATTTCCAAAACTGTTATATATTTAAATTTTTTAAGTGGTCATGAGGGGTTGACTACTCCAGCATTCAAACAAGAGCCCAGTCTCCCCCTGCTCTCCTGTAGCACAGCAGCTAATGCAACCTGCATAGGGAACCATTTGATGGACTAGGGAGAGAGCTCCCTGGCAGAGAGAGGGAGAGCCATGTCTTCATTGCTGTATGTCCATATCCTTGTTTCAAGTAAGGCACACATGATTGTTGAACTAAACTGAATGTGCTAGAAATATCACACTACTGGCTAAAATGAATATGAAAAATATTTACAAATGTTAAATATTCAAGTTTTGTATTTTATCTTCCTTTGCTTTTACTATGTTGTAACTATGGGGGTCTAGAACCCTATACCATTTATACTTCATTAAGGAACAGTAATCTTGCCACTGTCCTTTAACTTTTTATAAAATTTAAGTATACGTGGTATATAATATTATCTTCATTTCAGGTGTACAACATAGTGATGCAACACATGTATCTTATGATGTGATCACCATAGTAAATCTAGTAATCATCTGTCACCAAGTGAAGTTATCATACTGCTAGAGGCCCAGTGCACGAGTTAGTGCACAAGTGGGGTCCCTCAGCCTGGCCTGTGGGATCAGGCCGAAACCGGCTCTCCAACATCCCCTGAGGGGTCCCAGATTGCGAGAGGGCACAGGCCAGGTCAAGGGACTCCACCAGGGCTAGGGAGGGACGTGGAAGGTTGGCCAGCTGGGGAGGAACCATTGGAGGGCTCTAGGGTGTGTCTGGCCCATCTTGTTCAGTCCTAATTGGCTGGATCCCAGCAGCAAGCTAACCTACTGGTCAGAGCATCTGCCCCCTGGTAGTCATAGCAACTGGTCGACTGGTTGACTGTCTGCCCCTTGATGGTCAGTGCACATCATAGCCAGTGGTTGAACAGCCTTAGCATATCATTAGCATATTACGCTTTGATTGAACGGCCGACCTGCCAACCAGACACTCAGCATGTTAGACTTTTATTATATAGGATATTCCTCTTCACCTTTTTCACCCATATCCCCATACTTCTCCCCTCTGGCAACCATCAGTTTGATTTCTATTTCTATGAGACTGTTTTTGTTTTGTTTTATTTGTTTGTTTGTTTCTTTTCTTTTGGGATTCTACATATAAGTGAAATTATATGTATTTGTTTTTCTCTGTCTGACTTATTTCACTTAGTATAATACCTTCTAAGTCCATTCTGTTGTAAAAAATGAATTCAGTAAAGTAGCAGGATAAAAAATTAATATACAGAAATTCATTATGTTTCTATCTCTAAAATGAATGATGAGAAGTAGAAATTAAGAAAGCAATCTTGTTTACAATAACATCAAAAAGAATAAAATACCTAGGAATAAATTTAACCTAGGAGGTGAAAGACTTGTACTCTAAAAACTAAGACACTAAAGAAAGAAATTGAAGAGGATGCAAGTAAGTGGGAGGATATGCTGTGCTCAAGGATTGGAAAGAATAATATTGTTAAAATGTCCATACTACCCAAAGCAATCTATAGGTTTAATGCAATGCTTATCAAAATACCAATTACATTCTTCTCAGAATCCTAAAAGTAATCCTAAAATTTATACAGAACCACAAAACATCCCGAATAGTCCCAGAAATCTTAAGAAAGGACAAAATTGGATGTAGCATGTGCCTAGATTTCAAACTAGATTACAAAGCTATAGTAATCAAAACAGCATGGTACTGTCATAAAAACAGACACATACATCAATAGAACAGAATAGAAAGCCCAGAAATAAACCCTTGCTTACATGGACAATTAATCTATGACAAAGGAGGCGAAAATATACAATGTCTTTAATAAGTAGTGTTGGAAAAACTAGACAGATACATACTTTAACTTTTTAGGTAATTCTAGCTGTATTATGATTAGAGAAATAAGTGAAGCAGTAACTTTTACTCAATTCCTATTCAGCTCTTTATCTCTGTGACATTAATTTCCCATTTAAATGGTAGACTTTTCTTAATGTAAATCCAATATGATTTGTAATTTAAAAAATAGTGATTATCAATTATAAACACGTGATAATCAAAACTCTTTCCAGTTATTACCAGACTATTATGTCTTTTCACAAACTCCAAGCCTATATGACTCTACACTTTGGAGAGGAAGTCCAAATAGCATTATGGGTCAAATAATTGATTGGAAGATAAACTACATAAAGACTATGAAAAACACTATACCAGTTAATAGTCTCTTTCTAGCACTGCTGAGAAGAACACAGCTAACTTAAACACTCTCATATAAAATGTTTAAATCATTGGTTTATAATTTTCATTATGATGTAGCTCTACCACAAGCTGAATAGTATAGCATTGTGGCTAAAGAACACAGACCTGAATGTGCCATTATTGTCTATGGGGGGTGAAAAAGTTTCTTAACTCTCCTGAAACTATTTCTCTCTGTGAGCTGGGGACAGTTATACCCTAGCCTAGACAGTGGCAGCTCTAATTAAGTGAAGTGGGAGTTTAAGGAGTTTGTACCACAGTATTTGGTACATATTAAGAGCCTGATAAATGATAGTTGAGAAACAATTTCATTTTCTAGATGAAAACAATAGGATTCTAAGAAATGAGATTTCACATAATTCTTAATGAACTGAACTAAAAATGAAACTTCGATGCCAATTAAACCCAGGCCTATATACTTCCAAAACTCATGCTTTTTTATAATTTCACCATATATATTTTTTTTCTGATACCAAGATTCTTTAATAGCTTGTTAACACCCTTGGTTTAGTTCTCTCTCATTTTCTCTCTCTCTCTGTCACAATAATTTCTCAAATTCAAACTATATTTCTTATTTTTTCCAGTGAAAATTTCTCAATATTCAAACCCTTTGCCTATTCATGACTAACAGAAAGAAGATGTTGCTTGAGGGAGGGGAAAGTCCATTTTATTGAAAATACAATTTTTTTTTCTAAAGACAAATGTTTTCTTGTAACATGTTTTCTTATAACATGATCTCTTACTTGTGATCTATCAGAAATGGTATCTTCTGTATCTTCCGGTGGTCACTAAAAATATTTATCTAGAAAATCAAGTGTATGTTGCATGTAAGAAATGGATTTTTTTTTATTTTACTCCTCTCACACCCAATCTCACATTAAAGGATAGTAGCACCTATGGCAGTGGCCCTCACAGAAAAACTTTTTTAAAAAAAGAGCATATACGGTATGTATTAAGTAAGAATTATAGTCTCACTTTCTTTGTCCCTCAAAATTTTTCTAGTCACAGATTTCTTATATAATGAACCTATAGCAAGAAGAAAAAGTACATCTAATGCCCAAGCTCACCCTACAGACTGTGTTGGTATTAGAAGGTTAAACTTCCACCACCTTTCTTATGAAATGCAACTTGCTATGACAAAAAGCTGTGCTGTCTGTGTTCAAAAGAGATTCATTAGATTACTTTCAGCCCTGGTGGGTTAGACTCAGTGGATGGAGCATCGGCCTACAGACTGAAGGGTCCCGGGTTTGATTCCAGTCAGGAACATGTACCTAGGTTGCAGGCTTGATTCCTGGCCCTGGTCAGAAAGCACGCCCGGGACAACCAATCAATGTGTCTCTCTCACAGCGATATTTGTCTTTCTCCCTCCCTTCCACTCACTCTAAAAATCAATGGAAAATACCTTTGGTTAGGATTAACAAACCAAAAATAAACAATAAAAAATTTAAAAATAGATTACTTTCAGGAACTTTGCACATTTCAGAAGGTATATTTATATGTGACTTTCTAACTTTAAAAGAGATTCCCAAATGTAGTTTTAAGAAACAGAGGGGTTTTGCAAATTAAAAATATTATAAACTGCCCCAAACATAAAGCAAAGATTTTATTTAAAGGTACTTTAAATAAGAAATAATATTTTCCATGCAGCATTTTTAGAAGGGGGTGGTGAAGAATGTTATGAAGTAAAATGATAATAAGGTTCATAATTACTGACTCACAATCAAGGATAAAAGGAAACATAATTTTTAAGAATAAGAGAGCTTGGCATTTGAGTATTAAACCTGTTACTTTAAAAAAATATTTATTGTTGAAAGTATTACATATGTCTCCCTTTTCCCCCATGTTACTTATTTTTTAACATCAAAGATAATTTACTTAGGGACTACATTGAAATGTTAACAATAGTTGTTTTAGGTAGTAAAACCAAGGAAAAACTCACTTTTAATTTATTTTTCTTTATATTTTATGAATACTTTATATTTTCTATAGTGAATGTATATTTCTTTTTTTAACTTTAAGATAAAGGATGCCAAAATAAATGTCACATGTGGCAAAAAAACAACAACACATTTTAGTACAATTTTTCCCTATCCTCTAAAGCCAAAACAAGAATTTCTTTGTCATGTTAAATTTTACATCCATATATTTGGGATGATTAAACTTTGGAAAAAGCCTCATCAAATTAACAATTAAATCTTATTTGAATGTGGACATTTATTGGTTCAAAGCTTCCAATTTACTTTTAGCATATTGATTTATCCATTAAGCCCAAGGTCACACTACTTTGTGTATATAAAGGCAGTTTTTATCTTGTTTTTAAACATGTCAACTTTTCAATTAAGTACAAATTGGAATTGGTTAGATAGGATAATAGATGACTATGATTTTACCATTTAATACAAATGCTGTATCTAAACTATTTACAAATAACATATTTCTAGAAAAGTACAAATATTTCCAAGGGAAAATTTTCTAAAATAAAAGTAATGAGTTTTTTATCTGTATATATATCTGTACACATATATACATGTATATATTACTGCTTGTACATACAGGTTTAATAAATAATATGAAAACAAATGCTACTCATTTACTTAATCCTTAATAATTCCAAGGAAAATAGTGTTACTTCATATATTTATGAAAAACAAATTTTAATGTAAAATAATTGTGGAGACTTAAGATTTATCAAGTCATTATTGGAGTATACAGTATATAAACCATTATAAGGTTATATATTGGACATACCGTATACATATCCAAACATGCAGATCCAAAGAACCAGGGTCCTCCTTCATGGTTCATAAATTTATTTTAACCTCTGGGCAGCAAGTTTTATAAATTATGTTTGAGAATTATTTTTGTTCAAAGTATTATAATACATTTATTTACCTAGCCCTAGCTACCGCTGTAACAGAAAACACCATTAAAGGGATAAGATGATAAGTTTCTCTCCCTGTGACTCTATGTCTATTCTTAGAAGTCTCTGTAAGTAGTTTTCAGCTGGATTAATTAACACATGTGTTAATTAATAGCATACATATAATTATTAGAAATTCTATATAAAGAGGGAGGGAGGGACTTAAGAAACTATCAAGTCATGATTTTGCTCTGAATATAGGAGAAAATGCTAGCTATAGGCAAGAACTTTTCTCTTTGAAAGTCAAAGCTGTGCTTAGCTTTGACATTTCTGATATCTTAAAGTGCAGAAAAATTTATAAATACTGTACAGATCTACACATGTTTAAAATACTCCAGACAGACCCAAAATTTAAAATATCACAAACATTTCATGCATGTCTCTATGTAGAAAAAAATGATATTCTTCCCTCTTGTCTATAATTCTGGTGCCTACAACAGTGCCCCCTGGAATCATCACTAGGTTTAGGGGCTGTAGTGGGGTACAACAGTGCCCCCTGGAATCATCACTAGGTTTAGGGGTTGTAGTGGGGTAGGGGAGGACGAAGAAGAGGGTAGGAGATAAGAAATAGCATCATTGTTGTTGCTGATTTTCCACTTATTTTAGGAAACAATGTCCTCTTCTGCGGTATTTTGTATCTAAGTTAGCTGAGAACCTAAGAGGTTTGGAAGGCTTCTCAGAGAGTGCTGTTAGAGCAGGCAGGCAAAGCCCTGGAGAAAATTCATGTTCTCTAACTGGACTTTGGCTCTGCCCTGCCAGGGCACTCACAAGGTAGGAGAGGGAAATGGCTTGTGGCCACTAACACAACCCTGTCTATCCTCCACCCTTGGGTAGATGCAACAACAGAGGCTGCTGTGCCTGAATTACTTCAGCCACTGCACCATCTTCAGATGAATGTCTGGCTTTCATCCCAACTCCAGTTTTTCTTAAACCATCTTTGTCTTGTGTCTCTACTTTCACCTAAGGTCAAAACAACATTCATGTGTGTTGTATGTTTTTTTTAAACATGTTAAATGGTTGTATTTCCCCTTGTTTTACTGCAAAACACAGAAAATGAGAAACCCCTCATGGTCTTCAGAAATAATGTATTTGTAAATTTCAATGTAAAGATCTAGTTAAATTCAGACTTAAATTCAGTTATATTTAATGTGCCAAATTTCAAAGGGAGTTTTTGCATTTTAAATTTCATAACAAATGCTTACAATATTCTATTTAATGCAGACATATCACAATGTACATAATAGAATTAAGGCTTATTTGTATAAATTGTTCTGGAGTAGGACACAAACATTGCTGGCGAGGCAACTGTAAAATCATCTCATTCAACCCACTTATTTTTCAAATCAGGAAATTAAGTGCAAGTCTTTCAGAAGGAAAAAAATCCTTTTTGTTTATTTTTAAAAGAATCATTGAGCCTGTATACATGGGTACAATTATAACCGTGTTAAGATAATGATATATTTCTGTTCCAGCTGGCATATAGTCACTTCCCTGAGTCCTCTGAGTGCCCACCTTTGATAGCCTTCTCTCACCTTCCCTAGGAGCTCCTGGACCTTAAACATCAATCAACAAAAGGGTCAACTTTGCAAGCAAGAAGCCTTGGGGAGCCTCCTGCACTGACAGCTGTGTCCTTTCAGATTGCTTGGTGCCCATGAGGGTGCAGGTTTCGTCACCATATGAATCTACATGAAGAGATTATAGTTTGCAATAGTTCCCAAATGTATTTGACTATGTAAACTTTTTCCTTTTTTCTTTATTTTTCAGGAGCTTTTAATAAAATTGGTGTTCTGGCCACAGACTTTGGAATTTTTTTAGTGATTAAAATTAGGAGCTGTGAGTCCAACTTTTGAATTCTGACTTGGCTACTTACAGTGCAACGTTAGGCTCTGTGCCTCAGTTTCTTTAATTATAAATAATGGTATCTACCTCACTGAATTATCGTGGAAGTGAAATTAGTCAAAATGGAACAGTGCCTGGCACAGAATATAGGCTTAATAATCATCAGCTGTTATTATTACTAGTAATAGGATCAGCATTGGTAGCAGCAAAAGTAGTAGGTCTGGGCTGCTTGGGTAATAACTATAAAATGATAAACAGAGTTTTAATTACATGGCCTGAAAAAGCAAGTATTTATATAGTTGAATATGAATAAATAAATCAAAATGTACCCAGAGTCCTTTAAATAATACTATAATCTTTATATTCTCATATTTAATCATATAAAATGTATTTCAAAATGTTGAACATAATTTTCATAGAGTTAGGAGATCTATAATTAGGAATTACCTTTATGGTAATCATTAAGTAACTTTTAGTGAAACAAAGATGCTTAATCCAAAAGAAGAAAATACCATTAGCAATTTTGTGTCAGAATACAATAACTGCAAAGCACAACATTGTCTATTTTATAACCAAATTTTCCAAAATGTGCAATCATTTTTGTTTTGTGATTTTTTCAACCAGTACAACTCTGCCAGAAGCCACAGTCGTATGACTTAGGGTGCGAGACATGCACACCACTGTCATTACTTTTGAATAGTGTCTCACTCGCACATGAGACTCAGGGCAGAGAGAACACAGCAAGCCCAACCGGCACACACCTCCAGACCACTCATGTTAAACACTCAGTTGCATCCTCACTTGTGGTTAGCAGCACATCAAGCCAAGATGGACCCTGGAGGAGTTGAGGCAAAGTCCCAATCACAACATTTGGTTCTGTGTAGCTCTAAAACCTTGAGTAGCAATTCCATTCACAGTTTCAACAGACTATATTATTATGGGTTGAATTGCATCTCCTCAAAAATATATGTTGAAATCCTAACCTCTAATGTCTTAGGGGTATTGTATCCACATGATATGAAAAGACACAGGGAGAAGATGGCCATCTAAAGCCAAGGAACGCCTGAAGCAACCAGAAACTAAAAGAGACGACCAGAACGGATCTTTCTCTAGAGACTTCAGAGGGAACATGGCCTTGCGGAGACCTTGCTCTCAGAGTTCTGGCCTCTATTGGGCTAAGCCACCCAGTTTGTGGTACTTTGTTACAGCAGTCATAAGAAACTAATACACTGTATGGACGTATGTCCCTCCAAACACACATTTCTAAAAGCAACTGCCCCATACTTTTTCCTGCTCACTTCCAAGGGTTCATCAAATCTGAGGACCTCCTGCTTGAAGTTAGTAGAAATTTATATGTAGAAGAACCTTACAACATGAAGATACAAAGGAGATAAAATTAAACTGACAAGACTATCCTTTCAGTATTCTCAATTTTATTTCAAATGGTTAAGAAAGCATCACTTTTACTGAAGGGGTAACCGGTATATGCCAACTCTGAGGGATTCCACATTTAAAAGTAAAATGTTAGTGTTAGAATACAGCCACATTGCATTAAGAGTAAATTTTCATTACAGTGAATAATCCCGGAATCCAAGGAATGAGACCAACCCTACATTTACTGCGCCCACTTATAGGATTATTCCCAGTAACAGGTCAAAGCTCCACGCAGCCCAGCTCTGTGCCCACCAACCTTCTGAGCCACACTGGGGCCCTCACTTACCCGGCTTGCCTAAAGCAGAGCAGAGGGAGGAAGTGAGATGCTTTTCTGGGCTCCCTGCCTCATACATGACCCTGACCCCTGGCTATTTGCTGAACATGTCCTCTCTATTAAAAAAATATATATGGCAGAACATTTTGGTGGCTGAATTATTATAGGATTCCTGGTAGAACACAGTCCTCAAAGCATACCTCAAAAATTCCCACAGTAGTTGAAAACATTTCCCCTTTTTTTTGTGTTGTTAATTTCTTCTCCTTCATTCTGCAAAACTCCCCAGGCCTCTAATCTGAATAGTGGCATGTGTCAAGTCCAAAGTTTCTAGACAGAAAGAGCAGGCCAGGGAAAACAAGGGCGGGGTTTCACAGTATCTGACACCTGCAGTAATGCTCTCTATGGGGCTTTGCGTAAGGGCCTTCATGTCTGGTTACAGAGACCTCATGTGAAAGGACGTGGCTGGGAACAGTCCTTGCAACCTGAAAATCCTATGACTTTGACTCTAAATTCACAAAAGAGTAGCTCATGGATGCTGCAATGAGCTCACACCTTAGGTTAATTTTAGGGAGGTCAAAAAGAATAACATTCACTGAGAAGGTGGTAACATTACCAAAGGAAAGTAGAGGGCTTTGTGGTAGATTCCTAAGGAAAGTGTTGAAGTTTTAATAATCCCACATGGAAACAGAGAAGTAAGACTTCTCACTGCAACAGACCGAGCCATTCCCAGGCAGTGGGTCCCACTGGGCAAGAAGACCTGGTATCCCTCACCCTACCTGGCCCACTTTCTGTACTCCATATTCTACCAGGTTGGAGTCCAAAGCCCTATCACAAGTCGGATGACCCATGAGGGGACTGTCTCGCTCCGTCTCTCTCGTTTGATTGCATGAAACTCTTACTTCACACTGAAGATGCCTCTTATATTCTTTCATGATATTAGGTGATGTATTAGGATCCCAGGAGGAAAAGGATGGCTTGCCAAAATTATGCCAATTCAAGGGGAGGTGGTTAATAACCATCACATGGGACAGTGGAATAGCCTGGGGTTGGTAACAACAAAGCTTGTATTTATTTCCAAAAGGAAGAGGAGATGGAACAGTTGCCAGCCCCCTAAACTATCTCTAGAGAGCGCTGCCAGCCAAAAGCAACCCCACAGGATGGGAGAAGGAATTGCTTGAAGCCGATACAAGGCATTTTGAAGTAATTCCTGAAGTAATTCTCTCAAAGTCCCCAATCTATTGAAAATGGATCCTCACTGAGGAGAAACCAGAGGAGGAAAATTATTTTACCACTCTCAAAGCAATGAGTTTTTGGTGTGGTATGGGTTTAAGTATACAAACCTAAAATGATTCCTTAGCCCCTGAATATGCACTTCTTCCAGAGATCAAAAATTTGCACTCCCCCCCACCCCCATCCGCCCCGCAAAAAAAGGTTCTAAAAGTTTGATATTTGTTATTCTTTGTAATCAAATACATGAGAGGCTGGTTATTCTTTGGATACACCCAGTGTAATATACTTAACCCCTGAGCAAACGCCTACATTCAGAACTGGAGGGAAGTCACTCTAGAGCCCTCTGGTAAACTCGCAGTATTGTTTCAGAAGTCCACTGGGGCCAAACTCCGGCAGTTGTGATATTAGTTGTAGAGCTATTTCAATCTGAGAATATTAAACTGTGTCCTGCTTTATCCAGTATATTCCTTAATTAAAACCTCACAGTTAGAGCTATACTCTGAATTGAATTTCTACTCCAAATAATAAGCCAAATTCTCTGCAGCATCTAACCTAGAGTAACAGATGTATGGCAAAGTCTTCTAATCTTCACTCCTGCATTCACAGCAGATGTGACTAATCAGCCCTTCCCGGTTCTTGGAAACTGTAAAATAATGGTAGTGAGTGTCTCTGTCAATAAATTCTCTGTTGGCTAAAGGAATTAGCTTCTGCTTTCTTCCTGTTTTAGTTCCTGCAGGCCTCTCAAAATGCTATTAATCTATGCTATGAAAGCATTGTCAGGATCTATTGCAATGAATTATTACCACGTAATAATAGCTCACTCCCCTGTAATTAACCTCCTGCCAGCTTTACTTATAAATCCTGCTTCTCTTTCTTACCTGCTTCTGTTAATCTTCTAACATCCCTGGTGTTAAGAAGTAGTCATAAGTAATTAACATTTATCCTTCAGGTAGGCCATGCTCTAAATACTCTGGTAAACAGTTTGTTTACTTACGGGTTTGATGTTTACAACCTAAGCCAGAATTCTTCCACTTCTGGGGTTCAGCTGAGGCGGGGGTATAACAACTAGGGGATATATCATTTATTATCTGTTTTATGCTTCAAGACTAATCAAATCAAATCCTGGAATAGCAGAGTTGGAAAAAAACAAACAAGCCCACCTTTCTGAATGCCAAAGACGGGTGATTTTTAAGATAATGCAAGACACTTAAAACAAAACAAAAAAAAACTTGTCATATACAGTTGGTAACATAAATTAAGATTAGCTTCAAGGGAGTGTAGGTAATTATATGATGGTTGGCTCATCATTTATTCAACAAATATTAATTATTACCAAGCCAAATATTTGCCAGGCACAGTTATCAGCATTGTTTTTCAGGTCTTTCTGAACTTTAGAAGTTGTCTGGAGGTCAACCAGCAGGGCACTACACATATTACCCGTGAATCAGTCTGAAACAGGTAGGATTAGGGTGGGTGGATCATAGATATGGACAAGTTTGGCATTTCTTATAATCTTATAACATTTTTATCAAAGCTGTTGATTTACCCAAATACAGAAGCATGATGTTCTCTAATCCAAACCCTTTGATCTGAGTAATTATAACAAATGTGAATACACAGACAAAAGTACACATTCTTACCGAAGCCCTACCTATTCCCTTAAACTCTGCTTTGGCCCAATAGATGACTTTTTCTATCCTGTGTATTGGGCTAAATCAGTTTCCCTGTTATCGAAGTTTTCTTTTGCACCAACTTCAGCTCTCTTGCTGCCCAAAGTCCTTATCTCCACAGCCTCACTTGACCCAGTGTGATGATAATACAATGAATTCTTGCAAACAAGAAAGAATGCTCATGGAGCCAATGATTAGTGAGTAAACAATTTCAAAATGTTATTGATTTGCTTTATTTCTAGAGGATGCACATACAGAAACAAAAATAAAAGTTCAGAAGAACCCAAACCCTTTTACCCCCTCCCACCAATAAATTACCATCTCCTTCATAAACAGGTGATTATTTACAAAACTGATTTAAAAAGTAGCTTAGATTTGGGGTTTCATTTAGAATTTCTCGCTCACATATTTTGTTTTTCTCCTATTATTTAAGAATCATTTTGTTGTACGTATTATTCCAAGTACTTAACACAAAAATTGTGATTTAAAAAAAGAATGTTGTTAGGAAAACAACAGAGCAGAAAACACGGTACCAGTTATCAAAGCAGTCACTGAAACACAATTTATCTCAGGAACAAAAGGACACCAATAATGCAGCATAAACAAAAAGATCTTCCTAATACCTCTAATACTGTTGACTAGCAGGTGACAAATAATTAGGAGAATAGACACACCCTCCCTCTCCCACTATTCAAAATACCTTCTGTTTACACATAATTATGCAGAATCTTACCTGAAGGGAAAGATCACACGCTATTATATCACTGCTTTTTTTTTTTTTTTAACTAAAAATCATACTTTGATTTTTTAAAAAGTTAAATGAAATCTAGAAAGCCGAATAAGAGGCAAATTGAATTTAAAAAAAAGAAGGAAGCCAGATGTGTGCCTGTATTGCTAGAAGAAGGGTTTCTGAGGGCTTTCTGTGAAATATCTTTAGTTACAGATAAGACCGAGGTTAGCCTGAGCATCGCGTGCCATTCTTGAAGGGCCCTCATAGCTGACTCATTTGCTTTACCATTTCTTGTGAAAACGAGAGGTGGCAGCCATCCCTGGAGCACACAGGGTGACTTGGTGACTGATCTCTTTACTAATCTGAGCAAAGCAATTACACGCGAGGTTCAGAACCTCCCTGCTCCCAGTGGCTTGGTAGAAGGGGGTTATTTCTATCCAAGAAGACGGGTGGCAACTGAAAATGCAAACATGAAGAAAAGAACAGGCATCTTTTTCAGAAACATAGCAACAGTAACCTACAATCAGGATTATTCTAGTTCTCACCTATATTGATCCTCTTAACTATATACTGCAAGTTAAAATAGAATTGGTTGCTCTTTTATGTTTTAAAAATTCGCTCCCTTTCTAAATGCATTACTTCACTTTTCACAGTCCAGAGAACGCTTTATAAGTTCACTTCCTCTAAAACAAGTATAATTTTAGTAAAAGGGTGGGGACAAAAGCCACATACTCACCCAAAGGGTTGAGGAGTGAGCAATGGGAACCATGAGCAGAGGGAGGTAGAAAGTGATACATGCCCTTAGGAAAGTAAGGGTTCCTTTTTTTCCTAGGACAGTGGGGCATGAGTTTGGATGGAGCTGAACTTCAGCGTCAGACACTATTTATTGTCTTTTCTGTGGATTTGGAAAGGAATTAACTTTTCTTGAGTACTTACTGGGGTGGGAGTGGTGAGCAACAGACACTTTTTAAAATAGGTAACAAGCGTATCTATTTTAATCCGTACAACCCAGAAAAGTAAATATTGTTATCCCAATTTTAGAGATGAGAAAGTAGAGACGCTTGGTTAATGGAGAAGGAGAGTAAAACCAATGGAATCCAGGGAGACTGCTCCCCACAGTCATTGTGGAGTCTAAATGTTGCAAACACACATCTGTGTTCTTTGGGACAGTCAACATTTTAGTGTTACTTCAATTAGTGAAGCATGTCCTCACGTACTATCTCAATTTATCTTCATTCAGCACTGATAGAATGCTCTATTTTCAGACTTGTTGTTCAGGTGAGAAAAATTAGTTTTAGGGAGTTCTCAAGATCACTCAGCTGGGAAGTGACTGAGTCATGACCAGAACACAAATCTTGTGCCCTAATTCTTCTGCTCTTTCGTTTTGGCTCTTGCCTTTCATCTCTGCTCCTCTCCTCTCCTTATGACTCATGGGAAGGCTGTGATGTCCATCAATTCTCACATCCACCTGAGCCAGAACCAAAGCTTTAGCTCATCAGCTTTATAGCTCTGTTAAAACACAAAGGCCCATGGGAGAGGTAGCACCTAAATCTTTAACCGGGCATTTGCACATTACTATTACAAAGGTTCTGAGATTTTTTTAAAAAATAGACTTTATTTTTTAGAGCAGTTTAGGTTCACAGCAAAATTAAGTAGAAGGCACAGCGATTTCCCACCCTACTCCTCATACACACCTTCCTCCATGTTCAACGTCCCCCACCACAGTGGTACATTCACGACAGAATTAATGCATCCTTGTCATCCAAAATCTATAGTTTACATTAGGGTTCACTTTTGGTGTTGTATATGTTATGGGCTTGAACAAATGTATAATGACATGTATCTACCATTTTAATGTCATACAGAGTAGTTTCACTGCACTAAGAATCCTCTGTACTCTACCTATTCCTCTCCCCCTTGACCCAAACCCCTTGCAACCACTTCTCTTCATACTGTGAGATCAGTTTTTGATGGGGGAGTGGGGAAGGGAATGGAAATTAGAATAACAAACAATCAATGTAAACTATAACCGAAAACAGTAACAATTAAAAAATACCAATGCAAGGAAAAAAACAAACAAAAAGCATAGAAGATGAGGGAGTATAGCACCTAAGGAAGATGGGGTGTTGTTCATGGGGAACTGAAGAACTAATGAGAAACTAACAACTTTTTCAATGAGCTAAAGAGGCACCTCTTTTTGCCACACCCTTCCCCACATTTTTGTGAAAACTCAGCTCAGTAGATTTCAAACATTTTTAACAGTGGAAACCTATGTTGCTATAAAAGCTTGCACTTATATACACAACATCTTAAGTAATTTATATAAATTTATATTAGAAAATTTAGATATTTTAATGAAAATTATAGTATTATATACACCTTAGCACCTACCTCAACTGGCAGCATGCAATCTATTTTTATTTCATTTAATGCATTGAGAAAAATCCAATTTGCAATAATAAATATTCACAAATGGTTTTTTAAAATAACTCACATTACAACCTACTCCCATTAAAAGGAATGAAAAGTTTTGAAGGGCATTAACAACTTGCTTGCATTCTTTAGTATATATATGAAAGTTTGACACACACCTAAAATGTACAGTCAGCATTAACATAATTTATATAAAAATATTAGCAAAATTTGACCCAGTTATATGTTCAATTGTTTTTATCCAACTGAGTATTGGTGCCTGAGGAAAGCATTCACCAAAAAGCATTCCTGAGTCTTGCCAGGAGCGTGATCGTGTAAGCATTAATATAGCATACTTTTAGTTGTGCACATTTATAGGCTTGAAGCTATAAATCTTTCTAAATCAATGGCACATCTGTACAAGCAATATGTGAACAGAGCCAGGTAAAGCTCTGGAAAAGAAGACTATTGGAGGGAATAGCCTTGTCAGATATTCAAAGTAATTGAAACGGTTTGTGTGCTGGTATCCTACCTAATAATAGACAAATATGCAAATTGACCATACCTCCGACACACCTACAAGCCATGCCCACCATCCAATCAGAGCAAGCATGCAAATTAACCCAAACCAAGATGGCTACAGCCACAGAGAGCAAGGTTTCCTAGGTAACAGAGGAAGCCAAGCTTTCCGCCTGCCTTTGCCAGGCCTAAGCCTCTACTCAAGCTACAAAGTTTCAATTATAGAAGGTAAACAAATTCAAACAAATGGCGGCAGAATGGAGCTTGAGAGAGCAGGCCAGGGTTGCTGCCAGCAACAGGGGAAGCAAAGCTTTCTGCACACCCTGGCCGGGCCTACCCACTTAAGGCAACAAAGTTTCAATTATAACCCCAACACAAATGGCTGCCGGCCTCGGAGGGAGCCCCAGGCTTGGCTCCACTCCAGGCTACAAAGTTTCAATTGTAGAAGGAAAATAAATTCCAGATACCAGGGCCTCCGCTTGGGTTGCAAGGGGGCGTGGCCGGCCTGCAAACCACCACAGGCCCCTTGCTCAGGCCACCCCACACCCCAAGGGAACCCCCATCTGATCCAGGACACCCTTCAGGGCAAACCAGCTGGCCCCCACCCGTGCACCAGGCCTCTATCCTATCTAATAAAAGAGTAATATGCAGATTGATCATCACTGCAACATACAATATAGATGCCCCCATGTGGTCAAAGATCCTGACCCCATGTGGACACAAGATGGCCACCACAAGATGGCCAGCAGGAGAGGGCAGTTGGGAGGCACCCAGCCTGCAAGGGAGGGCAGTTGAGAAGGACCAAGCCTGCAAGGGAGGGCAGTTGGAGGTGATCAACCCTGCAGGAGAGGGCAGTTAGGGGTGACCAGGCAGGCACAGGAGGGAAGTTGGGGGCAAACAGGCTAGCAGCAGAGTGGTTAGGGCATGATCAGGCTGGCAGGCAGAAGCGGTTAGGGGCAATCAGGAAGTCAGCAGTCAAGCAGTTGGGAGCCAGCAGTCCTGGATTGTGAGAGGGATGTCTGACTGCCCGTTTAGGCCCAATCCTGGTGAGATCGGGCCTAAATGGGCAGTTGGACATCCCTTGAGGAGTCCCATATTGGAGAGGGTACAGGCTGGGCTGAGGGACAACCCCCCTCCGTGCACGAATTTCGTGCACCGGGCCTCTAGTAGATAGATAACCAATGAATGAGAATACAGGGTACAGAAATAGACCCAAATACATTACAACATATGAATGTGATAAAGTTGAGCACTTCAGTATAAAAAAAATGGATTTGCCATATCTGGGGAAAAAGCCATTTAAAAAGCTGCATCTCTCTCTCCCTCATGTCAGAATACAGTTCTGGTGCATTGATGTGCTGGAGCTGGTGCGAGCAGGCTGGCAAGAGCCAACTGTGCACATCCCTTCCTAGCTAACTCCGTGTTCAGCGAAGCCACATTGGTAGCTTGCAACTGGGCTTGGTGGGAGTGTTTACACTCCAGAAACGGGCTTTTGTTTCTGTTTCTGAGAGCCAATTCTCCAGTCACCACTGCTGGTAGGAAAAAATACATAAGAAATGAACCAGGAGTGTGAGTGTGTGTGTGTGTGTGTGTGTGTGTGTATCAGCATAAGCTGGAAAAAAAAAAAAAAAAGAAATGAACCAGGAGATAACATGAGAGTTTTTCTTTTAATAATTTTAGAGATGACACAGAGAGCTTTTTATAGAATCCAACATACTCTTAAAATTCAGTTTTCTACAAAAGGTAAAAATTTTCTACTCTGAAAAAAATCATAAATAATACTAAAATAAAAATTTCAAAATGGTGAAAAATATGTACACATTTTTTTAAAGAGCTATTTTTTTCTTATATAAAAACTTCTAAAAATCAAGAGGGAAAAGGGAAGCAATTCAGTATAAAGTTGAGAAAAATATATTAATTGATAGATATATACATATTACTGGCCAAGGGGAAAAATGCTCAACCTCATGCATAAAGAAGAAATTCAAATTGAAAAAGAAATATTTTTAAACTTATAAAATAGCAAAAATTTGGAGTGAGGTGCAAAGTTGAGGTGGATGTAGGGAAGCCCATTCATTTACTGTGGGACATTGTTAAATTAAATTTGACATTATTAAGTGAAATTTAAAATTAATATTCTTTCAAATCAGGAATTTGTTTTATAGACTTTCATAATCTCACAAAAGTGAACAGACATGGGTGATTATTGTGGCATTATTTGTAGAAGTTATCAATTGCTGCTTAAGAAATTACCCCAAAACTTAAAACTTTAATGTCATAATGAAGCTTATTATTTTTGCAGTCTCTGTGTTTCAGAAAACAGCTTAGCTGAGTGGGTGTGTCCTGAAGCTGTAGTCAAGGTTGTCGGCAGAGGCTGCAGTTGTTTGAAGATCTGACTGGGGCTGAAGATCCAGTTCCAATGTGACTCACTCCAGTGACAAGTTCCTTACTTCACAGACCTCACTCAGGTACACTGCTGTGTCCCCATGACATGGTCACTGGCTTCCACCACAGTGAGTGATCCCAGGGAGAGCAAGGTAGAGACCACAATGCTTTTTACGACCTAGTCCTGGAAGTCATACACCCCATTGCCACAATATCGTCATTTACACAGGTCAGCGCAATGCAGAGAGAGAAGGGAATACACAAGGGCATGAATGCCAGGAGAGGAGACTCATTGGAGGCCATCTTTTGAGGCTAGCTAACACATTGTTAAGGTACTGGTTAAATAAAATTTTTAACTTACTGAAATGCTATAGAACCATTGAAAAAAAGGAAGCAACCTATATGTGCTGCTATGGGAAAATTCCCCAAATACATAATAAAGTATGTGAAACACATATTTATATGTTTATAATAAATTCCCTTGGTTTCTTATAAAAGTAGGCATAGATGCATAATTACTAGTATATGTATAAGAGCATGACATTTCTGCAACAATGTATAAAAATCTATCAAATGGGCAATGGAATTGGAGTGATATTGGTCAGGGATATATAAGTTACTTTATGTTCTATACCTATACTAGTAATGTTTGAAAAAATGTTAGTATGAGCATATATTACATTTATAATTTTAAAACTAGTTTAAAATATGCTCCACAGATATTTACAGGACAGACAGCCAAAGAGGGTATCATTTTAGCCAAGCTCAGACAGACTTCCTCCTCACTCTGTCTTCTGTTCAGGGGAACTGAGTGGTAAGCAGGAGAAACATAAGATAGTTTTCTGAATTGAGAACTGAGTGCTACCAGATCTCTATATCCTTCAGGTCTCCAGCCTCTGCAAAGCTGGATTAACATAAGACAAGCATTACCCCCAAAGTGGAAATCTGTTGTGATGGGTTTCTTCCTATTCTGAGGCCACAGGATTCTTTGGAGAGTCTGGTGGCTGGGACTGTGCAGGGATGGCAGGGTTCACAGTGGGCAGCAGTCACACGGGGTCACTGAACCATGGAAAGCCTCTCAGCACTGGTGTTAGCGGTGCTCTTGTGGATCCCCACACCAGGAGGGCTGCAGCATGTGAACACCTGTCTTAGAAGGTATTCAGGCACTGCAGCTGCTGAAGTTGAGTCATCAGTCTTGATGGATTATCTTGAAGAGGATGTGGATCCAGGAAAGCTCATGCTTAGTTCATCACAAGGCCAAATTTGGGGTTTAAACCCTTGGAAGAAGTCCTTCACTGGGTTAAGGAAGAAGATAGCTGAGAACTGCCTGCAGCAAGAACAAGGTAGAATTACAGTGCTTTAAGGAAGCTTTACCAAAATGCCAATAATGCAATGATAATAATTTTAAAAAGGCAACCAATATTTATTCGGTGTGATTTATTCATTTACTAGTTATCTATTTGACAGATTAAAAAGCTGAGAATTAGAAAAGCTAAGCAATCTTCCCAAGGATATTACATCCTCTTATTTTTTTTGAATTCCAGTTTTCACAACTAATTAAAAATGTATTTAAAAAATAAGATTTGAATCAAATGTTTTAATTGCTCCTGAAGCACTTCTGCCCAAGAGATTAGAAAACTACTGCTTTACTGATCCACCACTGGCATCAACATGTGGAATTTACAGAAGGGTAACTTTCCATTCAATACACAGCACAAGCTATCTGATCCTGAAATGAAATTTCCTAGGTGGTAAGCTCTCCATCACTGGAAATGTTCAAACAGAATCACAATGACCACCTGTTAGGAATATTGCCATTTCTGCCTTGCTCTCTCTGGGATCACTCATGCTGGTGGATTGGGAACACAACAGTGTACTTGAGTGAGGGGTCTGTGAGGTAAGGAACTTGTCAGCCACTTGAGTGAGTCAAGTTGGAACTGGATCTTCAGCCCCAGTCAGATCTTCAAACAACTGCAGCCTCTGCCGACAACATATTGAGCAGCATGCAGCTGGGTTTCTTTCCAAATCTAAGTTCTTATGTTCTTATTAGAATAGAGCAGTGGTCAGCAAACTCATTAGTCAACAGAGCCAAATATCAACAGTACAACGATTGAAATTTCTTTGGAGAGCCAAATTTTTTAAACTTAAACTTCTTCTAATGCCACTTCTTCAAAATAGACTTGCCCAGGCCGTGGTATTTTGTGGAAGAGCCACACTCAAGGGGCCAAAGAGCTGCATGTGGCTCGCGAGCCGCAGTTTGCCGACCACGGGAATAGAGGTTTCATTTTCTTATTCTTCAGGTTGAACTGAGTTGAAGCTTCTGAATGCAGAAGGCTGGACTAAGTATACTTGCCAACATTGTGGGGGGTTAAGAATAATAACAATAATAAAAATAAACACTTTAAAAAGCACTTAATATTTGCTTGGAACTCTTTTAAGTGCTTTACATATATTAATATAGGTAATCCTTTCTACCACCCTAGTGAGGTATTCTAATACAGACTTCTAACCTCTAAATCTGGTAACGTCCATGATTTTCTATATCTGCGATATTTATGCTCCATGTAGTCAGACAGTTGCAATTATATGACACTGCAAGTAAAGAAAGGTTTAGCTAAAACACTGCAGATAAATAAATAAACAGACAACGGAAGTGGTTTGTTGCATAACAGGGAGTTTCTATCCATGTTTCTGCAGTTAAGTCAGCAAACCACAGGATGATACTTAGAAAAAAATCAGTGCCAGAAAAGCCTTATACTATTAACACTCCTTGATTCTGAACTCATTACAAGTCAGATTAACCTAAAATTTTAAATTTAATCTATAATAATAAAAGCATAATATGCTAATTAGACCAGACATCCTTCCTGACGTCCTTCTGGATGACCTTCTGGGCAAAGCCCGGGTTGCGAGGGAAGCCTGGGTCCTGGGTGCCAGAGGGAAACTGGTGCCGGCAGCCGGGGGAAGGAAGGCCTACTCTTGTACTTATTTCATGCATTGGGTCTCTAGTATAGAAATAAAAGAGGCTCTGGGAGCCACAGTCTTTGGTGCAGATATGGCAGATTCCAAGAACCACACCATGCACTACCAGTCCCAAAAATGGCACAGAAACGGCATCAAGAAACCCCAATCACAAAGATATGAACCTCTTTTTTTAAAAGAGAAATTATTTTTTAAAAAACATTTTTTTTTATTGATTTCAGAGAGGAAGGAAGAGATAGAAACATCAATGATGAGAGAGAAACATCCATTGGCTGCCTCTTGCACACCCCCTACTGGGGATCTAGCCCAACCTGGGCATGTGCCCTGACTGGGAATCGAACCATGACCTCCTAGTTCATGGGTCAATGCTCAACTGAGCCATGCCGGCCAGGTGATATGAATCTCTTAAGGGGCAGACCCATGGTCCTGAGGAGCATGTGCTTTGCCAAGAAGCACAAGATAGGCCTGAAGAAGATGCAGGGCAACAACGCCAAGGCCATGAGTGGACGTGCTGAGGCTATCCAGGCCCTCGGAAAGCCCAAGGAGGTCAAGACCAAGATCTCCAAGGGTGGCAGCCACAAGCTCAGTCAACTTGCTTACATCACTGACCCCAAGCTTGGGGTCAGCATCACCAAGGGTCTCAGGCTCTGCCAGCCAAAGGCCAAGGCCAAGGGTCAAACCAAATCCTGGGCTGCAGCTGCAGCTCTGGCTCAGGCTTAGGCTCAGGCTCACAAAGGTGCCCAGGCCCCCTCGCAGGCTCTACAATAGAGGCCTCTGTCTGCCGTGTGAGTGAGGATGGAAGGACTGGTGTGATTTCTGGGCTGCTGCCTGCATGGGGCTGGTTTCCTTCTCTGCTATTTGTACAAATAAACCTGAGGCAGAATCGGGGGGGAAAAAAGAAAAGAAAGAAAGAAGAAAGAAAAGATAAGGGAAAAAAACCCCATAAAAAATAGCTTTAGTAGAATCAAAGTTGACTAACCTTTTTTTTTTTTCCTTTTCCCCCATATCATTAGGATTTGTTTTGACAGAGCAATAAGCATAAGAGATTTCAGGTCCCTTACGAAATGCAAATCATGGTTAGGCGCTGGAGGTTCCTGAGCCGTGGGGCAGTGTTGATTCCTACCAAGCTTTCGTAACTCAATAGTTCAGGGTGTGGCCTTGGAGCCAGACTACTGGTGGCCAGACACTTGGCTCTGTGGTGCTGAGCAAATAGTTCATCCATCTACCACTCAGTTTTTCTCATATATGCAATGGGGATAATAGTACCTCTCTTATGGGATTACTTCAAATGTTGAATAAGTTAACTCATATAATTTTAGAACAGTGCCTGGTACATAGTAAATTTCTGACCAGCATTAGCTATTAATATTAGCTGGTATGAGGGAAAATGGAGCATTTAAGTGGTAATCTAAATTTACGAAGAGATAAGTAATGTTACTGGGTGGTATATGAGAATCAGATGAGAGTTACAGATACTAAATAGGCCCGAGTTCAAAGTGGGGTGAGATGGTTATGGTTGGGAGAGACTGGGGCAGACTCTCAAGGTGAGGAGAATTGAGCAGGGCCAGGAAACAAATTCTTCTGCCCACCTTTGATGTGGGATCCTTTAAAATGCTGTCGCAAGTATGATGTTCTCAGCTAAGCTAAGGGGGTCGATGATGTGCACTTGACCACAAAGGAAAAAAAGAAGAGATTTAAACCGTTAAACAATAGGTAGGAAATCAATGGTAAATAAAAGAATTAAAATGCACAGAGGGTAACATGTAATTTCCTTCCTAAATAAACATATAATATTTTTACATATGACTAAATACCTATAACTCAATTGTTTTCCACTTTTCTAGCGAAATTCCTCCATCAGAATACTCAAATTTCTTAGCTTAAAAAAAATATTCTTGTTGTTGATGTTGATCAGGGAAAGTGAAAAGCAATTTAGTGATGCACCTATCTACATAATATACACATGCATGCACATTTATATTCTCCACAGGGAGAGGAGCAAGCATAATGTGCAAATGACTAAATTCTTCTTCCTCACTAGTCGTGTCTGTTCTTCGCCCCAATTTTACATTGAGGTAAGTTAAGAGTAGAGTGTATGTGTCTTTTCCTGGATCACACAGGTGCGACTGGTCTGAGATGTGGGCTTGGATCACATAGGAACATTCCAAGTGGTTTCAGAACTGAATGTTATGCATTTTAGGGTTCTCCAGTGCCTGGTGAAATAAAGAAAAGAGATCGCAATACGGACTCATATTTGAGTCTCTGCCTATAACATTTCTTGTGTTGTCACTTATTTGCCTTCTTTTTATTTCATTTTTGTTTTTGTTCTCCCTGTTGAAAGAAAGTTAGCGAGTTGTTCCTCACAAACTTCAGAACCCTGCCAGGAAGAGCAATGAATTCCCCAAGCCCCTGACTGTGGTCTGACTCTATTCTTCAGAGGAGCTAAGAGGTGGAGAAATGGAACAAGATCCCCTCTAGTAGCAGAGACACACTGGACCTCTAGGTCCTGGGGAACTCTTCTCAGGCATGTCCTATTGCTTCAGCCTTATTAGGGATTAAAGTAAATTGTTAGAGCCACAACCCTGTGTACTGGCTTCTTTAGCACCCAGAAAATGTGAGCTAGGCTAGCAAAGCTACTGTCTACTGTGAACCCCTTTAGAAGAAGGGGTGGTGCATGTTAGACCTGTAACAATGTAAATAAAGGGCTGGAGGGCGGGGCAGGCCCATCTCCCCGGAGCAGGGTTGTTGGAGGAGAGATTAGAAAGAAACTCAAGATAACCCATGTGCCTGTTCATTAGCAGTCATTGGCCTCCAAAAAGGTGAGACTTCCCCCCAATCTTGAAATATGAACTGTGGCCTCATGGCCACTTTAGAATCTTCAGTGTGAGAAAAAAAGATTAAGAGACGCTTTGTGGATTAGGGAAAAATGGTAAAGGGGGGTGTTGGGGGTGGGGAGGAGGGGTAAGCAAGTGGAGGGTTAAGGCAAAGAGCAGGCTTCAGTGGTGTGATGGTTAATTGTATGTGTGAAGTTGGCGTGTCTGTGCCTTGACATGGAGTTAAAAATTATTCTGGATGTTTCTGTGAGGGTGGTTTTCAATGATATTAACACATTGCCTTCTCCAATCAGCTAAAGGCCTGGATAGGGCAAAAGGCCCATCTCCCCTGAGCAAGAGGAAATTCTGCAGTAGGTGGCCTTCATTCGAACTTGTACTGCCATGTGGGCTCCTCCCTAGGTCTCCAGCCTGTCTCAACCTCAGGACGTGAACTGCTGATTTTGGACTGGCCAACCTCCAATAACTGTGTGAGCTAATTCCTTAATGTAAACAAATAGACAGACAGACAGAGAACCTGTTTGTTCAGTTTTTCTGGAGAACCCTGACTAATACAAGTGAGTTGTAGTATCCAGGCTACAGGGAGGGGACTTAAAGCTGGTAAACAAAAATCAGAGATATAACCCTAAACCAAACTGTGGCTTTATTTGGAAAACATTTGCGTACTGACCTCACTCTTAATTTTGTCTTCATTGCTAACTTTTCTTACTTTAATTGAATTCATCCCATTATATTGTATGTGCTATTATAAATCACCTTAATTCCTTTTTAGGATACGTTAGAAGTACAAATAAATAAATGAATAGTTTCTCATCATTTGAAGCAATTACATAAGGCTAGATTTAGATTTCCACATATAAGGAAGGGACATAAGAATTATCCAAAGCTAAGAAGAAAATGCTGGGAGGATATAGATAATAAGTGATATGGAATTTAAAAAGATGTGTAATAGCCCTAGCTGGTTTGGCTCTATCAAGCGTCAACTTGTGGACTGAAGGGTCCTGAGTTCAATTCTGGTCAAGGGCATGTACCTCGGTTGCAGTCTCCTCCCTGGCCCGGGCCCTGGTTGGGGCACATGCAGGAGGCAACCAATCGATGTGTTTCTCTCACATTGATATTTTTCTCTCTCTCTTTCCCTCTCTCTTCCACTCTATCTGAAAATCAATGGAAAAACATCCTAGGGTGAGGATTTAAAAAAATAGAATAAAAAATAAAAAGATGTGCAATAAAAGTTCAAGTGTGTGTGCAAAGAAAAGTATTTTAGTAACAGAACAGAAAGTATTAAAATGAATCCAGAGAATCAAATATCAAACTACAGAATGTAAGCAAGAACCAAAAACTGTACACTAAAAAAAAAAAAAAGAAAAAGGTGTTATATAAAAAGGGGAAAGGAGTTTTGTGTTAATATGGCCACCTAAATTTTTATGATTATATAATTATGTAATTTAAAATGTTTTCTGATAAGAAAAAATTAAGGGGCTCAAGGATAAGAAATATAAGTAATGAAAACATGATGCTATGTTGCCTTTCTACATATAAATGGGACAAAAGTAGGTTTATAGTTGTGAGTATACAAAACACAGTTTATTGCATTACTATTTATTGTTTTCCATATGAACTGTAAATCTATTTTTGCCCCATTCTGTATAATTTTCAAAATGTGTATACTTCTAACTCAATTTTTTTAATTAATAAAAATTCAGGTACAATTTCATGCTATGTCAACAAGAGGAATTAATCCATTTCTGACTTTATCGAAGATTATCACTAAAAATTATGAGGAACAAACAACAGTGAACTCAGAAAGTTATACCACAAAAGTAGAGTAAGAATGAGAGGACTCCACCCTACCTGCCCACACTAGAACCTGGCCAGGGTGAAAACCAAACCATGTAACAACATTGAGGAAGAAGCATTCTTCAACTTGTAACTTATTTTTCCAGAAAGTGTCTTTCAGTCTTATCTCTCTGCTCACCTGGGTCGTGTCTCCACCAATCTGACCTTGAAGCAATGACCCTGCAGTGGCAGCACATAGATTGTGTGATCGTCCAGGGAGGAGGCCAAATATCTTCTCCAAGCATCAGGTTGGCTCATCCTTCCATCAAACTTCCTCTAATTTTGTGGGGACCAAAGGGAAACAGTGAGGGGTTGTGGGGTTTTGTTCTTTAATTGGGTAACTTTCCTTTCATTTCCCTAGTCTAGTGATTTCCAAGCCACATGGAGGTTTTTCAGCCATCAGTAGCAAATCCTTCAGATTGTCACTAAAATGTTTGAGGAAAACATAAAGTAGAGCTATAAAACTGGAATATTTTTTAAGGTTTCTTCACAAGCACAAATATGCTCAAGTTCCTCTATAACTCATGAGATACCTTTGTGGTTGAGCCAGAGGCTGCTATGTTTAGAAGACATAACCCAAGAAACAGTGGTCAAGCCGTTAGATGGTCATTGATCTCCATGTAATTTCTAAATTGCCAAATAAGAACTTTGAAGAGGTCACACACATGGGACATCATCCAGCACCCACCCTCTGGAATACCTTCCCCATGTACCTTGATGTGTATGAAGTCTGTGACTAAACAGTTTGAGTTTTATGAACAATAATTTTACTTATTAGCATAGGCAGAAAAAATACTTGAGTGCCACACATCAAGTTCTATGGACCTTGAAGAATTATTAGAACCTGTTAAATAATTATTTCCTCTGAGCATATCTGATCTCTCCCAGGTAGAATGAATTAGAAGGTAACCTGCATTTAATTAATCTTAACAATGAGGTTAAAAACAGGAAGAGGTTTTTAGAAACAGTGATAAAGTAATGGCAACTCATGCTAAAAAGGTTAGTGTGACAAAATGGAAAATTCTTTCTGATTAAAAAACAACGAATGCGATGTGAAAATGTGCATAATGAAAACAATATTTTGAGATCTTAAAAAAAAATCCATGGCCTTTACTTTCTAATATTTTATTAGTCTAATAAATGCCTGCAGTTTTAAAAAATTAAACAGTAGTAAAGGCTTATAACAAAAACCAATAATTATCTGTCCCATTTCTATCCACCCCCAGTCCTTCTCCCAAAAAACAACCATTTAAAAATTTATTAGGTCTATCTTCTGTTTACCTCTGTATTTCTAAATAACAAGTTTAATCTACTATCTGTCTAAGGATATTAACTAGAGGTCTGTCTGTTCTCTCTCATTTTCTCTCTCTCATATTTGGAGATTTTTCCTTCAAATATCTGATGATACATTTTCCTAAAGAGGCAGTAATAATTGGATTGAAAGCTCTGAGGGTTGAAGTGGATGAGAGGGGAGCAAAGAAAAGAGCTACTCATTTTATGGTGAAAATACCAAAGCTCTCAGTGGTAAAAAATTTTGTTTTGTTTTGTTTTGTTTTGCTTTCTCTCTCTAGAACTATTCTGGAAAATAGTTTTCTAGAAAATAGCCCTTGCATCTCCTGCCCATCCGGAGGACAAATTCCCTTGGAGGAAGGGGATGGGTGATGGTGTAGAGCCCCCAGTAAGAGCTCATTTTCAAGAAACCCCCTATTTTCAGCCCCATCCCGTCCTCTCCCTTTGGAGGTTTTAAATAACAGGGGAAATTCTTAAGATAGAAATTTATGGGGAGGGGATGAGATCAGCATACAAAATTATATATACAGTATTATTTAACTAGTATAATCAAATATGCATGAAAGAGCTACAAACAAATTCTCCAAAATATTGAGTAGTTATGGTTATTTCTGAGTGGAGGTATAAAATGGGATGGTTATTTCCTTCTTGATACTTTTGCTTATTTTTCAAAATTTCCACAAAGTATAGGCATTAATTTCATATTAGGAAAAAAATACTTGATTTTTAAAGAAATGCATATCGGGATGACAACAAGAAAACCCATAGAGTTGCATGTAGATAACAGAGTAAAGAAGTTTTTCCTGCTCCTAGGTTAAAAGGTTTATAGTTAAATATTTAATATATTAATGTTCAGAAAATATGAGTAGGATATTAAGAACTGTTCTATTGAATAAGAAATGTTGAAAATGCCCCTTGGTACTAAGAACTTTAAAGCCCTACCTCAATCCTTTTACCCACTCACTTGAATTTGTTTGTCATTGGTTTTTCTTCAGTTATATTATCTAAAGACACTCTATGACCTAGTTTTGCATTCTTTGAATTTTATACAAATGGAACTATAATATATGTATTATTCTACAGGTTGCTTTTCTTCACATGTTTGTTAGTTTTGTGGTAATCTGGTTTCTGTTACTATTCTTGTGAATACCTGCATTATCACATTTTTAGTTAATATCTTGTTCTCCATTTCTTTAGACAGCATCCTTTAGATCCCTCTAAAACTGATGGGAAATTAGCAAATTTCCATTTCCTCCTCTGTAACTCTAGCAAGAGGTAAGAAGTTCCGGCGTTATTGTTATGTTTTCTCTCTTTGATTTATCAAGATATTCAGTTTTCTGATTTCTCTGTTTTCATTTTTAGTCCTTAAAAGTGTAAACATGTTTCCCTTGCCAGATGGGACAGTTGGTTGGAGTATCTTCTCATATACCAAAGGGTTGCAGGTTTGATTCCCCATCAAGGCACATGCCTGGGTTAAGGTCTAGGTCAGGGTGAGTATGGGAGGCAACCGATAGATGTTTCTCTCCCCCTTCCTCTTTTTCTGAAATCAATGGAAATATATCCTCAGGTTAGGATTTAAAAAAAGTATAGAATGTACAATATTTATTTGGACAAGCAAGTTTTTTTTTATTGTACTGCTAATTCTGTACCCCTCAAATACCCTTGCTTACTTGTGAATTAAATATATGCATTACTGTACTAATTTATTGTGGACAAATATTTAAATTATGCACAAAAAATAGCACTTTTGAATGGATAAAAATGTTTTTTTACCTTTTCTCACTGAATTATCACATGCTCCCCCTGGGATATAGACATCTTCCCAATTTATGAACTAAGTAATCCTCAATCCTTTCAGGATCATTCATCCTTTTGAGAGTCAAATTAACATTATGGACTCTAAGAAAAACATACATGCTTTCTCATGATTTCAGGCAACTAATTCACAGTTCAGGAACTCCTTAGGAACTCAGATGAAGACCCCTGCCTTAGACATTCAACATTGTTGGGATTGTAAACATTGCCAACCTCAGAATCTCTCTGTAATAAAGAGAGAAATGAAACAAGAGCCATTTGACAAGATATAAACATCATACTGAAATTAACAGTGTGAACATTATGCTAAGTGAAATAAGCCAGTTAGAGAAAGTACCATATGATTTCACTCATATGTGGAATTTAATGAACAAACTGAACTACCAAGCAAAATAGAGACTGACTCATAGAGAGCAGGCAGACAGCTCTGGCTGTGTGTGTGTGTGTGTGTGTGTGTGTGTGTATGTGTAGGGATTGAGCAAAAAGAAAAAAAAGAGAGAGAGAACTTATGGTCATGGACAACAGTGTAGTGATTGGGGGGTGGGTAGAGGTGGAAGAGGGCATAGAGGGGATTAATGGTGATGGAAAAAATAACAGTGCTTGATTAAATAAGTAATAACTCCTTTAGATAATCATTCAACAATACCATAAGTCAGTGAAGGAGAGATGTCAAACAGTTCTCTTTCATCTTCTTTCCTGCCTCATTCTCCATTTTTTTTTTGGCCTTTTCTCTCTCACCCCCTCCCTCTCTTTCCCATTCACTTCTCTTCACTGTTTCTTCCTCCACTCCCAGCCTACCCCCCTAAAAAACAAAAACAGAAATCCAGAATTAATTTTCTCGAGTAAATGTGCTCCACCTGCTGGTTCTTTAAAGAATTTCACATTTAAACACAATTTGAGAAACTTGAGACATTACGTACATGTTAGTGGAAATAATTTTATTACCTAAATTTTAGTACCAAAGAAGACCTTGCTAATTTAGAGACTGGGATCATTTCAAAAAGTCTGAATTTAATGCCTGATTTATCGAACATATTATATACTAGTGGCCGGGTGCATGAAATTCATGCACATTAAAAGTGGATTAATTAGAGGAAATAATTTAATATTGCTATTTGCCCTTTCTCAATAATAGAAGTGTCAGAGAGGAAAGAAAATTAGTAAAATGTATATGAAAACCTTCCACCTGTCAGAGTCTGGGGCACACCACGGGACCCAGAGTCAAGTCCCCGCCCACCCACATGCACCTCAAAATCGCATGAGACCCAGACCCGGCTGCCACCTCACATTGGGCTAGATCCAGACCTGGCCAGTTCCACCCTTGTCAAGCCTTGCCGGGCAGGGGGGCGCAGCCTCAGGTCCCCCAGCCCAGCACTGGGAGGGGGGCACAGCCTCAGGTCCCCTGTCAAGCCCCGCTGGGTGGGGGGCGCAGCCTGAGTTCCCCTGACCCAACACTGGGGGTGTACCTTGAGGTCCCCCGTCAAGCCCCGCCAGGCAGGGGGGTGCAGCCTCAGGTCCCCTGGCCCGGTGCTGGGGTGGGGAGTGCGGCCTGAGGTCCCCTAGCCCAGTACCAGGATGGGAAGAGCACCTTGACGTCCCCTGTCAAGTCCCACAGGGGCGGGGGAAGGCGTAGCCTCAGGTCCCTGCTGATTGCTTGTTAAGGCTCCTTATGGGAACTTGGCCTCAGCTGTGGGTGCAGCCATCTTTGTGATAGAGTGATGGTCAATTAGCATATTCCCTCTTTATTAGATAGGATAATATGTATTACTTCAATATCTTCTATATATAGAAGCATAGCTACTGTAATGTTTCAACCCTTATTACAATCACACCCAATTTGTCCCTTTTAATTTCCTTTGTTTCTATTCCATTTATTCAATGAGCTGCTTCTTGGCCTCCTTCCCTCACACCTTTTTCCAAGCTCATTTCTCTGGCCCCAGTTCAGTCTTCGACTCTCCTTTATTAATCTACTTCTTCAATTAGCACCCTTACACAAATAATTGGTAAATATTTGTTTCTAGACTTAACTTCTCTCGTGAGCCTCAGACCCACATCTCTAAATACTGGCATAGGCAGCTTGCAGGCATATAAAGTTCGTCAAAACTGCTCTCCTCTTTTTTTGTTAAGGGCCTTTAACCTGTTCCAATTATCTATTGCTGTTTAGCAAGCTGCCCCAGCTTAGTGTCATAGAACAGCAACCATTTTATTGTGTTCACAGATTCTGTGAGCTGGGATTCCGATTTGGCACAGCAGGGATAGCTTGGTCTCCTCTCCACATGCTAGAGAGTCAGGGAGAAGACGTGCTGCTCTGAGGAAGACCCCATATCTCCCTCACATCACTAAAACAGTGGGGGAGAGGAGGTGAAGATGAAAAGTGGGTCCTTATTGCTTTCTAGAAATATTCACATTATTCATGTTGAATAGTATATAAGATCAAATACACCTGAATTAAAATGTTCAAAAGAAGTTATCAAGTTTGTATTGATGTAGATATTTAAAATTTTAAATAATAAAATTATCATTCTTTGAGGGTATCTACTGAATTATTTTTTCAGTTGAATTACAACTTGAACTATAAGAAATTGGTAAGTGGGGTTGCAGTTTTGCATATTATTTCTATGGGTAGGAGGATGTCAAGCAGCAGGCTTGGAACATTCTAAAAGCCTCAGGCTGCCTCACCAAATCAGACAATGGGAACAACGTTGACCAGATCTGAGCATATATCGCTATGAAGACTTTTATTTATAAATGCATTATTCACTTGCTGTTAATAGAGGCATTCAACCGGTTCAATTTTATTTGTGAACTTTAAGTTGATACCTCCCCAACCATTTCATAAGTAAATGAGTCCATGACAGAGCCGATGTTGCAACTGTAAATGACTACAAGGCCAAATGACTGTATTTGTGTCAACTCACTGGAACTCATTAAACTCACTGAAACCATGATGCATTAGATTATGCCAAGTTTTATGTTCAAACATGTGTTGATGAATGGGAATTAATAGGTGAAGGATTCTTTAAAATACTGATGGATGAGTTAACTTTTATAATCAAAACAAAGAACCTTGATTGGAAGATGGAATGCAGTTCAATTATCTTGCTCTGCTAGTCTATGTATGTATGTGGTATTAAACCACCTGTAGAAACAGGTCTGTGAGGTTTTATATTGTACGACCTATGATTTGGTTTCAGGTAACAATACTAAATTCAGGATTTATTCAAGACATTTGTAAATGTTTATGCTTCACTAACTTAATTGTGACAATTTAGGTTTATTATGGAATTGAAATTTTACATGTTTCTTTGGGAAGGACCAAATTTTTAAATGTGGGGTTTCAAATACATAATTAATACTTGTGGCAGGGATAATACAGTAGCGGTGGCAGTGAACAGAGGAAGGAAATCAAGAAGCATTTCAAAGGTAGACTCAACAGGATTTTATTAGGACAACGAGGGAGGGAAAGAGGCAAGTGGCTTCTGTGGTTTTGGGTGTGAAAGGCTATGTGTGGGTTTCTAAGATGACCACATATTCCTTGGCACTCCTGTCATTGAGTTAAGTAAGGCCTATTCCCTTCCCTTGAATGTGGAGCTGGCTTAGTGACTCACTTAACTAATGGAATGTGGAGAGAGTGACACCACATAACCTCTGGGGCTGGGTCAGAAGGCAACCATGCATACCTCACCTGGTGAAATTTGAGTCAAAGCTGAGCCTAAGCTGAGCCTAGCCTTCGAGTGGTCCAGCCCGGGCACTGATGTGTGACTAAAAAACCCGCAGATGATTCCAGCCTTGAATGTAACAGCAAAAGACACATGGAAGGATAGTCGTTAAAAAAAAACCCAAACATTTCTTGGCCTTCTAATCTGGTGCTCTTTAGCATGCAGTTTTCTAATTCAAATGTTGCGTTCAATAGGTGGGAAGGCGGCGGAGTATACTGATAGAAAGTAGTGATTAGAAATTTGTTCCAAAGCATATACATCCTCCCCCAAAATTTCCATCCCTTCTGACCACTAACAGACATATGAAAGAGCAGCACTCAGGTACTCAGGCCATTTGAGAGTACACCCTGGGCCTCTAGTAGATTCAGAATAGACATCAATATAAATTTGAAAGAGAAATTTACTTTGAGTAATGCAATTATGTTTTTCCCCCATCTCATCTGTCAGAGAAATACATCAAAGGGTACAGAAAACTGATGTGCACAGAAAATTTTTGAAATTTTACCTTAGTCCAATGCCCAGACCCCAATAGTCCTAAACACAACTAAATATGCTAGCAGATTTTGTAAAAGGTAAACTGAGGTTTATTTGAACATGCCTATATTAGGGGTTTTCAAATTTATCAGCATTGTTGAAGTATAAATTATATACACAATAAAATTCTTTGATTTTCAGTGTGAAGTTCAGTAAGTTTGGTAAGTGTATACAATTTGGTAACCACTGTCACAATCAATATATGGAACATTTCCATCACCTCAAAATATTCATTTGTTCGCTTTCACAATCCATTTCCCAGCTCTATCCCCTGCCCCACCCCCTAGAAACCACTGATCTGCTTTCTGTTGTTAGAATTTTTACTTTTCTAGTGATGGAGAGTTAACCACCACTGAATTGTAACCCATGTAGAGATTAAGAAAATTTCAATGTAGTAATACAGTGAGTGCTCTTTGTGTCTGGCTTCTTTCACTTGGCACACTATGCTTTTTAAATATTCATCCATGTTGTTGCATTTTTCAAGCCATGCCTTCTCATTACTAAGTAGTATTTTAATATATGGCTGTAACACACTTTATCCACTCACCTGCTGAAGGGCATTTGTATTATTTCTGTTCCTGGCTATTGTGAATAAAGCTGCCAGGAGAATTTGAGTGCAAAGGTTATATTTAGGGAGGTTCAAATATTTAGGTGAGGAACTATGGTGTTAGAACTAAGAAATATTTGTCTTCCCTGTGTATATTATCCTGAAAAAAGTGAAAAATACAGACATTTGTAAGCCATATTCCATAATAAAATTTAATCAGCGGATCTGTTGTAAGACAATTAAAGAATTCATACATTTTCCAGCCCTAAAGAGTCACACACAGTCACATACATTCAACATGTTCCAAGATAATGCTTAATAGTATGTAGGAAGATAATATTCCTTACAAACGTCAATATTTTATGAATTAAAAAAAACACATTCATATTATTATGTGAACAAAGAAGCCATTTTAAGAATTTTGTGAATTTCTCTTAAAAGCAAATATGAGTTACAGAATCTCTCATTTAAAGAGGACAATTTCAACTAGTCCATCTTACAAGAAAAAATATTTATAAAATGCCTACATGCTTCTCACACTCATAACATTTATGTTTACTTTAATTAAAGAAGGAAAATGTTTCTCACTAAATGAGAAACATTTCCTTTATTCATAACATCCCCGGGATATTTTTTTTTAATTTCCATATAAAACTGTCTGGAATAGAAAATTCTAAATATCAGAATCTATGGTTATAAACTTTCACATTCAAAAGTGCAGATAACCAATTCTAGTTCTACAAAAATAAAAATTACAACTTAGATGTCCCTTTTTGAAATAACAGTGATGGAGAGTTAACAACCACAGGTAATCACTGAATTGTAACACATGTAGAGATTAAGAAAATTTCAAGTGTTCCTAAATATCTATCATTATATAAAAATGAGCATTTTACAACATTATGATTCCTACAGCAAGATGCAGACATACAAATATTATGACTAAAAAATCTTCAGTAACAACAAAGCAAAACTTTTACCTTCATTTCAGGTTGCTTTCAAAAATTACTGATAAGCTCAATATCATTGAATTAATGAAAACAAATTTATCCCACAACAGATTTTTGTGGCAGAAACTAAAATTTTTAAGAAATATAAGAAATAAAAATAACATGAGAAGTTCTCCTGATACAACTATAATATTTAGATTCCCTTAACTCAATACAGGAAACCCAATGTCATATTTTGTAAACTAGACATATAAAATGATTCTAAAAGTATAAATGAGATTTATATCAACCAATGGACTTGTGGTCACTTCCTCATCCGTCACCGAAAGCATCCAATGGAAACCTATGGTGCAGGAAGGCAGGCTCCAGGGTGAAGGCTGGGGCTCAAGACAGGTGACTAACTGCCACAGGGTGGCAACGGTGCCGGCCAGTGGAATGGGAGCACATGTTCTGTGTCCCCAAACCCTAGGACGGCTGCTTTGCCTCTGTCAATGCACCCAATCCCTTGGATGGCGAAGAACTTCCAGAATTTCTGCTTCTTTGGAGTTCGCTGAGGGTGAATGCATATACTCCCATCTATGTACACCCAAAACAGAAACAAAAAAATGTAATAATAAGACCTCTTTGTCTCCACTGTGCCTAATATGCCTTTCACCCACCAGGCTTTTTAAAAATACTTGTTGCTAAAGAAATAAAGTTTCTTAATTCCTGAGCACACTTTGGCTAAAATCCCAGAAGCAAAATACACGTTTACTATAAATTAGGGTTTTGTAAAGTTCTAACCTGAGATGACCCATGGGCAAACTATTTTTAGCTTCACACTTACACATTTATTTTGTGTTACTACCTATTTATGGCAACAATATTGGTATGCCTTTTTAAATAAATTCTCTCTCAGAAAAAACCTGAGTATAAAATTAAAGTAAATAATACATCAGATAATATAAAAGGCCACATAATAAATACTTTAGGCTTTGTGGGGCCACACATGGTCTCTTTCATATTTTTTTGCTTTTAATAAAGCCCTTTAAAAATGTAAAATCCTTTCTTAGTTCAAGGTCTGTACAAAAGCACACTTTTCGGTGGACTTGGATTTATCCTGCAGTCTTAAGTTTACAGACCCCCAGGATAGATTATAAGAAGCTAAAAGTGACCTGCTGTGTTAATGCTACTCAACTGAGCAAGGCAGTGATTTCTAATCTGCCCACATCTGCTTGGAATATGCATTATACTTAGGGGCCAGCGTGATCAGGCTGATCACCAGAGGCCTGACGGTCATGTTTACTTTTCCCTCATTTCTCATCTCTCAAGTCCCAGGAATACCTAACAGTGATGTGCGTGATCTTCTAAGCAAGGACAGAAGATCCCTAAACAATAGTCAGACAAAGACAGAGCCAATGACATTGTGAAGGCATGACAACCACAGAGGGTACTGCTCTCACAAGGCTAGATCAGAACAGCAGAACGAGGCAAGGCAAACTGTAAACGACATCCAGCAGTTCATTCTTATTTAGACACTAGAGGCCCGGTGCATGAAATTCATGCACGGGGTGGGGGGGTGTCCCTCAGCCCAGCCTGCACCCTCTCCAATCTGGGACCCCTCAAGGGATGTCCAACTGCTTGTTTAGGCCCAATCCCAATACTCTCACAATCCAGGACTGCGGGCTCCCAACTGCTTGCCTGCCTGCCAGCCTGTTTGCTCCTAACCGCTTCTGCCTGCCAGCCTGATCAATACCTAATTGCTCCCGTGCCAGCCTGATTGACACCTAACTGCTCCCCTGACAGCCTGATTGCCCCCAACTGCCCTCCCCTTCAGGCCCGATTGTCCAAAAACTGCCCTCCCCTGCAGGCCTGGTCACCCCTAACTGTCCTCCCCTGCTGGCCTGGTTGCCCCCCAACTGCCCTCCCCTGCAGGCCTAATCTTTCCCCAACTGCCCTCCCCTGCAGGCCTGATCCCCCCCCAACTGCCCTCCCCTGCCAGCCTGGTTGCCCCCAACTGCCCTCCCCTGCAGGCCTGGTCCTCCCCCAACTGCCCTGCCCTGCTGGCCTGGTCCCTCCCAACTGCCCTTCCCTGCCAGCCATCTTGTGTCCATATGGGGGCGACCATTTTTGACCACATTGGGGTGGCCATCTTGTGTTGGAGTGGTGGTCAATTTGCATATTACCTCTTTATTATATAGGATTTAAATTCATGGAGAAAAAGGATTCTAACTCTTGTAAAACAAACAACGGTAACTTTGTTTTCTTTCTGATCTTTTCTATTTCAGTCTTGACACACATCATTCTCATTTTCTTAAAAGCAACGAAGTCAGTTGTAGATCTTTATTAACCTAATAGCACCAATGTAAACATATCCGTCTGTAAAATTCCCCACACAGATTCAATTAACCTCTAGGAAGCCAGTTCACCACAGCAGCATGGAAAACGCAGAGAGAATGCTATGCACATCATACTGTCAAACAAGCTTAATACTCCCTACGGGAGAGTAAGACATTTCCTCACACGTGCAATAACTTTTAATAAAATTAAGTTTTAAAAGTTGCTATGTTCTTCCTAGAATACTACCCAGGCAAGGATAATCTGGCCCTTAAGACATCATCACCTCCCTGTCCTCCTGCTCCCTCTATCCTTTCCTGGCTCTCACACACAAGGCTGTATCACTCACCCTGATACCCCTTAAAATATCCAATTTGATTTTCCTTAATGATTTGACTCTGATTTTTTAATAAAAGCAGCAAAGTCAAAACCAGTGAAGTTTCTGGGTAAGACATGTGTAGTGTTAACGTTCATGTTTGGTGGGGGCTGAGGGCTCGGGGTAAGGGGATAATTATTATGACGAGTTATTCTTACCGAGCAGTCAGAGGTAAAGACATCAAGATGCTTTCGATCCTGGATCCCGGAGTGAAGAGGCCAAACTTTGTGCCCCGATCATACAGCAGGTTAAATTCCACATACCTGACATACAGACATCAAACAACATTAAGGGTCAGCTGAGTAAAATCTTTCTTCGCCCATAAAGAATACTTAAAGGGGGGAGGGACTTCTTCTTGCCCACTCTCCCAATCAGCTGGAACTGACAGAAGTCTGCAGTCAGCTGAGTTTTCTCCATCTGGACAGGCATAAATAAAAGGGTATTCTACCCAACAAACAATAGGACATAGATTCAGCCCCAACACAGAGCAGTTATAAAATAAGGAGGTTGTTTTCTAATAAATAAAAAGAATGAACACAAGGCTGAGAACCTGAAGGCACAACAATCATGAAAAAGAAATGGCATGACTCCTTCTGGGCCTCCCCCACAGTCTGAGACAGTTCAGAGCCACAGACTTCATTTCACTGCCTATACCTCACATGAACTAAGACAGGGCAGCAAACCTGTAATTAAAAGGCCAAATGCCAGTAACAGCAATCTATTAACATTTACTGATATATTCTAGGTATTCCCTTTTATTGAAGTAGTTAGTTAATAGCATTAACAAGCAGTGACATAAATCAGCCTTCCTGTGGATTCATGGCAATCATAATAAAAGGCAGTGGTTGAGTTGCAGTGCTCAATTTTATTTGCTTAGAAAAATATCCTTAGCATCAATGAAAACTTGGTTTAGTACATTAGTTTTCCATTAACGGCCAGACAGAGTAAACTCTGTCTAGCTTAAAAATATAATTGCCTTTAACATCATGGGATCCTTTGTAAAAGGGTCTTTTCTCCCCAATTTAAAAAAATAAGTTCTACTACCCAAAATAATTTAAATATCCATAAATCCGAAAATGTCAATAAATAGTACCCCTTTCAGATCATTTCTCAACTTGTCAGAAACTACTCTTAGTCTGAACTTACTCAGATATTCTTTTTTATCCATTTGTTACTCTCTTTAATCACACATACAAAAAGTATCTTCTAGAATCCTGGAGTAGTTAAATTTTTAGAAAGTGCTCTTGTGTGTGGAAACTTGCCAAAGGTTCTGAGAAAATTAAAATAAATAATACCCGTCTCTCACAGCCCTTTTCCACTCCTGCCTGATAGGACCTTTCTGAAACCTTATTTAAGGAATGACTGTGGTTCTCTAACTTGTATTGATGCCTTTGTCAAAGACCCTTGTAAGGAGCTCCCTAAATGAGCTTTTTGGAGGATCCCCTGCTGTTTCCTTTTTTGAGTGAATGATGTCCCTATCCCTACATTAGCCTCTCTGACTCCCATCAGGCTCCGCTTAGATCTGTTCTTCCTGATTCTTTCTATACATTACTCTTCTCTGAGGTACCTGGGAACTATGGACTTGAACCATTCCCTTCAATCTAACTGATGCCTAAATTTTATCCTGTTTCCCTTTCTCAACATACAACAAAACAACATTAAGTTAAAGATGTAGTTTCTATTCTCCTATGGGGAAGAAAAAGACTCTAAGACTTGAAGTTCAAGGTCTGATGAGAGAATAGTGTAACTGAGGACAAGAGACTAAATGAGTTTGCAAATAAGACTGTACAGTCAAAAGGAAGCAGTCTCACTGCAGGGGAAACTCATTTTGGGCGGAGGTGGGGAAGAGTGACCCCTGAAGGAGACAGATAGGGCTGTAAATGCATTGTAAGCAAGTGAAGACGGTGCTGATAACTGCAGAAGAGCTAGGGTTATCTTTCCCCCAGAGTTTACTGCCACCTGAAGCCCAGAGATAAGCATGGTAGAAGGAGGCTCTCTTTGAAGAAGAGTCACCCACCACACTTCAGAAAATTAATCTAACACCTCACACTTCTAACTCAAAAGACATGGGTGTTCGCATATCAAATCTTATGCAAAACTAGACCACTGTACTTTCCATAGTGTTTTGTTTTTGCTTTTTAAATTATCCTCTTAGGTATACCTTCCCCACTGAACTATGAGCTTGTTTGTACAGGTCCATGCTATGCTCACCTTTGGAATCAGCACAGAGACTAGCCATAGGGGCACCTAAGTGTCAAGTGAAAAAAGAAAGAAGTAAAGGTGTATTTGAAAAACCATAGGAACAACAAAAACATGTCCCAAAACAGATGCATTGTGTAAGCAATTTCTAAGAAGAAAAGTTAATCAACTCTCATTTTCCCATGTTTATAAACAGAGACCAGATAGCACAGGTGGTCACAAAGGATACACAGACATTTATCTTTTAGACCTGGAATGTTATTTAAGTTGACCTTTTCTGGGCCCTAGTCTTACCTCCTTAAGTGCCCAAAACTTCCTATGCTTGATACAGAATGAACACATGTGAGAAAATCCATTTTACAGCCAGGGACCAGTAGTACACATGCAATTAAGATAGCAATGAGAAATTCCTGTGAGCCGGAAGTGGCTACTTTGGAGCTGATTCACAAGTATACCCCAACTGAAGATAATCTCAGGATGATCACCCAAATGAGCTCACCAAGTTCAATGCACAGAGCAGGGTGCTAAGATGAATATCATGGTAAGAAATACAAACCTGCTTCAACCACTTCCTTCATGAATGGGAAAGGCTTCAAGTTTTGAACTCATGATAACCTGGTTCCACATCTGGGGTCTTTATTTACCAGCTGTGTAATCTTGGGCAAGGAACTTGCCTTTCTGAGAATTAGTTTTATCATCTATAAGACGATAATGATTACACCAAAATCACAAGTTTGTGGAGAAAAATAGATGCAAACTGCCTCATATATGGGTTGGCACATAGTAAGTACTTCATAATTAGTAAATATTGTCATTAAGTGTAAATAATTTCTAAAATGATTATTTTCATTAAAACAACCTCCATGAAACCTTAATGATGAATGAAAAAAGGAGTGATTCCAATTTTACAAAGCAGCAAAAACATTAAATGGTACCTATTATCTTGGCATAAGGCTGGAGGGTACCGCTTGAAAACTAAGTAAAAGAAATTGGCTGAATTAAATTCAGCAAGTACTTACTACATGCCTACTATGAAATCTCGGATGTAGACAAATGAAATATACTTTGCTCTTTCTAAAATACTGTATTATACAATGTTGTTTTATTCATTTAATATTCATCTGGTTATAAAATAGAAATTAGGGTGAGTACTAACACAACTCTGAAAAAGTATCTGCCCAAGATAGCACACCACCCACTGTTACTACAGCTGCTCTCCCCCTCTCTCCAGTTACACAATGAGCCGATGTATTCTCCTTCCATTCACTCACCGTCCCCTCCTGAGCTGCTGCCACAGCTTCTCCTGAGGGGTGAATGAGTCATCACAGTGTTTTTTCACAAGGGGAATATAAGCAGGAACGACAGCCTGGGCACAGCTCTGCACAAACTGAAACACCTCCTCCTTGGATGGAGAGTCAAGGTCATCAAAAAAGATACCCCCGATGCCCCTCCGCTCCCCACGATGGGCTATATAAAAGTAATCGTCACACCTGGAAAACAGAGCAAGGCCAAATCAGGGATCAGAGGGAAACAACAAAGGCATAAAAGTCAATGTGAGTGTTTCCACTCAGAGTGCCATCCTTGACTAAGGCCAGCAGTGTCCTCACTCTTTGTCCAACTATGAAAATGAATAAACGGCTTTAGATGGATCTCCTGCAGTTAGTACCTATGTAGAATATGGTTTTACTTTTATCTGCAAAGCAAGTAGACAATTTAATACATGTCTATTTAAAGCAGTGGTTCTCAATCCCTTTAATGCCGCAACCCTTTTATATCTGTTTTCTGATGGTCTTAGGCGACCCTGCTAGCGGTTCTCAACCTGTTGCGACCCACAGGTTGAGAACCGCTGCTGTAGAGCCTAAGACCATTGGAAAACACAGATATTTACATTACAATTCATTAACAGTAGCAAAATTACAGTTATGAAGTAGCAACGAAAATAATTTTATGGTTGGGGGTCACCATAACATGAGGAACTGTATTAAAGGGTTGCAGCACTAAAAAGGTTGAGAACCACTGATCTAAAGCATATGAACTCTTAAGACCTTTAGTGAAAGAGAAACAAACAGCCCAGTTTAATACTGTTTATCTTGAAACGAGTGTCGTTGCTGCCCTCAGAAGCAACCTATGCTTAGATTCCATTTCATACCTACCAAACATCCTGGGTCTCCTCACAACTCCTGTTTGTTTGTTTTTTCTTAGAGTTTCTTTCACAAAGTGTCCAATTCCACCTTTCTCCTTGCCCTATCTCTCTCATTTCCATCTGTCCCTAATATTTCTCCAGCCCTTCCTATGCCCTCATATACTAGTATTCCCATGGCAATAAAGAGACAATTCTCACCTGGGATGAAAATTTAATTTCCACTAGAGGATTAAAAAGCCTTGGACTTGTAAGCATAAATCACCTTAAAGTTTACATTCTAAATCATTTGGAATCAAAGAATATGCTGCTACCCAATTTTTATTGTAGACATTCAAATATTCCTAAGTCAATAACTTATGAAAACCACTTAAAACTGGTATCCCAATTCTAGTGGGCAATGATAGTTCAACCTTCGTCAGCTAAAAAAAGGTATTTAGTGAGGAACAAAATATACTTTAGGTATCATGACCTACCATTTTTTAAATTTAGGGTAGAGATCTGGGCCGTGCCGGTCACAAGCCTCCTTTAGAGTTCTGTGAAAATGGACAGCATCCTCTTGGTTCAAGTACGTGGGAGTAAGGTCACTTCCCCCACCAAACCACCAATGCTTGTTACCTACCAAATCAAGACATGTAAACGTGACTTGGACTCTGGACTTTGAGATGCATCACATTACTCACTGTATTAGCAAACTTAACTTATCAGCTTACTTTATTAAGCATGAAACAGGTGACAATCAAAAACACTGAACTGGGACCTGGCCAGGTAGCTCAGTTGATTAGTGTCACCTTGATATGCCAAGATTGTGGGTTCAATCCCCAGTCAGGGCACATCCAGGAATCAATCAATGGATGCATAAATACATGGAACAACAAATGAATGTCTCTCCACCCCCCACCTTCCTCTCTCTCTCTCTCTCTCTCAAAAAAAATAAATAAATAAATAAATAAATAAATAAATAAATAAATAAAATAAAATAATTAATTTAAAAAAAATCAACTGAAATTAGCTCTAAATGGCCTGTAAGGCCTGGGCAGGAAAGAAGTAAGAAACTAAAAAGTGAGAGTAGAACCAGGCAGGGAATGATCAAACACCACACAGGTGGACCAGGCAGTGGATTTTAACTCTGGCTGGCTGCCTATTAAAATCACATGAGAAGCTTAAAATGCCTCTGTTGTTCAAAATTTTAAAAAATAAAAATAAAAGCAAATACCAGGCATCTATAGCTTATTAAAAAACAAACAAACAAACAAAAAAACAGGAGATTCTTATGCTGCCTGTATTAAGTACCATCTTCCCTTCCCCCCAGAAAGGATAAAAACACTTGCCGAGGGAGACAACTTACCATTTGAGAACAACTATTTCATGTGCTTAGTTAGGTCTATAGGTTGTAAGTACCAGCTGCCAATTTTTTAAACATAAGCAACTTCAAAATGAAAAGTTAAATACAATAACTTTAAATGCCATCACCTACAGAGACATCAAGAGGAGTAGAGTGGCTCTGCACAGGCGCTCGGACAGGTATAAGAGCTGGCTCAGCTAACGGGAGACCTAGCTGGAATTACACGTGCATAATGAGGCAGGGTCAAGTGCATCCCATCCTACAATGCACTGGTGGCTAGCAAAGCTATGCATAGGGAAGGTATTTTCCAAAAGCAAGTTCTCAATTTCGACTTAACTCTTGCACACGAGGTTTTCCTTTGGGTGGGTTTATATTTGCAAAGAACCCTGTGTGCACTTTAAGTTCAGGTTCATTCAATCGTTCCTTCTGTGTAGGAGGAAATATGGAGCAATCAGAGTTGAGCCAATCCCATTTTCATGTCCAGTGCATAATCCATTGCACCTGCTAAGGAATAAGTCATCATATGCCTCCTGAGAAATCTAGTTAAAATTGTATTCTCTCTCGCTGTTAGATGTTATATCCTCTAACCTGCTTTAAAATACACATTTGGCACAGTAGTACTTTCAACAGCTCCAGACATACATACCATCGGCTTCTTCTACTTCAAAGTATCTGTAGTTGAAATGGATGGTAGGAGCATGAGGATTCTTGGGGTGGATAACGGAGCTCACACCCATAGCAGAAAATGACAATTTACCTGGAAAATAAAACACACAGTGAGCTGCTCTCAATCACTTGGTTTGATACAAAGTACCTCCAACATGGTTTTTAGATCAATTTCCAAAAGCTGCTTTTTAATATATTTCTTAAAATATAATTAAAAAAAAAAGTAATTGTGAACATGCTTATGGGACATATGCACCCAAATGGTTTTTTACAGAAGCAATATTTATTTTACAAATAAAACTTGTGGGGAAGAACAGTTTGCAGCAACTACTAAAGGCAATTGAGACTGGCTTACCATCTTTAGTCTTCAGATTTTTCCCTCTATTTCTCATTTGCTTTGCTGCTTCCTCAGAAAGATGTCCATGAACGACAGAAATGCTCACCCCAGCCTTTTCAAAAACATGCCCATCTTGAAGTACACAGCTGATGCCCCCACCTCCTGTTGACAGAAATGTAAAATGAGCAAAGAATGAAAAATAGAAAATAAAGTGCAAAATTGAAAATAACCCTTGCATGAGGTGATGGGATTAGGAGTTGTTCTCCTCCTCTATTTTTAACATCTGTATATTTATAATTTTCAGGTGCAATAAAATTAGATGATTAGCTTAGCTTTATGACATTTGCTACTGATAGTGGGCAAATACTATCTCCTCAAATCACAGAATTGAATATTTCTTCTATATTTTTATGCCGTCATCTAAAATAAATCACTGGGCACTGGCCAGTTTGCTCGGTGGTTAGAGCATTGGGCCATGGACTGAAAGGTCTCCGGTTGGATTCTGGTCAAGGGCATTTACCTCTGTTGCAGGCTCCATCCCTGACCAAGGGTCACATGGGTGAGGCAACCAATCGATGTGTCTCTCTCACATCCATGTTTCCATGTTTCTCTCTATGTCTCCCCCTCACTTCCACTCTCGAAAAATCAATGGGAAAAATATACTTGGGTGAGGATTAACAAACAAACAAATAAATAAAAATGAAATAAAATAAATCACCGGAACATTTTCCTTTCAAATACTACTGCTTTGGTTATGATATAAGAGAGAAAACTAAGGTTAAGAACAGGAATGAATATATTTGAAAACTTTTATTATTACCAAATTTAAGAACTCCGTATTGTTTCAATTGTTTTTTTCTTAGTGTTTGCCTTTTCATTTTGTTTACAGGCAACTAAAAAACAGTAGATATTCGATCACTTAGGGCCGTGGCCGGCAAACTGCGGCTCGCGAGCCACATGCGGCTCTTTGGCCCCTTGAGTGTGGCTCTTCCACAAAATACCACGGCCTGGGCGAGTCTATTTTGAAGAAGTGGCGTTAGAAGAAGTTTTAAGTTTAAAAAATTTGGCTCTCAAAAGAAATTTCAATCGTTGTACTGTTGATATTTGGCTTTGTTGACTAATGAGTTTGCCGACCACTGGGCTAGGGGATTTGGAACTCTAAACTGAGTGAGACCCAGTACATTTAGGTATATGAGCTTTACTATTAGTGGCCGGTCTGTTTGTTTTTTAAGGCACTAGAGTTACTACAGGAGTAGCTGTCACAAAGATTCATGTATAGCTTGTTTTATTTCTAAGACTTCTTTGAGCTGGATAGGACGTAAGTTGATCCAGTACAACTGCATATTTCAAATGAGAAAACTGAGGCACAGAAAGGTAAAACACCTTCTCCAAGCACACATTTGTCTCCTGCTTTCTATGCATCAGACAATATTTTAAGCACTTACATATATGTACCTCATTTAATTCTTACAATACCCTCATATATTATTTCATAGGTGAGGAAACAGAGGCAAAAAAAAAAAAAAAGTTAAGTACCTTCAGAAGGTCACACAGCTAGTCTAGTACTTGAGGTTTTGTGTCCTGGTTCAATGGCCTTCGCTTGAAAACATTACAAGATGGAAAACACTATGAAAACCAGGTTTAACTTCACTTAATATGAATGTGGCAGTATCACAGCCCCAAACCAGCTGATAAGAAGTTGCTGTATGAAAGTCAGAAATCCTTCAAGTTGATGACCAAGGTGTGTGTGGGGGCTGTGTGTGGTGGTGGTGGTGGGGTTCAAGACAGGAGCATTTTGTAGAACTTGTGACAAACCAATCAAATACTTCTTGTGCAACTTGGGGAAGTGACAGGACACAATGACACTCTTAGCTGGAGTCTGGCTGACACTTAGCAAAGAGGGTCCAAGTTTCTCTTTCCATTTCCAAAGGAGGGGAAGGTATAAACACACCAAGAAAAGGAGATGAAATATGGGGAAATCTATGCTCGATTACAAATTTGGACATCCACGCTTGTTTGGCTAAAATAACCCTAAGACGTCTACGAAAAAACGCCATTATAAAACTGTAAAGATTTTGAAGTGTCCCGTGCTAGAGTGACAGCACATCTGGTTCCACACCTGCAGGAAGAGGGCTGAAGGCCCTTTCAGTGTCAATCGTAACGGTGTCCCCTTTTTACCCGGCAGGTACCCCTTTCCTACTCTCACACCTATTCTGAGTCATTTTATGGCCGCAAACTCAAGTCCGACCCCTTGTGCCCACCTTCACGCCCCGTTCGGCGCCGGCCTCCTCACCTTCCTTCCTCTCCCACCGGTCCACAGAGAAGCCGGCGCCCCCATCCACCTGGGCCAGGGCCCGGCACACCTGGGCCTGGGTCTCCAGGATCAGCAGCTCCATCTTGGTCTTCATGTCGCCCGGCCTCCTTCGCAGCTCGCGCAGGTCGGTCACAGGCGAGGCCATGAAGCCCCTGCAGCGGCGGGCCAGCTCGTCCTCCTCCTCCCCCGGCCTCCCCGGCGAGGGGCTCCGCGCCCCCGAGCCCTTGGACACCATCTCCGCCCGCGCCACGTGCCCAAAGGCGGCGGCGGCCAGCCCCGCCAGCCCCGCCAGCGCCGCGGCCAGCCCGGCCCCACGCCGGGGGCCGCCCCCCGCCGCCGCGCCGAGCCCCAGCCCGCGGCTCTGCTCCGCGCCCGCGGTGCCAGGGGGCCGGCCGAGGCACCCGGCCCTGCCGCGCCAGGACCCGGCTCGTAGCTCCGCGCAGCCGCCCCGCGCCCCGCGCCAGCAGGGGCCAGCGCCCAGCCTGGCCAGGTGGAAGGCCATGCTCCCGCGCTACCAACCAGGGCAGTGCCGGCGTCCCGAGCCGACCAGCCAGGCTGGGAGGAGGCCGGGAACTTGTGGCAAAGAAAAGCAGCTACCCTGCCTGGCTCCCGGGCTGCGGGTGGGCCGCGAGGGATTCTGGGAGCTGTAGTCCAGGCTCCTGTGCCGCCTGCAAGGGTGAGGCCAGGAGATAAAGGATCAACCTTCTCCAGAAGGGAGTGTAGGAGGGGAAGAGAGCTGGGTGCCAGAGCGCAGTGGGAGCATAGGCAGAGCTACAAGAGGTGTTCTTGTAAATTAGGTACAGCCCTAGTATGCTGTTCAGTCAACCACAGGGAGAAGAGGAATTGGGCTAGACACCAGGAGTGACTCAGGCAAAAAAGAAGGCCAGAGACCCTCTCTCCCTAAACTACCCCTGACCTACATTTTCAAACAGGGTTGCAAATCATAGCTCCATAATCTATACAAGGCCCCTTCCTGCCTGGTTCTAGTCCCATAGAGCTTGTTTGTAGGACTTGGTGGAACCTTGGGAAACTCCTTGCCTAAGGGCAAGTTTCTAAAGGAAGTGGGGAAAAGCTAGTGAAAGGCTCCCAAGAAATACTAGGAAAACACTTACTGGGAACACTTAATATCACAGTCCTGTGGTAGGCAGTTAGATAGACAGGAACAGAGCAAGGAGGATTGACCAGGTATAGAAGGACACCAGGAAAGCCCAGGTGCCTGGCAAAGGACAATTGTAGGGTGGGACCTCGCTCCTCCAGGGTGACCTTTCCTCACCTTGCATATTGCTGGTCATGGGTATCGGACTTCCTCTCCACCCTCCCCCCGTCCCCCCCCCCCCACACACACACACTTCTTTCCTCCCTAGAGATAACTCCACACTCAGAAAAGCAGCTAAACTAGACAAGTGACAACCTATGACTGACCTCAGGACCAGTTGCATTGGATAATGACCCCTGTGCTGGCTCAGACCAGTCATTCAGGCCTGGTCTGAAAAGGCCTGGAAAGCTGCTAACTATTCTATTGAGATCTTCCCCTGGGACCGCCCCTAAAAATCACACTTCTCCTGGGATGGCCCCTAAAAATATCTATTCTTAGGATGGAGACCCAGCTGGCTCTTTCTCCCAGAGCATGCCCATGTCTCCCCTCATATTTCCCCCTCCACTTCCACCCAGGCATCTCACCTTTACCTTCCTCACTTCTAAACTCTAAGGGCCCTTCCTTTGCCACTATACCATTAACTATGCCCAATTCTTCTACGAATTACTTCTTCTACTTCAGTGATTTTCTAAATAAAAGTTCTCTTATATTTTGAGTCTTGGCTCTGAATTTTTTTCCTTGCTAGAACTCAAGTGCCAAGGTGCCTGAACCCAGGTCAGGTCTGACCCCATGGGGTCTAACACCAGGTGCCTTTCCTAACATGGCCAATAATTCTATCATTAAAGCATTTCCAGTCCTTGCTCCTACAGTGCCCATTTGATTATTTTAGAGATAGGAAAAGCAAAGTGACTGTTTTACTAGACCTGAATAAAATTCATGACCTGGTGTGTCTGGGTGATCAAGGACTAGGAGACTTAAAATATTTTTCATCATCCAAGAGTTGTAGGATGCTGCCAACTATTTCTCAGGTTTAGCACTTCCAACAACTCCTATAAACTAAGCAGGACAAATATTCACATTCCCTCAACCTCCCACCCCCAAACACACACATACACACACTTTTAAAAATGAGAAAAGCAGCTAACATAGACTTGATGGACAGATTTTTTTTGTTCCTGTTACCTTATCACAGTTCCATGTTGTCTGGACATAAAAGTGTAAGAATGATTGTCATGGGCTAATTTGTCCCTTACGTCCCCAGGATGATTTTAATTTCTAGTAGTAGATAATTTAAGCCTCTGGTGGTGGTTTCTACAGGTTGTTCTTAGTGGCTAGATGCAGTGATGGAACTTTGATGGCTATGCCCAGACCAATGGTTCAAGGTGGCATAGTTTACCCACCTACAACTCTGTCTGGCAGCTCTCACATGGGGACTCGATGTAGGTGGGTGAGCACATCTGACTCTTTAGCAGGTTAATGAAAGGTAAAGGCCTGGATTGAGAAGTGAATACACTACTTTGGGGAAGTTTTGTTTGTTTGTTTGGGGTTTTTTTTGGCCATAGTGTGCCTTCCTGGAAGGCTGAGTTGGGGGGTGGGGGAAGGAAAGATAAGAACTATCACTCTAGGGAGTGTTTTTTGCCTGCTCTAGATGCCTGTGGTGAGGTTTGACTGGGCCTGGTGATAACATGCATGTCATCAAGAAGAAATCTCTCTGGCACATAGGAAAAATCTTTTTTAAAATTGATTTTAGAGAGAGAGAAGAAGGGAGAGAGGGAAAGAGAGAAACATAGATTTGTTGTTCCACTTATTTATGCATTCATTGGTTGCTTCTTCCGTGTGCCCTGACAAGGGATGGAACCTGCAACCTTGTTGTATTGGTATGATGCTGTAACCAGTGGTTGGCAAACTGCGGCTCGCGAGCCACATGTGGCTCGGGAGCCGTGGTTTGCCGCTCTGTTGACTAATGAGTTTGCTGACCACGGCTCTAACCAATTGAGCTACCCAGCCAGACCATCTCTGGCCCTTTTTAAAGAACCCCCTTTTTTATTGCTCGATTCTGAGACTACCCAGAAAGGTACTAAAAGATAAGCAGACACAGGCCATGTTGAATGCTTGTCCAGTCAGATAGGCTCCCCTTGAGCCAGTTGGGTACTAGTTTCCAGGTTTCCATCCCTCTCCATCCTTAGCCTCTAGGCAAAGAGCCTCTCTCATTTCCTCCCCCGGCTTCCACCACTCTCCCTACCTTCACCTTATAATGTTATTCTTAAGAAATAACTTAGTAGCCTCGATAGTGTGAATTTAAATCACACTTCCTGGGAGTTCAAATTGTCCACAAAAAGGATACTTGTATTTAAGCCTGATTTGTCAGTAGAGAGTAAAAGGCATTCCCCACTCAAGTGATTTCAAGCATCAGAAAGCCAGCAGGGATCAACAACAAGTTTACAATAAATTATAAAACTTAAGTTGTGAGGTAGGGGTTCTCATCGTTTTTGAACCCAGTTTTCTACACTGCTTGATGTTCCATGTGACTCTGCCAGCCAGAAGGAATCTGACTAGCCTTATACAAACTCAGGAGATGTAAGTTTATTAAGTATCATTTTTCAAACCACACGTGCTTCTCAGAATCCTTATGAACTCTACCCCTCCTCTATTCTCCAAAGCTCTGTTGAACATAACTGATTTGGGGTCTGCCCTTCAGTATACGAAGCTGCCATTTTACAGAGAGAATTGAGAAGGACTCTGACATCCCTCTGACAGACAGTGTTACTGCCTTCTAAACACACTCACACATTCATACTTCCCACTGTCTTTACTAAATTGTACTATTTTCACCAATTCTTAAATTTTGAAAATAAAATTTAAGAAAAAAAAAATTAAGAAATATATTATCACAGGGACTTTGTTTTGGCTAAATACAGAAACTCAGGCTAATTATGAACAAAGTATTGGCAATCACATATGTTTGCCTTTGCTTACTTCTGCCAACTTATCAGAATTCTAATGAGGCGGTGATGGGGAGTTGGTAATGAGATTAGCAAAAGTGGATATTTTTGTGTTTTGTTTTTTTTTTTGCTAGAATTTTTATTTTAAACTTTTAGGCCTTTAGAGGCACATGTTTACATAGATCATTAGAATTTTTGGGTTTTAAAGATAAATACACTAAATATCCAATTCAATTTGGTGTTGCAAACTTGTTTTTCATTAACTGAAGTAAATTTTGGGGGTTATTTTTACAATCATTTTGATCCTATAAAATGATACTTTGTAATATGACTAAGTAAACAGATACAGGAGATCCTTGGACTTAATTTTTTTGCTGACACTTATTCTAGTTTTGTTTTTTTGGGAATTTACATGACATGCAATTCTGTTAAGTATGGATTTCCTTCTTCTTTTTTTTTTTTTTAACTCTGGAGAATGCCACTTCACCTAATAATAGATAGTATGGACTTCATATATGTATCCACTATTAGTGTCTTGAAAAACAACTTTAAAAGTCAGCAGCAGCTTCTGTAAGTAAAAAATACACATTATTATGTAACATGTGATAGTAAAATCTGTTAATGTATATTATACAATTCAAAGCATGTTAGATAAAGCATCAGTCACATTTATTGTAGGTAACAGAGTATAATAAAATGACACGTTCCTCACATCATGCAATATAAAACTTTACAGCAACATTAACAAACTACTCACATTAAGTATTACAGGAGCATGTAAGGGGAAACAGCATAGAAATGGTTATTTAAGAACCTCAACATCTATTTTCTTCTATGCTTCAAATCAGGTGGTGATTTTCTAAATCTACTCATTTATTAGGGAAGGGTGGGAGGCTAGAACTATTATTTTGTTAAGTAGAGAAGGAATTTCTTCTAGAAAGGCACTGCAAGCAGGAACGCTTCATTCACAACTTGCAGTTGAGACAGTAGTATTGCCCTAACGGTATGGGAAATCCCTGTTGTCTTCCTACACCACAAAAGATGCATATGGACACTCAGGAGTCTAACCATAGGAGTGATTGGTTACAAGTTGATATCTACTTCACATCTGTGACTAAGATGGCCAATGCCATGAAGATGTTCTTTGGACCCAGATTTCTAAAAGCTGATTATATACAGCTTAGGACAAAGAGGTCCATGTATCCTAGATATAGGTAGCACCAGTAGTGAACACTGAAAACACTTCTTGTATCTTACCGTAAACATTACTTTCCCCCTATAACTGAAAAATGCAACGTTTATTTATTTTATTTTTTTAATATATTTTTATTGATTTTAGAGAGGTAGGGAGAGGGAGAGAGATAGAAACATCAATGATGAGAGAAAATCATTAATTGGCTGCCTCCTGCAAGCCCCTTACTGGGAACCAAGCCCACAACCCGGGCATGTGCCCTTGAATGGAATCACACCCAGGACCCTTCAGTCTGCAGGCCAACACTCTATCCACTGAGCCAAACCAGCCAGGGCCAAAAAAAAAAAAAAAAAAAAAAAGCAACATTTAGAACAACAGGGAAAGAACATCTACACTAATAAAAGAGAAACATGCAAATTACCATCACTCTGCTATGCCCAACAGCCAATCAGAGTGAGTATGCAAATTAACCTGAAAAGATGGCAGCCACGCCCCCTAGCTGCTCCAGGCCTGTGAGAATCGGAGAAGTCGGGTGCCAGTGCCTGAGGGTGGATGCAGCCCGAGAGATGAAGAAGCCGCCTGCCCTGTGATCCCAGGCCGCAGCCAGCCAGAGAAGTCGTCCCCAGTGCATTCCAGGGAAGATGGAGAAGCCACCCACCCCGCGGTCCTGGGTGCCAGCACTTGTGGCTACAGCCCAGGCAAAGCCACCTGCCCACCATCCCCTGAGGCTGCAGCTGGCCTGGGCGCCTATGGCTGACCAGAGGGAGGGAAGCCCAGATCCTGGGTGCCTATGGTCAGCTGGAGGAGGGAATCCTGGATCCCAGGTGCAGGGCTGAGGCAGAGGTGGTTAGGGGCAATCAAGCCAGCAGGGGAGTAGTTAGAGATGATCAGGCTGTCAGGCAGAAGCAGTTAGAGGCAATCAGGAGGCAGGCGAGCAGTTAGGAGCCAGCAGTTCTGGATTGTGAGAGGGATGTCTGACCGCCGATTATCCCCCAAGGGGTCCCAGATTGGAGAGGTGAAGGCCAGGCTGAGGGACACCCCTCCCCATGCACGAATTTCATGCACTGGTCCTCTAGTTTGATATGAAAGTCTCCTGGTGGCTCAGAAAAACAATTGGAATAAGCTAAATTGTGGGAGAAAGTTTCATCTGATGGTGGACTAAAGAGACCCAATAGGTTCTAAGAAACTTCTTATAAGTTAAAATAAAGGAACAGGCATATCCACTCCTGACTCTATCCCTTCATGCCGGCTGTCAAGGTGATAATCCAGATGTACCACTGTAAACTTTAAGGTGAGAGGGAAGAAATGTCCATGGATATGAAATAGACTTATGGTGCATAAACTACCTGCAAACCATGAACCATTTGAAACAAATATATCCAAAATCTTCTGGAGGTAAGGAAATCCAAACCCAGTGACTAAAAAGAAGGGCTGACAGCCAAGATGCCTTCTCTCTCTGCTAGTATCTCTACAATCACATGACAGGACCAATAATCCCAGGCTCTAATAAGGAAAAACTTGTCCTTGAGTCTCCATCCTGCTTGCCCACTTTGCAGAGTTGGGACTTGCCAACCAGAAGAAACATGTGAGTCAATTCCTAAAACAAATCTCTCTCCCCCTCTCCCTCTACTTCTCCCTATGTCAACACACACACACACACACACACACACACACACACACACACACACACACACAGCCTGTCGGTTTGATTTCTCAGGAGAACCCTGACAAATACAGTTCCTCTGGCTAAATATCTAAGTGTCTTAAAATATGGCAGTGATCATTCATTTCTTCTATAATTCCATCCATATTCTATTAGAAGTTCACTTCCAGTATTAGCACTTCTTATTTCTTTGTTGCACTTTCATTTTGTTGGCCAATTACTTCTTTCAGTTCTCCATTTTTGTAAACATATCAGGTGATTTTATCACTGGTAAACAAGGAAGCAGCGTAGCCACACACTTCACTCTCTGTGCATAAACTGAATAACAGATGTGCAGTGACCAATCACCAACAGATTTTGAAAACAGTAGCGAGATTGATCAGTGAACATTATGTGCACCTGTTATTTCTGTAGTGCTTTGATGCCTGAAGAGCTAGCCCAAAGTGTGTATTTCCTTACCCAGAGTGGTAACTGAAATTTGAACTGTGTTATTTAGGAACTCGTGGTATTTAACTAAATAATGATAACACTTAAATTTGTAAATATTGAAACCATGCAATGCAAGGACCGCTTGCACCTAATTTTGAACTAACTGTCTAGATCCATAATTTAGAAGTCTCTACCATGAAGGACCTCAGAATGTTCTCAATTGAATTATCAGCATCTCTGTAAAAATTCTATTATTTTATTAACTGGTATTCTTCAAATACCTGGTACTTCTTTTCTTGCCTATTTTCTGTGAATAACTGGCTGCTTAGAGAATCCCCTTGGAAATGTCCAAATATGTGAAGTGGGTTATGGCAGAGACAGTTAGTTGTCCACTAAAAATCTGTTTTCCCTTTCTTCCTTTAATGATGGTACTCCAGGTTTTAGTGGGGCATATAGCTGTCTCATTAAAGACATACCCATCCTCTCTTGAAGCTTGTGACCAAATTCTGGTCAGTGGAATGTGAGCAGAACTGTTGTCTGCCACTTCTGGGTTTGTTCTGAAAAGGAACGGACGTGCTCTTCCCAGGCCTTTCCCCACTGGCTGGGAAGTGGAGCAGCCACTTTGAACCCAGAAATGGAATCTGTGTGTTGAGTGTAGATGTAAGAGTTTTTCTCTATGGACTACTATCTCTGGACATTTGTATCATAGAGAATACACTTCAATCTTATTTTATCCACTACATTTTGGGATCTTTTTGTTACAGACACTTAACTCCAACGAAAAAATATATGGGTGGTTTTCTGTTCAGCCTAATGTCAAAATACAGGAATTTATACACATCACATTAAATTGTAAATGTTTGTCCTCTCTTCCAACTTTAATTTAAGAGGACAAGAGAAGAACAGAAGGCCCAAAGTCTAATTCCCTTCTAAGGTAATAAATTGTGCAGGACCTACTGAAGACAATGAAGGACATAAGGCAGCCACCACAGGTAGGATGAGTAAAACCTGCTCCTGCACATAGTGCATTTGGTGTTTCCCATTTAGCAGTTACAGCAACTAAGGATATGAGCCTCCATGTCTAACAACCAAACGTGTTGGGATGGAGTCTTCTAATACTTATTTATTTATTTATCTATCTTTAAAATAAGTTTTTATTAGCAGGTTGCAATGGCTACTTTAATATGTTTTTTTATTGATTTTTTTCCCCCCAGAGAGAGACAGAGGGAGAGAGAGTAATAAGAAACATTGATGGGAGAGAAGCATGGTTTGGCTGCCTCCTGCACGCCCCTACTGGGGATGGAGCCTGAAACCTGGGCATGTGCCCTGACTAGGAATCAAACCTTAGACCTCTTGGTGCATGGGATGATGCTCAATCACTAAACCACACCCACCAGACTAGTCTTTCTTTTTTTTTTTTTTTTTTTTTTTTTTTTTTTTTTTTTTTTTTTTTTTTTTTTTTTTTTTTTTTTTTACAGTTTTTCAAAACTTATCTGTTTAATCAATAATTTCTTTTTTTAAGTTACTTTTTGTGTGTCAGTTCCACCAATGAAAATCATTTGGCTTGTACTTTAAAATCTATTTTTCCACATAAAGAATATGAAAATATGTTTGTGGAGGACAATGATGGAGGCTCAGATCAGGCTGCACCTCTTTAAAGTCTTCCAACGTGTATATACATCATACCAAAGTGTCTTGATCCACAGCGTACCATTTTCCAAAGGAATATCGAGTGGACAGCTGACGTGCCACCACTATGGAATATTCTAAACTGAGAGATTGCAGTTGTCAGCGTGTGGCACCAGGGAACAGGGAATAATAGGGTAGTTGAAATTGTTAAGGAGAATTCTAAAACAGTTTAGGAAATCATGCATATGCATTTACAGTCCATGTGATAGTGACTTTTGGCAACTGCAAAGTGACTGAGACATGGCTTGCTTTAGAAGCATCAAAACGAAGAGGCATTTGTGTTTTGGAGCCTTTTGTTGTTCTTCTCATTTGGTAGCCATCTGGTGGTGCTTCATACTGAATGTGGGAAAGATGCTGCATTCAATTGAACTCAAAAATTAAATTCTTTTGTTTGAAGGTTGGCTGTCGGGTCAAAATTGTAAGTACCTCCTTGTGTTGCTTCAGGAATGAGGCTAGGATCTTCATCAATATCATCGCCAGAGAAATACTGATCTATGATTTCAAATGCTAATTTATATATGTCTTCATTTTCATGTTGCTGTAAAACTTCAATTTTCTCCAAACCTCCACATTCTTCTATTATTTCAGCTATTGTGCTTGCTTCATCACCAGCCATTATCAGAATGTTTTTCAGACCATCTAGAACCACCTGAACAACTTGAGAATCTTTTACTGACAGTAAATTACAGAAGGGTGGTATTACATTCTGCTGTACAAGGTACTCAACTTGATCTTTTCTGCCACTTATTGTTAAGTTGCTAATTGCCCAAGCGGCTTCTTTTTGTGTTCCAAAGTCCCCCTTAGCAAGCTGATGAATAATCATAGGGATTAATCCAGCATCTATTACAGCTTGAACTTGTTGTTGGTTGCCTGCTGTTATGTTGGAAAGGAACCACACTGCTTCTTTATTTATCTTCTCCTTTGGGTGTGACAAGAGATTTGGGAAGTGTGACAGGACATCACAGTTGAGAACAACCTGGGTCTGCTCGTCGGTGCCAGTCACTATGTTGCCAACTGCTCTGAGTGCTGCCGTTTGAACTTTCACTTCCTGGTGACTCAGAAGGGGCACAAGAAATGGAACAACCCCTGAATCAATAACCATCTGTATCTGCTCATTACCTCCATCTGTCAGGTATGACAGAGCCCAAACAGTATCTACAAGAATATTTATGTCCGTATGGTATATGAGGACACATAATGCTGGCAAAATCTCCTGAACTGTCTCCATAGGCGGTGGGGGGTCCTTATTCCTGCAGAGATTGACAATGACCCATGTGACGTTCCGAAGGAAGGTGATGGGAATGGAGGGATTGATGAAGGACAGAAGAGGTTTGACAACTCCCAGTGATATGACATAATCTCTACATTGAGGACCATCACCTATAATGTTTCCCAATGCCCATACTGCTTGTTCACAAACATTCTGATGTGGTGAATGAAGAAGTCTCAGAAAAAGAGGTACGGCATTAGACTGTACAACAGCTTGAGTCTGTGCAGAAGTTCCTGATGCTATATTAGTTAATGCCCAAGCAGCTTCAAACTGTAATGAAGGATTATCATCCCTTTCTAGACATTTGACAAGAATTGGTAAAATCCCAGATTTTATTAGGTCATCGATTGGTGGGTTTCTGTCACTGGATAATAGTTTTCTTGCTGCCTGAACAGCACTCAGCTGGACCACTGGGTTATCGCTTGTGGCATTCTGCAATATAGCTTCTAGTGTTACATTTTGTGCTTTAAAATCAGCATCAACATCTGAATCTTCTAAACTTTCTTCTTGGGGAACATTCCTTTTTTTCAGTAAGTGTTCATCTCTTTTGTTCTTTCGTAGTTCAACTGTCACTTCATTTCTGTGTCTTCGCATTGTTTCCACATCGCGGCCCTTGTTCTTAAAGCTCTTGATGCGGTGGTTCTCCAGGCCAGGGTTCTCGGCCATGGCTGCGCGCGGCTCCGGCGGCGGCTACTCCTGCGGCGGCGGCGAGCCTCAGTGCGGGAGGGGGAGGTGGAGGAGCGCGGGAGGGTAAGGGAGGGGGACGGGGGGGAGAGCACGTTCCGTGACGCCTCCGAGCGCGAGGTGGCCCAGACTAGTCTTTCAATAATTAAATTGAATTTTCAGGAGCTGCTGAGGTGGGAAGAGAGACACTTCTTTGGCAATCCTATATAATAAAGAGGTAATATGCAAATTGACCCTCATGCCCTCACACAAGATGGCTGCCCCCATGTGGTCAAAGATGGCCGCCACAAGATGGCTGGTAGGGGAGGGTAGTTGTGGGTGATCAGGCCATCCGGGGAGGGCAGTTAGGGGTGACCGGGCCTGCAGGGGAGCGCAGTTGGGGGCAATTGGGCCAGCATTGGAGCAGTTAGGCATCGATCAGGCTGGCAGGGGAGTGGTTAGGGGGTGATCAAGCTGCCAGGCAGGCGAGCAGTTGGGAGCCACCAGTTCCGGATTGTGAGAGGGATGTCCAACTGCCAGTTTAGGCCCGATCCCTGGCAGTCGGACATCCCTTGAGGGGTCCCAGATTGGAGAGGGTGCAGGTTGGGCTAAGGCACACCCCACCGCCCCACTGCACGAATTTCATGCACCAGGCCTCTAGTACTTATATAATGTGTTGTGACAAAAATAAACTTAATGTATTAATCAAATAAGTCATTGATGTGGAAATAATTTACCTTGATGCAGCCCTTAAAATTTGTCCAGCATGAAATCTGTCACCTTTGTAAGAACAGATGAAAGATTTGATTCAACACCAAAAAATGGAGATACTCAGGTGTACACACTAGGGTGGACTTGCCTTCCACTACGTATTTTCTATTTGAACACAATTTACAGTAACAGTTTTCACCCTCCTGTGTAGAAGAATTACCTTGAGATCTTGTTTAAAATGTGTACCCTTAGGCTGTGGTGGGGCCTGGTGAACTGAATTTTAATGAGAGGCTATATGAGAGGATGGTTAAGAGCATGGCTCCTGGAATCACATTGCCAGAGTTTGAAACCTGGCCTTGCAGACTTGGCCATTTATTGAACCTCTCTGTGCCTTCGTTTCCTCATGCAACAGATTAAGTTAAAAGTAATACCTATCTCTTAGGGTTATTGTATGATTACATGAGTTAATTTAGGACTCACTAGTGCCTGGCAATAAATGTTCACTCTTATTTTGAGCATTATTTATTTATTTGTTTGTTCGTTTTTTTCTTTTTCTCACCCTAGGATATTTTTCCATTGGTTTTAGAGAATGGAAGGGAGGGGGAGAGAATGAGAGAAATTTTCATTTGGATTTTCCAGATATTTTTTAAAAAATCCTTTATTGTTGAAAGTATTACATATGTCCCCCTTCCCCCCTCAATGACCCCCTCTAGCCTGCCCCTACCCCAACCCCAACACCAGGCCTTCACCGCCCCATTGTCTGTGGTCATTGACCATGCATATATGCATGCAAAGTTCTTGGTTGATTCCCACCCACCCACACACCCCCTCCTTCCCTCTGAGATTCTGCATTCTGTTCCATGCTTCCATGTCTCTGGATTAACTTATTTCAACAGTTTTTTTGTTCATTAGATTCCACATATGAGTGAGATCATGTAATACTTGTCTTTTTCTGACTGGCTTATTTCACTTAGCATGATACTCTCCATACTATCTCAAAGGGTAAGATATTTTTCTTTCTTTCTTTCTTTTTTTTACTGTTGTATAGTATTCCATGGTATAAATGTACCAAAGCTTTTTTTACCCACTCATCTACTGATGGGCACTTGGGTTTTTCCAGATCTTAACTATGATAAATTGTGCTGCTATGAACATAAGGGTGCATACATTTGTTCTGATTGGTATTTTGTGTCTTTTAGGATATATTCTTAGAAGTGGAATCACTGGATCAAATGGGAGTTCCATTTTTAATTTTTTGAGGAAACTCCATACTGTTTTCCACAGTGGCTGCACCAGTCTGCATTCCAACCAGTAGTGTACTAGGGTTCCTTTTTCTCCACGTCCTCACCAGCACTTGTCGTTTGTTGATGATAGCCAATCTGACAGGTGTGAAATGGTATCTCATTGTTTTGATTTGCATCTCTTGGATGATTAGTGACTTTGAGCATTTTTTCATATGTCTTTTGGCCTTCTCTATGTTCACTTTTGAAAAGTGTCTATTTAGGTTCTTTGCTCATTTTTAATTTGGATTATTTGTCTTCCTTTTGAAAAGTTGTATATTTTGGATATCAACCCTTTATCAGAGGTACCATTGCCAAATATGTCCTACCATACAGTGAGCTCCCTTTTCATTTTGTTAATGGTTTCTTTGCTATATAGAAGCTTTTTATTTTTATGTAGTCCCATTTGTTTATTTTCTCCTTAGTTTCCTTTGCCCAGGCTATGTATCTGTAAACATATTGCTATGAGAGATGTCTGAGATTTTTCTACCTATGGTTTCTTCTAGGATTTTTATGGTTTCATGACTTACATTTAAGTCTTTTCTCCATTTTGAGTTTATTCTTGTGTATGTTGTAAGTTGGTGGTTTAGTTTCATTTTTTTTTTGCATGTATCTGTCTAACTTTTTTCAGCACCATTTATTGAAGAGACTGTCTTGACTCCATTGTATGCTACTGCCTCCTTTGTCAAATATTAATTGAGCATAATGGCTTGGGTTGATTTCTGGGTTCTCTGTTCTGTTTCATTGGTCTATATGTCTGTTCTTGTGCCAGTACCAGGCCATTTTGAGAACAGTGGCTTTGTAGTATAACTTGAAATCTGGTATTGTAAATCCTCCAAATTTGTTTTTCTTTCTCAAGATTGCTGTGGCTATTCAGGGTCTTTTTTGATTCCATATAAAAGTTGAAGTACTTGTTCTAGACCTGTGAAATATACTGTTGTTATTTTAATAGGGATTTAATTGAATCTGTAGATTGCCTTGGGTAGTATGGATATTTTAATGATGTTAATTCTACCAATCTATGAATATAGTATATTCTTCCATTTGTTTATATCTTCTTCTATGTCTTTTTTCAATGTCCTGTAGTTTTCTGAGAATAGGTCTTTTACCTCCTTGGTTAAGTTTATCCTAAGTATCTTAAATTTTTTGTTGCAATGGTAAATGGGATTGTTTAGTTTCTCTTTCTGAAAAATTCATTATTGGTGTATAAAAAAATCCATCAATTTTTGGGTGTTGATTTTGTATCTTGCTACATTGCCAAATTCATTTATTAAATCTAGTAGCTTTTTTGGTGGAGTATTTAGGGTTTTCTATGTACAATATCATGTCATCTGCAAAAAATGAAAGTTTTACTTCCTCCTTTCCAATTTGGATGCTTTTTATTTTTTCTTCTTGTCTGATCACTGTGGCTAGGGCTTCCAGTGCTATGTTGAATAAGATGGTGAAAGCGGACATTCCTGTGTATTTCCTGTTCTTAGAGGAAATGGTTTTAGTTTTAGCTCATTAAATATGTTCACTGTAGGTTTGAATATATGGCTTTTATCATGTTGAAATATACTCCCTCAATTCCCACTTTGCTGAGAGTTTTCATTAAAAACTAGAGGTCCACAGCACGAATTCATACACCAGTGGGGTCCCTCAGCCTGGCCTATGGGATAGGGCCAAAACCAGCTCTCTGACATCCCCTGAGGAGTCCCGGATTGTGAGAGGGCACAGACCTGGCCGAGGGACCCACGTGCATGAACTGGCTGAGGAGGGATGCGGAAGGTTGGCCAGATGGAGAGGGACTGCGGGAGGGCTCCAGGGCATGTCCAGCCTATCTCGCTTAGTCCTGATTGGCTGGACCCCAGCAGCAAGCTAACCTACTGGTCAGAGCTTTTGCCCCCTGGTGGCCAGTGCACATCATAATGAGCGGTTGAGTGGCCTTAACATATCATTAGCATATTACCCTTTGATTGGTTGAATGGATGGCCAGATGACTGGATACTAGCATATTAGGCTTTTATTATATAGGATGGGTGTTGGATTTTGTTGAATGCTTTTTCTGCATTTATTGATATGATCATGTGATTTTTGTCCTTCAATTTGTTTATGTGATGTATAATGTTTATTGATTTGCAAATATTCTACCTGCCTTGCATACCTGAAATAAATCCCACTTGGTCATGGTGTATGATCTTTTTAATATATTGCTGGATCTGACTTGCTAATAGTTTGTTGAGGATTTCAGCACCTATGTTCATCAGGGATATTGGCCTATAATTCTCTTTCTTTGTAGTGTCTTTATCCGGTTTTGGAATTAGGATAATGCTGGCCTCTTAAAAAGAGTTTGGAAGTGTTCCTTCCTCTTATTTTTTTTGGAATAGTTTGAGGAGTATAGGTGTTAGTTCTTCTTTGAAAGTTTGGTAAAACTCCACTGTGAAGCCATCCAGACCTGGGCTTTTGTTTGCTGAGATTTTGTTTGATTACTGCTTCTATTCCATCAGTTATTATTGGTCTATTCAGGTTTTCTGATTCTTTCTGATTCAGTTTTGGGAGCTTGTATTTTTCTAGGCATTTGTCCATTTCATCCACATTGTCCAGCTTGTTGGAATATAGTTCTTCATAGTATTTTCTTATAATCCTTTGCATTTCTGTGGTGTCAATGTTTACTTCTCTACTTTTATTTCTGATTTTATTTATTTGGTTCCTCAGAGAGAGAGAAATATTGATGTAAGAGAGACACATTCATTGGTGGCCTCCTGTACTCACTCTAACTGGGGATCAAGCCTGCAACTGAGGTACGTGCCCTTTACCTGAATCAAACCTGGGACCCCTCAGTTCAAGGGCCAACGCTCTAACCACTGAGAAAACTGGCTAGGGCATGAGCATTATTTTTGATAGAGACATTCACTGATTTTGTTACAGAGAGCCTTGAAAAACACAGACTATTTTTTTTTTTTAAAGAAGATACTCTCACGATACTTTATGCAACCAGGCTATGATTTTGGGTTCTGACCCTCAGCTAGAGTGATAATGGAATGGCAAGAACCAAAGGCACAGGGTGGAGAATAGAGAAAGAGGAAGCTGCTCTTTGTATGTTCTGCCAAAGAACTTGTGCTTTATTCAGAAGTCAGTGGAACTCCGTGGAAGGCATTGAGGCAGAAGATGGCATGTTCACATTTACATTTGAGATAGATCACTCTGTAAGCAGGGGATGGAATATGAGGGGTGAGGCTGGAAGCAGATGGATAGGGGAGCTCAGGTAATATAATGCCGCTCCTGTACCATCCTAAGGAACTGTCCCCAGAAAGCATTACAATTATTCACATTAGTGATTCTAATACTAACAATTTGAATCTTTGACATTCTTCCTTCTTAGGAGCTCAAAATAGAATCAAGTTTGTAATAAAACACTCTGCCGCCACCCCATCCATTCTGATTTACACACAGCACATAGTATATGGTACGCAGCAGGCATACTCAATAGGTTTTGAGGCATCAGATCCTGCAAGGAGGACCCTGTGAGCTATGCAGTCACCAAGGGAAAACTGGACTGTTCTCCACAACACCGAAAGCTGAGAAGGCTCACATTCTACTTCTCTTCTGGTGATCATCCTCTTGGGGTAGATTTCGAGGAACCATGGCAATGTTGAGTGTTATGACCTAAGGGGTATTATAAATGTCAGTTCTGCTCTATCAAGTCCTCAGCCAGAATGTGAAGAGCTGCCATGGGAGTGGGGTCAGGGAGGATGGGAGAGCTAAGTTGATATCTACTCTTTGGCTCTCACTAGAATTAACCAGCACTGCTCTGCTACATCAAATTAGCAGGGTCAATAGTGCTAGGGAAAGTAGTTACATGAGTTTTCTTTTCTAGTGCCTGAGGAGTGACTATGAATGATTTCATGAGAAAGGAATTTATCCCCCAAAGCCCCTCTGTCAGAATCAGTTCCCAGGAGTGCATGTATGTTACCCACAAATTAGTCTCCTAGAAACCTGTCTGTTTCTTAGTCTCTGAATACAAGCAAAATGTAAAACAGCCCTTCCTTCTGTTAGAGTAGTTAAGGTTGCAGAATCATAGTGTATTACTATCTTAGACTATTTGAGATAGAAAGAACCTGATCCAATGGTCTTCAAATTTGTTGTAGCATCAGATCATTTCTAATGAAATCCTATGAAGAAGTCCAATTAATATGTGAACAGAAAGCAGAGCTGCCCCCATTCAAGAAGTCTCTGGATGAGCAATGCCTCTGCGGTTTGCCATGCGTCTAACACCCTATCATGTGACTTAATCCTATGAACCCCTAGGATCTAGAGGAGCAAAGTCTGAAAGATATGGATTAAAACAAATATCCCATTTTACAGGCGACAGAGATGTGTCCCATAGTTAATAATTATTTGAGTAGAGTGTAAATCCAATAGGAGGATTCATAGAAATAAAATTCAAATTTATGGTAGAGAATGGAGTTGGGAAAGGGTTTTCCTAATGGTTTCTTTGGAGTTGGATCAGTGAGTCAGAAAAGAACAAGACAAATTGGAATGTGTAGGGTGAGAAGAGGGTTTCACTTAGACACAGAGAGAGATTTCAATAGAAATGGATGCAGACTTTGGAATTTTGAAGTCTCTGGCTGGGAATCTGTTCAATGTAGCAAGGTGGCTATCTATGTTGAGAGGTCACAGGCAGCTTTGAATCACAGCACTGCATTAAGGGGGAGACCTTCTGCCCTCCCAGCTATTAATCACCATCCTCGGCATAATCAAACATCCTTTAGACTAAAGGTCTTTACAATTTAAACACACAGGGGCTTTTCAACCTCTGGACACCAACTGTGCAGATCAATAGTTTAAACAAACCATAATTTGGCAATTTCTTGATTCACAGGAGAAACTTTATCCAGTTCCAACCTTCCTTACTTTTTTGTCTGTGCTCCAAATCAACTCAACACTTATTTGTTCTAGAAAATGTCTAGATTCTGTTCATTATTGTGCTTAGCAACTTCTACTCTTGAGGTATTTTACTGAACTTCACCTGTAGAGTACAGATAAGAATGATTTCTCAATTGTTTTCTAAATGAATAAGAGGAAATAAGATGTCAGCTGTTTAGCACAGTGCATGATACATAGCAATTATTTTAAAACTATTAGCTTCTCTTCTGGCATGGATCTCTGAGAGATCATGGTAAATTCGTAAGAATTTGAAAAATGTTAAATTTCTTTTTTTTTTTTTTTTTTTTTAGAATTCTCTCTAATTTCTGGGCTCTCTTATATTTTATTTCTTCCATTCCCTACCTTTCTTTTTATTCTTAAATTAGTATGATCAACTTTCATTAATATGGTAGTTAACTCAAAGAATAAAAATGGAGAATAAATAGATACCCATATTCAATATCATAGTTTGCCTTTAGTTATGAGATTTTTAGAATTACTTTCCCTAGACATCCTTTAAAGGTCTTTACAAGTTAAATATGCAGGGACTTTTCAACCCGCATTCCTTATTTATCTAGATGGTTACGGAACATTTTTGTGTTTTAGATAATAAATTTTATAGCATTGGCAAAGGGTAAATATCTCTGCAGATAAACATATGGTCAATAGAGACCAGCTGAAATCAATCCATTTTCACACTCAATACCCAGCTTTGCGTTCCTAGCCGTCCAGGGATGTTGACCAAGAAATGTATTGTTTAGAAGTTCTCTGTGTCTATTGGTGGTGGGAGTGGTGGTGGTGGTGAGATGATGATGATAATGATGATGATGATGATGATGATGATGAATGTGTTTAAAGACAATGTAGAAAAGTCTATGCAATGATCTGCTCTCATTTTAAGAAAAATGATTATAGTATAATTGCATATAATTAAGACACTAAAGTCTCTTTTAAGAAATCACATTTGTCCTTTGGTTAGAAAATGGCCAGGTTGTTTTTTGTGGGTGAGGGGAATATTAAAAAGTATTATTTCTATTTTTTCATTGAAGAATGCATTTAAATTAAGGACCACAAATTAATATTTGTCCATTGAAGTAATAGAAGTGGCCATTATTGAAGTTAGATACAAGTTTTTGGCACTTGTGATTGTGATTATGTCTTCAGAGAAATGATGCAGTCTAAAAAACTGATGTATTCTTTTTTAAATTTCTTTTTGGCTTTTAAAGTAACATTTATTTTTTAAAAGTTAACATGTGAATTTATAGAAAACTGAAAAACACAAGCAAAGAACAAAGCCATCCATAATCACAAGTAGTTTATAGTCTGACGTGTCCTTCTAAGTCCTGTAATCTACACAACTAAGCTTTCATTTTTAGGTAATTAAGATGGTACAGTTATGTATCATGCTTTCTCATACATCATGAATGTTTACCATTTCAAAGTCTCAAAGCTATGAGTATTTTTTAAAATCTTTTTTTTTAAGATTTTTAAAAATTGATTTCAGAGAGGAAGGGAGAGGGAAGAGAGATAGAAACATCAATGATGAGAAAGAACTATGGATTGGCTGCCTCCTTAACACCCCCTACTGGGGATTGAGCCTGCAACCTGGGCATGTGTCCTGACCGGGAGTTGAACTATGACCTCCTGGTTCATAGGTCAACACTCAGCCACTGAGCCACGCTGCTGGGCAAAGCTATGAGTATTTTGATAACCGAGAATACCCTACACCAACTCAACCTGGAAGAAAATGTAATCCTGCCTTACTTGATGACAAAAATTTCATAAAGGACAAAAATAGCAACAGACCTCTAGATAAAAGATATTCACAAAGTTACAATGAAAATACTGCATTCCCTTAATGTTCCATTAAAAATGAGACCCAAAGCAAGAGCACACAAAGTATAATGCTTTTAAGAGAATTATGGTTTATACTTTAAACTATTAGCAAGGAGGCAAGTTTTGACTGAAGTACTTAACAACATATTCCTATAGCACAGCCTAAAGAGATGCTTGCACATCAGTGGTTTATCAGCACATGTGAATATGAACACATCCACATACAACCTGCACATGAACAAATTCTGATGTCCATTTTTAGATGGTTCAATAATTCCATGTCCAAGATGCCTTTTGTTCTAACAATTATAACAAAAAGATATTTCCAAATTGATTAATTCACTAGTTCTACTTTTTATTAGACATGGTCACCTCAGGACATCTAAAAAGCTCCAGGGTTGCAAAATAAAGAACTTTGTCCACAATAAACACAGGAACTTTAAAAAAAATCCATAAAGACCTAAGTTATAACCTAAAATTTCTTCTAGGTATGGAAATATTATCAAAGAGCCCTTCCCTTCACCCTTCACCCTTCCCCTTCTCCCTCCTCCAACATTTAAGTGACTAAGTACGGAACACCTGGCTCCAAGAGGTGGCTTAACAAGACACTCCCAGAAGACAGTCCTTCCTAAAAATTAACAAGAGGGCTTTTATAAAGGGTCTAGTGGCTGGGTGCACGAAATTCGTGCATGGAGGGGGCGGTTCCCTCAGCCCAGCCTGCACCCTCTCCAATTGTGAACCCCTTGGGGGATGTCAGACATCCTTCTCACAATCTGGGACCACTGGCTCCTAACCGCTTACCTGCCTGCCTGCCTGATCTCCCCTAACTGCCCTCCCCTGATGGCCTGATCTCGTCCCCAAAGGCCCTCCCCTGATGGTCTGATCTTACCCCCAACAGCCTGCCTCTGCTGGCCAATTTGGTTCTAATTGGTCAGTTTCTATGCCAGTCAGCCTCAAAAGCTCTGCCTCCTAGGCAGCCATTGGCTCCTCACAGTTGACCCAGATTTGGTTCTGATTGGTCAGTTTCTATGCCAGTCAGCCTCAAAAGCTCTGTCTCCTAGGCAGCCACTGCCTCCTCACAGTTGACTCAGATTTGGTTCTGATTGGTCAGTTTCTATGCCAGTCAGCCTCAAAAGCTCTGTCTCCTAGGCAGCCACTGCCTCCTCACAGTTGACCCAGATTTGGTTCTGATTGGCCAGTTTTTATGCCAGTCATCATCTCTGGGCCTATCAACGGGGCTTGATCAGAAAGGCGGGGCTGATCAGTAGCCCTGGTGGAGGCCTGGAGAGAAATGGAGGCAAGGCTGCTGGCCAGGCTTAGAGGGAAAGAGAGAGGCAAGTGCTGGCCAAAAGCTGCCTCAGACGCTATAGATCAGCCCCTGCTTCTCTCTTCAAATCTCTTTCTGGGCCTGATTCAAAGCCCCCTCAGCAGTCACTGCTGGGTCACCGGGCTGGGCCTGCAGCCATGGCAACCCAGCGCTGACTTCCATTTATACCCTGGCTCTTTATTATAGAGATTATTTTACTATCTCTACTTTTAATATACTTCAGGCATTAAGACTTGTTTATCCTTGAATACACAACAATATTAACTACTGATGTATTCTTATTCCTTCTGCATTTGAATTCTTATGAGATATATTTACATATATATCAATTTTCATATCAAGTCACAATACCTGCTATTGCCATTTCCTACAGCTGATTGAAAGTAGATGACTTATAATCTCCCTAGGATACATTAAGTTTATATACAGCAATCTTTTATTCAGTCACAAAAACTGTATTTCTTTTGAAAGCTATAATCTTTCATACTCTTACTAGAATTGTATGTAATGAAGATTCAGCCTGTAGGGAGCTATTGAGGAGAAAATATAGGCATAGCTAGAGGACAAAAGTACAAATTGCAAATATCTTGTACTATACACAGGATTATTTGCTATTCATCAAATTATATATTTTGTTTGCTATATTTTCATTTTTTTAAAATAAGATATTTCATACATATAACTAAATGTGTTTTTTTTTTAATTTGTTTGTCCTCTTGAAAATTGAGGGCTTTAACAATCCCCTTCTGAAATGAAGAGGTTTTACATAAGGGGTCTTTGGTGTTGAATCTGAAGTAGGAGAGAGCCAGAGTCATTTTAGGAGATACAGTTTGCAAAATATGTCCACATCTCATACCCCAGACCACTGATACATAGGGTAAAATGCAAAAAGGGGAATTAAGGTGAAGATGGAATCAAGGTTAATAATCTGCTGACTCTACAATAAAGAGATTATCCCATATTATCAGGATGGACCCCAGGGCACTTAAATGTGGAGCATGGAAGAAAAAATAAAATTGTCAAAGTGACGGGATGCAAGAGAGATTAAACAGAACATTTTTTTCCCTGAAATATCTTTGTTGATTCTTTTTTCTATTAGCATAAAATATGCTTAGTTCATTTGTACAAATACTGATGATTTATTTTTATACGCACAATGCTATACTGGGTAGTGAATAAGAAATGATGGATTACAGAAAGCAAAGAAGTGCTTCCTAAAGAGTAAGCCCAGGTTATAAAACTATAGATCGTTGTACCCAATGTAGGTATGACTGTGGATGGTGTTTGATATATATGAATTTTTTTGGTGTCTAATCTCATTTAAGTGTGTATTATTAAAATTTTATGAGATAGAGTTAATAAAGAATAGATAGGTAAAATTAAAATGATGACAATGTTAATTTTATTATGTGAATAAATAACATTGATGATGGGAGGTCTATTTTTTTTCTAAAATATGAAATGTTTCCTTTTTACCCCTAAGATGGTCACTTTCTACTTATGTTACCATTAAAAGTTGCTTTTTGTTCCTAGTTGGCATTGGACTCTCAGCTCACATATTCCTACTTCTCCTCCACTCCTGGTTCTCAGGCCGAAGGCCATCCACCTGACCTGACCCTCACACTGGGCCCTGGTCCACAGAAGGTGCTCCTCACCATATTGTTCTTGGCGTCTCCAGACCTCTGGGAGTCACTGAACTTTCAGAATGTCTTCAAATGTTAGGTGCTTTTCTACATGAACAAGATGATGAGGGGCCTCTCCATCTGCAACACCTGCCTCCTGAGAATGCTCCAGGCCATCATTGTCAGGTCCAGCACCTCCTGGTTGTCCAGGTTTAATCAGAAACCCACCAGTTCCATCTTACATTCCTTCTTCTTCTGTGAGTTCTCAGTTTGTCTTTGTAGAACCTTATCTCCTACACCACGGTTTCTAATGTGCCAAGACCAATCTGCTGAATACCATAAATACTTCTCCCTTTCCCTTACAAGCTACATCATCCAGAGCCTGTTTCCCATACTGCCACTACTTAGAGATGCCCCCTTTTCAGGAATTATGCTGCTCTCAAGTGCAGGCATTAGAGGCAGTCCCAGCACCTTCACACCACCAGGCCCTCCCTACAGAGCTCCCCAAGGAAAAGGGCCTCCTAGACCCTCCTGCTGCAGGTGAGTTTCTTTATGGTCAAGTACTGGGTGGACTTCATCATCTCATCTTCTTCAACCCTAATATGGGCATAACATTCAGTTGTCCTGAGTGTCCAGAGGTTTGTGGTCAATTTTTTTAAAAAAATATATTTTATTGATTTTTTACAGAGAGGAAGAGAGAGGGATAGAGAGTTAGAAACATCGATGAGAGAGAAATATCGATCAGCTGCCTCTTGGACACCCCCTACTGGGGATGTGCCTGCAACCAATGTACATGCCCTTGACCGGAATCGAACCTGGGACCCTTGAGTCCGCAGGCCGACACTCTATCCACTGAGCCAAACCGGTTTCGGCTTGTGGTCAATTTTCATTGCCACTGTCAATTTTTTGGTGCTGATCAGATCTCATAAAAGTACAATAAATATGACGCAAAATATTTGACATAAGTGTCATATGTTAACAAATTATTACACACACACACACACACACATATATCACACAATTGCTTTATCCATTCATCCACTGATGGACACTTAGGTTACTTGTACATATTGGCTATTATTAATAACCCCCAACACACATGAAAGTTTATGCTTCCTAATAATTTATTTTACATTTTTAGTCTCATCATATACTTGCCTTCCATATTTTTGTTTGCCCTTTAAATGTTTGACCATTTACTTATTCCTTCAGAGCGAATGGATATCTATTGATGACCTGCTGTTTCCTCTTCTATGCTAGATGATGGTGACTCCACAGAACAACTCAAGTGCCTTCAAAGGAGCTCATGAACTGAGAGAGAAAACACAAATAAGCAAGCAATTACAAAGGGGTGGAAAGAATTCCTATAACCAAGGAGCACAAAGGTGTTACCAAACCCAGACTGAAAACTCAGAAAACTTGCTTCAGAGGAAAGGATAGCTGCACTGAGCCTGGAAGTAGGGGCTGCAGGATATCTGTATAGGCACAGGGATTTCTGTAGCTGCCATCTCTCTTTTTGTCACCAAAATTACTTGTGACCTTAGCTTTTAAAGCCTACCAGTTTGCTATTTTGATCAATTAGTTCATTTATTCACTCTTTCATCTGTAAACATTTAAGAGTGCACTCAGTGCCCCCGATTGTGTTAAATTCTATCTTTTCTTTTAAAGACTCATGACATGGAATTCCTGGCTTTCTCCCTCTCCATGGTTTTTGGAAACTTAAAATCTGCTTTTCTAACGTGCAAAGTACTCATCTGGCTCTGCCTATTGTTTCTTCCCTGACAATCAACAACTTTCAACATTTAAGTTTCTTTTCCTTTTAAATTGTTCAGTCAATATAATTTATTGGGTGCTTTCCATGGGCAAGACACTCTACTAAATGCTCAAAGTCATACAAAGATGACTAAGACTTAGGCCCATTTCCCATGAAGCTATAAACTAATGTGGAACGTATGTGCACAGAGAACACAATAAAGGGAAGAAAAATACTCTCCTAAAGGTATTTTATTTTAAAGATAAAAATTTCTTGTTTAGAATTAAGTCCAGAAGAGAGCCCCTTCTCTCTTCCTTAATCATTAGGGAGATGACAAGGTGAAGTAACCCTGTAAGGACATTAAGTTTGTATTACATTTAAATAAAATTTTAAGCAATTATATAAATATTTTTTAAAAAGCTGTCTTTGTATTTCCCGCACATTCCAGGGGAGGAGGTGTATAAATTAGTCAGAGAATGTCCCATAATTTAAAAGTCAATTCATCAGGTTATCAAAAGTTAATAGTGGTATTATGAATCAAATTAAATTTAAAATATATATTGGAACTACCCATGGGCTGTTACCTTCTACATTATATATTTCTGTAATTTTGTAATAGTTTATAATGACCAAGCATTGCATTTGTAATAAGAAAAAAAACATGTTCATAATACATGTGGAGATTACATTGTGCTAATTTTCTAGAAAGGTAGCTGTCAGGCTTCTTTATCAAAATGAAAACATACTATAATTATAAAAGTTAAAAAAATATGAAAAATAGAAGAAAAAAATCACCTGTAAAGTTCTCATACTAATACAACAGTTACTGATGTTACTAATGTGTTTCTTTTCTCTCCTTTTTTCTGTATATTGTGAGGTTATTTTTAAATGATTAGATAGCAATATTCCTCAATAATATTTAACTCTCAAGAAGAAGTACATTTTCTTCATATGTATCCAGTTCTGTGTTTTGGCCCAGATGGAATGGCAGTAACATGGAATGTTTACATGAAAAGGTAATATCTTTTCCTAAGACCTTAAATTGATTTATCCAGAAATATCCAAACTTTTATATCTTCCAGTAAGCAAAATCTTTATGTTCTTGATTTACTCTCCTGTAGATGGGGCCACATTAACAGTCAGTAAAAACCCAGATTTCATTGGTACTTGTCTCTACCTGCTCACATAGGACCCTAATCTCCTGAAAGGTTTCCCCAAATTCTATTGGTAATTCAGATGAGGTTTTAGATTTACTATGAACAAAACCAGTTAACTATTAGTCAGCTACCATGATCTTACCTATTCCCCTCTGTAACCTTCATAGGCTAGATATTGCTGAGCGCCCTGGCACTGCTGCCTCCCCCGGAGTGCTGCCATGGAGGGCCTGGGAGCTCTGGCATGCCCAGCACTGCAGTGGTCTGTGGAGAAGCAGCAGGGATGGGCCCCTTCTCCTCTCCTATGAGGGGGTCCTCAGTAGTGCCATTTGTTTCCACATTTTACCAAATTTTTATTGAAATAGCTTTTTAGGACTATACGTAAAGCCTTACTACTCAAAATGTGGTCCCTGGACCAGCAACACTTGGCAGAATTGGTAGAAATGTGGAATCTCAGGCCCCATGAATCAGAATCTTCTGCTTAACAAGAGCACTGGGTGATTTATATACAAATTTCAGTTTGAAAAGCATCTGCTTAAAGTGCCTTCCGGGACCAAGGCATGAATTCAATTAGGGACAAGGGCAGGGTTGGGTCAAGAAGCAAAACTGACAAATAGTAAGACTTTTCTTTTTTAAACCTCATTCGAGGATAATTTTTTTCCATTGATTTTTAGAGAGAGTGGAAGAGAGGGAAAGACAGAAACACCAATGTGAAAGAAACACATTGATTGCTTGCTTCCTGCATGCACCCTGACCAGGGTCCAGGCCAGGGGGAAGCCTGCAACCAAGGTAAGTGCCCTTGATCAGAATCAAAGCTGGGACCCTTAGGTTCACAGGCCAATGCTCTATCCACTGAGCAAAATCGGCTAGGGCTAGTAGGACTTTTTGTAATGACCTCTTCCCTTTCATGATGTCATTTATCCTTGTGACTGGGCCAAAGTTAGAATGCTTGGCTCCTTCTTGCAGGATAGCTGTCTCTCAAGAAACTCCCCGGCGCCTCACCACCCTCTAGAGATAGACTTGGTGACCTGCCACTTCTATGTCAGTTCCACCAGACATGGCTTAGGCTAGACCCAAGAACCCACCAGACCATGGGAAATCACACTGTTGCACATGTAATCTACAATTTTGTGTAATAAGTTTTGAGTTCACACCTATTATTTACAAGTCTCTTCAATTTGGGCAGTGAGATTACCAAGATAAGTACTAGTAAAACAATCTCTACTCTAAAAGGAGGCTAATAAAGTGGTAAATGTTGAGGCAGGTCAGACGTTCTGGGAGACCATTTGAGGAAGGGGGCAAAAGCTTCCTAAATGCAGCAGTCTTACTGCAGTGATGAGAAATCATTACTATGTCTAATCCCTGCAGCCTGTGTGTGCCAGTTCTCCAGGTGGAACGCCCTTCTTCCATTTCTGTTTCCCTACATTCTTACCCACCTTCCAAGGCCAGTTTCAAATGCCAGTTTATCAATGAAATCTGCCGGAATCCCCTCAGCTACATGTGCTTTGCCACTTCAGAACCTCCATCATATCCGGTCTTAGGATCAATTATGTGCGTTGTAGCCTTATGGAGTGGGTGTTATGTCCCTTATTGGCAAATAATGCATTTTAGCCAGTCTTCTTAGATTCCCCTAGCATAATGTGCCATAAATTGTTTTTAAAGAAAAGACTATATTAAAGCTAACACATCTTCTCTGTTACTACTTCTCTATTCAGGAAGTAGATCAGCCTTCTCAAATCATAGAGAAAATGTGGGAGAAAGTACTTACTCTACACTGGCTGGGATATTTAAGAGAATTAACTTTTCTCCCACACCTTTTTTTAGGTGAGAATGGTTCTTTCATGCAGAAACAATGTCCTCATTCCCAGATGAGTAGCTGTTAATCACAGCTGGGTGGAATTTCATCTAGTTTTCAGCTGCATGAAAGTGGCTATCTGCCTACTAGTATTTAGGAAGTCCATAGCTTGCTGAGTAGCACTGTTTATGCCTGCGTTTCTCTAAAGCTGTGATGGCAGCCACGCAACCTATCTCTGAAGAGTGTAGGGTTGCTATTAATTATGTCGCTTCTTATGAGCTGCACGTCAGTGATGCTTATTTATGTATGGTTAGTATGGTTAGTATGGTTAGTATGGTTAGTATGGTTTCTTGAGCCACCGGGAGGGAGGTTTCAGCTCGGATATATCCTATGTCTCTTTAGTAATGGTGGTTACGGCCATGTTTGTGTTGTGAGGATAGCTGAAACAGCAACTTAGTGCCTAGGATTTTGCTGCTTTGTGGCTAATGATTTAGAGCTGTGACTGCAAACTATGGGCTATGATGGGGAGAATCACAGTTCTTTTCAGTGAGTTATCCAAACCATATGGGCATCAGACACTGGTGGTAGATCGAATAAGTAATTTTTCACCCATATTCAATTTTAGAGGTAATGTAGATGTGTTAGGATTGGTGAAATAGGTTGACTTTAAAATGACATTTACTTTATTCTGTACTTTTGCTGTGTTTAAACAATTATTGAATATAAGTGCTAGCATGTGGGGTTTACAAATCTGGTCATTAAAGAGGCCATAATAGCCAAAGATTACACCTAAGCATATTAAAATCTGGATTGCTTTTTTTAAAAGGTAATTTGGGTTTGAAAGATAGCTGGGGTCTTCGGGAAGTCAAAGGACAAACCAAGGACCCTAGACTGAACAAAGAGCTTTTTTTTGGGACAACTACAGAGACAACAAAGGGAGTGTGTGTAAGATTTTCAACTTTAAAAATTAGCTTGTCTCACCTCCAGTTTGTCCTCATCCTCACCTCTGTCCCAGGCCTATTGTTATCCTCCTGACTCAGTAGAACCTATTTTTTCTGGATTCTTTGAAGACCAAGCTGAGTTGAAAAGGGAACATGGAAAGCAATTCCTAAGATATCTAATAGGACGTGAGAATACCGTCTGTCTTCCTGTGATTAAGGTGACTATATAATTTGTCATAATGATTTTAATGGGGCCTTCTCTGCATCTAGAGAACTGTTATTTGTTGCCACCTAACTTGTTGGGTTACCCATATTACACACGGGATTATAGTAACCAACTTTGAGTGCAAGCAACTGTGTTCTTTGTAGCCTCTTCATATCATTTTGAGTAAATTGCAGCCACTAAATGGTTGCTTAGGTTTTCCCAGTGAGCCACAGCTAGCGTGGTCTCTGGACCAGAGCATCAGCGTCACCTGGGAAATCATCAGAACTGCAAATTCATAGACAAACTGAATCAGATTCTCTAGGTGTGGCATCCAAGGAGCTGTATTTTAACAAGATCTCCAGGTGACTCTAATGCTCAGGCAGATTGAGAAGCACAACTTGCATGGCCACTTCCTAGAACAGTTAGCATCCTCTATCAGATCAGCTTAATTCAGATGCACACCCAGGTATTTGAAATGACTACCTCTTCAGTGTAATGAAACAAGCTTTTTTTCACTGGGATGGACATTTAAAAGAAATCATCTAAACATTAGTGGGGGTATTATATCTACTAGTAGAAACATGCCTACTTATCTGAGGGGTTCTTTTAACTCCAGTTTTACAAAGAGAACTAGTTAATGTCTGGTAGTTATGGGATTAAACCACCATCATGGAATTTGAAAGCTAAGGGAATCATGCATGTAGCTGTGCTAGTGGCACCCATACTTTGTATGTAAACACATTAAAATTACCTGGGGAGTTTTTAAAATCCTGACGCTGAGGTTGCACTCCCACCATTTAAGTCACAATGTCTGCAGCTGAAATACAAACACCAGGATTTAAGATGCTAGGCTGATTCCATTGTGCCACAAAGTTTAGAAAGTATTGGGTTATACTAAGAACCTAGACATAATTCGACCCAGGAAGTCTAATGTAAGAATGCTGTGCCCCAGGTCCGTGGTCGGCAAACTGCGGCTCGCGTGCCACATGCGGCTCTTTGGCTCCTTGAGTGTGGCTCTTCCACAAAATACCACGGCCTGGGCAAATCTATTTTGAAGAAGTGGCATTAGAAGAAGTTTAAGTTTAAAAAATTTGGCTCTCAAAAGAAATTTCACTCGTTGATATTTGGCTCTTTTGACTAAAGAGTTTGCCGACCACTGCCCCAGGTGACTTCCCTGTTTCTCTCCTACAGAGGCCTGAGGTAGATAACTGGCAAACCGGCGTAAAAGCTGTAGAGTATGCTCTGGAATTGGAGAACCAGTTAAGCCAGCTCCTGATAGACCTGAAGACCACAGCTTCTGCTGACAATGACAGTCATGTAAGTAATAACTGGTTCTGAAAGTACTATCATAGTTCATGTCTGAATTATGACTTGCTTATTGGAAGAGGGCTCAAGGCTTAACTGGTTCTCCAATTCCAGAATATACTCTAGAGCTTTTATGCTGATTTGCCAGTTATCTACCTCAGGCCTCTGTAGGAGAGAAACAGGGAAGTCACCCGGGGCACAGCTTTCTCACGTTAGACTTCCTGGGTCGAATTATGTCTAGTTTTGTAGTATAACCCAACACTTTCTAAACTTGTTTTCCCCCCAAAAAAGTATGTGAACTTACTTCTGGGAGTAGATTGGAGGTGGGAGGAGTAGGTGCCCTGGTAAGAGGGAATGCAACTCAACACAAGAGGGAGAGGGCTTCCCAGGAAAAGTGTGCTCTGGATAATTAAACAAAATGACTTTTGTTGCTGGCCTTTAACTCTAGAAAAGTCCTTAAATGTTAATAGGTACCAGAATCACCTGGAGGGGTTACTCAAGCAACCTGCTAGGCCCTACTCCCCAGAGTTTCTGAACCAATGGCTTTCATGTGGTGTCTGAGAATTTGCATTTCTAACAAGTTTTCAGGTTATTCTGCTGCCTGCTGGTCAGGGGCCACACTTTGAGAACCACTGTCCCTGATGGTCTCTGCAAAAGTGGATGTTAATGGTGACTTATTATCCTGCAGTCTTCCTGGTTAATGGTGTACACTCCACCTTGTGGTGGTAACTTCTTTCTCACTAACCCCATAGCATATCAGGAAATCAAAGTGAGGAAAATTCCCTTGTACAAAAGTTATTAACCCTAGATGCATGTTGGACTGGCTTAGTTGCTCGGAAGAGATAGATACAAATGCCTGAGCCTCGTGGCCACTTCTAAATCTTTGGAAACTGGGTCTGGGCATCTACTTAAATCTCCATGTGATAAAAACAAACAAACAAACAAAAACAGGGTGGGAAAACCACTGCAGTACTAATTTAGTTAAGTTAATCTGTACTTTTGATGAGATGCCCTAACACTCATACTCATTGAAAGTGGGTATTTGTACTCACCTGGAGGTCTTGAATATCTTAGTTTAGTGTTCATTGAACTTCTGTGTGCATATCAACTGTTGAGTCCTTTCATAAAATGCACTTTCTGATTTTGTAGGTTTGGAATGGGACTTGATATTCTCTTTTCCTGACAAGCTTCCAGGACTGCAGGTCCATGAGCTACAATTTGGGTAGCAAGATTTTTTATTTCCTCCTGTTGCAGACAAGGTTGTAAAGGGTTTCCCCATTTATTTCTGTAGTTTTTACGCTTCATGGGAAAGTACCTGGATAAACAGAAGAGGAACACAACGTACCTGCAACGCCAGCTTGCATATTATAGAGATGAAGAAAAGCAGGAGGAGGAACACTGAAAAAGCCTGATGAGAAAAAGGCTGCCAGTAAATAGACCCAATATCTGAGGGCAACAAAGCAAGTCTTCCTACTGTATTTGTTCCCAAAATCAGCTATTTAAGGATCTTAATCTTCTCCACTGCTTTCCTTCACTGGTGTGTATACAATTAAATCTGTGGTTTTTTGCATTATAATTATGTGTAACGAGATTGTTATTGAAGCACAAAAATGGGTTAATTGCATCAGTGTTTAAGTTTGGTGAAAGCTTCCTAAAGATAATTGATACATTAGACTTAAAAAAAAAAAAAAAAAAAACCCTCCTGCATCCCAACAACACTCAGATGCAGGGTCAAGATTTGGGAATTTCAAACAGACCAAGTAGATACAGTATAAATTAAGTAGGAAAACCTTAAGTTTCACTAATGTTTTTCTCCCCTTCAACTTGTATACTACATATTTAAATTTTACAAAAATAGTAGGAGTTTCTTTAAATCAGTGTAAAGCTAGCCTTGAAAACAAGAGTTCTTGGTCTAGAAATGTTTACTCACTGGAAATATTTAAGGGAACAAGCAGCTGAAACCCAGGTGCCCTTTCATAACCTGAGGTATGCATAAGGACCAGGAAGGTACACGGGCAATTAAGACAGCAAACAACTGTGTGGATGTGCCTACCCCAGTGGTCGGCAAACTCATTAGTCAACAGAGCCAAATATCAACAGTACAACAAATGAAATTTCTTTTGAGAGCCAAATTTTCTAAACTTAAACTATATAGGTAGGTACATTGTTATTAACTTAATTAGGGTACTCCTAAGCTGGCCTTTGCTAAAAACTCAAGGGGCCAAAGAGCCACATGTGGCTCACGAGCCGCAGTTTGCTGACCACTGGCCTACCCTATCCACTGTGGGCAAGCTAGCAACTATTGGGGTAGTTGCTTTCAGGAGCAAGCAATGAGCATGCAAGCTGGGGTGGTTAGTACCACATGGGAAGAAACAGGGCTCTATAGGATTGTGTCATGGCCACAAAACTTACTATCCATGGCTTTAAGTTTTTACCTTACTCATTGACTCAGTTTATTCATCTTTAAAGTAGGATTAACCTTTTGCACTCGGATGTCGAGTGTGACTCAACACGGTTAGCATCGGTAGCAGGAATCGAGAAAAAGCAAGCGAGTGCAAAGGGTTAATAGTACTTAGTTCATAAAGTTAATGAGAGAATTAAGTAAATTACTATGTGAAAGTATCTAGAACAGTACCTTTTCAGATTATATATTAATTTAGATAATAGTGCCACCTCATAAACTTGAGGAAAGCTAATACATAATGGAATTATGATGCTAAGTGAAATAAGCCAGCCAGGGAAAGATGAACACCATATAACTTCACTTATATGTGAAATCTAATCAACAAAAAGTAATTTAACAAACAAAATAGAAAAGAAGCATAGATAAATAGAACAGATTGACAGCTGTCCGAGGGGAGGGGATTGGGTAAAAAGGTGAAGGGATTAAGCAAAAATATGACACATAGGCACAGACACCAGTCTGGTGGTAGTGGAAAACGGTGATGGATGGAGGTGGAAGTGGGCAAAGAAGGGACAAATAGGTCCTGAAGAGGACTTGACTTTGGGTGGTGAGCACCTGATGCAGTATGCAGCTGTTTTCTTGAGTTGTATACTTGAAACCTGAATGGTTTTATTAACCAATGTCACCCCAATTGGGAGTTGTCCAATTTAAAAAGACACAAAACTGAAATTTAGACAGAATCTTAAAACATTTAATCTTAAAAGTATCTCTTTTGAAATGAGAAGGGGTCATACAAAGATCCAATTAGATATACCTTGGGGAAAATTCAAGTTAACAAATGGGTTGAATATTGAAGTAGACACAGCTGATCAAACAAGTGATATTTACGTAAGCTAAGAAATTCTCAGCCAAAGGAATACAAAATGGTATTTTAAATTTTAAGATATGAAGTTCCAATGAAAGATCTAATTTAGAGCTCCAGGAGAGCAGAGAAGTTGAGAAAAAGATCCATTGTAGCAAAATTTTAGAGTATCAAGGTTGAAAACTCACTGTAAAAGACACCACTTACAAAGAAAGAAAACTGTCATATTACTAACAGCTTTCTCATCAATATTAGATGCAAAGACAAAATGGGAAAAACTTCTTCAAAATTCCGAGGGGAAAAATTAAGTTAGGGCAGAATAGACCTATTTGAACATGCAAATATTAAGCTCACAAGAGCTTTAACCCAAAGAAGATCTTTACTGTGAACAATCATTGTTTGTTTTAATAAAATACAAGGGCCTGGGCTTCTATGTGCAGGCCCAAAGTAGCCTACCTGTTATGAACAAGCCTTGTCTAGTACAGTCACTTTAGTGGGGAAGGGCATGCCTCAGGCTATAGTTACAACATAGTGAACTTCTTGACCTCCAGGCCTTTACCACAACTCAACCTTCTGAAAATGACCGCCATGGTGAGCTTGTTACCACCGGAGAATTACCAGTTCACCATGCATTCTTGAATAAATTCCCTTTTATGATTATTAGTTTACTAGAGGCCAGGTGCATGAAATTTGTGCAGGGGGAGGGGATCCCCTTAGCGCAGCCTGCACCCTCTCACAATCTGGGACTGCTGGCTCCTAACTGCTCACCTGCCTGCCTGCCTGCCTGATCACCCCTAACTGTCCCCCCTGCCAGCCTGATCACCCCTAACTGCCTCTGCCTGCCAGTCTGATGGCTCATAACTGCCCCCACTGGCAACCTGGTTGCCCCCCCCCCCCCGCCAGCGTGGTTGCCCCTAACTGCCCCTCCCCCACTGGCCTGGTCACCTCCAATTGGGCAGCCCTTCCTCCCTCCTCCCCCCAGCCTGGTTGCCCCATGCAGCCTGCTGTTCAGTCATTTGGTTGTCCCTTACTAACCCCCCTGCTGGCCTTGTTGCCCCATGGAGCCTGCTGTTCAGTCATTACTGTTAATATATTGGTCACTATCATAGCCATTAAAATCATGAGTAAGACAAGATTGCTTTATCCTCAACACTACTTCATGTTTTTCTGACAGTTTTTAAGCACAGTATTTGAGACTCAGCACAATTGACATTTTTGAGCCAGATGGGTCTGTCGTGGGAAGTTGTCCATGCATTGTAAGATGTCTAGCAGCATGCCTAGTGTCTATCTACTACATAATACCTCCTCCTGTTGCAACAATCAAAACTGTTTCCAGATATGCCAAATGTCTGTTGAGAGACAAAATCACCGTGCTTCAGAACAACTATTCTAGACAATGCAATAGAAAAGTTAAAGGAAAAGAAGATACATCTATTTGAAAAAAGACTTATTAATGTGATATGATTAGAACTGAAAAGCTATATAACTTACAAGAAACTTTAATTTTGTTGTTAGATACAGAATAAATATCTACCAATGGACCGTTCCATAAACAAAAACATTTTAAAAAACGTAACTTGTTCATAATATTTACAAATAAATAAAATATCTAGGAAAAATTCTAACAAAACTAACTTAGGACCTATCCTATATGACAAAGAGGTAATATGCAAATTGACCATCTCTGCAACACACAAGATGGTCACCCCCATGTGGACCCAAGATGGCTGCCACAAGATGGCTAGCAGGGGAGGGCAGTTGGGGACGATCAGGCCTGCAGGGGAGGGCAGTTAGGGGTGACTGGACCAGCAGAGGAGGGCAGTTGGGGGCAACCAGGCCTTCAGGGGAGGACAGTTGGGGGAGACCCAGGCCTGCAGAGGAGGGAAGTTGGGGAGGACCAGGCCTGCAGGGGAGGGCAGTTGGGAGCGACCAGGCCTGCAGGGAAGGGCAGTTGGGAGCAACCAGGCCTGCAGGGGAGGGCAGTTGGGAGCGACCACGCCTGCAGGGGAGGGCAGTTGGGGGCAACCAGGATGGCAGGAGAGGGTAGTTGGGGGTGACCAGACTGGCAAGGGAGGGCAGTTAGGGGTGACCAGGCTGGCAGGGAAGGGCAATTAGGGGCAATTGGGCCAGCAGGGGAGGGGTGACCCACTGAGATCGGGCCTAAATGGGCAGTCGGACATCCCTTGAGGGGTATCAGATTGGAGAGGGTGCAGGCTGGGCTGAGGGACACCCCGTCTACCCCCGTGCATGAATTTTGTGCACTGGGCCTCTAGTATGAAATAAAATAAAGTGCCTCCTGAAAGATGTAAAAATCTTTAAATAATGATTAAAGGAAAGTAAGACTAAATATGAAAATTGTGACACCTCTCAAATGAATGTTTAGGACTAAAGTAATTTGGTTATAATACCAACAGGATTTTGAAGGCGTGGACAACTTTATATTAAAGAATTGCTCTAATCATGAAGTAAACATGGGAACATACATAAAACTTACTTAACACTATTAGTCATTGAGAAACACAAACACAAACCACATGCAGTACCAACCACTACACATTCAGGAAAATGACTGAAATTAAAATAACTGTCAGCACCATATGCTCACAAGGTGGTAAAACAACAAAAGCTCCCACACACTGGGCATGAGAATATAAATTGGTTCAACCACTTTGGATAAAGGTATGGCATTTTTTTTCATAAAACTAGGCATATACCTACCTCATGAATTTTGGAAGGACACAGTTCAGCCCACCACAAATGTTGACTAAAATTGGGTGGAGAAAAGAGGAGGAAGAAGTTTCAAGCTAATTCAGTAGGAACCAATAGGTATTGTTTGAACAAAGAGAGTTCTAAGAATTGTATAAAAGTCTAATTATAAAGGCGGTCATTAGAGTAAATTTATTACTATGATTTTAAAATAACCCAAATAGTGAAAGTATAAATAAATATAATGCTCATATTTACATTTTATTTTGTAACCCTTAAGTTAGGCTTTGATTTAATCCCAGTTCAGCTGTTAAACAGTGTTCACCCTGGTCTTTTTGCTGAAGTTTCCCTTATCTTTTGGTTGAGTGAATTTTGTTCTCTGGGGGATGCTTCAGTAAGGATTGATGTGGATAGTATTCTGAGTCCTTGAATTTGGAGAAAAATTTTTCCTCTTTATTTTATTTTTTAAAATTTATCTTTATTGTTGAAAGTATTACATATGTCCCCTCTGTTTTTGTTGTTGTGTTTTGTTCCCCATTGACTCCCTCCTCTATTTCCTGACTGACATTTCTCTTAGCGTAATACTATCCAAGTCCATCCATGCTGCCACAGATTATAAGAGTTTCTTCTTTTTTACGGCTGCATAGAATTCCAGTGTGTAAATGTACCACAGATTTTTATCCACTCATCTGCTGATGGGCACTTAGGCTGTTTCCAAATCTTAGCTATTGTAAATTGTGCTGCTACAGACATAGGGGTGCATAATTCTTTCTTCTTCTTCTTTTTTTTAAATATATTTTATTGATTTTTCACAGAGAGGAAGAGAGAGGGACAGAGAGTTAGAAGAGTTAGAAACATCGATCAGCTGCCTCCTGCACACCCCCCACTGGGGATGTGCCCGCAACCAAGGCACATGCCCTTGACCGGAATCAAACCTGGGACCCTTGAGCCCGCAGGCCGACGCTCTATCCACTGAGCCAAACCGGTTTCGGCCATAATTCTTTCTGATTGGTGTTTCAGGTTTCTTAGGATATAGTCCTAGAAGTGGGATCACTGGGTCAGATGGCATTTCCATTTTTAATTTTTTGAGGAAACTCCATACTGCTTTCCACAGTGGCTGCACTAGTCTGCATTCCTACCAACAGCGTACTAGGATTCCCTTTTCTGCCGTCTTATGTTTTAAAAAATAATTCTTTATTGTTGAAAGTATTACATGTTCCCCCTTCTTCCCCCCATTAACCTCCTCCAGCTCACCCTCACCCCCTGCCCCAGGCCCTCACCACCCCATTGTCTGTGTTCATGGGCCATGCATATATGAATATGATTAGTGATTTTGAGCATTTTTTCATATGTCTCCTGGCCTTCCATATGTCCACTTTGGAGAAGTTTCTATTTAGGTTCTTTGCCCATTTTTAAAATTGGAATGTAAAGTTGTATGAATTTCTTATATATTTTGGAAATTAAGCCTTTATCAGTTGTATTGTTGGCAAATATGGTCTCCCATGAAGTGGACTCCTTTTCACTTTGTTGATGGTTTCTTTTGCTGTGCAGAAGCTTTTTATTTTGATGTAGTCCCATTTGTTTATTTTCTCCTTAGTTTCCTTTGCCCTAGGAGATGTGTCAGTAAACATATTGCTATGAGAGATGTCTGAGCTTTTTCTGCCTATGGTTTCTTCTAAGAATTTTAGGGTTTCACAACTTACATTTAGGTCTTCTATCCATTTTGAGTTTATTCTGGTGTATAGTGTAAGTTGGTGGTCTAGTTTCATATTTTTTGTATGTCCCTATCCAGTTTTCCCAACACCATTTATTGAAGAGATTGTTTTTACTCCATTGTATGCTCTTGCCTCCTTTGTCAAATATTAATTAAGCAAAACAGCATGGGTCAATTTCTGGGGTCTCTATTCTGTTCCATTGATCTATATGCTTGTTCTTGTGCCATTACCAGGCTGTTTTGATTATGGTGGCTTTGTAGTATAACATGATATCTGGTATTGTGATCCCTCTACTTTGTTTTTCTTTCTCAAGATTGCTGTGGCTATTCGGCATCTTTTTTGGTTCCATATAAATTTTGGAGTGTTTCTTCTAGGACTGTGAAATATGCTGCTGGTATTTTAATAAGGATTGTATTGAGTTTATAGATTTCTTTGGGTAGTATGGACATTATAATGATGTTGATTCTACCAATCCATGAACATGGTATTTCCTTCCTTTTGTTTATATCTATCTCTCTTTTCAATGTTCTGTAGTTTTCCAAGTACAGGTCTTTTACCTCCTTGGTTAAGTTTATTCTTAATTACCTTAATTTTTTTGTTGCAATGGTAAACGGGACTGTTTGTTTAGTTTCTCTTTCTGAGAATTCATTATTGATGTATAAAAATGCTATCAATTTTGGGTGTTAATTTTGTATCCTGCTACAATGTTGAATTCATTTATTAAATCTAGTAATTTTTTATGAATTCTTTACGATTTTCTATGTACAATATCATGCCATTTGTGAATAATGAGAGTTTTACTTCCTCCTTTCTAATTTGGATGCTTTTTATTTTTTCTTCTTGTGTGATCACTGTGGTTAGGACTTCGAGTACTATGTTGAATAAGGGTTGTGAAAGTGGACATGCCTGTGTAGTTCCTGTTCTTAGGGGAAATGGTTTTAGTTTTTGCCCATTGAGTATGATTTTGGCTGTAGGGTTGTCATATATGATTTTATTATTCCCACTTTGCTGAGAATTTTATCAAAAAACATTGTTGGATTTTGTTGAATTTTCTTTCTGTGTCAATTGGTATGATCATGGGATGCTTGTCTTCTAGTTTGTTTATGTGATGTATCACTTTTATTGACTTGTAAATATTGAACCAGCCTTGCATCCCTGGAATAAATCCCACTTTGTCTTTGAGTATGATCTTTTAAATACATTGCAGGATTGCGTTTGGTAATATTGTTTTGAGAATTTTAGCTCATTAGGGATTTTAGCCTATATTTCTGTTTCTTTGTAGTGTCTTTATCTCATTTTGAAATTAGGCTAATATTAGCCTCAGAAAGAGGTTTTAAGTGTTCCTTCCTCATGGAATTTTTGGAATAGTTTGAGAAGAATAGGTGTTAGCTCTTCTTTGAATGTTTGGTAAAACAACCCTGTGAAGCCATCCAGACCAGGGCTTTTGTTTGCTGAAAAAATTTTTTTTTATTAATTCTTCAATTTCATCAGTAGTTATAGACCTATTCAAGTTTTCTGATTCTTCCTGATTGAGTTTTGAAAGATTGTATTTTTCTAGAACTATGTTCATTTTGTCCAGGTTGTTCAGCTTGTTGGAAAGTAGTTGCTCAGAGTATTTTTATGTTCTTTTGTATTTCTGTGGGGTTAGTTGTTACTTCACCTCTTTCATTTTTTATTTTGTTTATTTGGCTCCTCTCTCTCTATTTCTTGATGGGTCTGGCTAGAGGTTCATCAATCTTGTTTGTCTTCTCAAAGAACTTACACCATACACAAAAACAAACTCAAAATGGATAAAGGACTTAAATGTAAGATGGGAAACCATAAAAATCTTAGAAGAAGCCATAAGCAGCAAAATAGCAGACATTTGTTGTAGCAATATCTTTACTGATACTGCTCCTAGGGCAATGGAAACTTAAGGAGAAAATAAACAAATGGGACTACATCAAAATAAAAAGCTTCTGCACAGCAAAATAAACCATCAACAAAACAACAAGAAAGCCCACCGCTTGGGAGAACATATTTGCCAAAGTTATCTCCGATAAGGGTTTAATCTCCAACATTTACAGGGAACTCATACAACTTAACAAAAGGAAGATAAACGATCCAATTAAAAAAATGGGCAAAGGACCTAAATAGATACTTTTCGAAAGAGGACATACAGAAGGCCAAGAGACATATGAAAACATGCTCAAAGTCATTAATCATCTGAGAGATGCAAATCAAAACAACAATGTGGTACCATCTCACACCTGCCAGAATGGCTATCATCAACAAATGACAAGTGCTGGAGAGGTTGCAGAGAAAAAGGAACCCTCATTCACTGCTGGTGGGAATGCAGACTGGTGCAGCCACTGTGGAAGACAGTATGGCGTTTCCTCTCATTGGTTTTAGAGAGAGAGAAGGAACAACATCAATTTATTTTTCCACTTATTTATGCAGTCATTGGTTGCTTCTTGTATGTGCAATGACCTGGGATCAAACCTGCAACCTTGTTGTATTAGTTCGAAGCTCTAACCAATTGAGCTACCCAGCCAGGGCATCTCTGGCACAGTTTAAAGAACCCCCTTCATTATTGCTCTGATTCTGAGAGTACCCAGAAAGGTCCTAAAAGATAATTAGGCACAGGCCATATTGAACATTTGTCCAGTCAGATAGGCTCACCTTGAGCCAGCTGGGAGCTAGTTTCTAGGTTTCCATCACTCCCCATCCTTAGCCTCTGAGCTTCCCTCATTTCCTCCCCCAGCTTCCACCACTCTCCCTGCTTTCACCTTATAATATTATGGCTAAAAAAGATCTTAACAGCCTGATTAGTATGATTTTAAATCACACTTCCTGAGGATTTAAATGGTCTCAAGAAGGATACCTGTATTCAAGACTGATTTGTCAGTAGAGAGTAAAAGTCATCCCCCATTCTAGTAATTTCAAGCATTCAAAAGCTAACAGGGACAAATAAAAAGTTTACAATAAATTGTAACATATAAATTGTAAGGTAGGTGTTCTTATCATTATTTAACCCAGTTTCCTACACTGCTCTGTGTTCCATGTGACCCTACCAGTCAGAAAGAATCTGCTTAGTCTTATACAAACTCAGGAGGTATAGATATATTAAGTATCACTCTTCAAGCTACATGTGCTTCTCAGAATCCTTATGAACTCTACCCCTCCTCTATTCTCCAAAGCTCTGTTGAACATAACTGATTTGGGACCTGCTCTTGGGTATATGAATCTACCCTTTTCCAGAGAGCATTGAGAAGGACTCTGGCATCCCTATGACAGACAGTGTTACTGCCTTCTAAACACACTTACACTCATACTTCCCACAGTCTTTACTAAATTGTACTATTTTCACCAATTCTCAAATTTTGAAAGTCAAACTTAAGAAATAGATTATCACACAGTGGCTCTGTTCTTCACATTCTACAATGTCATATGTTACAGAAACACTAACAAAGTACTCACATTACAGGAGCATGTAAGGGGAAACAGAGCATAGAAATGACTATTTAAGAAACTCAACATCTATTTTCTTCTATGTTTCAAATTGGATGGTGATTTTTTACTCATTTATTAGAGTGGGGTGGGAGGATAGAACTATTATTTTGTTAAGTAGAGAAGAAATTTCTTCTAGAAAGGCACTTCAAGCTAGAAAGCTTCATTCACAACTTGGAGTTGAGGCACCAATATTGCCCTAATGGTATGGGAAATCCCTGTTGTCTTCCTACACCACAAAAGATGCATATGGACACTCAGGAGTCTAACCATAGATGTGGTCAGTTACAAGTTGACATCTACTTCATAAACTGGTATTCTTCAAATACCTGGTACTTCTTTTCTTGCCTATTTTCTGTGAATAACTGGCTGCTTAGAGAATCATGTTGGAAATGTCCAAATATATGAAGTGGGTTATGGCAGAGACCGGTTGTCCACTAAAAATCTCTTTTCCCTTTCTTCCTTTAATGATGGTACTCCAGGTTTTAGTGGGTCATACAGCTGTCTCATTAAAGACATACCCATCCTCTCTTGAAGCTTGTGACCAAATTCTGGTCAGTGGAATGTGAGCAGAACTGTTGTCTGCCACTTCTGGGTTTGTTCTGAAAAGGAACGGACGTGCTCTTTCCTGGCCTTTCCCCACTGGCTGGGAAGTGGAGCAGCCACTTTGAACCCAGAAATAGAATCTGTGTGTTGAGTGTAGATATAAGAGTTCTTCTCAATGGACTGCTATCTCTGGACATTTGTATCAGAGAAAATACACTTCAGTCTTATTTTAACCACTACATTTTGGGATCCTTTTGCTACAGACACTTAACTCCAATGAAAAAATATATGGGTGGTTTTCTGTTTGAGAATAAACAATAGTCTAACGTAGGAATACAGGAATTTATACACATCACACCAAATTGTAAATGGTTTGTCCTCTCTTCCAACTTTAATTTAAGAGGACAAGAGAAGAACAGAAGGCCCAAAGTCTAATTCCCTTCTAAGGTAATAAATTGTGCAGGACCTACTGAAAACAATGAAGGACATAAGGCAGCCACTACAGGTAGGATGAGTAAAACCTGCCTCCTGCAAGTAGTGCATTTGGTGTTTCCCATTTAGCAGTTACGGTAATTAAGGATATGAGCCTCCATGTCTAACAACCAAACGTGTTGGGATGGAGTCTTCTAGTATTTATTTATTTATTTTTAAAATAAGTTTTTATTAGCAAGTTGCAATGGATACTTTAATATGTTTTATTTGTTGTGTTTTGTTTTTTGTTTGTTTATTTTTGAGAGAGAGATGAAGGGAGAGCGGGAGAGAGTGATAAGAAACACTGATGGAAGAGAAGTATGGATTGGCTGCCTCCTGCATGCCTCCTACTTGGTATCGAGCTGAAACCAGGGCATGTGCCCTGATCAGGAATTGATCCTGCAGCCTCTTAGTGCATGGGATGATGCTCAATCACTGAGCAACACTAGTCTTCCAATACTTACATTGGATTTCCAAGACCTGCTGGGTGGGAAGAGAAACAGTTCTCTGGCAATCTATATATATAAAAGCCTAAGCGACCAAATGACTGAATGACTGGTTGATCGGTCGCTATGACGTGCACTGACCACCAGGGGGCAGATGCTCAATGCAGGAACTGCCCTTTGATGGTCAGTGTGCTCCCACAGTGGGAGCGCTGCTCAGCTGACTGACCTATCCCAGTGGCCCATTAGCCCGGCGGCAACCACTCCCTCCCTCAATAGTCCTGCAGGTCCAATCTCTGGAGGATGGCCCAGGGCCAATGGACCAGTGCCTGTGGCACAATCCCAGCAGATATGCTGGCCTCCTAGAAGTCGGCCTCAGGCACTGGGGCTGCTTCCCCTCTCTAGACACTCTGCAAGAAAGAAATAATATAAAGTGGCCACTAGGTGGCTGCCGACAACTGGTGTAAATGTCAGCAAGATGTATCCAGATCCCAGGCCAGCAAGGGCTTACCACCACCCACCTGGAGTGCCAATTGTGTCCCGGTCCCCCCTATACCCTTCAGGAGGGGTGCCAATTGTGTCCCCCCCCCCCCCCCCCCCCCCCGCTTACCCCTCAGGAGGGCTCACAGCTGGAAAGCACTGCTGTGGCTGTGCGAGCCTCTCCCAATTGGGATTGACTGGGCACGAGCCTGCAGCAGGTGCAGCAGGGCCAGGATGAGTGGGAGTGGCAGGCAGGAGTGGCAGGCGGCGTTGGACTGCCGGTTTTGGCCCAATGCCGCCAGGCCATGCCAGGGACCCCACCCAGGCATGAATTCGTGCACTGGGCCTCTAGTATTTATATAATAGCTCATGGAAAAAATAAGTTTAATGTAGTGTCAATTAATTAAGTCATTGGTGTGGAAATAATTTAACTCGATGCAGTCCTTAAAATTGGTCCAGCATGAAATCTGGCTCTTTTATAAGAACAGATAAAAGATCTGATTAAACATAAAAAAAAAAGGAGACATCAGATGTATACACTAGGGAGCACTCACCTTCCACTACATTTTTTCTATTTGAACACAATTTACAGTAACAGTTTTCAATCTCCTGTGAGAAGAATTGCCTTGGGATCTTGTTTAAAATGTGTACCCGTAGGCTGTGGAGGGGCCCATGAACTGCATTTTGATGAGAGGCTATATGAGAGTATGGCTAAGAGCATAACTCCTGGAACCTCACTGCCAGAGTTTGAAACCTGGCCTTGCAGACTTGGGTAATTATTTAACCTTTCTGTGTCTCCGTTTCCTCATGCAACAGATTAAGTTAGAAGTAGTACCTATCTCTTAGGGTTATTGTATGATTACATGAGTTAACTTAACAACTCACTAGTGCCTGGCAATAACTGTTCATTATTATTACAAGTGTTATTTTTAATAGAGAAATTCACTGATTTTTACAGGAAGCCTTGAGAAACACAGACTATTATTTTTAAAAGAAAAAAGAAGGTATTCTCAAGATACTGTATCCAACTAGGCTAAGATGTTAGGTTCTCACCCTCAGCTAAAGTGATAGTGGAATGGCGGGAACCAAAGGCACAGGGTAGAGAATAGAGCAAGATTAGGCAGCTCTTTGTATGTTCTGCCAAAGATCTTGAGCTTTATTCAGAAGTCAGTGGAACTCTGTGGAAAGCATTGAGGCAGAAGATGCATGTTCACATTTACATTTGAGATAGATCACTCTGTAAGCAGGGGATGGAATATGAGGGGTGAGGCTGGAAGCAGATGGATAGGGGAGCTCAGGTAATACAATGCCACTCCTTTAGGATACTAAGAAAATGTCTCCAGAATGCATTACAATTATTCACATTAGTGACTCTAATACTAACTGTGCCGCGCCAGCACAGCCAAGGGTTCGGCGAGCCTGAGGGAGGTGGTGAAGGATGGAGAAATGATAGACAAAGAGAAAAGGCTGGGTCTAGGTGGATATTCTGTGCCTTGCTGAGGCCACAGAACAGATCCAGACTGAAAAGCTGAGGCTTTATTTATAATCAGGGACAAACAAGGTAATCTACAATGTTGTTGTAAGTTTCACTTGTTTTGGCAGCACTTGCTGCCCCTTCCACAGCCCACTAGCTACCCAGGAAAGATCTAGGGAGCAGTTACAAGATCAAGCTTAGTTATGCTTAGAGGACTGTGCCCTCCAAGCTGGGACTTGTTTGCGACTTTGCCAGCAGGTCAATCCGAGGCTTAACCCTATAACCGCTTCCTACATCTCGCCCTTTCTTTTAAATTTAAACTACTAAAAATGGAAGTAAAATTTAAACATCAAGAACAAATTTCTGACTATTAAAACATTAACAAAACAATGCCAATGCAAAACCCAATAACAAAACAAAGCAAATGCAAAACCCAGACATGGCTATAAAACAATGCCAATGCAACACAACAATAAAGCCAATGGAACACAACAATAAAGAAATCAAACTACAGTAACATTTTCCTACTAAATGAAAGTTTCTTTTGCTGATTTACTCAAGAGTCCTCAGACTTGGCTGCGAAAAGTTTGCAGAAGACTGGCAGATAACCAATGCTAGCATGGCCAGAAACATGGTTGAGGGAGTAGCTTCTACTTCCTGCTTTTCTGCCATCTGCTGGGACTCAGTTGTTAACTTCTTCAGCTGACCCCATGTTGGCACCTGGGTCTCTTGCGTAGCCTTTGTCATCTTCCTTTTCCGCTTTGCTGTCATTGGGGCAACTTTCAGTCTTTTGAATGATGGGACAAGGAGCTTCTCTGGGTCCATTGTGGTGACGCATGTAACGCTCTGGCACCCAAATTGGCTGCGCTGCTCCTTCTGGAAAGATACAAACATAACCTCTTCCCCACATCATTACTTGATCTGGTCCAAACCATTGTCCAGTTTGTGCATCCTTCCATCGGGCTAACCCTGTGGATGCTATTGTACAGGAGACCTGATGCCTTTCAGCTGCTGTACGACCCTCTGTATAGCAATTCAAAAAATTTAAAGTATAAAAAACATGACTGAGTTTGTTTTGAGGTGACACATAATATCTGTCTCCCCCTTTCTGTTTTAGTAATACCTTAGTTGGAGAATGAGCCAAATATAGCCATTCAACAACTCCAGGAGCTTGCCAAATGACCCCAGTGGGTGTATGTGTCATAAGGAAAATTAAAACCTGTAAGGGAAGGGAGTAATCAATTCTAGTAAGTTGTGCTGAACTGAAGGCATCCTCAACTTTATGTAAGGCTGTCTTGGCTTCCTCTGTCAAGCAGTGTGGGGATGATGGAGATGAATCTCCCCTTAGTATATGAAATAAAGGGCTTAAGTCAGCAGTGGTTAATTTTAAAGCAGGTCAAACCCAGTTAATATCTCCTAATAATTTTTGGAAGTCATTTAATGTAAGTAAAAGTGTCAGTTCGAATTTGAATTTTCTGAGGTTTTATTGTTTTTCCCTCAATAATGCTGCCAAGATAAGAAAAAGGAAATGTCCTTTGAACCTTTTCGGGTGCTATGCATAATTCAGCACAATGCAGAGAATGCTGCATTATAAGAGATATTTAGTTACTTCATTTTTCCCTTCTTAGAGGAAAAAAACCTTCATAACATTTAAAATATATTTATTAATTTTTATTTGATAAGGCTTTCCATGCAATTTCAAGTATATTAAGAGTCTCATGCTCTACCGACTGAGCTAGCCAGGCACGGTCAATTTCAAGTATATTAGATCTGTTAAATTTAAAAGGATTTCCTTTAAGAAGAGAGAATAAATTTCTTGTATTACACCGGCCCTTGGAGCTTTCCAAGAATCATCTCTGTTAAAGCCTTGAAATTTTAACATGGAAAAAAACCATCAAATATATATATCCATACATGATAATACCTTTTATAATTATCTTAAGATATCAATTAGATTTTAAACTAGTTTTTCCATAGAAAAATTTTGGTTGGGATCACAGAATTAATCCTCTTTTTTAATTAGACCAATAATAAGCAACTTATTTTGAATTCCTAATTATTAGAGAAAACAACGTTTTGTTTTCTCAAAAAAATAAGTTCTTATACTTTAGGTATTTAATTACCACAACTATATAATTTCTCATAATTTAATTTGCACTTTGAACTTTTAAAGCTGGCAAGTCAAATATATTTAGCATTTCCTAGATTAATAACACTTTACATTTTTAAGAATAAGCAGTAGCAAGCCTGCAAGTATTCAAATGCAAAGATTGTCCTTAAAGAATGGCTACTGGTGGGAAACTGATTTCAAAGGTTCTTTAAGAGTTTGCCACACCGGGAGGGGAAAAAACTTTTAGGCTACTGAAACAGGTTTTTTGGCCCCAGCTGATTGACTCTTCAAAACGACCAAGATTTTTCTGCTGAGGAAGTCAAGAACCAAAACTGTAGCCATTCAAATGCAAATTAACATATTCTTCAAAGATAGCTGCTGGCAGGAAACTGATTTACCTGTATGCTGGGGGAATGGCAACTACCCTTCTTCCTCCATTAACAGAGGGTGTAGCCAGTTACCTGGGCTATTTAGAATTTTTATAATTAATACATTATTTATCTATATTTCAACAATTTTTTGAGATTCAAATCCAATTCCAATTGTTTTAAGGCATTTACTTTGGATAAATTCTATAACAGAGAATTTACTGGTTTTCTTGAAGTTAACTTTTTAACAAGGTTCATTAGTATTTTGGAAATTACTCTTTATTATGGAAATGCGAATACTGTTGCTGGAATTAGCTTGAATTTCTTTGGAGAAGACTTTTTCGCTGTTTTTCTTCAGAAAGAAAGAAAACATCAGTTCTGGGTTTTTCATTTTCTATAGCTTTTGCAGAGAGATTCCAGCTGAAGACAATCTAAATGTCCAAAATCGGACTATGTGCGTATTCTGTCTTACAGCTAGTTCTCTCCCCAGGAGCACAGAAATTCCAGAGACATTTCTAAATTTTTAAGACTTTTTTATGGCGAGAAAGGAAATTTTAAGTTAGCCTACTGAGAGAGTGGGCTTCCATATTGGATCGCCACGCGTTTCCCTTCCCCCATATCCTGCTTACTTTGGGGGAAGTTTCAGCAACAGATCTTAAATTTTTTCTTTCTTTTTTGCTTTCCAAAGTAATAACTAATCACCCAATTTGGCCAAGATTTGCATTTCCCTGCCACATTCCTCCACTCCCCTTCTGGAGTGGGCTCTAGGCAGTCCCGAATCAGGGACCACAGACTGAAAGCAGAGGCAGGCATTTCCTCTGGACCTTCAGCTATATAATGATTGCGAAGTTGTTTTCCTACCTTCTCCCATGCCTCTATGTTTAAAACCATGGGCAGGTTTTCCAAAAAATCGAAAAGCTGTTCATACCTCACAGAACAGCCCCTTGCTTGGAGCATAGCCTTAAGCATGGATACGCATACATTCTTTCCTTGCGATCCTGAATTTCCCATGGTTTTACACCTAGCTAGTACTAAATTGCGCTCCTTACCTTCCTTTTTGCACGTGCTTCACTGGAGCATCCTTTCACCTGACAATTGCAGTTCCCTCACACTCAGGTTCGCATTGAGTGCCACATGGGCCGAACTCAGCACCGCGCTGGGTGCCACTTGTGCCATGCCAGCACAGCCAAGGGTTCGGCGAGCCTGAGGGAGGTGGTGAAGGATGGAGAAATGATAGACAAAGAGAAAAAGCTGGGTCTAGGTTGATCTTCTGTGCCTTGCTGAGGCCACAGAACAGATCCAGACTGAAAAGCTGAGGCTTTATTTATAATCAGGGACAAACAAGGTAATCTACAATATTGTTGTAAGTTTCACTTGTTTTAACAGCACTTGCTGCCCCTCCCACAGCCCACTAGCTACCCAGGAAAGATCTAGGGAGCAGTTACAAGATCAAGCTTAGTTATGCTTAGAGGACTGTGCCCTCCAAGCTGGGACTTGTTTGCAACTTTGCCAGCAGGTCAATCCGAGGCTTAACCCTATAACTGCTTCCTACACTAACAATTTGAACCTTTAACATTCTTTCTTCTTAGGAGCTCAAAATAGAGTCAAGTTTGTAACAAAACACTTTGCTGCCACCCGATCCATCCTGATTTATACACAGCACATAGTATATGGTACGCAACAGGCATACTCACTAGGTTTTGAGGCAGCAGGTCCTGCCAGTGAGCTATGCAGTCACCAAGGGAAAACTGGACTGCTCTCCACAGCACCAAAAGCTGAGAAGGGGCACATTCTACTTCTCCTCTGGTGATCATCCTCTAGATGTTGGGGTAGATTTTGAGGAACCATGGCAACGTTGAGTGTTTGACCTAAGAGGTATTATAAGTGTCAGTTCTGCTAATCAAGTCCTCAGCCAGAATGGGAGGAGCTGCCACGGGAGTGGGGGAGTCAGGGAGGAAGGGAGAGCTAAGTTGATATCTACTCTTTGGCTCTCACTAGAATTAACCAGCACTGCTCTGCTGCTTCAAATTAGTAGGATCAATAGTGCCAGGGAAAGTAGTTACATGAGTTGTCTTTTCTAGTGCCTGAGGAGTGACTATGAATGATTTCATGAGAAAGGAATTTATCCCCCAAAGCCCCTCTGCCAGAATCAGTTCCTAGGAGTGCATGTATGTTACCCACAGATTAGTCTCCTAGAAACCTGTCTGTTTCTAAGTCTCTGAATACAAGCAAAATGTAAAACAGCCCTTCCTTCTGTTAGAGTAGTTAAGGTTGAAGAATCATAGTGTATTACTATCTTAGACTATTTGAGTTAGAAAGAACCTGATCCAGTGGTCTTCAAATTTGCTGTAACATCAGATCACTTCTAATGAAATCCTATGAAGAAGTCCAATTAATATGTGAACAGAAAGCAGAGCTGCCCCCACTCAAGAAGTCTCTGGCAGAGCAATGCCTCTGCGGTTTGCCATGCCTCCAACACCCTATCATGTGACTTAATCCTATGAACCCCTAGGATCTAGAGGAGCAAAGTCTGAAAGATATGGATTAAAACAAATATCCCATTTTACAGGCGACAGAGATGTGTCCCATAGTTAATAATTATTTGAGTAGAGTGTAAATCCAATAGGAGGATTCATAGAAATAAAATTGAATGCTACAATTCAAATTCATGGTAGAGAATGGAGTTGGTAAACTCCATTAGTTTCTTTGAAGGTGGATCAATGAGTCAAAAAAGAACAAGACAAATTGGAGTGTGTGAAGGGTGAGAAGAGGGTTCACTTAGACCCAGAGATAGATTTCAATAGAAATGGATGCAGACTTTGGAATTTTGAAGTCTCTGGCTGGGAATCTGTTCAATGTAGCAAGGTGGCTATCTGTGTTGAGAGGTCACAAGTAGCTTTGAATCACAGCACTGCATTAAGGGGGAGACCTTCTGCCCTCCCAGCTATTAATCACCATCCTCGGCATAATCAAACATCCTTTAGACTAAAGGTCTTTACAAGTTAAACACACAGGGGCTTTTCAATCTCTGGACACCAATTGTGCAGATCAATAGTTTAGACAAACGATAACTTGGCAATTTCCTGATTCACAGGAGAAACATTATACAGTTCCAACCTTTTTTACTTTCCTTTCTATGCTTAAAATCAACTGAAAACGAATCTGTTCCAAGAAATGTCTACCCTCCTGACTCAGTTTATTATTGTGCTTAGCATCTTCTACTCTTGAGGTATCTACCTGAACTTCACTTATACTTTATCTTGTAAAGTACTGATAAGAAGAAAGATTTCTCAAGTGTTTTTAATGAATAAGAGAAAATAAGATGGCAGCTGTTTAGCACAGTGCATGACACTTAGCAATTATTTTAAAACTGTTAGCTTCTTTCTGGCATGGATCTCTGAAAGACCATGCCAAGTTCATAAGAGTTTGAAGGATGTTAAATTTACTTTCTTTTCTTCTTCTTCTTTTTATTTTTTTTTAGAATTCTCTCTAATTTCTGGGCTTTATTACATTTTATTTCTTCCCTTCCCCCTCCTTTCATTTTATTCTGAAATCAGTATGATCAACATTCATTAGTATGGAAGTTAACTCATAAAGATAAGAATAAAACTGGAAAGTAAGTCAGATAGCAATATTCAATATCATAGTTTGCCTTAAATTATGAGATTTTTACAATTACTTTCCCTTAGACATCCTTTAAAGGTCTTTACAAGTTGAACACATGGGCTTTTCAACCCTCATTCCTCATTCATTTCTAAATGGTTAAAGAGTATCTTTTATCTTTAGATAATAAATGCATATAGTCAATAGAGAACCCCTGAAATCAATCCACTTTCACACTCAGTACCCAGCATTGTGTAACCAACAGTCCAGGGATGCTGACCAAGAAATGTATTATTTAGAAGTTCTTTGTTGTTGTTGGGAGTGGTAGTGATAGTGGTGGTGGTAAGATGAAGATGATGATGATTATGATGATGAGGAGGATGAGGGTGATGATACTAATGATGGTGATGGTGATGATGATGACTGTGTTTAAAACCAATAAAAGTTTATGTTATGGTCTGCTCTCTCTCTCTCTCTTTATTGATTTCAGAGAGGAAGGGAGAGGGCAGAAGAGATATAAACATCAATGATGAGAGAGATCATTGATTAGCTGCCTCCTGCACGCCCCCTAGTGGGGATCAAGCCCGCAACCCGGGCATGTGCTCTTGACCTGAATTGAACCTGGGACCCTTCAGTCAGCAGGCAGATGCTCTATTCACTGAGACACATCGGCTAGGGCTGGTCGGCTCTCACTTTAAGAAAAATTATTATAGTATAATTGCATATAATTAAGACACTAAAGTTTTATTTAAGAAATCACACTTGCTCTTTTGTTGGAAAACAGCCAGGTTTTTTTCATGGGTGAGCGGAATATTAAAAAGTATTATTTCTATTTTTTCATTGAAACATGCATTTAAATTAAGGATTACAAATTAATATTTGTCCATTGAAGTAATAGAAGTGGCTATTATGGTGTATTTAGATACAAATTTTTGGCACTTACGATTATGTCTGCAGAGAAACTACGCAGTCTAAAATACTGATGCCTTTTGCATTTGAATTCCTATAAGGTATATTTATGTATGTATCAGTTTTCATATCAAATCACAATATCTGCTATTGCCATTTTCTAGAGGCTATTGAAAGTAGATGATTTATAATTTCCCTAGGACACATTAATTTTATATACAGCGATATTTTATTCAGTCACAAAAACTGTATTCCTTTTGAAAGCTATAATCTTTCATACTCTTACTAGAATTGTATGTAATGAAGTTTCAGCCTGTAGGAGACAATTGAGGAGAAAATATAGGCATATCTAGAGGACAAATTTCAAATATCTTGTATTTTACACAGGATTATTTGCTACTCATCAAATTTTATTTACTATATTTTCATTTTTTAATATAAAATATTCCATACGTATAACTAAATGTGTGGTTTTTAAAAAATTTGTTTGTCCCCTTAAAATTGAGGGATTAGCAATCCCCTTCTGAAATGAAGAGGTTTTACATAAGGGGTCTGTGATGTGAAAACTAAAGTAGGAGAGAGCCAGGGTCATTTTTAGGAGATACAGTTAGCAAAAAAAATGTTCACATCTCATACCCCAGATCATTGATATATTGGGTAAAATGAAAAAAGGGGAGTTAAGGTGAAGATGGAATCAAGGTTAATAATCTGCTGACTGTACAATAGACAGATTATCCCGAATTATCAGGATGGACCCCAAGTAATTACAAGGGCACTTAAATGTGGAGCATGGAAGAACAAAGAAAATTGTCAAAGTGACAGATGCAAGAGAGATTAAACAGAACATTTTCCCCCCCTGAAATCTATTTGTTGATTATTTTTCTATTTAGAGTAAAATATGCTTAGTTCATTTGTACCAATAATAATGATTTATTTTATTTATTTATTTATTTATTTATTTATTTGTTAATCCTTGCTTGAGATTATATTTCCATTGAATTTTTTATGGGAGAGTGGATGAGACGGGGAAAGACAAAGAGAAAAACGATGTGAGAGAAACACATTGATTGGTTGCCTCCAGAGTGAGTCCTGATCAGAACCCAGGGTGGGCAGAAGCCTGCAACCGAGGTACATGCCCTTGACCAGAATCAAACCCGGGACCCTTCGGTCTACAGGCTGACACTCTATCCACTGAGCCAAACCAGCTAGGGCTAATGATTTATTTTTATATGCACAACGCTGTACTGGGTTGTGAATAAGAAATTAAGGAAAACAGAAAGCAAACAAGTGCTTCCTAAAGAGTAAGCCCAGGTCCCTTATTGGCAAATATACATTTTAGTCAGTCTTAGATTCCCCATATGACCTAGCATGAAGTGCCATAAATTGTTTTTAAAGAAAGGAATATATTAAAGCTAACATATCTACTCTGTTACTACTTCTCTATTCAGGAAGTAGATTAGCCTTCAAAAATCACAGAGAAAATGTGTAATATACACTGGCTGGTATATTAAGGAGAAATAATTTCCCCCTCCCTCCCCATACATATCTTTTTCTCTGGTGAGATTGGTTCTTTCATGCAGAAACAATGTGCTCATTCATAAATGAGTAGCTGTTAATCACAGCTGGATGGAATTTCATCTAGTTTTCAGCTGTACGAAAGTGGCTATTTGCCTACTAGTATTTAAGAAGTCTGTTAGGTTACTATGTAGCACAGCACTTTTTATGCCTGGTTTTCTTTAAAGCTGAGATGGCAGCCAAGGAATTGCTCTCTGACGAGTATAGCATAGCTGTTAATCACTTGGTGTCTTATGAGCTGCACATCAGTGATGCTTATTTATCTATGGTCAGTGCGGGTTTTTGAGTCAACAGGAGGGACGTTCCAGCTCTGATATATCCTGTGTCTTCTTAGAATGGTTGTTATGGTGTGATGATAGATGAAACAGCAATATAGTGGTTTGGATTTTGCTGCTTTGTGGCCTAATGATTTAGAGCTGTGATTGCAAACTATGGGCTATGATAGGGAGAATCACAGTTCTTTCCAGTGGGTTGCCAAAACTATGGACATCAGACACTGGTGGCAGACTGAATAATTTTCACCCATATTCTATTTTAGAGTTAATGTAGATGTGTTAGGATTGGTGAAAAAAGATTGACTTTAAAATGTCATTTAATTAATTAATTTTATTTTTTAATATATTTTTATTGATTCAAGAGAAGAAGGGAGAGGGGGAGAGAGAGATAGAAACATCAATGATGTGAAAGAATCATTAATCAGCTGCCTCCTGCACACCACACACTGGGGAATTGAGCCCACAATCCAGGCATGTGCCTTGCTCAGGAATTGAACAGTGACCTCCTTATTTATAGGTTGATGCTCAACCACTGAGACATGCCAGCCTGGCAAAATGGTATTTAAATTTTACTGGAGTTTTCCTGTGTTTACAGTGTTACTGAATATAAGTGCTAGCATGTGGGGTTCACAAATCTGATCATTACAGAGGCCATAATAGCCAAAGATTAGGCCCCAGCATGTTAAAATCTGGGTGGCTTTTCTTTGAGGTAGCCTGGGTTTGAATAACAGCTGGGGCCTTTTGGAAGTCAAAGGGTAAACCAAGGACCCCAGCCTGAACGAAGGTCTCTTTGGGACAACCACAAAGACAACAAAGTGAGTTTGTGTAAGATTTCCAGCCTTAAAAATCAGTTTGTCTCACCTCCATTTTCTCCCTATTCTCACCCCTGTCCCAGGCCTGTAATTCCACTGAAGACTCAGTAGAACCTTTTTTGGCTGATTTCCTTGAAGACCAAGCTGATGTGAAGAGGGAAAATGGAAAGCAATTTCTAAAATATCTACAAGAATGTGGGAGTAAAATCTGCCTTCCTGTGATTAAGGTGACTATGTTATTTGTCACAATGATTTTAATGGGTCCTCTGCTGGGTTGAGAGAACTAAATTATTGTTTGCCACCTAACTTGTTGGATTACCCATATTATACACAGGATTATAGAAACTGACTTTGAGGGTAAGCATCTGTCTTCTTTGTAGCCTCTTCATATCATGTTGAGTAAATTGCAGATACTAAGTAGTTGCTTACGTTTTCTCAATGGGCCACAACTAGTGTGGTCTCTGTACCAGGAGCATCAGCATTACCTGGGAAATCATCAGAAATGCAAATTCATGGACAAACTGAATCAGATGCTCTAGAGGTGGGTCCCAGGGACCTTTATTTTAACGAGTTCCCCAGGTGACTCTAATGCTCTGGGGCAGATTGAGAAGCACAACTCAAATAGTTACTTCTAGAAAAGTTAGTATCCTCTATCATATCTTTAGTCTAAGTCTGATGCACAGCCTGGTATTTGAAATGGCTATCTCTTCCATGTAATGAAATAAACTCTTTTTCACGGGGATGGACACTTAGTAGGACTCATCTAATCCTTAGTGGGGGTATGACATCTAGAAACATGGCTACTTATCTGAGGGGTTCTTTTAACTCCAGCTTTATGAAGAGAATTAGTAATGTCTGGTTATTATGTAATTAAACCACCATCAAGGAATTCGAAAGTTAATGGAATAGTGCATGAAGCTGTTCTAGTGGTACCCATGCTTTGTAAGCATATGGGGAGCTTTTAAAATCCTGATGCTGAGGTTGCACTCCATACCAATTAAGTCACAATGTCTGTAGCTGAAGTCCAGACATCAGGATTTAAAATGTTAGGTTAATTCCATTGTGACACAAAATTTAGAAAGTATTAGGTCATACAAACCTAGACATAATGAGACCCAAAAAGTTGGATGTAAGAAAGCTGTGCCCCAGGTGACTTCCCTATTTCTCCCTAACAGAGGCCTGAGATAGATAACTGGCAAACCGGCATAAAAGCTCTAGAGTATGGTCTGGAATTAGAGAACCAGTTAACCAAACTTCTGGTAGACCTGAAGACCACAGCTTCTTCCAAAAACGAATATGGTGTAAGTTGTTAGTAACTGGTCCTGAAAGCAATGTCATCTTTCACCTCTGAATTATGACTTGCTTCTGGGAAGTGGATCCAATGCAGTGGGTTATCCAACATGTGCTTGCATTCCCCCAAGGAATTATACGAATATGAACCTATTTCTGGGAGTAGGTTGGAGGTGGGAGAAGTAGGTGCCTTGGTAAGAAGGAATGCAACTCATCACAAAATGAGGAAGATTTCCCAGGAAAAATGTGCTCTGGATAATTAAGCAAAATGACATTTGTTGCTGGCTCCTGAATCTAGACAAGGATTGCTTAAATGTTAATGGGTACCAAAATCACATGGAGTGCTTACTCAAATAACCTGCTAGGCTCCACCCCCCAGAATTTCTGATTCAATGGCTTTCATGTGGTGTCCCAGAATTTGCATTTCTAACCCGTTTTCAGATTATGCTGCTGCTTGCTCACAAGGGGCCACACTTTGAGAACCACTGTCCTACATGGTCCCTACAAAAGTGATGTTAATGATGACTTATTATTCTACAGACTTCTCTGAAAACTTCCTGGTTAATGGTGAACACTCCATTTACTTGAGATGGTAACTCCTTTCTAACTAAACCCTTAGTACCTCAGGAAAGCAAAGTGAGGAAAATGCCTTTATACAAAAGTTATCAATACTAGATGCATATTGGAGTGACTTGGGAGCTCTGAAGAGATACAAACACCTGAGCCTTATTCCACTTACATCTAAATCTTTGGGAATCAGGTCTGGGCACCTACTTGAAATCTCTATGTCATTAAAAAAAAAAAAAAAAAAAAAAAAAATACACAGGGTGGGAAACCACTGCAGTGGTAGCTTGTTTAAATTAATTTGTACTTTTAATGAGATGCCCTAACACTCATACTCATTGAAAGTGGATATTGGTACTCACCTGGAGGTCTTGAATGTCTTAGATCAGTGATCTTTGAACTTCTATGTGCATATCAACTGTCTAGTCTAGTGGTTGGCAAACTGCGGCTTGCGAGCCACATGCGGCTCTTTGGCCCCTTGAGTGTGGCTCTTCCACAAAATACCACGGCCTGGGCGAGTCTATTTTGAAGAAGTGGCGTTAGAAGAAGTTCAAGTTTAAAAAATTTGGCTCTCAAAAGAAATTTCAATCGTTGTACTGTTGATATTTGGCTCTGTTGACTAATAAGTTTGCTGACCACTGGTCTAGTCCTTTCTTAAAATACACTTTCTGATTTAGTGGGAATGGAGTGTGACTTGAGATTCTTTGTTTCTAATAAGCTTCTAAGACTGCAGGTCTATGAGCTACAATTTGGGTAGGAAGATTTTTGATTGCCTCCTGTTGCAGACAAGGTTTCTAAAGGACTTCCCTGTTTATTTCGTAGGTCTTAAACTTCTTTGGGAAGTTCCTGGATGAACAGAATAAAAACACAAACTACCTGAAATTCCGGATAGAATGTTATAAGGAATTAGAGAATATGAACCAGGAGGAGAAAGACCTATTTAAAAAGCCTGGTGAAGTGTTAGTGAATAGACCTAATATCTGAAGGCAACAAGTCTTCCTATTATAGAAGGTCCCAAAATCAGCTACTTAAGAATCTTGATCTTCTCCATTTGACAGAAGACTGCTTTCCTTCATGGGTGTGTGTAGAAATAATCTGTTTTTGAATTAAAATTATGTATAAACATATAGCTATTGAAGCACAAAAAGGTTTAATTCCATCAATGTAAGTTTGGTGAAAGCTTTATGAGGATAGTGGGTCCATTACACTTCAAAAAAAAAAAAAAAAAAAAAAAAAAGCCTCCTCCATTTCCCATGATCTCAACAACACTCAGATTCAGGATTAAGATTTGTGAATTTCAAACAGTCCAAGTAGATATAGTATAAATTGAGTAGTAAAACCTAAGGTCTAACTAATGTTTTCCTCCCCTTCAACATGTATACTACATATTTAAAGTTTACAAAATAGTAGGATTTTCTTCTAACCAATGTAAAGCTAACTTTGAAAACACGAGTTCTTGTTCTAGAAATGGTGACTCACCTGAAAGATTTACAGAGGACAGGTAGCTGCAACCCAGGTGCCCTTTCATAACCTGGGTCTGCATAGGAACCAGGAAGTTACACAGCAATTAAGACCGCAAACAACTGTGTGGATGTGGCAATGCCATCCACTGCGGCCAAGCTAGCCGCTATTGGGGTAATTACTTTCAGGAGCAAGCAATGAGCATGAAACTTGTGTGGCTAATTCATTGGGAAGAAAGAGGGCTCTATAGGATTGTGTCCTGGCTCCCAAACATACTAGATCCATGGCCTTGAGTAACTTTTTACCTCAGTCATTGACTTATTTTAGTCATTTTTAAAGGAGGATTAATAATACTTAGTTCATAAAGTTAAAGAGAGGATTAAGTAAATTAATATATAAAAGTATTCAGAACACTTTAAGAAAGTCAATACATAATGGAATTATTATGCTAGTGAAAAAAGCCAGCAAGAGAAAGGCAAATACCATATAATTTCATTTATATGTGGAATCTAATTGGAATGAATTTTAGAGACAGGACAGGTAGTTTTAGGGGAAAGGGGGGTCCATGGGAGAGGAATGCATATGTGAAGGGAAGGAGACAGCTCCAAGACACCAGGCTGCTTAACTTACTTTCACAGAGGATAATGAAATGTTATAAGAGGAAGATATTCTTTCACAGAGGATAGAGAAATATGACCAGTACAAGAGGAAGTCATATATTCACAGAAGATAGAGGAATGTTGCAAGATAAGGGGGAGAGAGAGAGAGGGCATCAGGTGGGCTTTGACCGTTGAAACTGATACTATGCAGGATAATGACCAATTAGGGAGGCACAGGGGTTATAAATTAAGGAAAGGTCCAATTAGAAAGAGTAATGTTCAGACAAAGAGATGCCATCATATTTAAACAGAAGATAAAGGGACTCAGAACAGGATTTAGAGTGTTTCCCATTTTAGAGAGAGAGCAAGCAGGCTGTTCCCAATTGGGAACCCCTGCCCAGGGGGAGTTGTCATATGCTTCCAATAAACTTCCACATTTTTAAAAAAATTTCTTTATTAAGGTATTACATATGTGTCCTTATTCCCCCATTACTCCCCACCCCCCATTTATGCCCCCACTCCCCTGTTGTCTGTGTCCATTGATTAGGCTTATATGCATGCATATAAGTCCTTTGGTTGATCTCTCCCCCTTACCCACACTGTCCCCTACCTTCCCTGAGGTTTGACGTTCTGATTGATGTTTCTCTGTCTCTGGATCTGTTTTTGTTCATCAGTTTATGTTGTTCATTATATTCCACATATGAGTGAGATCATGTGATATTTATCTTTCTCTGATATTTAGCTTATTTCACTTAGCTAATGCTTTCCACCTCCATCTATGTTGTTGCAAATGGTAAGAACTCCTTTTTTACTGCAGCATAGTATTCCATTGTGTAGATGTACCACAGTTTTTTAATCCAGTCATCTGCTGATGGGCACTTAGGTTGTTTCCACATCTTAGCTATGGTGAATTGTGCTGCTATGAACATAGGGTTGCATATAGCCTTTCTGATTCATGTTTATAGTTTCTTGGGATATATTCCTAGAAGTGGGATAACTGGGTCAAATGGGAGTTCCATTTTTAGTTTTTTGAGGAAACTCCATACTGTTCTCTACAGTGGCTGCACCAGTCTGCATTCCCACCAGCAGTGCACGAGGGTTCCTTTTTCTCTGCATCCTCACCAGCAGTTGTCATTTATTGATTTGTTGATGATAGCCTTACTTCCACATTTTTATTTAAAATCTTTAGTCCACTAATTTATTCTTTAAACTTCATCAGACAAGAACCCACAGAGGGAGATTCTGCTTGCCCAACTCCATGTAACATAATCAATTAAAAATGATTTAACAAACAAAGTAGGATCAGAAGCATAGATACATAGCTGTCAGATGGGAGGGAATTGGGTGAAAAAGGTGTATGGATTAAGCAAAAATATGACATAGGCATAGACAGCAGTTGATGATAGAGGAAAAGGGGGGTGGGTGAAGTGAAAGTGGGCAAGGAAGGGACAAATGGGGACTGAAAGAGATTTGACTTTAACTGGTTAGTGCCTGATGCAGTGTGTAGATGTTTTGTTGAGTACTATACTTGAAATCTTTATGGTTTTATTAACTAACTAGAGGCCCAGTGCACGAAATTCATGTACGGGTAGGGTCCCTAGGCCTGGCCGGCAATCAGGGCCAATCTGTGGGAGAACCGGTGGGGCAATTGGGGGTCCCCCACTGGTGCCCGCCTTGGCTAACCTGGGACTTGTGGGCTGGGGGCAGCTCCTGCATTGAGCATCTGCCCTCTGGTAGTCAGTGCACGTCATAGCGAATAGTCGTTTGGCCGGTCATTCCGCCTTTTGGTTGATTTGCATATTTGGTGTTTTTTTTTTTATAGAGGATGTTACTCCAATAAATTCAACCTAAAAAGACAACAGATAACTGAAATTGACACCTAATCTTAAAAGATTATGTTCATTTAAAAACTGTACTTTTAATATTTCCACATGATTTATTAACTGGGTTATACTATCTACTTTTAAGAAAAAAGACTTTATTTTTCCTAATACAGTTTTATGTTTACAATAAAATTGAGAGAAAGGTAAAAAACAAAACAAAATAAAACACAACAAAACAAAAAAACACACACTCATTTAATCCTAGAAGTATCTCTTTTAACATGAGAAAGGGAAATAGAAAGATCCAATTAGACATGATTTGGGAAAAATTCAAGTTAACAAATGGGTTGAATATTGAAATAGACACAGCTAATTTAACAAGTGATATTGAATTCAGCTAAGAAATTCTCAGCTAAATGGTATTTTAAATATTAAGACATGGAGTTCCAATGAAAGATCTAATTTTAGCTCCAGGAGAGAAGAGAAATTGAGAAAAATACCTGTTGTAGCAAATTTTTTAGTATTAAGGATGTAAAAGCTCACTGCAAAATACATCACTTACAAAGAAAGAAAAATGCCGTATTACTAATAGCTTTCACATCAATATTAGATGCAAGGAGAAAATGGGGAAATCATATTCAAAATGCTGAGGTGTAATAATTGAACTGATATCACCTTCCCTGGATACTGCCCTTTAGACCACTTCAAAACCAACATTTCCTTTTGCTTAGAACATATTCCACTTGCTAAGACTATTTTATTTCCCCTCTTGATTTCCCAGGATCTGGACCCACCCAGAGAGTTCCCTGCAAAAAGAGAAACAACAACAAAAAACAGCTAGAGTCCTTTAAAAACCTCTGACTCCCCATCCCTGGGTGCTGGTGCCATTTTGAAGCTCAGCCCATCTGATCTCCTGATGACCTAATAAATTTATAATTATTTAACACTTTGGCCTCATGTGTTTCTCCTTTGGCAACCCTAACATTTGGTGTTGAAACCCAGGAGGGTTCCAAAGGAAAGGGGAGCCATTGCCCCCACTTTGATCACCCTGAATTTGCTACTCAGAGAGCAGTAGGCAGGATCAATTCAATCTGGGCTTACTTCTGAATCATACTTGGTGACATGATTGCCTGCCTCTAGTAGGCCTCCCTTCCTACCCAGCTAAAGAGGATGCCAGATCAGGAACCGCTCCTTCTGCATTGCTGACCCTCCATCCCACACTGGCCAATCTTCTCTAGGTGAGTGACATTCCACAATTTCCCTAGTCTTGAGTCTTCTGCCCACTTACTCTCACTGACTTCTCAAAAGTCCTCTGGTCTCAAAAGTCCTAGCATTAGGCCAGAAGACTCCTCTGTCATTTGGCCTCGGGTCTTTCTGGAATTGGGACACCCAATCCAGAAGGTCGCCCCTCATTTCTCATGGGGATTTGTTTAACAGTGGGATGCCTGCCCTAAATAGTCACCTTTGACTTGTGGTGTCACTCACCCTTACCCTCATGGGCCATGCTTATTCTCCTTATCATGGGGAATATCTCCTTCACATGGCCAAATCAACCCTTCTTGGCTGTCTCCTTCAAAATCTCAACTGCCTTTGACTCACAGGAGAGATCAGGCCCAAGCACCTCTTTTTCTTTTATAACATGACTAGAGGCCTGGTGCATGAAAATTCATGCACTGGAGGGGGGTCCCTCAGCACGGCTTGCCCCCTCTCACAGTCCAGGAGCCCTGAGGGGTGGGAGGCAACCTGGTGATCAGGGGAAGGCAATGCCCCATCACACCTCTGCTGCTACCACTGCCAGCAATACAAGCCTCGGCCAGCTCTGGTTACATGAGCCTTAGGCAGCCCTGGGTGGCTGGGCAGCCACCATCTGAGGCTTGCATGTGCCTCAGGCTGGCCCTGGATGGCTGAGGGGACTGGGGGACTCCAGAGGCAGGTACGTGGAGTGGCCAGGCCCGCCTAGGGGCAGGCCTGGCCTTGCTGCATGCCTGCTGCCCCGGCGGGGCTGAGGGGACTGGGTGACACCATCTTGTGGCTGTGGGCGCTGCCATCTTTGAGGGTGGGGCAGTCAATTAGCATATTCCTTCTTTATTAGATAGGACTAGAGGCCCAATGCATGAAGATTCGTGCAAGAATGGGCCTTCCTTCCCCTGGCTGCCAATACCGCCTTCTCTCTGGCCGGAGCCGCCTTTCCGCCTTCCCATGCTGCCCAGAGGCCTGGAGTGGCATGGATGGTGCGGAATGCCTGTGTCATCGCCATGGCAACGACGTAAGTGTCCCACCCTGCCCCTGTCCATTCAGCACCTGTGTATGCAAATTAACCTTCCATCTTTGTTGGGTTAATTTGCATACTCACTCCTGATTGGCTGGTGGGCGTCGTGAAGGTATGGTCAATTAGCATCTTACTCTTCTATTAGTGTAGACTAGAGGCCCGATGCATGAAATTCATGCACAGGAGGGGGGGTGTCACTCAGCCCGGCCTGTACCCTCTCCAATCTGGGACTCCTTGGGGGATGTCCGACTGCCTCTCGCACTCCGGGACTGCTGGCTACTAACCGCTCTCCTGCCTGCCTGCCTGATCACCCCTAACCCTTCTGCCTGCCTGCCTGATTGCCCCTAACCACCTCTGCCTCACCCCACACCTGGGACCCAGGATTTCCTCCTCTGGCCAGCCGCAGTCACCCAGGACCTGGACCGGCTTAGCCCAGGTCAGCCGCAAGCACAGGGGTCCATGGGCGGGTGGCTTCACCCAGGCTGCAGCTGCAGGCACCTGGGACCACAGGGCAGGTGGCTTGTCCCTCTCCTGGGCCGCAGGCACAGGTTCAGGCTTTGGTGCCTGGGACTGTGGGGCTGGCAGCTTGTCCCTCTCCTGGGCTGCAGGCACAGATGCCTCTCCTGGTCTGCAGGCGCAGATGCTGGTGACCAGTACTGCAGGGATCACAGGGCATGTGGTGTGTCCCTCCCCTGGGCCACAGGTGCAGGCACAGCTGCTGGTACCCAGGACCGCGGCGCAAGTGGCTTGTCCCTCTTCTGGGCTGCAGCCCCAGCTGCTGGTGCCCAGGACCATGGGGCATGCGGCTTGTCCCTCTCCCGGGCCATAGCCTGGCTGGTCCCCATTCCTCTCTTCCCAGTGTTGAGTGTCTGAGCCATTGCTGTGTGAGGGCATGATGGTGTGATGACCATTTGCATATTAGCTCTTTATTATATAGGATTTGGCCACAATACTAATATAAACTAAATAATGATTCTCAATGGTCTGAAAAGGGCACTCTTGATTTTAACATATTGTGTTAGATAATTGCTGTCAGTGCAATGGAAAATGGTCAGAGATTCCTTTTTTCACCCTCTGTTCTCAATCCTCTCTCTGTCAGTCCTGCTCTACCTATCAGATCCTTCTCTTTCACACAAAACATCATAACCCTAACACTTCTGATTCTGAATCTACTTTTGACCCAGAAGACCACCAACCTCCACCCCTTTATATACCCATTTCCTCACCTGCAGTAGATTCCCCAAACTCAGATCCTCCTAACCAGCAACTACCTTTTACCCTGGCCCCTGAGAGCCCAAATCCAGAGAATGAAATCTCTAATATAGACTTTCCCCACCTAACACTAGCTCTTAGGCCACCCGAAGACCACCTTTCTCAACAGCCACTTCTATTCCCATGCCTTTTCTCCCCCTGAGGGAGGTCGTGGTATCTGAGGACATTGTCCAAGTCCATGTCCCATTCTCTATGTCTGACCTTTATGAGATTGAAAAAAGACTAGGGTCTTCTTCTACTAACCCAACAACTTCTATCAAGGAATTTGAGTACCTGACCCAGGCTTATCACCTGACATGCCATGATATCTATGTCATCCTGTCCTCTTCTCTAACCCCAGGGGAGAAGGAGCACATCTGGCTGGCAGCTGAGGACCATGCCAATGCCCTCCACAGAAAGGATGAGGCGGCCAATCCAGTTGGCACTGATGCTGTCCTCTGAACTGACCTGAAATGGAACTATTAGGTTCATTCTCCAGGATGCCAGTTCCATAACCATATGATCACCTGTCTCATTTCCTGACTCAAAAAGACTGCTCATAAAGCAGTCAACTATGATAAATTAATGAAATCACCCAGAGGAAATCCAGCTTTCTTCATCTCCTGCTTCATGGATGGAGGCCTTACAGAATTTACCACCTTAAATCCCACCTCCCCAGAGGGACCCTTCTTCTAAACACCCATTTTATATCCCTGACATTCACCATAAACTTAAAAAAATAGACACAGGTCCACAAACCCCTCAAAAGAGACCTCTTTAACTTAGCCTTTAAGGTCTTTAATAATAGAGATGAGGACACCCAAATCCCCCCAAAAAGCAAGATCAGGCCAAGGGTGGCCTTTCAGCTCCTAGTCCCCCCACTCATGAGCCCCAAATGAAGTGCCAGTCCTCCAACCAAAGGTAACTCAGAGGCTAAGCCTCCTCCAGGCCCATGCTTCAAATGCAACAAGGAAGGACACTGGGATAAGTCCTGCCCAAACCTGAGACCCACACTTGGGCCCTGCCCAAGATGCAGAAGGGAAGGCCATTGGAAATCAGACTGTAATCTGGCCTCTCCAGATCAGACCTCAGCCAGTACAGCAAGGCTGCTCTCTGGATGCAGTTTGGAGCTCCCAGGCCTGTAGGGGAGGGCAGTTGGGGGTGACAAGGCCAGCAGGGGAGGGCAGTTAGGGGCAATTGGGCCAGCAGGGGAGGGCACCAGGCTGGCTAGGGAGGGAAGTTAGGGGTGACCAGGCCAGCAGGGGAGGGCAGTTGGGGGGACCAGACCTGCAGGAGAGGACAGTTAGGGGGACCAGGCCTGTAGGGGAGGACAGTTATGGGTGACCAGGCCAGCAGGGGAGGGCAGTTAGGGGTGATGAGGCTGGCAGCGGAGTGGTTAGGGGGTGATCAGGCTGGCAGACAGAAGTGGTTAGGGGCAATCAGGCAGGCAGGCAGGCGAGTGGTTGGGAGCCAGCAGTCCTGGATTGTGAGAAGGATGTCCGACTACCCATTTAGGCCTGATCCCTCGAGGGGTCCCCGATTGGAGAGGGTGCAGGCTGGGCTGAGGGACACATACACATTCTCCCCCATGCACAAATTTCATGCACCAGGCCTCTAGTAAATTTATAATTCTTTACTACTTTCAGCCTTGTGCATTCCTCTTTCAGCAACCTAACAATGGGGAAAATTAAGAGTTAGGGCAGAATAGACCTATTGGAACATGAAAATATTAAGCTCACAGAAGCTTTAAATCCAAGAATACCTCCATTGTGAAAAATCATTGTTTTAATTGTAAAATACAAGGACCTGGGCTTCTACACGCAGGTCCAATGTAGCCTATCTGAGATGAACTGGCCTTGTGTGGAACAATCACTTTAGTAGGAAAGGGTATGCCCAGGCTATAGTTACAACATAGTAAACATTTTTACCTCCTTGTATTTTCTATAAATCAGCCTTCTTGAAACTCACTGCCATGGTGGCTTGTTACCACTGTAGAATTATTAGTTCACCATGCATTCTTGAATAAATTCCCTTTTATGAGTAGTACTAGTTTATATTTAATTTTATACATATTAGTGAGTATCATAGACACATTAAAACAAGTGTAAGACAAGATTACTTTATCTTCAACACTACTTCGTGTTTCTGAAAGTTCTTAAGCCGCATTTCTCAAACTCTGCACAAGTGCCAAATTTGAGCCAGGTGACTCTGCCATGGGGAGTTTTCCATGCATTATAATATGTCTAGAAGCATGCCTGGTATCTACATACTAAGAAGTACCTCCTGCATCAATCAAAACTGTTTCCAGACTTGCCAAATATCTCTTGAGAGGCAAAATCACCATGTTTCAGAACAACTATTCTAGACAATAAAATAGAAAAGTTAAAGGAAAAGAAGATGTATCTATTTAAAAAGGACTTATTAATGTGATATGATTATAACTAGAAATGAAAAGCTGTCCTATGTATTAAAAGGCTAATATGCAAATTGACCAAATGGCAGAACAACTGGTCACTATGATGCAGACGCGCACTGACCACCAGGGGGCAGACGCTCAACCTAGGAGCTGCCTCCTGGTGGTCAGTGCCCTACCACAGGGGGAGCACTGCTCAGCCAGAAGTTGGCTCATACCTGGTGAGTGCAGAGGTGGTGGCGAGAACCTTTCCCACCTCCGCGGCAGCACTAAGGAGCAGCAAGCTGAGTGGTAAGGAGAAGTGAGCAGGCGGGTGGTAGGGAACGGGCCTCCTGGACTGGGAGAGGGCACAGGCTGGGCTGAGGGAGCCCTCCAGTGCACGGATTTTGTGTACCAGGCCTCTAGTTATAACATATAAGAAAGCTTTAATTTTGTTGCTGGATATAGGATAAATACGTATATACCAATGGACCTTTCCCATAAAAAACATTTTAACATAACTTGTTTATAATATTCACAAATACATAAAATATCTATGAAAATTCAAACAAAATTAGCTTAAGACCTATGTGAAAGAAAATAAAAGTTCTTCCTGAATAAGATTAAATCTTTGAATAATGAATAATGGAAAGTAAGACTAAATATGAAAATGATAATATCTCTCAAATGACTGTATAGGGCTAAAGTAATTTTGGTTATAATTACAACAGGATTTAGAAGGTATGGACAACTTCATACTAAAGAATAGCTTCAATCACGAGGTAAACATGGGCACATACATAAAACTTATTTAACACCCTTAGGCATTGAAAAACCCAAACAACATGAGATACCACCTACTACACATTCAGAAGAAAGCCTAAAATTAAAATAACTGTCAGCACCATATACTCACAAGGTGGTGAAACAACAAAAACTCCCACACTTTGTGGGTGAGAATGTAAAGGGTACAACCACTTTGGAAAAATGTATGGCTTTTTTTTTTCTTTTCATAAAACTAGGCATATACCTACCTCATGTATTTTGGGAGGACACAGTTCAGCCCATCACAAATGATGTTATTGTTGACTAAAATTGGGTGGAGAAAAGAGAAGGAAGAAGTTTCAAGCTAATTCAATAGGAACCAATAGATACTGTCTGAAAAAAGACAGTTCTAAGTGTTATATAAAAGTAATTATAGCTCCAGCTGGTTTGGCTCAGTGGGTAGAGCATCGGCCTGTGGAATCAAAAGTCCCAGGTTCAATTCCTGTTAAGGGCACATGCCCGGGTTGTGGGCTTGGTCTCCAGTTGGGGGCATACAGGAGGCAGCCAATCAATGATTCTCTCTCATCATTGATGTTTCTATCTCTCTATCCCTCTCCCTTCCTCTCTGAAATTAATAAAAAATATTTTTAAAAAGTCTAATTATAAAGGAATTCTTTGGGTAAAATTATGGCTATGATTTTTAAAATAACCCCAATAGTGAAAATCTATATAAATATAATATTCATATTTACATTTCATTTTGTAACCCTTAGATTAGGCCTTGATTTAGTCCTAGTTCTGCTGTTAAACATAGTGTTCATCTTTTGGTTTAGTGAATTTTGTTCTCTGGGAGATGCTTCAATAAGACCTGATGTGGATAGTATTCTGAGTCCTTGAATTTGCAAAAAGTTTTACCTGTAGCTTTGACAATTGAAGGACAGCTTATATAAATTTTAAATATATGGCTCAAACTGATGTATCTGACAGGTATTGTTCCATTTCTGTTATCATTATCTGTAGCTGTGCCAACTGTCTTTCTCTTCTTTAAGAATGATACAATATCTTTGCCCAGATGCCTCAAGTTTGCTATTAATATTAGTAGAATACTTGTGTTATTTGTAAGATATGTATTAATAGGATATATCTTGGTATTTATCGTTCTGAGACAGTTTTCACATATCTTGAATTCTTTTAATAGAACATTAAAGTGTTCTTTCTGAACATTTTTCAATGTATGCTTTACTCCATTATTCTAGTTTTCCTCCCATTGGAAGAACTCCAATTATTCATATTTTGGATTATTTTTTACTATCTCTTTTGTCTTTCATGCTCTCTATCTTTTAAAAAAATATTTTTACTCATTCCTTTTTCATTTTCTCCAATTTTCCTGTGTGTACACAATATGTCTTTCTCTGCCTTATCTAGCACCTATTTCCAATTTGCTCCTTGTAACTCTAGTCTTTATTTACAAAATGAATTTATTTACAATTTATTTTTTATTACAAAATAATTGTCGGTTCCTTCTATTTCTTTCCTGAATTTTACCAGTCACTATTTCACACCCTCCTATTGACTGACCATCTAACTTTCCTTTGCTGGCCATGTCTCCCCTGAGTTCTTGTGTTTATTTTCTTATTGTCTTCCTTCATGGCTGCAATTACATCATCATTTTACCACCCTCTCCCCCCACTCCTCTTAATTCATGTTGAAACGTTGTATTGCAGTTTTCCTCTGTTTTGGAGCAATATTTTTCTAGCCAGTGTTCTTAGTTTACAGGGAAGTTTTGTATCTATTTTCAGTTCCTTTTATCCCCCCTTTTGTGTTCCTAGAGTAGCATTCTTTGGCTTTGTAGTTGTACCATTACTCTGAAAATCATATTTGAATGAATTGGATTTTTCTCAAGCAGAAGAATTTTTATTTTATTTTTTATGAGTTTACTTGAGGCAAACTGACCACATCTGCCACAGAAAAAGATTTCAATTGTTCCAGGAGGAGGATCTTTTGGAAGGGAAGGGGCAGGTTTCCCAGTATTTCACCGCAAGAGGTCCCTCTTCTATTGCTAGAACAAATGCCACATCTGGTACCATATTCACCTAAAGTTTGGATCTTAACTTGGTTTATGAATGCTCCTATCATCAATTTCAAACTTCTATGGTATCTTTTCTAAGTCTTGTGAGGAAACCACCTTCACCAAGGGATACACTCCTAATTATCACTTTCTAACTTCTCTCTTTTCTAGAAGTGCTTTTTTCTTGAATCTACTATTGCAGTGTGACTTCTCACCAGAACACATTCTAAACCTATTCTGCAACTTTCCATTTGTCCCTGTCCTCTTCGATCACAGCAGTTCTTACTGATAAGGGCCCCATCATTTTACCTGTTGATGTCTGATATCCAGCACTTCTAGGACTCTTTGCACATCCTGTTCTTCTCAGAGCCACCTGCAGCACTTCCAGGGCTTCCTGAGCTAAAACTGCTGACTTCAGATGCCAAAAACACTTATCATCCAGGGCACACACACAGAAAGAGCATGAAGGAAAGAACCTGGTACTAATAGATATCATAAAGCACACACACTAAAATATTTACTTCCTAAATGGAGAAATATCTATTTATGGCAAAAAAAAATATCCTCTGTCTGCTAAAGAGGATTCAGGAATAGGACTGGGCTGGCACAAGGCCCTAATGAACCATTTGGTACATAAATGCAAAAAGGCAAGGCTTCATATGCGATCATAAAGACAAACTAAATTGGAGGAAGTCAGTAGATTTCATGACTACAAAAGGGAAATACTGCCTTAGTTAAAATCAAAATCACTTAGCCTGGATAGCTATTCTGGATTGTTACCCTTCTCATCTACAGGGAATGCTTGCAAATAAATTATCTAGAAATCATCAACGCACACAACAATGAAAAATATAGACGAAAGAGGATGAAGGGAGAGTACTGCCATAGCACTTGTATAGATGCCCTTAGGGGAAATAAAGCACAACTTTTAACATATGCAGAATACGTTGTCATGGAACAGTTGCAAAGTGTAAATAAATATTTTAATTTTAGCTATTCTAGTGGGTGTGTAGTGCATCCTAGTATAATTTTGATTTGCACTTCCCTGATGACTATCAAAAGCAAATATTTAAAACTGACAGAAAAGCTCTGGTGAGATGGCTCAGTTGGTTGGAGCTTTGTCCAGTACAGCCAGGGTTCTTAGTTTACAGGGAAGGTTGCAGGTTGGATTCTAGGTAAGGCACAGGCCTAGGATGCAGTTGTGATCCCTAGTGTAGGTGTGAATAAAGGAGGAAACAGAACCATGTTTATTCCTTACTTTCATATTTCTCTCATTCTCTCTCTCTCTCTCTCTCTCTCTCTCTCTCTCTCTCTCTCTCTCTCTCTCTCTCTCTCTCTCTCTCTCTCTCTCTCCCATCCTCTCTATTAATAAAAATATATCATAAGTGAGGATTTAAAAATAATAATAAAAAACAAGCGGTTAGAAAAGAGTATCACAGAAAAACTATTGTCTGCCTTGGTGCGTGGGGGCAGAACTGAGTCTGATTAAGAGGAATATAACAAATGCCTTCTACTAGAACAGCAACACACAGACACTGAAGACCCTTCAGGATCCTGCCTTTAGAATTAGAGATATGACTACTGAGTCACTGCATTGAGGTTTGCTGGAGCTCACAGATATTATTGCACCGTTATCGTTGTATTTACTTTAATTATGAAAGATACTAGAATAATTATGCCCTTGTACTTAATTTCTGTCTGTTTAATTCCTAGCAATGAAGTTCTAGCAGCAGAAAATATATTTCTTAAAAATACTGCAGAGAAATAGCTTCTTAAACATCAGGAGAAAAAATTGCTAGATCTTGCATCTCTTCAGTCATACTAAATCAATCTGCTCAGCAGTGGCCTTGTCCTGGGGCCCCACAGATGCTCTGGCCCTGCCATGCCAAGACCAAAGTCACAGCTCTCCACAGCTGCCCTGCACCAGGCACCAGCAGAGGTCCACACTCAGCAGGCCTTGGTGTAAGTCCATGATCCCACGCTATCAACCTGGATAGTACCCACATCCAGTGATGGGCCTCTGAGCCCCCTGGGAATCTCCTAGTTAACCAAGGTGCTGGGAGGTTGCTGAACCCAGGCCCAGTCTGACTCTTCAGGGTCTAACACCTGGTGCCTTTCCTAACATGGCCAATAATTCTATGACTAAAGTTTTTCCAAGCCTTGCTCCTATAGTGCCCACTTGATTATTTTAGAGATAGGAAAAGCAAAGTAACTGTTTTACTAGACCCACATAAAATTCATGACCTGGTGTGTTTGGGTTGTTAGAAATAAGGCAAGCCCCTCAAGTCAGGGGTCCTGGTAGAACACAAAACATACTCAGGAGCCAGGCAGCAAGGCAAACATATTTACTTCTACATAGAAGGGTGCACACACATGGTCTGGAAGCGCATGCACACCAAGCAGGAGGGCTGCTTGGGTTTATAATCCCTTACGCATGGGACCTGTCCTTTGCTCTTGATTGTAGCTCAGGCACACAGTCTTTCACGATTGGCTAATTCAAAGGGAGGGGTTGGCCTTTGCTGTTTCAAGATGGCACCCCCCAGGGGAGCTGCAAGCCATGCGGCCAACATGGCGGCTGCCAAGTCACGCAGTCCAAAATGGCGGCTGTCTAAACTGTTCTTTGACAGAAAAGATGACTTGTTTATTCTCACAGGGTGATCAAGGAATAGGAGCTTTAAAATATTTTTTCATCATTCAACAGTTGTAGGATGCTGCCAACTATTTTCAGGTTTAGTACTTCCAACAACTCCTTTAAACTAGGCAGGACAAACATTCACACTCTGCCCACCCCACTCCCCCACCTCCAAACACATACATACATACACTTTTAAAAAAGAGAAAAGCAGCTAACATAGATCTGATGACATTTTTGTTTTGTTTTGTTTTGTTTCTGTAACCATATCACAGTTCCATGTTGTCTGGACATAAAAGTGTAAGAATGATTGTCATGGGCTAATTTGTCCCGTAAGTCCCCAGGATGATTTTAATTTCTAGTAGCAGATAATTTATGCCTCTGGTGGTGGTTTCTACAGGTTGTTCTTAGTGGCTAGATGCAGTGATAGAACTTTCATGGCTATGCCCAGACCAATGGTTCAAGGTGGCATAGTTTACCCACCTACAACTCTGTCTGGCAGCTCTCACATGGGGACTCAATGTAGGTGGATGAGCACATCTGACTCTTTAGCAGGTTAATGAAAGGTAAAGGCCTGGATTGAGAAGTTAATACACTACTTTGAAGGAATATTTTTGCAGTAGTGTGGCTTGCTGGGAGGCTGAGTTGGGGGAGGAAAGGAAAGGTAAGAACTATCACTGCAGGGAGTGTTATTTGCCTGCTCTGGGTGCCTGTGGTGAGGTTTGACTGGGTTTGGTGATAATATGCATCTCATCAAGAAGAAACCTCTCTGGCACATATGAAAAATTTTTTGAAGGAAAGAGAGAGAGAGAGAGAGAGAGAGAGAGAGAGAGAGAGAGAGAGAGAGAGAGAGAGAGAGAGAAAGAGAGAAATATGTTGTTCCACTTATTAATGCATTCATTCTTCATTCTTTGCTTCTTGCGCATGCCCTGATCCAGGATCAAATCTGCAACCTTGTTGTTTCTGTTTGATGCTCTAACCAATTGAGCTACCCAGCCGGAGCATCTCTGGCCCATTTTAAAGAACCCCCTTCAGCATTGCTCTGATTCTGAGAGTACCAAGAAAGGTCCTAAAAGGTAAGCAGTCACAGGCCCTTTTGAATGCTTATCCAGTCAGATAGGCTCATCCTGAGGTAGTTGGGTACTAGTTTCCAGGTTTCCATTCCTCCTCCCCATCCTTAGCCTCTATGTAAGGAGCCTCCCTCATTTCTTCCTCTGGCTTCCACCACTCTCCCTACCTTCACCTTATAATGTTATGCTTAAGAAAGACAACAGCCTGGTAGTGTGAGTTTAAATCACACTTCCTGGAGGTACAAATGGTCTCAAGAAGGATACTTGTACTCAAGCCTTATTTGTCAGTAGAGAGTAAAAGTCATTCCCCATCCAAGCGATTTTCAAGCATCTGAAAGGTAACAGGGACACATAAAAAGTTTACAATAAATTGTGAAACATAACGTGTAAGGTAGGGGTTCTCATTGTTTTGGGAACCATTCTCCTACACTGCTTTATGTTCCATGTGACCCTACCAGCCAGAGAAAATCTGACTAGCCTTATACAAACTCAGAAGATGTAGGTTTATTAAGTATCATTTTTCAAACTACACATGCTTCTCAGAATCCTTATGAACTCTACTCCTCCTCTATTCTCCAAATCTCTGTTGAACATAACTTATTTGAGGCCTGCCCTTGGATATATTAATTAGCCATTTTCCAGAGAGAATTGAAAAGGACTATGGCACCCCTCTGATTGACAGCATTACTGCCTTCTAAACACACACACACACACACACACTCATACTTCCCACTAGCTTTACTAAATTGTACTATTTTTTACCAATTCTCAAATTGTGAAAGTCAAACCTAAGAAATATATTATCACAGTGACTTTATTCAGTTAGTTTTGGCTAGATACAGAAACTCAGGCTCATTATGAGCAAAATATTGGAAAACATATATGTTTGCCTTGGCACACTTCTGCCAATTTATCAGAAATTCTAACGAGGGTGGTGATGGGGAGGTGATAATGAGATTAACAAAAAGTGAATTTTTCGAGTTGTTTATTCTAGTTTTGTGCTAGAATTTTTATTTTAAACTTGTAGGTTTTTAGAGGCAATGTTTGCATAGATCATCAAAATAGTTGGATTTTAAAGCTAAGTTTACACTAAATATCCAATTCAATTTGGTGGTTTTTTTTTATTATTAACTGAAGTAATTTTGGTGTTATTTTTAAAATCATTTTGATCCTATAAAAAGATACTTTGTAATATGACAAAGTAAACAGATACAGGAGATCTTTGCACTTAATTTTTTTAACAGACACTCTAGTTTTAAATTTGGTGGATTTCCATGACATACAAGTCCATAAGTATGGATTTCTTTCTTTTATTTTTTAGACTCTGGATAACGCTATTTTATCTAATAGTAGACAGTATGGACTTCAAACTTATCCATTACCAGTGTCTTGAAAAATCAATCAACTTTAATAATAAGCAGCAGCTTCTGCAAGTACAAAAATGCACGTTTATTACATAGCATCTGGTAGTAAAGTTTGTCAAGATATACAAATCAAAACATTTTAGATAAACCATCATTCTAATATATTATAAGTTAAGAGGGTATAAAAACATGACGTATTCTTCACATCATACATTGTAATACTTTACAACATTATCTTACTCGTGTGTGGAATCAAATGAACAAAATAAACTGTTGAGCAAAGTAGATCCAGAGACATAAAAGCATGGAACATTCTGGAGAATCTCAGAGGAAAGGAGAGGGTAGGTCTTTGGGTGGAAAGAGTTCAAAGAACTTGTATGCCTATATGCATAACCATGGACACAGACAATAGGGTGGTAAAGGCCTGGGGGGGGATGAGGGGGGAGACTAGAAGGGGCCCATGGGGGAACAAAGGGGACATATGTAATACTATCAACAATAAAGATTAAAATATATATTTTTTAAAATATTAAACTATTCACATTAAGTATTACAAGAGTATCTAAGGGAAAACAGAGCATAGAAATGGTTATTTAAGAACTTCATAATCAATTTTTTCTATGCTGCAAAGTAGGTGGGTGATTTTCTACTCATCAATATGGGAGGAAGGGCTAGAACTATTATTTTGTTAAGTTGAGAAGAAATTTCTCCTAGAAAGGCACTGCAAGCAGGAAAGCTTCATTCTCAACTTGCGGTTGACACGCTAGTATTGCCCTAAGGCCGTGGTCGGCAAACTGCGGCTCTTTGGCCCCTTGAGTGTGGCTCTTCCACAAAATACCACGGCCTGGGTGAGTCTATTTTGAAGAAGTGGCATTAGAAGAAGTTTAAGTTTAAAAAATTTGGCTCTCAAAAGAAATTTCAATCGTTGTACTGTTGATATTTGGCTCTGTTGAATAATGAGTTTGCCGACCACTGCCCTAAGGGATGCATATGGGCACTCAGGAGTCTAACTGTAGGAGTGGTTGGTTACTAGCTGGCATCTACCTCACCTCTGTGGCTGAGATCCCCAGAGTCATAAGGGAGTTCTTTGGACCCAGAGTTCTAAAAACTGATTATATAGTGCTTAGGGCAAGGAGGTCCATGTACCTAGAGGTAGGGAGCATGAATAGGGAATACTGAGAAAACTTCTTGTATCTTACAGAAAACATTACTCTTTTCTCTATAACTGAAAAATGCAACATTTAGGACAACAGGGAAAGATCACTTGACATGAAAGTTTACTGCTGGCTCAGAAAAACAATTTGGAATAAGCTACTTTGTGGGAGAAAGGTCCATCTGATGGTGGACTAAAGAGAACCAATGGGTTATAAGCAACTTCTTATAAGTTAAAATGAAGAAAGATGCATATCCATTCCTGACTATCATTTCATATGGGTTGGCAAAGCCGTAGTCCAGGAGATGTTCCAGTGTAACCTTTAAGGTGAGAGGAAATATGTCCATGGCTATGAAATAGACTTATGAGATATAAACTACCTGCAAACCATGAATCATTTGGAGGTGAGAAAATACAAATCCAGTGACTGAAAAGGAGGACTGACAGCCAAAATGCCTTCTCTCTCTGCTAATATCCCTAAGAATCACATGACAGGATCAATCCCATGCTCTAATAAGGAAAAGGCTCCCAAATACTTAGATGATGCAATTTTTTAGTGTAAATGTTTTCCAAATGGTCTCATAAAGAGAATCATTTTGTTGTCCTAAGTATTACAATGATTATTTTTATGCTCCATATCCCAGGTGTTTTATTTTATTTATTTATTTTTTTTCAGTTAGGACTTCATTTTTATTTCAATGCACACTGTTGTACCTTCACATAGAAGTAGTTACATTATAAAACCTATATAATAAAGGGTAACATGCAAATCAACTGAATGGCAGAACCACCAGTTCCTATGACGCTGATGCACACTGGCCACCAGGAGGCAGATGCTCAACGCAGGAGCTGCCCCCTGGTGGTCAGTGCGCTCCCACTGGGTGAGTGATACTCAGCCAGAAGCTGGCTCATGGCTGGCAAGCAAAGCAGTGGAAGCCTCTCCCACCAGCACTAAGGAGCAGCAAGTAGGTGGGTGGTAAGGACGAGGGCTCCCAGACTGTGAAAGGGCACAGGCAGGGCTGAGGGACCTCCTCAGTGCACGAATCTCCTGCACCGGGCCTCTAGTATTATAGAAAAAAACATTTGTTAAACTGAGAATTACTAAAAAAAATTCAGTAAAAACTAACATATTCATTCATGTTTATAAACAAACATTTCTGAGCCTCACTGATTTTAATAGACAATTCACTAAAGTGTGAATTTCCTGAATTTTTTTCTTTTTTCAAATATTAATTTTAAAAAATTCTTCATTGTTGACAGTATTACATATATCTCCTCCTCCCCGCGACTTCCCTATTAACCTTTCCTTGATGACTCCTATCCCAAGCACAAGCCCTCATCCCTAAACTGTCTGTGTCCATTGGTTATGCTTATATGGAAGTTCTTTAGTTTATCTCTTACCCCCACCCTTCCCTTCCTTCCCTCTGAGGTTTGACAGTCTGTTCCATGCTGCTATGGTTAGGGGTGATCAGGCAGGCAGGCAGAGTGGTTAGGGGTGATCAGGCAGGCAGGCAGAGGGTTTAGGGGTGATCAGGCAGGCAGACAAGTGGTTAGGGGCAATCAGGCAGGCAGGCAGAGGGTTTAGGGGCGATCAGGCAGGCATGCAGAGTGGTTAGGGGTGATGAGGCAGGCAGGCGAGCAGTTAGGAGCAATCAGGCAGGCAGGCAGACAAGTGGTTAGGGGCAATCAGGCAGGCAGGCAGGTAAGTGGTTAGGAGCAAGCGGTCCCGGATTGAAAGAGGGATGTTGACTGCCAGTTTAGGCCCAATCCTGGAGGGATGTCCAACTGCTGACTCTGGGATTGGGCCTAAGCTGGCAATCAGACATCCTCTGAGGGGTCCTAGATTGCAAGAGGGTGCAGGCTGGGCTGAGGGACCTGCTCCCGTGCACAAATTTTGTGCAATCAGGCTCTAGTGTTTTCATATGTCTCTTGGTTTTCTCTATGTCCACTTTTGAAAAGTGTCTGTGTAAGTCCTTTGCCTGTTTTTTTGATTGGATTGTTTATTTTCCTTTTGTTAAATTGTAAGAGTTCCCTATAAATTTTGGAGATTAAACTCTTATCAGATACAACATTGGCAAATATGTTCTCCCATGCAGTGGGCTCTCTTGTGGTTTTGTTGATGGTTTCTTTTGCTGTGCAGAAGCTTTTTATTTTGATGTAGTCCCATTTATTTATTTTGTCCTTAGTTTTAATTGTCTTAGGAGCTGTATCAGTAAAGATTGCTATGACATATGTCTGATATTTTGCTGCCTAGGGATTCTTCTAAGATTTTTATGGTTTCCCTTCTTAGTTTAAGTCCTTTATCCATTTTGAGTTTATTTTTGTGTATGGTGTAAGTTGGTGGTCTAGTTTAATTTTTTTGAATGTATCTGTCCAATTTTCCCAACACCATTTTTTGAAGAAACTTTCTTGACTCCATTGTGTGCTCTTGCCTCCTTTTTTAAATATTGATTGAGCATAATGGTGTGAGTTGATTTCTGGGATTTCTATTCTGTTCCATTGTTCTGTATGTCTGTTCTTGTACCAGTACCAGATAGTTTTGAGAACAGTGGCTATGTAATATAGCTTGATATCTGGTATTTTGATTCCTCCAACTTTTTTCTTCTTTCTCAGGATTGCTGCAGCTATTCGGGGTCTTTCCCGCCCCCCCCATATTATTTTTTGGAATTTGTTCTAGGTCTGTGAAATATGCCATTGTTATTTTAATGGGGATCGCATTGACTCTATAGATTGCTTTGGGTAGTACAGACATTTTAATAATGTTGATTCTATCAATCCATGAACATGGTATATTTTTCCATTTGTATATATTTTCCTCTATCTTTTTTTCAATGTCCTGTAGTTTTCTGAGTACAGGTCTTTTCCCTCCTTAGTTAAGTTTATTCCTAGGTATATTAAATTTTTGTTGCAATGGTAAATGAGATTTATTTTTATTTTTATTTTTTAGTTTCTCTTTCTGTATGTTCATTTTTGGTGCATAACAAAGCAATAGATTTCTGGGTGTTAGTTTGTATCCTGCTATATTGCTGAATTTATTAAGTCTAGTAGTTTTTTTATGGAATCTTTAGGATGTTCTATGTACAATATCACATCAGCTATGAATAATGACAGTTTTACTTCTTTTTTTTTTCCAATTTAGATGCCTTTTATATCTTCTTGTCTGATCACTATGGCTAACACTTCCAGTACTATGTTGAAAGTGGGCATCTCTCCTGTTTACATTTTAGGAGAAATGAGTTTAGTTTTTGCCCATTGAGTATGATGTTGGCTGTAGGTTTGTCATATAAGACTTTTATAATGTTGAGGTATGATCCCTCTATTCCCACTTTGCAGAGAGTTTTAATCAAGGAAAGGTGTTAGATTTTGTCAAATGCTTTTTCTGCTTCAATTGATATGGTTATATGATTTTTGTCTCTCAATTTGTTTAAGGGAGGTATCATGTTTATTTATTTGCAGATATTATACCAGCCTTGCATCCCTGAGATAAATCCCACTTGTTCATGGTGTATGATCTTTCTGATGTAATTCTGGATCCAATTTGCTAGAATTTTGTTGAGGATTTTAGCATTTATGTTCATCAGGGATATTGGCCTATAATTATCTTCCTTTGTAGTATCTTTATCTGGTTTTGGGATTAGGGTAATGCTGGCTTCATAGAAAGAGCTTGGAAGTGTTCCTTTTGAATTTTTTGGAACAGTCTGAGGAGGATAGATTTTAGTTTTTCTTTGAATGTTTGGTAAAACTCCCTTATGAAACTTTCCAGTACACGGCTTTTGTTTGCTGGAAGCTTTTTTATTACTGTTTCAATTTCCTCCATAGTTATCAGCCTATTCAGAATTTTTTATTTTTCCTGATTGATATATTATAATTCTTTGTATTTCTGTGGGGTCAGTTGTTACTTCACTGCTTTCATTTCTGATTTTGTTTATTTGGATCCTCTCTCTTTGCTTCTTGGTAAGCCTTGCTAGAGGTTCATCAATCTTTTTTATCCTTTCAAACAACCAGCTCTTGGTTTTATTGATCTTTAGTATTTTTTTAAAAATATATTTTATTGATTTATTACAGAGAGGAAGGGAAAGGGATAGAGAGTTAGAAAAATTGATGAGAGAGAAACATCGATCAGTTGCCTCCTGCATACCTGCTACTGGGAATGTGCCTGCAACTAAGGTACATGCCCTTGACTGGAATCGAACCTGGGACCCTTCAGTCCGCAGGCCGACGCTCCATCCACTGAGCCAAACCAGTCAGGGCTGTATTTTTTTCTTTATGTCATTTATTTCCATTCTGATCTTTATTATTTCCTTCCTTTTGCTTACTCTGGGCTTTTCCTGTTGCTCTCTTTCTAATTCTTTAAGTTGTAGGGTTAGATAATGTATTACCTTTTTTTTTTTTTTTTTTTTTTGAGGTAGTTTTGTGGAGCTATGAACTTCCCTCTCGGGACTGCTTTCACTGTGTCCCATAGATTTTTGGATTGTTGTGTTTTCATTGTCATTTGTTTCCAGGATGCTTTTTATTTCTTCTTTAATCTCCTTGGTAACCCAATCATTGTTTAATAGCATGGTACTTAGCCTCCAAGTGTTTGATTTTTTGTTATTGCTTTTATTGCAGTTGATTTCTAATGTTATGTCTTTGTGATCCAAGAAGATGCTTGATGTTATTTTAATCTTCTCCAATATATAGATACTTGGCCTGCATCCTAATATTTGATCTATCTTTGAAAATGTCCCATGTGCACTTGAGAAGAGTGTATATTCTGTAGCTTTGGGGTGAAATGTTCTGAAGATGTCCATTAATTCCATCTGATATAGTGAGTTGTTTAGAATTACTATTTCATTGTTGATTTTTTGTCTAAAAGATTTATCCAGTAATGTCAGTGGGGTAATAAAGTCCCCTATTATGATTGAATTGCTGTTGATCTTTCCCGTGATATCTTCCAGAAGTATTTTTATGTATTTGGGTGCTCCTGCATTGGGTGCATATATATTTACCAGAGTTATATCCTCTTGTTGAATTGCTCCCTTTATTATTATAAAATGGCCTTTCTTATCTATTATTATGGCCTTCACTTTGATGTCTATTTTGTCAGGTTAAATATTGTTACCCTAGCTTTTTTTTTTTTTCATTTCCATTTGCCTGAAATTTTTTTCCATCCTTTCTCTTTCAGTCTGTGTGAGTCTCTTGTTCTGAGGTGGGCCTCTTGTAGAATGTGAATATATGGGTCATGTTTTCTTATCCATTCAGCCACCCAGTGTCTTTTGATTGGAGCATTTAATATATTTACATTTAAGGTTATTATTGACTAGGGGCCCGGTGCACGAATTCATGCACCAGTGGGGTTCCTTGGCCTGGCTGTGGGATCAGGCTGAAACTGACTCTCCAACATCCCCCAAGGGGTCCTGGCTTGTGAGAGGGTGCAGGCCAGGCTGAGGGATCCCACCAGTGCATGTTCTGGGCCATGGGAGGTTGGCCAGCCTGGAAGGGACTGCAGGAAGGCTCCAGGTCATGTCCAGCCATCTCACTCAGTCCCAATCTGCCAGACCCCAGCAGCAAGCTAACCTACCAGTCTGAGCGTCTGCCCGCTCGAGGTCAGTGTATGTCATAGTGAGCGGTTGAGTGGCCTTAGCATATCATTAGCATATTACACTTTGATTGGTTGAATAGATGACTGGACACTTAGCATATTAGACTTTTATTATTCAGGATAAATACTTGTTTGTAGCCATTTTTATTATTTATGCCTGTATCCCTTCTTCCCTTTCTATTTCTTCTTTTTACAACAGTTCCTTTAGAATTTCTTGCATTACTGGCTTGGTAGTGACAAATTCCCTTAGCCTTTTTTTTTTTTTGTCTGCAAAGCTCTTGATTTCCCCTTCAATTTTGAATGATAGCCTTGCTGGGTATAGTATTCTTGGATTCAGTCCCTTGCTTTGCATCACTTTGTATACTTCATTCCACTCCCTTCTGGCCTGATATGTTTCTGTTGAGAAATCTTTTGATAATCTAATGGGAGATCCCTTGTGGGTAACTCTTTTCTCTCTCTTTCAGCCCTTAAGATTCTCTCTTTGTTGTTAATGTTTGCCATTGTAATTAAGATGTCTTTTGGTGTGGGGCTTTTTGGTTCATCTTGTTTAGCACTCTGTGCTTACGTAACTTTTTTTGTCCCCAAATCATGGAAATTTTCTTTCATTATTTCTTCTAATAGGTTTTCTAATCCTTACTTCTTTTGTCCTTCTGCACCCCTATTATACAGGTGTTGCTTCATTTCATGTTGTCACAAAGCTCTCCTCCTGTTTTCTATTGTTTTCTCCAATTGCTGTTCAGATTGGGTGTGTTTTTTTGCCTTCTCTTCTAACTCACTGATTCTGTTCTCTGCTTCTTCTAGTCTACTGTTGAAATATTCCATTGTGTTTTTTATTGTAGCTTTATCTTTCTTCATTTCCTCTTGGTTCTTACATATATGTTGTGGATTTTCTCACATAGCCGGTTTAGGAACTGTGTGACCCTTACTCTGAATTCTTTCTCTGACATATTGCTTGCCTTAATATCATTTAGTTCCTTTTCTGATGATTCCTCCTTTTCTTTCCTTTGGGGGTTGTTTCTTTGTCTCCCCATTTTTGCAGTCTCTTTGTATTTGTTTCTTTGTAATGTGAGTTGCTGTCACTTTCTGGCCCTGGGCAACCTGCTTGAGGCCTGAGTACTTGAAGCCCTTAGTGATCCAATGGCCCAGGACTCCTTAACCTAGAGTCTTGGTTTACCTTAAATCTTACATCTTTGTCTCTGCTCTGAGTTGTATTCCTTTCCCCTGTGAATCTGTTCTTCAGTTGTCCAATGCAGGTGCCTGGGGTCAGCGGGGGCATGCAGCTCATTTCTTCTGGTGTGTGACTCCTACAGGGTCTCTGAAATGCTGATTCCCAGTGCCATGGTCACGCTGGGGCCAGGAATGCATGGTCCTTGAACCACCAATTCCAGGCACAAGGAACAGGTGCACAGTGTCTTGGTGAGCCAGGTCCTGGCTCATGGGGGTCCTGAATCACTGGGTCTAGGCATGTGCCAACAGGGCCCACTGGCTTTGGGTGCATAGGTCCCTGAGACACCAGTTCTGGGCATGGTGACAAGGTGTGTGGGGTGGTGGTGCAGAGACTGGGCACTGGCACATGGAGCTCCCTGAAGCACCAAGTCTGAGTGCCCAGTCACCAGGTGCACACAGGTTTCTGAAGCACTGGGCCAGGCATGATGCTATGAGGAGCGCTGGGTCTGGGCATGCAGGGTCCCTGAAGCTCTGGTTCCATGTGTGGGGAATGGGCACACAGTGTCCAGGCAAGCTAGGTCCTAGTACATGGGGTGTTGGCATGTGGGGTGCTGACACCAGGACCAGGCGGTGTCATGCTTGGGACCCTGAAGTGCCAGGTCTGGGTGTTCAGGCAGAGAGGCATAATGTGTATGGTCTCTCTATCCTGTGGTCCCTACTGGGAGCTGCCAGTGAGGCAGGTCGCCACTCACTGCAGGGGTGGCAGGTGAGCAGCTTACTGCATGGGTGCTGGGTGGTGTCTGGGGGCCATCTGGGTGTTGGTGTTGCTGAACTCCTGGCCTCTGTTGCTCCCCCCTTCAAGATGGCATGAGCTCTGGGCTTAAGCCTCACGGGTCTGGGAGTGCCCACTGCAGTAGTAGGGGCTCCGTGTCCAGGAGAGCCCTTCCTGCCAGTCCCTGAGACTCCTGTGAGATCTAACTGTCCCTTACTCACCCACACACACACACCACAGATGTCCACACACACCCCTCTCACTCCTTTACATACTCACATATTCTCCTTCACTGCCATCCTGCTGGCCGCCATGTTGGGATCTTCTGGTGTTTTATTTTTTAAAAAGTCATAATTATTATCTTGATATCATTATTAGCCAAGTTTCTGTTCCTCTAGACATCAGGTTATTGTGGTTAAATGTCTTTGGTTGAATATTTGTTTCAAACATCACTAACTACTATAGGCCATGAGTCTGAGCTAGACACATCTTCAACAATCAAAAAGCTGTGTGAGGATCTCAAACAAGATGAAGTACCAGGAGAGCACTGCCCAGTACTCTTTCTTTTATCATGTAACTTCATACAAAGCTGAGGTGTCTTCCACTAGGCTGAATGGAGAGCTATCGTGTTTCTCTGAGTCTTGGCTGGGATAAGAGCTATACTGCAGGCTGTCTTCACAGCTCCAATTCCTTCAGTTGCCCTCAGGAGCATGTCTTTCGGTTTCTCTTGCAGGGAGTTGGCTTCTGGAATACCAGAACCAAGGGGAGGTGGTTCCACGGGTTCTTTTAGGGAAGCTATTTTCTTTTCCTCTGATCTATATGCCATTGTCAATTTTTGTGGTACGAATTTTTCAAATTGGCCAAACCATTTCTCAACCATGTGCTGAGGTGAAGAGTTACAGAATGCATTTGTGGATCACACTCTACAGGGTCACTTTTTTGTAAAAGCCAGGCAGCTGCTGGTCTGCCCAGCGGAGATAGAAAGCATTCCAGAAATGAGACTGGAACTGCAAAGTAAAAAGAAAGTTTTCACTCCTTGCTATGAGGTTGAAAGTGGAATCGATTGGAGAGGAAGTTTTAATGGGTGTAAAGACGGAATGTTCAGCAATCTGAGAAGAAGCAGACTTGGGAGCTCACTGATGAGCCAGATGGGAAAGTATATGTTAATCTGGAGGGTAAAATCATAGCATTTTGCTTTTTGGTACTACTCCTGCCCACCTCAGTCCCCATGACTGAACTCTGATTACTAAGCTTTTGCCTTTCCATTTGCAAAGACTTGTACCGTTTTAGATGATCATCTTCCCCATGCAAGGGACCAGTCCAGTACTTAGTTTTGTTTCTTTAAGAATATCCTTCTGAGATAGATCAGTTTGCAAGGCTGGCCATCAGTGTTGGTCTCTGAGCAGTGCTGTTGCCTCTTTAAACTCTTGAGGACATCATTTGTGTGTGGAAGGGCATGTCCTTGTCTATCTGAGTCAAAGGGCTATTTCCTGGGATGATCATGTGAGGACATGTGACTGCAAGATGCCACAGAAAAGGCCTCTGACTTCCATTTAGAGAGAAGCTTCACATGATTTCCTTCATTACCAAACAAGCTTTCATCTTAGCATTTTTCTGAGTGAGATATTTTTTGATATTAGGGCCTGTGACTAAACTCTGTTTAAGATACATCTTACTCTATTCCTGTAGGGGTTAATTCTGCCTGAGATGTTCCTCATCTTTTTTGAGAGAATTACATCATGACTGGACTTGCGAAGCTTTTTCTGGTAAAACTGCATGAGACAGCAAAGCATTGAATCTAGGTAGTTAATGCTGGGCTTCAAGCTATGCAGGTGTCACCTTGGGCTTTTTGCTGCAGCTGTGGTCAGACAGCTGGGTGAGGTCATGCCTGACAGGGCCTCCACATGTTCCTGCAGTGTGGCCTCTCTGTGCAGTACTATAACTGTCACTTCTTGGACATAAGAGGCCGTTTCACTTGAATGTCTTCATGTTTAGAGCTTTCTAAGTCAAAGTTAAAAGATCATCCACCTCAGGCTGTTCAAGGTCATCATCACTAATGGTTAAGACAGAGTCCATGATTCTGCTCCCCCTACCAAGGTTCTTTACCAAGTCACTGCATGGAACATCAACATCCACATTCAGCCCATTTTCCAAGCTGTCAGAAAGGGAAGTCAGTCATTTGTAAGCAAAAGATATTGGAGGCATTCTCTCTAGTATCACATCTCACTGAAACCTCTCCAAAGAGGGAAGTGATTTCTGCTCCCAATATTTGACCACAATTTCAATCAGAAATTGAATAAGCAGAGTAACCTTTTTTATAAATTGTTTGTCAGTTCTGGGCTGGAGGAAGTAGGAGGCCAAAGAATGCTTGGAGCTATACACTCCACTAAATTAAATGCAGTCATCTGATTGGGTGAGCAGGGTTGCTCAATGTTGTGTAGCACCCCGAAAGGTTACCTTAGATAACAACATTGGCTCTTGGAAGCTGGTCTAACAACCCTTGAATTATACTTATTTTCTCTGCATCATTTCGTTGATCCATTATATAGACCTAGTGATGATGGAATCTGAAAAAAAAATACTTCCGGGAATATTTTGTAGAAAAACCTTTAAAACAGATGCTAACACAAAAACAGACTCACAGTCCAGGTGTACCTCAACTCTGGAATTCAGTTTCTCTTTCAACTCTCTAGGATATTTCACATTGGGTGATTGAAGAGGCCTTTTGTGAGGGGTCCTTTTAGATCAGTGATGGCGAACCTATGACACGCGTGTCAGCATGACACGCGTAGCCATTTCTGATGACGTGGCCACTGAGGTTTATTAAATACAATTATATATAACAATTATACATTTATGTTATTTAAATTATAAATATCACGAAATAATGTTTTTTCCTCAAAGTGACACACTACCCGAGTTATGCTCAGTTTTTTGGCGAAGTTTGACACACCAAGCTCAAAAGGTTGCCCATCACTGTTTTAGATTAAGAAACAAAAAAAGCACATGTGAGACAAGTTTGGGACGATTGTCATCCTCACAGATACTTGGCACAGGCACAGAAAGAGCTGTCCTGGCATAGAAGAGGTTGGTGACATGGGAAAGTTTTCCAGATGAGTGCCAGAACCCCACCGAAAGGCCCAATTTATGATAGAGCTCCTTTTAAATGTCTTCTGATCATAATCACTCCAATGCGTGGCTGCACCAGGCAGCAGGGCTGCAGGGTGAACTGGCCCTAAACCTCCCAGGACAGCTGTTCTATGAGAAAGGGCTCTCAGAGGTTGGAAGGCCTGGTGGAGTCCTCTGATTCTTGTGTTGGGAGTGCACTGTCTCTAAGATGGCTCATTTTAATTCCATAGAGATATTCATGTCCAATGAGTGGACATGGTGCCTCCTCTTTGCCAGAAGAGACCCATAACTGGTCATCTCTCTCAGAGCCAGGTATCCTTAGCTTTGGTAGTGATGAGTTGGTAACTTCATTGGCTGTATCTCAATTCCTTATTATTATAGTTTTAGAATAGTGCTATCCCTAATGTCCTTGGTGAAGATTTTGAGGGGATTGCTTTTTGGATAGTCCTTCTCCTTCTTTATATTGATGTATCTCTGAAGGAGAGAGCCATTTGTCCTTCACTTCTATGAACTGAAAGTGGCCACAAAGTTCCCTGTGGGCCGCCCAGGACAAATGATCTCATGGCATTAGTACTGCCTTCTCCCACTTTACCCACACAGCTTGCTGCCCACATGTCACTTAATTTTATTTTTCATCTGAAAGTTGTAGTTATATTTTATTTTGGCCATAACAAACAGTTAATCGAACAGGAAATGATGCCACCTCCACCTCTGCCAGCCTCTTCTGAGTTCTACCTGGCCATCAAATATCAAAGTCTTAATGGATCACAGAAATGATGATAGAAATGCACATGTGTCCAGACTAGCAGGAGTCATCTTCTTGGTATTAGGCCATTTTTGTAGGACTTTATCTGTAGTAAGAGATGGAGCACTCCTCCTCCTTTTTTCTAGTGTTTCCATTTTCTTCATTGTATGTTGGGACACCACCAGCCATGATGACTACCTTCAGGGCCTAGAGAAAGGCAATGTCCCAATCTTGACTGCCCCCCTAGCTGAGGAGTGTGTTTGTAGGGGAGGATTGGAGGTTTGTGAAGGAAAGGGCTGCAGGCCAACCCTGTGAAGAATGGAGCGGCAGACAAAGGCTGCTGGGTATTCAGAGACTGATTCGAATCAAACACTGAATATGCAGAATACTGAGTACCCCAGGGAGATTTGGAAGAAGAGTAAGGGTCCCTTGCGTGAACAAGGAGAAAGCTGTTTGGCTGGTCGGGTCCTGAGAAAGGGGGTGTGTGTGTCTCCAGAGGATGTTCCTCCTGTGGCATAGCAGACTGGCTCAGCGTCTTCCCCTTATTGGTGCCAGGCCTCCTTGGGTTAGACACACCTGTTAGGGAGGAGGATCTCCCAGTCTGTTCCCTTAGAGTCTCCAGCTTTGCTGACAGATGTTCCTGATCTCTCAGCTGCAACAGTTCCATAAACTGGCAGTGTCCCACTCATTCATTTTACTTGGCTGGATCATCAATAATAGGCAGAGGACTGGACCAGCCAGGGCAAGGCTCAGTAAAGCAGGAAGGTGGGACTCAGCTAAAATTCCAAGTGCTCTCAATGGAATATAACTGAAGTAATTTTAAAATTAGCTTTTCATAGAAGTTTATATTATACTCAAATATCCTAGAATCATTTTATAAAAGAGAGTCATAAAACTGTCTATTTAGTCCTTTACTTTCTCTGCCTTCAGCCTCCCAAATAATTCCTCCCTACAGTAATATGCTGTTAGATATGGAGTTCCAGCCACCATTTGTACCAAGATTATTAAAGTCCCATGAACAAGTTTGTGGAGCCATAAAATATAATGAACCTGGGTCCTAATGACATCCTTGAGCAGATGCACCAGCCCTGGGCTGCCTACCTTTGAAGTTTCTGTTCTATGGGAAAAAAGGTAAATTAAGGTAATCTTAATCATCAAGTTTTCTTTTATTTGCAACTCAAGTTTTCCTAATACTGTAATTGAACAATGGCCTAGAACCAATCAACAATGGCCAGGGTTAGGGGATGAATAGGATCATGTTAAAACATGGGAACATCCCACCATACTTAGTGTTAGGGAGGGTGGGTAATGAGCTTGGAATGTTATTTATTAAAAAAAGGTGAAATATAGCAAGCAGATAATTTTATAAATGCCCAATAGAGAAAGCAATTTTTGAAGATCATTCAAAAGTATTGAGCCTGTGGATTTTAGATTAAAAGAAATCTGAAATTCAGAAAAAAGAACTAGAAATATAGGGCAGGGGGAAGGCAAGAGGTAATCAATTTGGTTCAGATAGTTATTAAAATAATTTTCCCACCAAACAGCCAAAATCTCTCTAGTTGACCATTTGCCTGGATATAGGAGCTTCCTGGCCACCCACCCCCTTCCTATTCAATGCTCTAAACATTCATTCTAGAAGTCCTAAGAATGTCATGGATCAATTGAAAAGAAGGGGTCATTTAGGAAAATGTTGGGAATAAGGTATTGGGATACATGCAGGTTCCCCTCTGTTAAGCAATCAAGAACAAGGTCATTGGGCTACTGTTAAGAGTAGTCCTCATCCAACAGCAATAGAAAGGACATTTAACATTGCTCTTGCATACCTGAAACCATGATGATTTCATGCAGTTGTCAACCAGTAGTATTAGCAGAAGAGGTGAAAGCTGTTTTCACTCATGTCCCAAAGAATTCATATACTCTTTTTGGAAAACACATACTTAAAACCTTTTAACTTAAACCCATATCAACATCTTTATAAACTCAGGAGTCAAGAATCAGTTCCCTTTTTCTTCTATATCTATTTAGAGTATGTTTCCTCTCATGTCTAACTGTTTAGCTTGGACCAGGACCTGCTTCTAGAAGTGATAAGATTGAACGAATGCAGAGGGAGGGAAAAGCACATTTGAACTTAAGATACTGGTGTGCTGTATAAATCAAAATGTGGGTCCAGACAGAAGTGAGGACTGAAATGATAGATCTGTGAGATACCCACAGATGGAATGATGAAAAGTTCCCAAAAGAACATTTAAGACAAAAGGATGGGCTCAAAGTCAGAAGACAGGGCACTTGAGACAATTAGGGAGAGGGGAAACAAGAAGTCTTAGGACTTTTGGTGCAATGCCACAGAAGCATGTGGGAAGAAGGCATCATGGAGGACAGTGGTCAGTGGATACAGAGCTGCACTCTGTGATCAGAAAACCTTAGTGCTGACTACTGGATTCTGGAAATTAGGAAGTCACTGGCTACCTTTGAAACAAGACTCTGACTACCTTCAGAAAACCGGATGAGGTGGCAGCTACATTGAAATTGACAAAATATATAGAACAACAGTAGCTCAGGGTGGGCAGTTATAAGATTTATCTTTTTGTTCCAGCTGGGAGACTTCAGCATGTTTTAATTTTATTTTGTTCCATAAGGAGTGAGACTATAGAGAGAAACCTAAAAGGCAAGAATATATCTTCACTCCTCTTCCCACTTTAAAGTGGGCCTTGAAATCAGGTTGTTTTTATTCTAAAAATTGTCCTTTGCATTTCCAGAAAAATTTCTTTATTCATTTATTTTTATCTTTTGACTCCCTTTACCCATTTCTCCCTCCCACCCCTACTTCCTGCCCTCTGAAAACCTCCAATCTGTTCTCTTTATTTATGAACTTGTTTTTGTTGTTGTTTTGTTTTTTAGATTCCAATATAAGAATGAGCATACAATATTTGTCCTTCTTTGTTGGCCTTATTTCACTTAGCATAAGGCCCTTGAGGTCCATCCACGTTGTATCAAATGGCAAGATTTTATTTGTTTTTATGGCTGAATAATATTGTATTGTGTGTGTATGTATATATACACAATTGCTTTATCCATTCATCTGCTGATGGACACTTAGGTTATTTCCATGTATTGGCTATTATAAATAACCCCAACACACATGAAATTTTATGTTTCCTAATAATTCATTTTACATTTCTAGTCTCATCATGTATTTTCCTTCCATATTTTTTTTGTTTTTCCTTCAAATATTTGATCATTTACTTATTCCTTCAGAGCGAATGGGTATCTATTGATGACCTGCTACTTCCTCTTCTATGCTAGATGATGGCGACTCCATAGCACAACACAAGTGCCTTCAAGGAGCTCATGAACTGAGAGAGAAGGCACAGATAAGCAAGCAGTTACAAAGGTGTGGAAAGAATTCCTATAACCACGGAGCACAAAGGTGGGGATACCAAACCCAGACTGAAAAGTCAGAAAACATGCTTCAGAGGAAAGGATAGCTGCACTGAGCCTGGAAGTAGGTGCTACAGGATATGTGTGTAGGCACAGGGCTTTCTGTAGATGCCATCTCTCTTTTTGTCACTAGAATTACCATACTTAGTTTTTAAAGCCTACCAGTTTGCTATTTTGAACAATTAATCCATTCACTCTTTATTCTGTAACATTTAAGAACCCACTCACTTCCCCAGATTGTGTTAGATGTTATTTTTTCTTTTAAAGACTCATGACATCGAATTCCTGGCTTTCTCCATCTCCATAATGTAACATCTGCTTTTAATGTAACATACAAAGTACTCATCTGGCTCTGCCCATTGTTTCTTCCTTGACAACCAACAACTTTCAACATTTAGGTTTCTTTTTCCTTTCAAATTGTTCAGTAAACATAATTTATTGGATGCTTTCTTTGAGCATTTCTACTAAATGCTCAGGGACATACAAAGATGACTATGACTTAGGCTCATGCCTCACAAAGCTTATAAACTAACTAGAGGCCTGGTGTATGAAATTCATGCATGGGAGGGATGTCCCTTAGCCCGGTCTGCACACTCTCCAATCTGGGACCGCTCAGGCGATGTCTGGCTGCTGGTTTAGGCTCGATCCCGCAGGGTCTGCTGGCTCTTAACCACTTGCCTGCCTGCCTGCCTGATTGCCCCTAACCACTTTGCATGCCAGCCTAATAGCCTCCTAAACACTCCCCTGCCAGCCTGATAGACACCTAACTGCTCCCCTGCAAGCCCAATCGCCCCCAACTGCCTTCCCCTGAGGGGCTGGGACTGGGGGACTCCGGCTGGATGAGGTGGGGCTGAGGGGACTGGGGGACTGAGGCTGGATGAGGCTGGATGCTATGGGGACTGGGTGAGGTTGGGCTGAGGGGACTGGGGGACTGAGGCTGGATGAGGTGGAGCTGAGGGGACTGGGGGACTCTGGCTGGATGAGGTGGGGCTGAGGGGACTGGGGATCTGAGGCTGGATGAGGTGGGGCTGAGGGGATTGGGGGACTGAGGCTGGATGAGGTGGGGCTGAGGGGACTGGGGGACTAAGGCTGGATGAGGCAGAGCTGAGGGGCCTGGGGGACTCTGGCTAGATGAGGCGTGTGGCGCCTGCCACCCCCAGCAGGGCTGAGGGGACTGAGTGCCACCATCTCATGGCTGTGGGCACCACCATCTTGTGAGGGAGTGGCAGTCAATTAGCATATTCCCTCTTTATTAGATAGGATGAGGAATATAGATGTACAGAGAACACAATAAAGGGAATGAAAGTACTCACCTAAAGATATTTTATTTTAAAGATTAAAATTTCTTGTTTAGAATTAAGTCCAGAAGAGAGCACCTTTTCTCTTCCTTAATCATTAGGGAGATGACAAAGTCAAGTAACACTGTAAGGACTGAAACTTTGGAATTATATAATTCTTTTTAAAAAAATATATTTTATTGATTTTTTTACAGAGAGGAAGGGAGAGGGATAGAGAGTTAGAAACATCGATGAGAGAGAAACATCAATCAGCTGCCTCCTGCACACTCCCTACTGGGGATGTGCCCGCAACCAAGGTACATGCCCTTGACCAGAATCAATCCTGGGACCCTTGAGTCCGCAGGCCGATGCTCTATCCACTGAGCCAAACCAGTTACGGCTGGAGTTATATAATTCTTTAAAAAGATGTGTGTGTGTGTTTTTTTAGCACATTCCAGGTGAGGAGATGTATGAATCAGTCTGAGTATTTCCCATAATTCAAAAGTCAATTCATCAGGTTACCAAAATTTAATAGTGGTATCATGAATCAAATTAAATTTGAAATATATATTGGAACTACAGTGCTACCAATGGGCTCTCACTTTCTACATTATATATTTCTGTAATTTTGGAATAGTTTACAATGATCTAGCATTACATCGCAATAAGAAAAAACAATATGTTCGTAAATATGAATGTATGTGCAGCTCCCATTGTGTTAATTCTCTAGAAAGGTAGCTGTTAGGCTGCTTTATCAAAATGAAAATATAATTATAAAAGTTCAAAATATATGAAAAATAGAAAAAAACCACCTGTAAAGCTACCATATTAACATGAATATTATTGATGTTGCTGATGTGTTTATTTCCTCTCCATTAGTCTGTATATTGTGAGGTTGTTTTTAAGTTGTTAGATAAAAATATTCCTCTATAATACTTAACCCTCAAGAACATTTTTGCCCTAGTTGGTTTGGCTCAGTGGGTAGAGCGTGGGCCTTTGGACTAAAGGGTCCTGGGTTCAATTCCAGTCAAGGGCACATACCCAGGTTGCATGCTAGATCCCCAGTAGGGGGCATGCAGGAGGCAGCCAATCAATGATTCTCTCTCATCATTGATGTTTCTACTCTCTATCCCTCTCCCTTCCTCTCTGAAATCAATAAAAATATATTTTTTTTTAAAAAAGAAGAACATTTTCTTCATATGTATCCAGTTCTGTGTTTTGGCCCAGATGGAATGGTAGAATCCCGGAATGTTTACATAAAAAGGTTTTATCTTTTCTTAAGATCTTAGGATGATCTACCCAGAAATATTCAAACTCACATATCTTCCAATAAATAAAATTTTTATATTTTAGATTTACCACCCTTTAGATGGGGTCACATTAACAGTAAGTAAAGATCCAGATTTTATTGGTATTTGTCTCTACCTGCTCACATAGGACCCCAATCTCCTGAAAAGTTCCCCCAAATTCTTTTGGAAGTTTAGGTGATGTTTTACACACACTATGAACAAAACCAGTTAACTATTAGTCAGCTAGATATTGCTAAGCGCCCTGGCACTGCTGTCTCCTCCATGGCCCTGGTACTGCCATGGAGGTCCTGGGAGCTCTGGCATGCCAAGCACTGCATTGGTCCCTGGACCAACAACATTTAGCAGAATTGTTAGAAACTTGGAATTTCAGGCTCCATGAATCAGCATATACAGCTTAACCCCAGGTGATTTATATACAAATTACAGTTTGAGAAGCATCTGCTTAAAGTGCCTTATGGGACTAAGGCATAAATTCAATTAGGGACAAGGGCAGGGCAGGGTCAAGAAGTAAAAGTGACAGATACTGTGACTTTTTGTAATGACTTCATCCCTTTGATATGTCATTTATCCTTGTGACTGGGCCAAAGTTAGAATGCTTGGCTCCTTCTCTCAGGATAGCTGTCCCTCAGGAAACTCCCAGGTGCCTCACCACCCTCTAGAGATAGACTTGGTGACCTGCCACTTCTATGTCAGTTCCACCAGACATGGCTTAGGCTAGATCTAAGAACCCACCAGACCATGGGAAATCACACTGCTGCCCATGTAAACTACACTTTTATGTAATAAGTTTTGAGTTCACACCTATCATTTACAAATCACTTCATTATGGGCAGTGGGACTACCAAGATAAGTACTAGTAAAACAATCTCTACTCTAAAAGGAGGCTAATAAAGTGGTAAATGTTAAGGCAGGTCAGACGTTCTGGGAGACCATTTGAGGAAGGAGGCAAAAGCTTCCCAAATGCAGCAGTCTTACTGCAGTGATGAGAAACCATTACTATGTCTAATCCCTGCAGCCTGTGTGTGCCAGTTCTCCAGGTGGAACGCCCTTCTTCCATTTCTGTTTCCCTACATTCTTACCCACCTTCCAAGGACAATTTCAAAAGCCGATTTATCAATGAAATTTGTCAGAATCCACTCAGCTACATATATGTTTTGCCACTTCAGAAACCCCATCATGACCTGTCTCCAGATCAATTATGTGCGTTGTAGCCTTATGGGGTGGGAGTTATGTCCTTTACAGGCAAATACTGCATTTTAGTGAGTCTTCTTAGATTCCTCATAGGACCTAGCGTGAAGTGCCATAAATTGTTTTTAAAGAAAAGACTATATTAAAGCTAATATATTTACTCTGTTACCACTTTTCTATTCAGGAAGTAGGCCAGTCCTCTCAAATCATAGAAAAAACATGAGAAAGAGAGAGTACTCTACACTGGCCTGTATATTAAGGAGAATTAATTTTCACCTTCCCCCATATACACCCTTTTCTCTGATGAGATTGGTTCTCTGGTGCAGAAACAATGTCCTCATTCACAAATGAGTAGCTGTTAATCACAGCTGGGTAGAATTTCATCTAGTTTTCAGCTGTATGAAAGTGGCCATCTGCCTACAAGTATTTAAGAAGTCCCTTAGGTTGCTGTGTAGCACAACACTTTTTATGCCTGTTTTTCTCTAAAGTTGAGATGGAAGGAAAAATACCACTCTGTGCAGAGTGTAGTGTTGCTGTTAATAAATTGGCATCTTATAAACTGAACATCAGTGATGCTTACTTATCTATGGTTAGTATGGGTTCTTGAGTCAACAGGAGGGACGTTTCAGCTCTGATATATCCTGTGTCTTCTTAGAATGGTGGTTATGGTGTGATGATAGATGAAACAGCAATATAGTGGTTCGGATTTTGCTTCTATGTGTCCTAATGATTTAGAGCTGTGATTGAAAACTATGGGCTATGATAGGGAAAATCACAGTTCATTCCAGTGGGTTGCCAAACCTATGGGTATCAGACCCTCGTGGTAAAATGAACAATTTTTCACCCATATTCTATTTTAGACTTAATGTAGATGTGTTAGGATTGGTGAAAAAGTTTGACATTAAAATGTCATTTAATTTTTACTGGAGTTTTCCTGTGTTTACAGTGTTACTGAATATAAGTGCTAGCATGTGGGGTTCACAAATCTGATCATTACAGAGGCCATAATAGCCAAAGATTAGGCCCCAGCATGTTAAAATCTGGGTGGCTTTTCTTTGAGGTAGCCTGGGTTTGAACAACAGCTGGGGCCTTTTGGAAGTCAAAGGGCAAACCAAGGACCCCAGCCTGAATGAAGAAGGTCTCTTTGGGAAACCACAGAGACAACAAAGTGAGTTTGTGTAAGATTTCCAGCCTTAAAAATCAGCTTGTATCACCTCCATTTTCTCCCTATTCTCACCCCTGTCCCAGGCCTATAATTCCTTGGAAGACACAGTACAATCTCTTTTTGCTGAATTCTTTGAAGACCAAGCTGATGTGAAGAGGGAAAATGGAAAGCAATTCATAAAATATCTAAGAAAATGTGGGAATACAATCTGCCTTCCAGTGTTTAAGGTGACTATGTAATTTGTCATGATGATTTTAATGGGTTCTCTGCTGGGTCTAGAGAACTAAATTATTGTTTGCCACCTAACTTGTTGGGTTACCCATATTATACAGAGGTTTATAGAAACTGACTTTGAGGGTAAGCATCTGTCTTCTTTGTAGCCTCTTCATATCATGTTGAGTAAATTGCAGATACTAAGTAGTTGCTTACGTTTTCTCAATGGGCCACAACTAGTGTGGTTTCTGTACCAGAAGCATCAGCATCACCTGGGAAATCATCAGAAATGCAAATTCATGGACAAACTGAATCAGATGCTCTAGGGGTGGGCTCCAAGGAGCTGTATTTTATCAATCTAATGCTCTGGGAAGATTGAGAAGCACACCTCCAGTGGCCTCTTCTAGAACAGTTAGCATCCTCTATCATACCATTAGATTATCTCAGATGCAAACCCAGGTATTTGAAATGGCTACCTCTTCACTGTAATGAAATAAACTCGTTTTGGCTGTGTTGGACACTTAATAGAACTCATCTAAATCTTAGTGGAGGTCAGACATCTATAAACATGCCAACTTATCTGAGGGGCTCATTTAACTCCAGCTTTATGAAAAGAACTAGTAAATGTGTGGTAGTTATGGAATTAAACCACCATCATGGAATTTGAAAGCTAAGGGAATCATGCATGTAGCTGTGCTAGTGGCACCCATACTTTGTAAGCACATTAAAATTACACGATAAGCTTTTAAAATCCTGATGCCCACGGTGTACTTCTACCATTTAAGGCAATGTCTGCATCTGAAATCCAGACATCAGGATTTACTAGTAAGATGTTAGGCTCATTTCACCGTGCCGCAAAGTTTAGACACTATTGGGCTATATACCAACCTAGACATAATCCAATCCAAGAAGTGGGATATAAGAAAGCTATTCCCGAAGTGACCTCCCTGTTTCTCCCCAACAGAGGCCTGAGATAGATAACTGGGGAACTGGCATAAAAGCTCTAGAGTGTGCTCTGAAATTAGAAGAACAGTTAACCAAGCTCCTGCTAGACCTGAAAACCACAGCTTCTGCCAACAAAGAATATGATGTAAGTAGTTAGCTACTGGTTCTGAAAGCAATGTCATCTTTCACTTCTGAATTATGACTTGCTTCTGGGAAGTAGGTCCCAGACAGTGGATCATCCAACATGTGTTTGTTTTCTGAGAAGAAAGTATATGAACCTCCTTCTGGGAGTAGATTGGAGGTGGGAGAAGTAGGTGCCCTCTTAAGAGGGAGTGAAATTGAACACAAAATGCGGAACATTTCCCAGGAAAAATGTGTTCTGGATAATTACACAAAATGACTGTTGTTGCTAGCTTTTAAATCTAGACAAGGAGTGCTTAAATGTTAATAGGTACCAGAGTCAAATGGTGGGTTTACTCAAACAACCTGCTAGGCTCCACCCCCAGAGTTTCTGATTCAATGGCTTTCATGTGGTATCCCAGAATTTGCATTTCTAACCTGTTTTCAGGTTATGGCTGCTGCTTGCTCAACAGGGGCCACACTTTGAGAACCACTGTCCCTGATGGTTCCTGCAAAAGTGAATGTTAATGGTGACTTATCCTACAGACTTCTCTGAAGTCTTCCTGGTTAATGGTGAACACTCCACCTTGCGGTGGTAACTTCTTTCTAACTAAACCCTTAGTACCTCAGGAAAGCAAAGTGAGGAAAATTCCTTTGTACAAAAGTTATCAATCCTAGATGCATATTGGACTGACTTAGAGCTCTGAAGGTGTACAAACACCTGAGCCTTATTCCACTTACATCTAAATCTTTGGGAATCGGGTCTGGGCACCTACTTGAAATCTCCATGTGATTAAAATTAAATAGCATGGGAAACCACTGCAGTAGTAGCTTGTTTAAATTAATTTGACGAGATGCCTTAATACTCATACTCATTGAAAGTGGATATTGGTACTCACCTGGAGGTCTTGAATGTCGTAGATCAGTGCACTTTGACCTTTTGTGTGCATATCCACTGCCTAGTCCTTTCCTAAAATGCAGATTCTAAGTAGTAGTACTAGACTGGGACTTGAGATTCTGTGTTTCTGACAAGCTCCCAGGACTGTGGGTCTATGAACTACAATTTGGGTCAGATTTTTGATTGCTTCCTATTGCAGGCAAGGTTCATAAGGGTCTTTCCCTGTTTATTTCTGTAGCTCCTATGCTTCTTGGGAAAGTTCCTGGATGAACAGGCGGAAAACACAGAACACCTGGGAATCCAGCTAAGCTATCGTAAGCAATTAGAAAATGAGGCCAAGAAGGAGAAAGACCCATTGAAAAAGCCTGCTGAAGTGTTAGGTAAATAGACCTAACATCTGAAGGCGACAAAGCAAGTCTTCCAATTATAGTAGGTCCCCAAATCAGCTGCTTAGAGTGTTGATCTTCTCCATTTGACAGAAGACTGCTTTCCTTCATTGGTGTATGTACAAGTAAATCTATTTCTGCATTATAATTATGTGTAAATAGATAGCTATTGAAGCATGAAAAGGGTTAATTCTATCAATGTAAGTTTGGTGAAAGCTTTCTGAGGACAGTGGGTCCATTACACTTCAAAAAAAAGAAACAAAAAAAAAAAAACCTCTTCCTTCTTCCATGATCCAAATAACACTCAGATGCAGGATCAAGTTTTGTGAATTTCAAACAGTCCAAGCAGACATAGTATAAATTAAGTAGTAAAACCTAAGGTCTAACTAATGTTTTCCTCCCCTTCAACATGTATACTACATATTTAAAGTTTACGAAATAGTAGGATTTTCTTCTAACCAATGTAAAGCTAACTTTGAAAACGCGAGTTCTTGTTCTAGAAATGGTGACTCACTGAAAGATTTACAGAGGACAGGTAGCTGCAATCCAGATGCCCTTTCATAACCTGAGGTATGCATAGGAACCAGGAAGTTACACAGGCAATTAAAGACTGCAAACAACTGTGTGGATGTGCCAACGCCATCCACTGGGGGCAAGCTAGCTGCTATTGGGGTGATTACTTTCAGGAGCAAGCAATGAGCCTGAAACTTGTGTGGCTAATTCATTGGGAAGAAAGGGGGCTCTATAGGATTGTGTCCTGCTTACAAAACTTACTAGATCCATGGCCTTGAGTAACTTTTTATCTCAGTCATTGACTTAGTTTAGACATCTTTAAAGGAGGATAATTAATCCTTATTTCATAAAGTTAATGAGAGGATTAAGTAAATTAATGTGTAAAAGTTAGACATCTTTAAAGGAGGATAAATAATACTTATTTCATAAATTAATGAGAGGATTAAGTAAATTAATATATAAAAGTATCCAGAACACTTTAAGAAAGCCAACCCATAATAGAATTATTAAGCTAAGTAAAAAAAGCCAGAAAGAGAAAGGCAAATACCATATAATTTCATTTATATGTGGAGTCTAATTGAAATGAATTTTAGAGACAGAACAGGTAGTTTTAGGGAAAAGGGGGGTCCATGGGAGAGGAATGCATATGTGAAGGGAAGGAGACAGCTCTAAGACACCAGACTGATTAACTTACTTTCACAGAGGATAATGAAATGTTACAAGAGGAAGATATTCTTTCACAGAGGATAGAGAAATATGACCAGTACAAGAGGAAGTCACATATTCACAGAGGATAGAGGAATGTTGCAAGATAAGGGGGAGAGAGAGAGAGGGCATCAGGTGGGCTTTGACCTTTGAAACTGATACTATGCAGGAGAATGACCAATTAGGAAAGCACAAGGGTCATAAATTAAGGAAAGGTCCAATTAGAAAGGGTCATGTTCAGACAAAGAGCTGCCAGCATATATAAACCAAAGATAAAGAGACTCAGAACAGGATTTAGATTTTTCCCTATTTTAGAGAAAGAACAGGCTTTTCCCATTTGGAGACCCCTCCTCATTGGGTCCACTTTTTGGACCCCTGCCTGGAGTAGTTTGTATATGCTTCTAATGAACTTCCACATTTTTATTTAAAATTGTTTAGTGCACTAACTTATTCTTCAAACTTCATGGGACAAGAACCCATAAAGGGGGATTCTGTTTGACCCAACCCCATGTATCACAATCAACAAAGAATGATTTAACAAAGTAGAAACAGAAGCATAGATACATAGAACAGACTGACAGCTGTCAGATAGGAGGGAAATGGGTGAAAAGGGTGTATGGATTAAGCAAAAATATGACACATAGGCACAGACAGCAGTTGGTGATAGAGGAAAAGGGCGGTAGGTTAAGTGGAAGTGGGCAAGGAAGGGACAAATGGGGCCTGAAAGAGACTTGACTTTAACTGGTGAGTGCCTGATGCAGTGTGCAGATGTTTTCTTGAGTTGTATACTTGAAACCTTTATAGTTTTATTAACCAATGTCATGCCAATAAATTCAACCTAAAAAGACAACAGATAACTGAAATTGACACCTAATCTTAAAATGTTTAATCCTAGAATTATCTCTTTTGACATGAGAAGGGGAAATAGAAAGATCCAATTAGATATGATTTGGGGAAAAGTCAAGTTAACAAATGGGTTAAATATTGAAATAGACACAGCTAATTTAACAAGTGATATTGAAGTAAGCTAAGAAATTCTCAGCCAAAGGAATAGCAAGTGGTATTTTAAATATTAAGTCATGGAGTTCCAATGAAAGATCTAATTTATAGCTCCAGGAGAGAAGAGAAATTGAGAAAAATATCTGTTGTAGCAAATTTTTATAGTATCAAGGATGTAAAAGCTCACTGCAAAATACATCATTTACAAAGAAAGAAAATTGCCACATTACTAACAGCTTTCACATCAATATAAGGTCTGATCAATAATTGAACTAATATCACTTTCCCTGGGAACTGACCTTTAGACCACTTCACAACCAACATTTCCTTTTGCTTAGACCATATTCCACTTGCTAAGACCATTATCTTTCCCCTCTGGATTTTCGCAGTACCTGGACTGACCAGGAAGTTCCTTGCAAAAAAAAACCACACAAACAAACAAAAAAACACACACACCAACAAACAAACAAAAACCCACCTAGAGTCCTTTTAAAACCCCTGACTCCCCATCATTGGGTGTTGGTGCCATTTTGAGGCTCAGGCCATCTGGATTCCCTATAATCTAATTTATAATTCTTTAACACTTTGGCCTCATGTATCCCTCCTTTGGCAACCCTAACATTTGGTATCAAAACCTGGGAGAGTTCCATGGAAAAGGGGAGCCATTGCTCCCACTTCAGTCACCCTAAGTTTGCTATTCAGAGAGCAGTAGGCAGCAGCAGTTCAACCTGGGCTTACTGGTACTTCTGAATCATACTCGAGTGACATGACTGCCTGCCTCAATTAGGTCTCCCTCCCTACAGAGCCAAGGAGGATGCCATATCAGGAACCCCTCCTTCTACATTGCTGACCCTCCATCCCACACTGGCCAATCTTCTCTAGGTGAGTGACATGCCATAATTTCCCTCATCTCGAGTCTTCTGCCCACTTACTCTCAAGTCCTCTGGTCTCTATAGTTTTAGCATTAGGCCAGAAGACTCCTCAGTCATTTGGCCTCAGTTCTTTCTGGAATGGGGACGCCCAATCCAGAAGATCGCCCCTCATTTCTAATGGTGATTTGTTTTGCAGTGGGATGCCTGCCCTAAACAGTCACCTTTGACTTGTGGTGTGTCACTCACCCTTCCCCTCATCAGCCATGCTTATTCTCCGTATGGGGAACACTCCCTCTGTGTCCCCTAAAACAAGCCCTCCTGGCTGTCTCCTTCAAAATTTTGACGCACAGGGGAGATCAGGCCCAAGTACCTTATTTTCTATTGTAACACTGTTTGGCCACAATATAAACGAAATAATGATTCTCAATGATCTGATTTTAACATATTCTGCCATTTAGATAATTGCTGTCAGCAATGGAAAATGGTCAGAGATTCCCGTTTTCACCCTCTGTTCTCAATTCTCTCTCTGTCAGTCCTGCTCTACCTATCAGAGCCTTCTCCTTCACACAAAACATCATACCCCTAACACTTCTGGTTCTGAATCTACATTTGACTTAGAAGAACACTGACCTCCACCCACTTATACACCCCTTCCCTCACCTGCAGTAGATTCCCAAAACCCAGATCCTCCTAAAGAGCAACCACCTTCTACCTTGGCCCCTGAGAGTTGAAATCCTGAGAACGCAATTTCCAATAGAGACTTTCCCTACCTCCGGCCACCCAAAGACCACCTTCCTCAACAGCCACTTCTATACCCATGCCCATTTTACCACTGAGAGCAGTCGTAGGAACTGAGGACATAGTCTGAGTCCATGTCCCATTCTCTATGTCGGACCTTTCTGAAACTGAAAAAAGACTAAGGTCTTTTTCCACCAACCTGACTACTTTTACCAAGGAATTTGAGTACCTGACCCAGACCTATGACCTGACATGGCACGTTATCTATATCATCCTGTCCTCTCCAAACCTAGGGGAGAAGGAGCACATCTGATTAACAGCTCAGGACCATGCCGATGCCCTCCACAGACTGGACGTGGCTGTCAACCCGGTTGACACTGACACTGTCCCCTGAATTGACATGAGATGAGACTATGAGATTAATTCTCCAGGGCTCTGATTCCATAGCCATATGATCACCTGTCTCGTTGCCAGACTCAAAAAGGCTGCTCATAAGTTGGTCAATTATGATAAATTAATGAAATCACTTGGGGTCCTCAAGAAATCCAGCTTTCTTCCTCTCCTGCCTCACTGAGGCCTTACAGAAATTTACTACTTTATACCCCACCTCCCTAGAGGGACCTTTCTTCCAAACACGCATTTTATATCCCAATCAACCCTCAACATACATCACAACTTCAAAAAATAGAGACAGGCCCACAAACCCCTCAGAAAAGATTTCCTTGACCTGGCCTTTAAGGTCTTTAATAGTAGAGATGAAGACATCCAAATACAAAAATAAAATCCTGATCAGGCCAAGGCTGAGATCCAGAAGGAGGCATTTCAGCTCTGATCCACCACTTTTGTGAACACCAAATGAAGTGCCAGTCCTCCAACCAAGAGTAACTCAGGGGCTAAGCCTCCTGCAGGCCCATGCTTCAAATGCAACAAGGTAGGCCACTGGGCCAAACCCTGCACAAACCTGAGACCCCTGCCTGGGCCCTGCCCAAGGTGCAGAAGGGAAGGCTATTGGAAATCAGACTATAGTGTGGTCCCTCCAATTAAGACCTCAGCCCATCCAGCAAGGCTGACCTCTGGATGCAGTTTAGAGCTCCCAGACCTCCTGGAACTGACCACTGAAGCCTGAAGCTGCCCAGGCCCTGACAAAGGCTCCACAGACTTACATCACCAGGACAGAACCTCAGGTAATGATTGTGGTGGAAAATAAGCCAATCTCCCTTTTACTTGACACTGGGGCCACTTATTCTGCCCTCTCAGAACTCACTGAGACCCTTGTCCCCTCCTCAGTCTCTATTTTGGGAGTTGATAGATTAGTCTCACAGCCATTAGCCACCTCACCTCTACAGTGTATCTTACTTAATACCCCATTTATCCACTCTTTTCTTGTTCTTCCCTGGTGCACAACTTAGGCTACCAGGTATCCCTCATAAAGTGCAGTTGTCCTGAACCACAGTCAACTGCCTTGGTTTTACTCCCACCCCATAAAGTCGAGCCATTATTTTAGACCATAAACACATTATTACTTCCATAGCTGTCCCCTCCTCTAGATAAGAAATACTCTCTTTTCTTGGGCTCACTGCATACTTTTGCCTCTGGGTTCCTAACTTTAGTCTTCTCACAAAGCTCTATGACACAGTGAAGCTACCCCTCACCAAGGCCAGCATTCTCACCCCCTTTAATCCTATCTAATAAAAGAGTAATATGCAAATTAACCATCACTCTGCTACACCCACACACCACGCCCACCAGCCAATCAGGAGCGAGTATGCAAATTAACCCAACCAAGATGGCTGCAGCCACAAAGAGAGCAGGAGGCTTGGGTTTCCCTGGCAATGGAGGAAGCCAAGCTTTCTGCACACCCTGGCGGGCCCAGGCCTCCACTCAAGGCTACAAAGTTTCAATTATAGAAGATAAATAAATCCCAGCAAAAATGGCAGCAGCCACAGAGATGGAGAGAGCAGGAGGCTTGGGTTGCCCCCTGGCAATGGAGGAAGCCAAGCTCCTGCATCCCTGGCCTGCCTTGGCCTCCACTACAAAATTTCAATTATAGAAGATAAAAAATCTCAACAAAAATGGCTGTGGCTACAGAGTAAGCAGGAGGCTTGGCTCTGCTCAAGGCTACAAAATTTCAATTATAGGAGATAAATAAACCCCAGATACCAGGGCCTCCACTTGGGTTGCTGGGGGGCATGGCCGGCCTGCAAACCACTACAGGCCCCTTGCCCAGGCTGTACCATGCCCCAAGGGAATCCCCACCCTGATCTGGATCACCCTTCAGGGCAAATCAGCTGGCCTCCACCCACACCCATGCACCAGGCCTTTATCCTTTCTAATAAAAGAGTAATATGCAAATTGACCATCACTCCAACACATAAGATGGCTGCCCCCATGTGGACACAAGATGGCCTCCACAAGATGGCCAGCAGGGGAGGGCAGTTGGGAGGGACCAGGCCTGCAAGGGAGGACAGTTAGGGGGGACCAGGCTGGCAGAGGAGGGAAGTTGGGGATGACTAGGCCTGCAGGGAAGGGAAGTTGGGGGGGACCCAAGCTTTCAGAGGAGGGCAGTTAGGGGTGACCAGGCCTGCAGGGGAGGATAGTTAGGGGCAAATAGGCTGGCAGGGGAGCAGTAAGGCATCAATCAGGCTGTCAGGGGAGTGGTTAGGGTGTGATCAGGCTGGCAGGCAGAAGCGGTTAGGGGCAATCAGGCAGGCAGGTGAGCAGTTGGGAGCCAACAGTCCTGGATTGTGAGAGGGATGTCCGACTGCCCGTTTAGGCCCGATCCTACTGGGATCGGGCCTAAACGGGCAGTCGGACATCCCTCGAGGGGTCCCAGATTGGAGAGGGTGCAGGCTGGGCTAAGGGACACCTCCCCCCTCTCCCGTGTATGAATTTTGTGCACCGGGCCTCTAGTGTTCTAATAACTGCTCTAACCTCAGCACCTTCTCACTCGCCCCCTTCCCAAAGAACAACTTCCTTTATTGAGAAACTGCAAACCCTTTCTTAACAGTCCCACTACTATTAGAAGGGGAACTCATTCCTTAGCATCTTATCTCTAAGGGAAAATTTGGCCATTTTAAATCCAAGCAGCTGGAGGCTGGGAAACTGAATTCCTAGAACAGATGGCAGGGACTGCTCCTTCCTCTTCCATTATTTTCTCAAGCCTCATAGGCCTATACATAATTTTCCAAAAACTTTGAAAACTAAAGAGTTTTGGATCATTGCTGGGTTAAATCATAAACATCTAAATATTTTCTCCTAGTATTCTAAAGCAGCCCCACCTAGGCTCTCTCCTATTGCTTAAGTCCTTAGATTGGAGCCTAGACTTTCTATATTTCCACCATGAATTCACAGTCCTGGACACTATCATTGAAAGCCTCAACAGGTCTTCCAGCATGGTATTTAGGAACTTCTCTCCCCTTTTCTAGCCTTCTTAAAAATAATTCACTGCAAAGGACACCAAGTTGGTAATGATTCTGTAATACAGGTGTTAACAGAAAAAGACATTCAAATCTGTAAAGAATTTTTGTGAGTTTGAGCAAAACGTCAACAATTGCAAGGAAGCAGAATCTCAATGTATTGGGATAATGATCTGAAGAATTGCAGTTTTGCACCTTATTTTATACATTATGATCAGAGGGGGAGATGTACCATGGTAAGTGGGTTACATGAACTCCATTGGTGATAGATTAGGAAAAAGCAATGGGAGGGGGACCTCTGGGATTGGATAAAAAGTAAAATGATGGACACATATTTCTTTTACTTAGCTGGGTACAGCATAGTTAACAGTCAACAATTAACATGATAAAAATAACAATGAAGGAATTTATGGTCTGTGCCCTAGTGCCCAGGAACATTTGGTTGTTCCCTGAGGGGTCTGAAAAAATGCAAGTTACAAGTTACCCTGACATTTCACAGGTATGTTATCTTAGATACAAAAACACAATATGTACAGGATCATTTGTTAAGGAAGATACTGGCCTAGGACATGACTACCCACTATAAACTGCTTTTTAATTAAAGGTTTTTAATTACAGACCATCCTTTGTGGTTACTCTAGGTCTCTTGTGTTTGCAAGGCTGCCACACAGGCCTTCCCTGAGTTAGTCAGGTGAGCATGTGGCCCTTTTTCTGTCCACACAGGGAAATAACAAAGCAGCCCAGCAGGCCAAGGCAGGGGCTTAGAGGAAGCTTCTGTCTCCCCAACTCTTAGCTACATCTCATGTAACACCCATATACTAGTACACTCCAGAGGAACTTCAGTCCTTATTAACTCTTGGGGCTACTGAGGAAGATCCCTGGTTAAAATTTCAGGCAAAATATATTCTTCCCCAGGAACAGGCCCACAATAACTTAGAGGCTATTCACAATTCCCTACATATAAGGTACAGCCTGCTTTTACAACTCTTACAACCCCTCATCACATGTCCTAGCCTAGCCTCCACACAGCAAGATATCAAAACCTGTTCTACTTGTTACTCAGTATCTCCCTCAGGTTTGACCTCCTTCTTTCCCCACTCATCAAGCAAGGGACCAAATCCCTGGACTAGACTGGCAAATTGATATCCTTCACATGCCTCCTATTAAAGAACCAAATATCTCTTAACCATAGTAGATATCTTCAGGCATTGGTCCCATCAGGCTGACTACCAGGTTTTCTGGAAGCCCATGGTTATTTCCTATGGCTGGTCCATTTTACTTCTTATCCAACCTTCCAGGCCCAAAGCTTCAACTGCTCCTTCCCTTCCCTTTCACTTTTCCCTTGGATAACATTCTATTCTAGCATTCCCATCCACTTTCACTGCAATAGAATCTCAACCTCTCATCTGTCACCTCTTATAAGTAGCTCCATGGCAACTACCCTCTCAGTTTGGAGCATGGAACTGGGAAAATGATTGTCATCATTTAATCCACCTCTTCTCTCTACACCTTTCAGCTTGTCTCCATATCAGGGGTTTTTCTTCCTCTGTGGGGAAAACACATACATCTGCCTCCCAAACAACTGGACAGGAACGTGTACTCTCTTCAGTCTCTCACCCAATGTAAGGTATCCCCCAATAAACATTATTTACCTGTCCCTGAAACCCATCATATCCAACAAAAAAAGGGCAGTCCAGATAATCCCTCTCCTCATAACCCTGGTATCTCAGCAGGTGTCAGGACTGGCATAGGTGGATTAACCACTGCTCTATCATACTTTGAAATCCTATCTCAGGATCTACAAGAAAGCCTAGATGACATTTCCCAAAGTTTAGTTCAAATTCAGGATCAACTAGACTCACTAGTGGCTGCCCCACCTCCCCCATAATCGAGAGGACTGGACATTCTAACTGTGGAGAAAACTGGTCTAGACTTCTTTCTTGAGGAAGAATGTTGTTCTTATATCAATCAGTCTGGCCTAGTCAGGGATGCCTCCCAAAAATAACAGAAAGGACAGCAAAGATTAGAGAATGCCCATCAAATTCATGGGACTACTGGCTAAAGAATATAAATTGGTATACCTAGCTATTTCCCTTTATACGACCATTAGCATTTCTATTACTTATCCACATTTTTGGCCCATGTATTCTGTGCCATTTTTCATCTTTCCTTCAGTATTGCTGTTGAACCTTCTCCAACTAATCTCTCAGGATAATCATACTGCTGCAACCCCTCACTCCAACCATGAAGAATCTGTACAGTGTTCCAGCTGACTACAATCAAAGTATACCCATCTATGATCTCAATGGCCCCCCTTAGCAGGAAGTAACTACAGAAGATATAACCTCCATTCCCATTTCATAATACAAAAAAGCTGGAATGTTAGGTCTCATCAAATAATTGAATCAACACCCCCTCCCCTAGGAACTGACCTTTAGACCACTTCACAACTGACATTCCCTTTCGCTCAGATTACATTCCACTTGCTAAGACCATTATCTTTCCCTTCCAGACCAGACTTTCTAGGATCTGGACACACCCAGAGGGTTTCCTGACAAAAAATCCCACTTAGAGTCCTTTAAACTTTCTGACTTTCAATCTGGAAGTGCTGGAAGTGTTTTGGGGCTCAACCCATCTGATCTCCATGCGACCTAATCCTATCTAATAAAAGAGTAATATGCAAATTGACCATCACTCCAACACACAAGATGGCTGCCCCCATGTGGTCAAAGATGGCTGCCCCCATGTGGACACAAGATGGCCACCACAAGATGGCCAGCAGGGGAGGGCTGTTGGGAGGGACTAGGCCTGCAAGGGAGGGCAGTTGAGAGGGACCAGGCCTGCAAAGGAGGGCAGTTGGAGGTGATCAACCCTGCAGGGGAGGCCAGTTAGGGGTGACCAGGCTGGCAGAGGAGGGAAGTTGGGGGCAAACAGGCTGGCAGGGGAGCAGTTAGGCACCAATCAGGCTGGCAGGGGAGTGGTTAGGGGGGGTTAAGGCTGGCAGGCAGAAGCGGTTAGGGGCAATCAGGAAGGCAGGCAGGCGAGCAGTTGGGAGCCAGCAGTCCTGGATTGTGAGAGGGATGTCAGACTGCCCGTTTAGGCCCGATCCTATTGGAATTGGGCCTAAACGGGCAGTCGGACATCCCTCGAGGGGTCCCAGATTGGAGAGGGTGCAGGCTGGGCTGAGGGACACACACACACCCCCCTGTGCACGAATTTCGTGCACCGGGCCTCTAGTCTATAATAATAAAAGCACAATGTGCTAATTAGACTGGACAGCTGAAAGATCTTCCAGACGTCATTCTGGATGAAAATGTGGAGGCGGGGGCCGAGGCAGAGGCAGTTAGGGGCAATCAGGCAGGCAGATGAGCAGTTAGGGGTGATCAGGCAGGCTGGCAGAGTGGTTAAGGGTGATGAGGCCAGCAGGCAAGCAGTTAGGCGTGATCAGGCAGGCATCAGGCAGGCAGGTGAGTGGTTGGGAGCAATCAGGCAGGCAGACAGAGGGGTTAGGGTCAATGAGGCCGATAGGTGATTGGTTGGGGGCAATCAGGCAGGCAGGCAGCGGGGTTAGGGTCAATGAGGCAGGCAACCAGAGTGGTTAGGGGTGATCAAGCAGGCAGGCAGAATGGTTAGGGGTGATCAGACAGGCATGCAGAATGGTTAGGGGCGATCAGGCAGGCAGGCAGGCAGGCGAGCGGTTAGGAGCAAGCGGTCCCAGATTGTGAGAGGGATGTCTGACTGCTGGTTTAGGCCCAATTAGGGATCCCTGTGGGATTGGGCCTAAACCAGCAGTCAGACATCCCCGAGGGTACCAGATTGCAAGAGGGTGCAGGCCAGGCTGAGGAGCCCCTCCACCCCCCTTGCACGAATTTTGTTACCAGGCCTCTAGTAAATTTATAATTGTTTACAAGTTTTAGCCTTGTGCATTCCTCCTTCAGCAACCTAAACAATGGGGAAAATTAAGAGTTAGGGCAGAATAGACCTATTTGAACATGCAAATATTAAGCTCACAAGAAGACCTTCACTGTGAAGACCTTCATTATTTTAATTGTAATATACATGTGAATTCACTGCTTCTACATGCAGGTCCAGTGGAACCTATCTGAGATGAACTAGCCTGGTCTGGAACAGTCACTCTATGTTATAACTGTAGCCTGGCATGCCCAGGCTACAGTTATAACATAGTGAACTTCTTTATTTCTACACCTTTTCTACAACTCACCCTTCTTCTTCTTTTTAAATACATTTTGTTGATTTTTACAGAGAGGAAGGGAGAGGGACAGAAAATTAGACACATCGATGAGAGAGAAACATCAATCAGCTGCCTCCTGCATGCCCCCTACTGGGTATCAAGCCTGCAACCAAGGTACATGCCCTTGACCATAATCGAACCCAGGACCCTTCAGTCTGCAGGCCAATGCTCTACCCACTGAGCCAAACCAGTTAGGGCTACAACTCACCCTTCTTAAAAATCACTGCCATGATGAGTTTGTTACAACTTGAGAATTATTAGTTCAAAATGCACTCATGAATAATTTCCCTTTTATGATTATTACTAGTTTATATTTAATTTTATACATATTAGTGACTATGATAGACATTAAAACAAGAGTAAGACAAGATTGCTTTATCTTCAACACTACTTCATGTTTTTCTGACAGTTAAGAAGAATTTCTGAAACTCAGCACAAGTGACAGTTTTGAGCCAAATGACTCTGTCATGGGGGGTTGTCCATGTGCTGTAAAATGTCTAGCAGCAGGCCTGGTGTCTACCTACTAGATAGTACCTCTTCCTGTTGCAACAATCTAAACTGTTTCCAGACATGCCAAATGTCTGTTAAGAGGCAAAATCACCATGCTTCAGGACAACTATTCTAGACAATACAGTAGAAAAGTTAAAGGAAAAGAAGATGTTTCTATTTTTAAAAGACTTATTAATGTGATATGATTATAATTAGAACTAAAAAGCTATTATAACTTAGAAGAAAGTTTGAATTTTGTTGCTGGATACAGGATAAATATATACCAATGGATCTTTTACATAAACAAAAAACATTTTAAATATAACTTGTTTATTATATTTACAAATACATAAAATATATATGAATGATTCTAACAAAATTAGCTTAGAACCTACATGAAAGAAAATAAAAGTGCTTCCTGAAAGAGGTAAAATCTTTGACTAATGGAAAGTAAGACTAAATATGAAAATGGTGACACCTCTCAAATGAACATATAGGACTAAAGTAATCCTATCTAATAAAAGAGCAATATGCAAATTAACCATCACTCTTCTACACCCACAAGCCATGCCCACCAGCCAATAAGGAGCAAATATGCAAATAAACCCAACCAAATACATATCTATCAATAAGTGAAACTAAAAATCAAATGAATAAAAAATCTGACAAACAGAATAAAGGACCCTCCCTTTGCCTCTATAACTTGTTAAATAAGCCCATTGCCTCTACAAATTACTTCTTCTACTTTTGTGATTTTTCTTAATAAATGTTCCCTCATTGTTTGAGTCTTGGCTCAGAATTCTTTCTTAGCCAGAATTCAAGTGCCAAGGTGGCTAAACCCAGGTTCAATGGGACCCCACTGGGTCTAAGACCTGGTGCCTTTCCTAACATGGCCAATAATTCTATCATTAAAGTCTTTCCAGGCCTTGCTCCTACAGTGCCCACTTGATTATTTTAGAGACAGGAAAAGCAACGTGACTGTTTTACTACACCTGCATAAAATTCATGACCTGGTGTGTTTGGGTGATCAAGGAATAGGAGATTTAAAGTATTTTTCATCATCTAGGAGTTGTAAGATGCTGCCAATTATTTCTCAGGTTTAGTACTTCCAACATCTCCTGTCAACTAGATAGGACAAATATTAACACTCCCTCCACTCCCACCCCTAAACATACACATACACACACTTTTAAAAATGAGAAAAGCAGCTAACATAGATATGATGACAGATTTTTTTTTTCTTCCTGTAACCATATCAGAGTTCCATGTTGTCTGGATATAAAAGTGTAAGAATGATTGTCATGGGCTAATTTTCCCCTAAGTCCCCAGGATAATTTTAATTTCTAGTAGTAGATAATTTAACCCTCTGGTGGTGGCTTCTAATTTGTCCCCTAAGTCCCCAGGATAATTTTAATTTCTAGCAGTAGATAATTTAACCCTCTTAGTGGCTAGTTGCAGTGATGGAACTTTCATGGCTATGCACAGACCAAGGTGGCATAGTTTATCCACCTACAATTGTGTCTGGCAGCTCTCACATGGGCACTCTGTTAGCTGGTGAGCCCATCTGACTCTTTAGCAGGTTAATGAATGGTAAAGGCCTAGATTGAGAAGTGAATCAACTACTTTGGGGGAAACTTTTTTGCCACATTGTGGCTTGCTGGGAGGCTGATTTGGGGGAGGAAAGGAAAGATAACTATCACTCTAGGAAGTTATTTGCCTGCTCTAGATGCCTGTGGTGAGGTTTGACTGGGCCTGGTCAAATCTACATCACATCAAGAACAAACTTTCTGGCCCATTTAAAAAACTATTTTTCTAATTGATTTTACACAGAGAAGGAACAACATCATAATAGCATTGGCAAATATATTCTCCCATGCAGTGGGATTTCTTGTTGTTTTGTTGATGGTATCTTTTGCTGTGCAGAAGCTTTTTATTTTGATGTAGTCCCATTTGTTGATTTTCTCCTTAGTTTCCATTGCTCTAGGAGCTGTATTGTTAAATATATTGCTACAACAAATGCCTGCTATTTTGCTGCCTATGGAGTCTTTCAAGATTTTTATGGTTTCCCATCTTACATTTAAGTCCTTTAACTATTTTGAGTTTGTTTTTGTGTATGGTGTATGTTGGTGATCTATTTTCATTTTCTTGCATGTATCTAACCAATTTTCCCAGCACATTTATTAAAGAGACTGTCTTGTCTCCATTGTATGTTGTGCCTCCTTTCTCAAATATTAATTGAGCATAATGGCTTGGGTCGATATCTGGGGATTGCATTGAATCTGTAGAGAACTACCGAAGAAATTGAAGCAGTGATCAAAAATCTTCCAGCAAACAAAAGCCCTGGTCCAGACAGCTTTACAGGGAGTGCTACTAAGCATTCAAAGAAGAACTAAAACCTATCCTCCTCAGACTATTCCAAAAAAATTCAAGAAGAAGGCACACTTCCAAGTTCTTTCTATGAAGCCAGCATTACCCTAATTCCAAAACCAGATAAAGACAACACAATGAAAGAGAACTACAGGTCAATATGCTTGATGAACATAGATGCTAAAATCCTCAACAAAATTCTAGCAAATCGGTTTCAGCATTACATTAGAAAGGTCATATACCATGACCAAGTGGGATTTATTCCAGGGATGCAAGGATGGTACAATATCCACAAATCAATAAATGTGATACACCACATAAACAAATTGAGATACAGAAATCACATAATCATATCAATCAATGCAGAAAAATCATTTGACAAAATCCAACATCTTTTCTTTTTTTTTATTTTTTTTTTATTAAGGTATTATATGTGTACATATCTTACCATTGCCCCCCCCACCCCGCTCCCATATATGCCCTCACCCCCCCCAGAGTTTTGCGTCCATTGGTTATGTTTATATGCATGCATACAAGTCCTTTGGTTGATCTCTTATCTTCCCCACCTCTCCCTAACCTTCCTGCTGTAATTTGACAGACTGTTTGATGTTTTACTGCCTCTGTATCTATCTTTTTGTTCAAGTTTATAATGTTCTTTATTATCCATAAATGAGTGAGATCATGTGGTATTTTTCTTTCATTGACTGGCTTATTTCACTCAGCATAATGTTCTCCAATTCCATCCAGGTTGCTGCAGATGGTAAGAATTCCTTCTTTTTTATGGCAGCATAATATTCCATTGTGTAGATGTACCATAGTTTTCTGATCCAGTCATCTGCTGATGGACACCTAGGCTGTTTCCAGATCTTAGCTATTGTAAATTGTGCTGCTATGAACATAGGGGTGCATATATCCTTTCTTATTGGTGTTCCCAGTTTCTTAGGACATATTCCTAGGAGTGGGATTACTGGGTCAAATGGGAGTTCCATTTTCAGTTTTTTGAGGAAACTCCATACTGTTCTCCACAGTGGCTGCACCAGTCTGCATTCCCACCAGCAGTGCACGAGGGTTCCTTTTTCTCCGCATCCTCGCCAACACTTGTCATTTGTTGGTTTGTTGATGATAGCCATTCTGACAGGTGTGAGATGGTACTGCATTGTTGTTTTGATTTGCATCTCTTGGATAATTAGTGACTTTGAGCATGTTTTCATGTGTCTCTCGGCCTTCCTTCTGTCTTCGTTGGAAAAGATTCTATTTAGGTCCGTTGCCCATTTTTTTATTGGATCATTTATCTTCCTTTTATTAAGTTGTATAAGCTGCCTGTAGACCAACATTCTTTCTTGATAAAAACTCCCAGCAAAATGGGAATAGAGAGATCATACCTCAACATAATAAAAGCTGTATATGACAAACCCACAGCCAACATCATACTCAATAGGCAAAAACTAAAACCATTTCCCCTGAGAACGGGATCAGGACAGGGATGCCCACTTTCACCACTCCTGTTTGATATAGTACTGGAAGTGCTATCCATAGCGATCAGACAAGAAGAAGAAATAAAAGGCATCCAAATTGGAAAAGAAGTAATAAAACTGTCCTTATTTACAGATGACATAATATTATACATAGAAAACCCCAAAGATTCCATCAAAAAACTACTAGACCTAATAAATGAATTCGGCAATGTAGCAGGATACAAAATTAACACCCAGAAATCTATGGCCTTTTTATACACCAATAATGAACTCACAGAAAGAGAAATGGAAAAAAAAAATCTCATTTACGATTGCACCAAAAAATTAAGATATCTAGGAATAAACTTAACTAAGGACATAAAAAACCTGTACTCGGAAAACTACAGGACATTGAAGAAAGAGATAGAGGGAGACATAAACAAATGGAAGAATATACCATGTTCATGGATTGGTAGAATCAACATCATTAAAATGTCCATACTACCCATAGTAATCTACAGATTCAATGCAATCTCAATTAAAATACCAACGGCATACTTCAAAGATCTAGAACAAACTCTCCAAAATTTCATCTAGAGTTAAAAAAGACCCCGAATAGCCACAGCAATCCTGAGTAAGAAGACCAAAGTTGCAGGGATCACAATATCAGATATCAAACTATATTACAAAGCCACTGTTCTCAAAACTGCCTGGTACTGGCACAAGAACAGACATATAGACCAATGGAACAGAACAGAGAACCCAGAAATCAATCCAAGTCATTATGCTCAATTAATATTTGACAAAGGAGGCAAGAGCATATTGAAGACAGTTTATTGAAGACAGTTTCTTTAATAAATGGTATTAGGAAATTTGGTTAGATACATGCAAAAAAAAAAAAAAAAAGAAACCAGATCAGCAACTTATACCATTCACAAAAACAAATTCAAAATGACTAAAGGACTTACTAGTAAATGTAAGATAGGGAACCATAAAAATCTTACAAGAGTCCATAGGCAGCAAAATATCATACGTATGTTGTAGCAATATCTCTACAGACATAGCTCCTAGGGAAATGGAGACTAAGGAGAAAATAAACAAATAGGACTATATCAAAATAAAAAGCTCCTGCACAACAAAAGAAACCATCAACAAAACAACAAGAAAGGCCACTGCATGGGAAAACATATTTGCCAATGATATTTCAGATAAGGGCTTAATTTCCAAAGTTCCAGGGAACTCATACAACTTAACAAAAGAAAGATAAATGATCCAATAAAAAAAAAATGGACACAGGACCTAAATAGACACTTTTAAAAAGAGGACATACAGATGGCTGAGAGACATATGAAAACATACTTGAAGTCACTAATCATCTGAGAGATACAAATTAAAATGACAATGAGATACCAGCTCACGCCAGTCAGAATGGTACCATCAACAAATCAACAAACGACAAGTGCTGGCGAGGATGTGGAGAAAAAGGATCCCTTGTGCATTGCTGGTGGGAATGCAGACTGGTGCAGCTACTGTGGAAGACAGTATGGAGTTTCCTTAAAAAGTTAAAAATGGAACTCCCATTTGACCCAGTAATCCCACTTCTAGGACTATATCCCAAGAAACCAGAAACACCAATCAGAAAATATATATGCACCCCTATATTCATAGCAGCACAATTTACAATAGCAAAGATTTGGAAACAAACTAAGTGATCATCAGCAGATGAGTGGATTAAAAAACTGTGGTACATCTACACAATGGAATACTATGCTGTTATAAAAAAGAAGGAACTTGTACCATCTGCAACAGCATAGATGGAACTTCAGAGCATTATGGTAAGCAAAATAAGCCAGTTGGAGAAAGATAAATATTACATGATATTACTCATATGCATGATATAATGATCAACATAATTTGATGAACAAGAATAGATCCAGAGACAAATGGCAGGGGACGGGGGTTAGAGAGCAACCAAAGGATTTGTATGCATGCATATTAGCATAACCAATGAACACAAACACTGGGGCGGTGGGGACTTAACCAGGGTGGGAATGGCTGGGGACAAGAGTGGGGTGGGGTTCAAGCAGGGAAAAAGGAGACATATGTAAAACTTTAGACAATAAATAAATTAAAAAGAAAATAAAGGGAAACAAAAGAAAGAAATTCCCTAAACCTGCCTATTTTATCCCTAAAACTCCTTTCAATGTGAGGATATGTGACTGCAAGATGCCACAGAAATGGCCTCTGGCTTCCATTTAGGGAGAATATTCACAAGACTTCCTTTATTATCAAATAAACTTTCTTCTTAGCATTTTTATTAGTGCCATATTTCTTGATATTAGTGCCTGTGACTAAATTCTGCTTAAAAATACATCTTACCCTATTCCTGTAGGGGTTAATTCTGCCTGAGATGTTCCTCATCTTTTTTGAAAGAATTACATCATGACTGGACTTGCATTTTTCTTAGTGAGATAATTTTTAATATTAGGGCCTGTGACTAAACTCTGTTTAAGATACATCTTACTCTATTCCTGTAGGGGTTGATTCTGCTTCAAATGGTCCTCATCTTTTTTTGAGAGAATTACATCATGACTGGACTTGCGAAGCTTTTTCTGGTAAAACTGCATGAGACAGCAAAGCATTGAATCTAGGTAGTTAATGCTGGGCTTCAAGCTATGCAGGTGTCACCTTGGGCTTTTTGCTGCAGCTGTGGTCAGACAGCTGGGTGAGGTCATGCCTGACAGGGCCTCCACATGTTTCTGCAGTGTGGCCTCTCTGTGCAGTACTATAACTGTCACTTCTTGGACATAAGAGGCCGTTTCACTTGAATGTCTTCATGTTTAGAGCTTTCTAAGTCAAAGTTAAAAGACCATCCACCTCAGGCTGTTCAAGGTCATCATCACTAATGGTTAAGACAGAGTCCATGATTCTGCTCCCCCTACCAAGGTTCTTTACCAAGTCACTGCATGGAACATCAACATCCACATTCAGGGGCCCATTTTCCAAGCTGTCAGAAAGGGAAGTCAGTCATTTGTAAGCAAAAGATATTGGAGGCATTCTCTCTAGTATCACATCTCACTGAAACCTCTCCAAAGAGGGAAGTGATTTCTGCTCCCAATATTTGACCACAATTTCAATCAGAAATTGAATAAGCAGAGTAACCTTTTTTATAAATTGTTTGTCAGTTCTGGGCTGGAGGAAGTAGGAGGCCAAAGAATGCTTGGAGCTATACACTCCACTAAATTAAATGCAGTCATCTGATTGGGTGAGCAGGGTTGCTCAATGTTGTGTAGCACCCCGAAAGGTTACCTTAGATAACAACATTGGCTCTTGGAAGCTGGTCTAACAACCCTTGAATTATACTTATTTTCTCTGCATCATTTCGTTGATCCATTATATAGACCTAGTGATGATGGAATCTGAAGAAAAAATACTTCCGGGAATATTTTGTAGAAAAACCTTTAAAACAGATGCTAACACAAAAACAGACTCACAGTCCAGGTGTACCTCAACTCTGGAATTCAGTTTCTCTTTCAACTCTCTAGGATATTTCACATTGGGTGATTGAAGAGGCCTTTTGTGAAGGGTCCTTTTAGATCAGTGATGGTGAACCTATGACACGCGTGTCAGCACTGACACGCGTAGCCATTTCTGATGACGTGGCCGCTGAGGTTTATTAAATACAATTATATATAACAATTATACATTTATGTTATTTAAATTATAAATATCGCGAAATAATGTTTTTTCCTCAAAGTGACACACTACCCGAGTTATGCTCAGTTTTTTGGCGAAGTTTGACACACCAAGCTCAAAAGGTTGCCCATCACTGTTTTAGATTAAGAAACAAAAAAAGCACATGTGAGACAAGTTTGGGACGATTGTCATCCTCACAGATACTTGGCACAGGCACAGAAAGAGCTGTCCTGGCATAGAAGAGGTTGGTGACATGGGAAAGTTTTCCAGATGAGTGCCAGAACCCCACCTAAAGGCCCAATTTATGATAGAGCTCCTTTTAAATGTCTTCTGATCATAATCACTCCAATGCGTGGCTGCACCAGGCAGCAGGGCTGCAAGGTGAACTGGCCCTGTACCTCCCAGGACAGCTGTTCTATGAGGAAGGACTCTCAGATGTTGGAAGGCCTGGTGGAGTCCTCTGGTCCTTGTGTTGGGAGTGCACTGTCTCTAAGATGGCTCGTTTTAATTCCATAGAGATATTCATGCCATTTTTGTAGGGCTTTATCTCTGGTAAGAGATGGAGCACTCCTCCTCCTTTCTGCTAGTGCTTTTATTTTTTTCATCATGGGTTGGGACATCACTAGCCCTGATGACCACCTCCAGGGACTAGGGAAAGACAGTGTCCCAATCTTGGCCCCACTCCTCAGGCTGAGAAGCAATGTTGCCTGCCTATGCTGTGCTGAATGGAGAAGAAGACTGAGTCTGCTGGGCTGCTTGGAGACTGAGTGGATTCAAAGTCAATGTTCACTGAGTACAGAGTACCCCAGAGAGATTTGGGAGAAGGGGAAGAGTACCCAGCATGACCTAGGAGAAGGCTGTGCTAGTCCTGAGGAAGTGGGGGTTGGGGGGCGGATCTAGAGGGTGTTCCTCCTGTGGCATAGCAGGCTGGCTCAGCGTCTTCCCCTTATTGGTGCCAGGCCTCCTTGGGATAGACACACCTGTCAGAGAGGACGATCTCCTAGTCTGTTCCCTTAGAGTCTCCTGCTTTGCTGGCAGATGTTCCTGATCTCTCAGCTGCAACAGTTCCATAAACTAGCAGTGTCCCACTCACTCATTTTACTTGGCTGGATCATCAATAAGTGGCAGAGGACTGGACCAGCCAGGGCAAGGCTCAGTAAAGCAAGAAGGCGGAACGCAGCTATAAGCCAAGTGTTCTCACTGAAATCTAAATGAAGTAATTTTAAAATTATGTTTTCATAGAAGTTTATAAAAATAGAAAAGAGAGTCATAATTACTGCCCATTGAGTCCTTTACCTTCTCTGCTTTTAGTCCCATCAATAATTTCTCCCTATAGTAATATGCATGTGATACATGGAACTGCAGCAACCATTTGTAACCAAGATTATGAAAGTCCCATGAAAAAGTTTGTGGAGCCATAAGATATAAGGTGCCTGGGTCCTTATAACATCCTTGAGCAGATGCACCAACCCTGGGATGCCTACCTTTGGAGTTTTTATTATATGGAGAAAAAGTAAAATAAGGTACTATTCATCATCAGGTTCTCTTTTACTTGCAACAGAAGTAAATACTCTAATTATTAAATCTTGGTTCAGATGCCTGCCCTGATAACAATCAACAATGGCTTGGTGTAAGGGACGAATGGGATCATGTTGGAACATGGGGACCTCCTATTATATTTAGCATTAGGAAGGATAGGTAGTGAATGTGAAATGTTATTTCTGAAAAAGAGGAAATATAGTTAGCAGATAATTTCATAGATGCCCACTATAGAGAGAAATTTTTTAAGATCATTCCAGAGTATTGAGCCTATGGATCTTAGATTAACAGAAATACGAAATTCAGAAAGAATCAGAAATATAGGGGGGACAAAAGGTAATCAATTTGATCTAGATAGTTATTAAAAGAGTTGTTTCCACCAAACAGTTAAAAGCTCTCCAGTTTGCCTGGATACAGGAACTCCCTGGCCACCCACCCCCTTGCCATACAATGCTCTCAACATCCGTTCTAGGAGGCATATGAATGTCATGGTTCAAATGAAAAGGAGGGGTCATTTAGGAAAATGTTGGGAATAAGATGTTGGGATACATGCAGGTGTCCCTTCTACTAATTAAACAAGGAAATGGACATTGGGCTACTGTTAAGAGTAGCCCTCATCAGGCAGATAGAAAACACATTTAACATTGCTCTTGGTTACCTGCCTCTGTGATGATTTTATGGTGCTTGCAACCACTAGTATTAGCAGAAGAGGTGAAAAGCTGCTTTCACTCAGTCATGGAGAATTCATATACTCTTTTTGAAAATACATGTTTAAAACCTGTTAAACCCATGTCAACATCTTTATAAACTCAGGAGTCAAGAATCAGTTCCCTTTTTCTTCTATATCTATTTAGAGTATGTTTCCTCCCATTTCTAACTGTTTAGCTAGGGCCAGGACCTGCTTCTAGAAGTGATAAGATTGAATGAATGCAGAGGGAGGGAAAAGCACATTTGAACTTAAGATACTGGTGTGCTGTATAAATCAAAATGTGGGTCCAGACAGGGGTGAGGGATGAAAGGGTAGATTCATGAGATAACCACAGCTGAAATGATGAAAAGTTCCCAGAAGAATTTTAGAACAAAAGGATAAAGGGCTCAGAATCTGAAGACAGGACACCTGAGACATTTAGGGATAGGGGAAATAAAAGTCTTAGGACTTTTGGTGCAATGCCACAGAAGCATGTGGGAAGAGGGCATCATGGAGGACAGTGGTCAGTGGATACAGAGCTGCACTCTGTGATCAGAAAACCTAAGTGCTGACTAATGGACTCTAGAAATTGGGAAGTCACTGGCTACCTTTGAAACTAGTCATTGACCCCCTTCAGAAAACTTGATGAGGTCACAGCTACATTGAAATGGACAAAATATATAGAGCAGTGCTAACTCAGGTTGGGCAGTTATAAGAGTGGTCTTTTTATTCAAGATGGAAGATTTGAATATGTTTTTATTTTATTTTGTGCCATAAGGAGTGAGACAACAGACAGAAACTAAAAAAGGCAAGAATACCAGTATACACAACTAAGAAACCCCATGGTGTGACCCCAGATTTGTTTCTTCACTCCTCTTCCCACATTGGACCACTCAGCCTACATTTAGAGAACACAAAGTTCAAAGAGAATGGAAATGAGAAGTGGGTCAACTGATTAAATATGTTTAGTCCAGTTATATCTATGTATGTACTTTTAGGGGACCTGGCTTTCTTGCTCCAAATATTTGCCCCACCCTTATCCTCATCCTCCCTAGCACCCAGGCAGACTTATTGTTCTAGTCTCAACTATAATCAAAGGGTCATGAGACCTTTGTGAGGCTAACTACTCTTGGTCAATCTGAGAACTGGTTCATTCATTCCTTTCATAGACATTTATTTAGCACTTCCTATGTGCTATGTTCAGAACAACCTCAAAGTAGATAAGACCACTCTTATTATCCTCATGAGATGGGTCAGAAACTGAAGCTTAGGTTTAGGGATTTTGGCCTAGATCAAGTATAGACTTTGTTTCTAATGTTCTCTTAACATTACTCCACTGTTCTTCCTCTGACCCAGAGTTATTGTTCACTAAAACAATTAATCAATATTTTCTAAACACAGACACCACCTACACAAAGAAGTTACCACCCTTCTCCCATTTTCCTAGAAATAGGGATTCCATTTGAGCCACTAGATGATCTCTTCAAATGAAATCTTATACAGGCAGTCCCCACTTTCCACGGTACTTAAGGACCATAAAAATTACCATGCAAACTGAAATCAGACAAATTAATCTTAATAACCAATGTGAAATAATTATTGTTCCATGATCTTTAAATTTTCTGTCAAAAATTTAAAAACATCCAAACTAATATTAATTCTGTTCACTGCAATTTAAGAATTAGAAATATTCACACACAGTGTTTTATTTCTTTTTCCTTATCAAAAATAGTTTGCGAGAGACGTCAGAGGAATGGAGGTGTGAAAGTGCACCTCTCCCCTAAACAAGTTAACCAACTATAATTCAACAAAGAAATCCTTGCTCAACACAGTTGCATGCCTGAGAGACCCATGCATTGAAACATCTAAACGTGGGCAACTAGGAAAAAAATGGAGAGATGAGAAGTGGGGAAAGTGCAGATGGCCTGCAGATGCATCCCTGCAGTGAGGAGCTTGTAACTCGGCCAGGAGAGGAGAGGAAGTCACAAGGAGTTTTTGCTGTGTGGCTCTTTTCTGTTAGGTAATTGGTGGTGTTTCAGACAAAGAAATGGAACCACAGAGCTCTGCCTTCACTTGGACTCCTAAAACTTGCCTACCATTGTTGGGTCTAAGATCATACTATCAGCAAACCAAGAGCTATTGCAGTAGAATCATTGTTTCCTTCTGTAACTGATCCCCAGCAGGAGTATGTGGAGCTGGACTCTTCAGAGGTCATGGGTTGCCATTACGGTGAGGGCAAAACAAACCCCACCCCTAAGCAGCACCACTCTACTATCTTAGGGAACATGTGGAGGTCAATACTGAAGATCACAGAGATAAAAATCTTGCAATTCACCACCATCTACTGAAATATAGTAGAAAGGCCTCTTCAGAGAAAGCTTCTATATAAAAGACCATTAATATAGTTATTTATACCTAGGCAAAGGACAATAGCAAACACCATGAATACCATGGTAAGAAAGATGATCAGAAAGAAAATGAAAAATGCCCCAAAAGCAAGTTGGAACACATGGAAATAAGTGATATAAGTGACAGATATTTCAAGATTGCATTTTTGAAAATACTCAGTGAGATGTGAAAGAATATAGGCAATTCAGTGCACTCAGAAAACTAATCAATGAACAAAACGTGTACTTTACCAAATAGATTGAAACTTTAAGAAAGAACCAACCAGAAGTTCTGAAAATGAAGCCTGCTATGAAGGAGATTAAGACTGAACTACTGAACATGTAAAATGGAGCCAACCAGATGGAGGAAACAATTAGTGATATCAAACATAGGAATCAAGAAGTAATGCAGAGGGAAAAAGAGAGAGACCTGAATATACAGAAATATGAAAGAGCTTTATGAGAACTATCTGACTTCATCAAAAAAGCAATATTAGAATTATAGACATTACAGAGGAAGGATAGAGGGAGCAGGGAATGGAAAGTATATTTAAACAAATACTGGATGAAAATTTCCAAAACCCATGGAAAGAACTAGATCCTCAAATCCAACAAACGGAACACCTACTTACAATGAAAAGAGGACCTTTTCAAGGCATTTGGTATTAAAACTGTCAAAAACTAATGATAAAGAAAAAATTCTCAAAGCAGCCAGGGGGAAATAAGGAAGTGACCTATAAAGGAAAACATATCAGAATTTCATCTGATTTCTCAGCAGAAACTCTATAAACCATAAGACAGTGGAACCAAATATTCAAACATTTGAAAGAGAGAAATTACCACCCACGAATAATATATCCAGCAAAATTATCCTTTAAATATGAAGGAAAAAATAAGGATGTTCCCAGACATACAGAAGCTGAGGGATTTTATCACCAGAAAACCTCCATTGCAGGAAATATTCAAGAGAGTTTTTCTACGTGAAATAAACACTATGGGTAAGATCACCAAAAAATGTACAACATACACAGGGATAATTTGTGAAAACAGGAGCAAAAACATAGAAGGAGAAGGGGAAGGGGGGAGTCTGAACTGGCAAAGGAAGATTAAGATCAGATGCACTCAAAAGGTAAAAATAGATGGTATATATGCAACTTCATTTTTTATAAACCTAATGGTATCCACACACAAAAATCCCCAAACTGGGCATATAGCTTTAAAAAGGAGGAAAAAATGTATGAAATGCCACCAAACAAAAACAACAGGCAGAAGCACAAAGGAAAAGAACCAATTGAAGCACAGAGCTACCAGAAAACAAAAGATAAAATGGCTATATGAAATCCTCATACATCAATAATTTTACATTCTTACTCTAAATGTAAAAGTCTGAATTCACCAATAAAGAGGCACAGAGTAGCAGAGTGGATCAAAAAACAAAACCCAACCATATTCTATCTACAATAGGCACATCTAAGCAGTAAAAATAAAGGTAGATTCAAAGTAAAAGGGTGGAAAAGGATTCTCCAAGCAAATAACATCCACAAAAAAGCAGGTATAGCCTTACTTATATATTGAAAAAATAGATTTCAAGATAACAAGAGACAAAGGTGGACACTATAATGATAAACAAGAAAACATAACACTTCTTAATATAGATGCACCAAACCAGGGAGCACCAAAATATATTAAACAGCTACTCACAGAACTAAAGGGAGAAACAGATCAAAACACAATAATAGTTGGCAGCCTTAATATCCCATTGACAGCTCTAGACAGATCAACCAAACAGAAAATCAATAAAGAAATATCGGCCTGAAATGAAATACTAGACCAAATGGATATAATTGACATTTACAGAACCTTTCATCCCAGAACATCAGATTATACATTCTTTTCCAGTGCACATGGAACATTCTCAAGGTTAGTCCATATGTTGGGTCACAAAAAAAGCATCAAATATTCAAGAAGATTGAAATTGTAACAAGCGTATTCTCTGACCACAATGTCTTGAAATTAGAAATCAACTGCAGAAATTAGAAATCAACTACATATATGTGGGATTCTTTACTTCCTTACTACTACTAAAAAATGATTGATACAGGAAGAAATAAAAGGTGAGATCAAAAGATTTATAGAGACATATGAGAATGACAATGCAACATATCAAAACTTCTGGGATATAGGGAAGGCTGTAATAAGAGGGAAGTTTATATCATTACAGGCCTATCTCAAGAAACAACAAAATCCCAAATAAACAACCTAACATCACATCTTAAAGAACTAGAAAAGAAGAACAAAAGCAACTCAAAGTCAGGAGAAAAATGGAAATAATAAAAATTAGAGCAGAATAGAATGAAATAGAGAAGAAAAAACTATACATAAATTAATAAAAGAAAGAGCTGGTTCTTTGAAAAAATTAGTAAAATTGATCAACCCCTGGCTAGACTCACTAAGGAAAAAAGGGAAAAGACCCATATAAACAAAATCAGAAATGAGGAGACATAACTATAGACATCAAAGGTATACAAAGAATCATACTAGAATATTGTGAAACAATATATGCCATCAAATTCAATATCCTAGAAGAAATGCGTAAGTTCCTAGACATATAAAACCTACCTAGAATAAATCATGAAGAATTGGAAAATCTAAATAGACCAATCAGCACTGAAACAATCATCACAAACCTCCCCATCCCCAGCCCCCCAAAAAATTCAGGATCAGATGGCTTTCACTAGTGAATTCTAACAAATGATATAAGATTTAAAAACTATCCTTCTCAAACTCTTCCAAAAAACTGAAGAAGAGGCAATACTTCCTAACACATTCTATGAGGTTTGTAGAACTCTGATATCACAACCTGGCAAAGATAACACAAAAAAAAGGAAAACTACAAATCAATATCTCTGATGAATACAGATGCAAAAATACTAAACAAAATACTAGTAAATCAAATATAACAGAACATCCAAAAAATAATACATCATGATCAAGTGGGTTCATTCCAGGGGCACAGGGATGGTTCAATTTATGTAAATCAATCAATCAATGTAATATATCACATTAACAAAACAAAGGATAAAAATAATATGATCTTATCAGTAGGTGCAGATAATGCATTTAATAATATACAACATCCAGATAAAACTAAAGAGGAGAAACAAGATGGCAGCACAGGTAAATGATGGCACGCACCACCTCCCACAACGACATCAAAATTACAATGAAAATACAGAACAATCATTATTCAGAACTGCCTGGAATCTGGCTGAATGGAAGTCCTACAACTAGAGAAGTAAAGAAGAAAGCACATGGAGATTGGTAGGAGGGGCAGAGGTGCGGAACAGGATGGTCCAACACCCAGGTGTGGCATGTTTTTAATGGGGAGGGATATGGCTATGGAGATCTCCCTTGAGGAGCAAGGCGTCCCTGCCCCACACCAGGCCTTCAGCCCAGGGTACCAGAGCTGGGAAGAGAAGTGTTGTAACTTTAGGCTGTAAAACCAGTGGGGATTGTGGCTGAGTGACACAGAGGCTCCTGGGGACCCAGACAGTTCCACCTAAAGGGCCAGCACATGGACTTACTCGGACTCAATCACTCTGGGCTCCAGTGCTGGGTGGCAGCTTGAAAGGAACCAGGACATTCAGGAAGGAACTGGATTGTCTGGTACCAGGGCAAGAACTCAGGATGGCTTTCTCCCAGACAGGGGTGCTCTCATGGCTCATTGCTCCTGTGCTGGGACCTCCCCCAACGCAGAGCTGACTGGCAGCCATATCTGATTTTCCATCATCCTGGCCCACACTGTTCCCTCAGCTCTGGTGATTCCCTGAGACCCCTTCCCCTCCAGTTTGCAGCCCCACCCAAGCTGTTTGCAGTGGCTTTTCCATATGAACGGCCTGCCCTGGCTCAGACTTCAGACTTTGCTAAAACCTGTCAAACAAGGAGCAGCCGGCCTCAGAATGCTATATACCTAATAATAAGTGGGCTGCGGGAGGTGCAGCAAGTGCTGCCTAAACAAAGCACGATAGAGTTCAGAGAATGGCAACGACAGGAGAGAAGCAGATTTGAAACTCGCAAGAACATTGTAAACATCTTGCCCTTTTTTTGCTTTGTGTGATCTGACTATAAAATAAAGCTTCGGCTTACAGGCTGTGTCACTGTTTCCTCATCCAGGCACAGTGATCCACCTGGTCTCAAATGTGTTCTCTTGTCTGTTTTCTTTAATCCTTCACCGCCCCTCCTCAGGTTCACCCCTGGCCATACTGGACGCAGTTCAAACCCAAAAATATGAAGATAGTGTAAGGAGCCTCTGGGACAGTTTCAAATGTACCAACACCTGAATTATGGGGGTGCCAGAAGAAGAGAGAGAGCAAGATATTGAAAACCTATTTGAAGAAATAATGACAGAAAACTTCTTCTGCCTGGTGAAAGAGATAAACTTACAAGTCCAGGAAGCACAGAATCTCAAACAAGAGGGACCCAAAGAGGCCCACATCAATACACATCATAATTAAAATGCTGAGTGTTAAAGACAAAGAGAGAATCTTAAAAGCAGCAAGAGGAAAGCAGTTAGTTACCTTCAAGGGAGTTCCCATACCACTGTCAGCTGATTTCTCCACAGAAACTTTGCAGGCCAGCAGGGAGTGGCAAAAAATATTCCAAGTAATGAATAGCAAAGACCTACAACCAAGATTACTCTACCCAGCAAAGCTATCATTCAGAAATGAAGCTTAGAAAAGAGCTTCACTGACAAGAAAGAGCTAAAGAAGTTTATCACCACCAAAAACCAGTATTACATAAAATGTTAAAGGGTATTCTTTAAGAAGAGGAAGGAGGAGGAGGAGGAGGAGAGGAGGAGGAGGAGGAGGAGGAGAAGAAGAAGAAGAAGAAGAAGAAGAAGAAGAAGAAGAAGAAGAAGAAGAAGAAGAAGAAGAAGGAGGAGGAAATAGCAATAAATACATATATATATATAAACAATTGAATATAAAAATCAAAATAAATGAACAAAGAACCTAATGAACAAAATAAACTGAAGAATAAAATGGAACCAGAGGCATGGAAACATGGAACAGACTGGCGAATCTCAGGGCATAGGGACAGGGCGGGAAGAGATTAACTAAATATCCTATGTGCATATATGGATTACCCTATGGACACAGACAATAGGGTGCTGAAGGCCTGGGATAGGACAGAAACTCACTGGAGGGGGACAATGCAGAGGGAAAAGGGGAAATCTGTAATACTCTCAACAATAAAGATTTTTTAAAAAGTGAGAGAGAAAACTAATATATATTTCATTTACAATTAAAGCACTTAATAAAATAAGAATAGAATGAAAGTACCTCAAGATAATAAAGGCCATATATGATAATCCCTCAGTTAATATCATACTCAATAGTATGCTTTTTCTCTAAGTTCAGGAACAAGAAAAGAATGTCCACTCTCACCACTCTTGCTATTAGTCCTAGCCAGAGCAACAGGCAAGAGAAAGAAATAAAAGGCATACAGATAGGGAAGGAAGAATTCAAACTGTCACTTTTTTGCAGATGCCATGATTCTGTATATAGAAAACTCTAAAGATCCACCAAAAATGATTAGAAACAATAAACAAATACAGTCAAGTTTTAGGATACAAAATCAATGTACAAAAATTAATTGCCTTCCTGTATACTGACAAGAAAACTTCAGGAAAAGAAATGGGAAAAAGAATTCCTTTTGCAATTGCAACCAAAGGAATAAAATACCCAGTAATAAACAACGAAGAACATGAAAGACCTATATACTGAATATTACAAATCATTATTAAAAGAGATTGAAAAAGACACAACAAAATGGACAAATAGTCTGTGCTCATGGATTGGAAGAATCAACCAGTTAAAATGGCCATATTACCCAAAGCAATATACAGATTTAATGTAATCCCCATCAAAATCCCAATGCCATTTTTAGAAGAAATAGAATGAGAAATCATCAGATTTGTATGGAACCACAAGACACTACAAATAGCCAAAGCAATCCTGAGAAAAAAAAAAAACGAACGTGGAGGTACCATGCTTCCTGACTTCAAATTATACTACAGAGCTATGATAGTCAAAACAGCATGGTATTGGCAGAGAAATAGACACACAGATCAGTGGAACAGACTAGACAGCCCAGCTGTAAAACCATATGTATATGGACAGATAATTTTTGACAAAGGAGCCAGCAACACACAATTGAGTAAAGATAGTCTCTTTAATAAATGGTGCTGGGAAAACTGGAAAGCCACATGCAAATGAATGAAACTGGATTACAATTTGTCCGCATGTACAAAAATTAATTAAAAATGGATTAAAGACCTAAAAACAGGGTGAAGGCATGTATGGGAGGGGGGCGGGCATTGGTAAGATATGTATACATATAATACCTTAATTTAAAAAATGAAAAAAAAGACCTAAAAACAATAAGTTACATAGAAGAAAATATAGGGATTGAGCGAGATGGACCAGACACGCTCTGGAGCCCTCGCCCTCCCATAGTCCTCCTTGACTGGCCAGACTCCTGCAACCCTCCCCAGCCCCGATCATGCACCAGTGGGGTCCCTTCTCATGGCCTGGGCCCTCTCACAATCCAGACAGAGGGACCACCACCCACCCCCAAAGTGCACAAATTCTGTGCATTGGGCATCTAGTAATAATGATCAAGCATTACATTTGCAATAATTAAAAAATAGCGTGTTCATAAATACATATGAAGATTACATTATGGTAATTCTCTAGAAAGGTAGCTGTTAGGCTTCTTTATCAAAATGAAAATATATTGTAATTATAAAAGTTCAAAAGTATAGAAAATAGAAAAAAATCACCTGTAAAGATATCATACTAACATAACCCTATTGCTGATGTGTTTCTTTCTTCTCCTTTTCCCCCCTGTATATTGTGGGGTTGTTTTTAAATGGTTAGATAGCAATATTCCTCAATATTTAACCCTCAAAAAGAAGAATGTTTTTTACATATGTATCTAGTTCTGTGTTTTGGCCCTAATGGAAAGGTAGAACAATGGAATGTTTACCTGAAAAGATAATATCTTTTCTTAAGACCTTAAGTTGATCTATCCAGAAATATCCAAACTTTTATATCTTTTGGTAAGTAAAATCTTTATATTCTAGATTTACTCTCCTGTAGACGGGGTCACATTAATAGTCAGTAAAAATCCAGATTTCATTGGTATTTGTCTCTACCTGTTCACATAGGACCCTAATCTCCTGAAAGGTTTCTCCAAATTCTATTGGTAGTTCAGGTGAGGTTTTATACTTACTACGAGCCAAACCAGTTAACTATTAGTCAGCTACCATCCCCTTTCCTATTCCCCTCTGTAACCTTCATAGGCTAGATATTGCTGAGCGCCCTGGCACTGCTGCCTCCACCAGGTTGCTGCCATGGAGGGCCTGGGAGCTCTGGCATGCCGAGCACTGCAGTAGTCTGTGGAGAAGCAGCAGGGATGGTCTCCTTCTCCTCTCCTATGAGTAGTGCCATTTGTGTTCCACATTTTACCAAATTTTTATTGAAATAGCTTCTTAGGACTATACGTAAAGCCTTACTACTCAAAATGTGGTCTCTGAACCAGCAACACTTGGCAGAATTGTTAGAAATGTGGATCTCAGGCGCCATGAATCAAATCCTCTGCTTAACAAGAGCATCAAGGGATTTATATAGAAATTTCAGTTTGAGAAGCATCTGCTTAAAGTGCCTTACGGGAGGGACTAAGGGGAGGGCAGGGTCAAGAAACAAAACTAATAAATAGTAGGACTTTTTGCAATGACCTCTTCCCTTTCATGATGTCATTTATCCTTGTGACTGGGCCAAAGTTAGAATCTTGGCTCCTCTCAGGATAGCTTCCCCTCAGGAAACTCCCACGCTTCTTACTGCCCTCTAGAGATAGATTGGGTGACCTGCTGTTTCAGCTACATATGCTTTGCCACTCTAGAACTTCCATCATATCCTGTCTTAAGATCAATTATATATGTTGTGGCCTTATGGAGTGGGGGATTATGTCCCTTATTGGCAAATAATGTATTTTACTGAGTCTTCTTAGTTCCCCATAGGACCTATCATAATGTGCCATAAATTGTTTTTAAAGAAAAGACTATATTAAAGCTAATGTGTCTTCTCTGTTACTACTTCTCTGTTCAGGAAGTAGATCAGCTCTCTCAAATCATAGAGAAAACATGTGAGAGAGTGCTCTACACTGGCTGGGATATTTAAAAGAATTAACTTCCCCTCCCATACCTGTTTTTTTTTTTAAGGTGAGAATGGTTCTTTCAAGCAGAAACAATGTCCTCATTCACAGATGACTAGCTGTTGATCTCACCTGAATATAATTTCATCTAGTTTTCAGCTGTATGGAAGTGGCTATCTGCCTACTAGTATTTAGGAAGTCCATAGCTTGCTGGGTAGCACTGTTTATGCCTGGGTTTCTCTAAAGCTGTGATGGCATTCAAGCACCCTCTTTCTAAAGAGTGTGGGGTTGCCATTAATTATGTGGCGTCTTATGAGCTGCACGTCAGTGATGCTTATTTATGTATGGTTAGTATGGTTAGTATGGTTAGTATGGTTAGTATGGTTAGTATGGTTAGTATGGTTAGTATGGGTTCTTGAGCCACCGGGAGGGAGGTTTCAGCTCGGATATATCCTATGTCTCTTTAGTAATGGTGGTTACGGCCATGTTTGTGTTGTGAGGATAGCTGAAACAGCAACTTAGTGCCTAGGATTTTGCTGCTTTGTGGCTAATGATTTAGAGCTGTGACTGCAAACTATGGGCTATGATGGGGAGATTCACAGTTCTTTCCAGTGGGTTAACCAAACCATATGGGCATCAGACACTGGTGGTAGACTTGAATTAATAATTTTTCTGCCATATTCAATTTGAGAGGTAATGTAGATGTGTTAGGATTGGTGAAATAGATTGATGTTTAAATGTCACTTAATTTATACTGGACTTTTGCTGAGTTTATGCACAATTACTGGATATCAGTGCTGCCATGTGGGGTTCACAAATCTGATCATTAAAGAGGCCATAATCGCCAAAGATTAAGATATTAAAATCTGGGTGGTTTTTCTTTTAGGTAGTTTGGGTTTGAAAGAAAGCTGGGGTCTTCCGGAATTCAAAGGACTAACTAATGACCCCAGACTGAACAAAGAGGGCTTTTTTGGGGACCACAGTGACAACAAAGTGAGTTTGTGTAAGATTTCCAACTTTAAAAATTAGCTTGTCTCACCTCCAGTTTCTCCTCATTCTCACCTCTGTCCCAGGCCTGTTATTATATTGATGACCCAAAAGAACCTTTTTTTTCTGGATTCTTTGAAGACCAAGCTGAGGTGAAAAGGGAACATGGAAAGCAATTCCTAAAATATTTAATAGGACGTGGGAATACTATCTGCCTACCAGTGATTAAGGTGACTATGTAATTGTCAATAATTTTAAGGTGCCTCTGCTGGATCTAGAGAACTAAATTATTGTTGCCAAATAACTTATTGGTTTTTACCCATATTACACATGAGATTATAGTAACTGACTTTAAGGGCAAGCATCTGTCTTCTTTGTAGCCTCTTTATATCATTTTGAGTAAATTGCAGCCACTAAATGGTTGCTTAGGTTTTCTCAAGGAGCCACAGCTAGTGTGGTCTCTGGACCAGAGCATCAGCGTCACCTGGGAAATCATCAGAACTGCAAATTCATAGACAAACTGAATCAGATTCTCTAGGTGTGGCATCCAAGGAGCTGTATTTTAACAAGATCTCCAGGTGACTCTAATGCTCAGGCAGATTGAGAAGCACAACTTGCATGGCCACTTCCTAGAACAGTTAGCATCCTCTATCAGATCATTAGCTTAATTCAGATGCACACCCAGGTATTTGAAATGACTACCTCTTCAGTGTAATGAAACAAGCTTTTTTTCACTGGGATGGACATTTAAAAGAAATCATCTAAATGTTAGTGAGGGTATTATATCTACTAGTAGAATCATGCCTATTTATGTGAGGGGTTCTGTTAACTCCAGCTTTATAAAGAGAACTAGTTAATGTCTGGTAGTTATGGGATTAAACCACCATCATGGAATTTGAAAGCTAAGGGAATCGTGCATGTAGCTGTGCTAGTAGCACCCATACTTTGTATGTAAGCACATTAAAATTACCTGGGGAGCTTTTAAAATCCTGACGCTGAGGTTGCACTCCAACCATTTAAGTCACAATGTCTGCAGCTGAAATGCAAACATCAGGATTTAAGATGCTAGGCTGATTCCATTGTGCCACAAAGTTTAGAAAGTGTTGGGTTATACTACGAACCTAGACATAATTTGACCCAGGAAGTCTAATGTAAGAAAGCTGTGCCCCAGGTGACTTCCCTGTTTCTCTCCTACAGAGGCCTGAGTTAGATAACTGGCAAACCGGCATAAAAGCTCTAGAGTGTGCTCTGGAATTGGAGAACCAGTTAACCAAGGTCCTGATGGACCTGCGGGTCACAGCTGCTACCAACAATGACAGTCATGTAAGTAGTAACTGGTTCTGAAAGTGCTATCATAGTTCACGTCTGAATTATAACTTGCTTCTTGGAAGAGAGCCTAAGGCTCTGGTCATCCAACACATGCTTGTTTCCTCCCAAGGTAATATGTGAACCTACTTCTGGGAGTAGATTGGAGGTGGTGGGAGGAGTAGGTGCCCTGGTAAGAGGGAATGCAACTCAACACAAGAGGGAGAGGGCTTCCCAGGAAAAGTGTGCTCTGGATAATTAAACAAAATGACTTTTGCTTGCTGGCCTTTAACTCTAGAAAAGTCCTTAAATGTTAATAGGTACCAAAATCCCCTTGCGGCGGGGTGCGGGGGGGGGAGGTTGTTACTCAAGCAACTTGCTAGGCCCTACTCCCCAGAGTTTCTGATTCAATGGCTTTCATGTGGTGTCTGAGAATTTGCATTTCTAACAAGTTTTCAGGTTATTCTGCTGCCTGCTGGTCAGGGGCCACACTTTGAGAACCACTGTCCCTGATGGTCTCTGCAAAAGTGAATGTTAATGGTGACTTATTATCCTGCAGTCTTCCTGGTTAATGGTGAATACTCCACCTTGTGGTGGTAACTTCTTTCTCACTAACCCCATAGCATATCAGGAAATCAAAGTGAGGAAAATTCCCTGTACAAAAGTTATCAATCCTAGATGCATATTAGACTGGCTTAGTTGCTCCGAAGAAATAGATACAAATGCCTGAGCCTCGTGGCCACTTACATCTAAATCTTTGGGAATTGGGTCTGGGCATCTACTTAAATCTCCATGTGATTCAAAAAAACAGGGTGGGAAACCACTTCAGTACTAGTTTGGTTAAGTTAATCTGTACTTTTGATGAGATGCCCTAACACTCATACTCATTGAAAGTGGGTATTTGTACTCACCTGGAGGTCTTGAATGTCTTAGATCAGTGGTCGGCAAACTCATTAGTCAACAGAGCTAAATATCAACAGTACAACGATTGAAATTTCTTCTGAGAGCCAAATTTTTTAAACTTAAACTTCTTCTAATGCCACTTCTTCAAAATAGGCTCGCCCAGGCTGTGGTATTTTGTGGAAGAGCCACATTCAAGGGGCCAAAGAGCCACATGTGGCTCTCGAGCCACTGTCTTAGATCAGTGCCCTTTGAACTTATATGTGCATATGCACTCCCTCTCCTTTCTTAAAACGCAGATTCTGATTTTGTAGGTCTGGAGTGGGACTTGAGATTCTCTTTTTCTGATAAGCTCCCAGGGCTGTAGGTCCACGAGCTGCAATTTGGGTAGCAAGATTTATTTCCTCTTGTTGCAGACAAGGTTCTAAAGGGTCTTCTCCTATTTATATTTCTGCAGCTCTTGAGCTTCATGAAAAGGTTCCAGGATAAACAGAGGAAGGACATAACCCACCTGCAACACCAGATTGTATATTTTAGAATATTAGAAAAGGAGATCCAGAAGGAGGAAGAAATGTTGAAAAAGGCTGCTGAAAGAAAGCCTGTTGGATAAATAGGCCCAATATCTGAGGGCAACAAAACAAGTCTTCCCATTGTAGTCATTCCCAAAATCAGCTTCTTAAGGATCTTAATCTTCTCCATTTGACAGAAGACTGTTTTCCTTCATTGTGTGTACAATTAAATCTGTTTTTGCATTATCATTATGTGTAAAGCGATTGTTATTGAAGCAAAAAATGGGTTAATTCAGTCAGTGTAAGTTTGGAGAAAGCTTCCTAAGGAGAGTTGGCACATTAGATTTAAAAAAAGAAAAAGCCTCCTCCTTCTCCCATGATCCCAGCAATCAGATGCATGGTCAAGATTTGGGAATTTCAAACAGACCAAGTAGATATAGTAATGAAGTAGTAAAACCTTAGGTCTCATCAATGCTTTCCTCCCCTTCAACTTGTATACTACATATTTTAAAGTTGACAAAAATAGTAGGATTTTCTTTGAATCAATGTAAAGCTAACCTTGAAAACAAGAGTTCTTGTACTCACTGGAAAGATTTAAGGGAACAAGCAGCTGCAATCCATGTGCCCTTTCATAACCTGAGGTATGCATAGGGACCCGGAAGGTACACAGACAATTAAGACAGCAAACACTGTGTGGATGTGCCTACCCTATGCACTGTGGGCAAGCTAGCAGCTATTGGGATAATTACTTTCAGGGGCAAGTAATGAGCATGCAACTTGGGTGACTAGTACCACCTGGGATGGAAAGGTACTCTGTAGGGTTGTGTTCTGTCTCCAAAACTTACCAGTTCCATGGCCTTAAGTAAGTTTTTATATCACTCATTGACACGGTTTAGTCATCTTTAAAGTAGCGTTAATAGTATTTAGTTCATAAAGTTAGCAAGGGGATTAAGTAAATTAATATGTAAAAGTATTTAGAACAGTAACTTTTCAGATTATATATTAGTTAATTTGGATAATAGTGCCACCTCATAAACTTGAGGGAAGCCAATACATAATGGAATTATTATGCTAAGTGAAATAAACCAGCCAGAGAATGACAAATACCATGTAATTTCACTTATATGTAAAATCTAATAAACAAAAAGTGATTTAACAAGTAAAATAGAAACAGAAGCATAGATATAGAACAGATGGACAGCCTTCTGATGGAAGGGGATTGGGTAAAAAAAGGTAAAGGGATTAAGCAAAAATATGACAGAGGCACAGACACCAGTATGGTGATAGAGGAAAAGAAGGGTGGGTGGAAGTGGAAGTAGGCAAAGAAGGGACAAATGGGAATGAAGGAGACTTGACGTTGGGTGGTGAGTGCCTGATGCAGTAGGCAGATGTTTTCTTGACCTGAATGGTTTTATTAACCAATGTCACCCCAATAAATCCAATTTAAAAAGACAACATAACTGAAATTGAGACAATCTTTTTAAAAATATATATATTTTATTGATTTTTTTTATGGAGAGGAAGGGAGAGCGATAGAGAGTTGGAACATCAATGAGAGAGAAACATCGATCAGCTTACTCCTGCACACTCCCTACTGGATATGTGCCCTCAACCAAGGTACATGCCCTTGACTGGAATTGAACCTGGGACCCTTGAACCCACAGGCCGACACTCTATCCACTGAGCCAAACCAGTCAGGGCAAGACAGAATCTTAAACATTTAATCTTAGAAATATCTCTTTTAAAATGAGAAGGAGTCATAGAAAGAGCCAATTATGCATACACACACACACACACACACACACACACACACACACACACACACACTTGGGAAAAATGCAAGTTAACAAATGGGTTGAATTTAGAAATAGACACATCTGATCAAACAAGTGATATTGAGTAAACTAAGAAATTCTCAGCCAAAGAAATAGAAAATGGTATTTACATTTTAAAACTTGGAGTTCCAATGAAAGATGTAATTTAGAGCTCCAGGAGAGAAGAGAAGTTGAAAAAAAGATCCATTGTAGCAAAATTTTAGAATATCAAGGATGTAAAAACTCACTGCAAAATACATCACTTACAAAGAAAGAAAACTGTCATATTACTAATAGCTTTCTCATCAATATTAGATGCAAAGACAAAATGGGAATAGCATCTTCAGAATGCTGAGGGGGAAAATTAACATTTAGGGCAGAATAGACATATTTGAACATGCAAATAATAAGCTCACAAAAGTTTTAATCCAAAGAACATCACTGTGAATAATCATAATAAAAGCATAATATGCAAATCAACTGAATGACTGAATAGCAGAAAGACCGTCTGGACAACCTTCCAGATAACCATGCTATGACACGCACTGGCACTAGGCCAGCCAAGGTGGGTGCAATGTGATTGGTTGGGGGGCCCTGCCATCTCCCCACGATCGCTCCACAGAGGGAGGCTCAGGCCACCCTCTGCGTGGTGATTGATTGCAGAGCCCAGCCAGGTGGGCAGGGCGTCCCTCTGCTGGGCAATCAATCATGGAGCACTGAGATCGATTACCCTAAAGAGGGAGGCCCAGGCTACCCATCCAGTAGCACCATTGATTATGGAGCCCCCCAGCTGGTGGTGCTGTGATGGATGGGCAGGGCCCCCTCTGTGGGGCAGTCAATTACAGAGCCCCGAGATCAATCACCCTATATAGGGAGGCCCATCCCACCATCCAGCAATGCTGTGGCGGGTGTGTGGGGCCAGCCAGAGATTGCTCCACAGAGGGAGGCCCAGACCAGCCAAGTGATTGTACCCCACACTTGTCATTTGTTTTCAGAAAGTTTTTTATTTCTTTCTTGGTCTTCTTGGTAACTCATTCATTGTTTAATAACATACTATTTAGCCTCCATGTGTTTGAATGTTTCTGACTGTGTTTATTGTAATTGGTTTCTAATTTCATGCCCTTGTGATCTGAGAAGATGCTTGATATGATTTCCATTTTCTTGAACTTGTAGAGACTTAGTTTGTGTCCTCACATGTGGTCCAGCTTTGAAAATGTACCATATGCACTTGAGTAGAATGTATATTCTGGCTTGGGGTGAAAGATCCTGAAGATGTTAATTAATTCCAGCTGATCTAGCCTATTGTTTAGGATTGTTGTTTCCTTGTTGATTTGATTTTTTTTGTCTAAAAGATCTATCCAGTGATGTCAGTGGTGTGTTAAAGTCCACTACTCTGATTGTATTGCTGTTCATCTCTCCATTAAATTCCTCCAGAACATTTATTATATATTTGAATGCTCCTGAATTGGGTGCATATATGTATACTAGCATTATATCCTCTTGTTGTATTGATCCCTTTAGTATTATGAAGTGATCTTATTAGGTTTTTCATTGAAGTCTATTTTGTCATATATGAGTATAGTTACCCCAGCTTTTTGTTTGTTTGTTTGTTTGTTTCCATTTGGGTGGAAATTTTTTTTCATCCCTTCACTTTCATTCTGTGTATTTTGTTTGGAGGTGAGTTTCTTGTAGACAGCATAAATATGGATCATGTTTTCTTATCCATTCAGCTACTCTATCTCTTTTGATGGGAGCATTTAAGGCATTTACATTTAAGGCTATTATTGACTAGAAGCCCAGTGCACGAAATTCGTGCACGGAGGGCGGTTGTCCCTCAGCCCAGCCTGTACCCTCTCCAATCTGGGACTCCTGGAGGGATGTCCCTGGATCGGGCCTAAACGGGCAGTCGGACATCCCTCTCACAATCCAGGACTGCTGACTCCCAACTGCTTGCCTGCCTGCCTTCCTGATTGCCCCAAACCGCTTCTGCCTGCCAGCCTGATCACCCCCTAACCACTCTGCTGCCAGCCTGGTTGATGCTTAACTGCTCCCCTGCCAGCCTGTTTGCCCCCAACTTCCCTCCTCTGCCAGCCTGGTCACCCCTAACTGCCCTCTCCTGGGTTGATCACCTCCAACTGCCCTCCCTTGTAAGCCTGGTCCCTCTCAACTGCCCTCCCTTGCAGGCCTGGTCCCTCACAACTTCCCTCCCTTGCAGGCTGGGTGCCTCCCAACTGCCCTCTCCTGCTGGCCATCTTGTGGTGGCCATCTTGTGTCCACATGGGGGCAGGATCTTTGACAACATGGGGGCAGACATAATGTGTTGGAGTGATGGTCAATCTGCATATTACTCTTTTATTAGATAGGCTAGAGGCCTGGTGCAGGAGTGGGGGCCAGCTGGTTTGCCCTGAAGGGTGTCCCAGATCAGGGTGGGGTTCCCTTGGGGCATGGGGCAGCCTGGGCGAGGGGCCTGTGGTGGTTTGCAGGCTGGCCACACCCTCTGGCGACCCAAGCAGAGGCCCTGGTATCTGGAATTTATTTTCCTTCTACAATTGAAACTTTGTAGCCTGGAGCGGAGCCAAGCCTTCTGCTCCCTCTGGGGTGGCAGCCATTTCTGTGGCAGTTAATTCACCTTCTACAATTGAAACTTTGTTGCCTTAAGCGGGTGGTCCCGGCCAGGGTGTGCGGAAAGCTTTGCTTCCCCTGTTGCCGCCGGCAACCCTGGCCTGCTCTCTCAAGCTCCGTTCTGCCGCCATTTGTTTGAATTTGTTTACCTTCTATAATTGAAACTTTGTAGCTTGAGTGGAGGCTTAGGCCTGCAACGGCTATGGAAAGCTTGGCTTCCTCTGTTACCTGGGAAACCTTGCTCTCTGTGGCTGTAGCCATCTTGGCTGGGGTTAATTTGCATACTCGCCCTGATTGGCTGGTGGGCGTGGCTTGGCTGGTGGGCCTGGCTTATGTAGCGGAGTGATGGTTAATTTGCATATTACCATTTTATTAGAGAGGATAGGTACTTACTTGTTGCCAGTCTTACTCTTCATGCCTCTGTTCTCCTTCTTTCTATTTCTTCTTCAATTCCTGTTTAGATGAGGTGTGTTTTTCTGCCCTATCTTCTAACTCACTAATTCATTTTTCTGCTTCTTCTAGTCTACTGTTGAAACCTTCCATCTTGTTTTTTATTGTAGCTATATCATTTTTATTACCTCTTTATTCTTACAAAAGTTGTTGAATTTCTCATCCAGCTGGTTTATGAATTGTATGACATTTACTCTGAACTCTTTTTATGACATATTTCATGTCTCTATTTCATTTAGTTACTTTCTGACGATTTCCCCCTTTTCTTTCTTTTGGTTGTTGTTTCTTTGTCTCCTCATTTTTGCTGTTTCTTTCTGTCCCTAGGCACCCTGGTTGGGGTTTGAGAGGCTAAAGATTCTATCAGGACAATGGTCTGGAAATCCTTAGCCCAGAGGCTGGGTCTCTGCTCTGAGCTGTATCCCCTTATCCCATGTATCTGAGCCCTCAGTTGTCTGCTTCAGATGCTCTGGGTAGTGGGAGCACATGCACAGTTCCTCTGATGTCTGATGAAGACCCAGAACCCTTTGGCATGCAATTCATTTTGAATCCCCAGCACCCATGACAGGGTATCACCTTGGTCTCTCTGGCAGCGCACTTGTGGCCCCTGACTGGGCACACTGGCTTAATCTGGGTCACCCTGGCAGTGCTTTCTTATGACCCAGAGTTAGATGTGTGCTGGGTTGCTCCAAGTATCCTCTGTAGGACTGTCCCAGGGCCCTGGGAGAAGCAGGTTTGGTTTTCTCTGGGTCACACAGTCAGAGCTCCCCTGTGGCCTTGTGTTACTCCAGGTTTCCCTGGCATCAAGACTCTGGGCTTGGTATGGAGCATCTGTGGGTTGCTCTGGGTTGCACAGTCAGAACTCCCCTGTGGCCAGGACTTGGGCATGCTCTGCATTCCTCCTGGTTGCCCCAACAGCAGGTCCTGGGACTGTGGGTGGAGTAGGTGCTGGTTGACTCTGGATCAGGCTAGCAGCATGGTTCTGGGGCATGAGGCGGGGTGAGGCACAGGTTTCTCCCTGGCTTGCCCACACTGTGGTGTCTTGGAGCTGTATCCTAGGATGCTGGGTCCCAGCAGGCTTGAGAGGATTCCTTATGCAGGAACTCACTCCAGAAGTGCGCAGTCCCTGCAGATGTCTGGGAGCCTGCAGGGAGCTACTGTACCACTCACTGCTAGGGCATGGTGGTGGTTCCACATGGGTTATAGCTGGTGAGCAGCATTCTCTAGGTGTCCTCTACCTTTCTTAGTGAAAATTGTCTCCTCAGTTGTGTCTAATTTGTTAATTCAGGGTGGATGTTCTCCAATTTAGTTGCTTTTCTGGCCTGGTGTATGACACTGCTGCCTATTCAGCCACCATTTTCTTCCCCTATCTTCAGTTGATTCTTATTCATTGAGTCAACCTCTATTTTCATGTTAGTATATAATTCTAATTAAGTTGCTTGCAGTTCTAACTGAATTTCTTGTGTCTTCTTATTACCATTACTCTGAATTCTATATCTTACAAATAGCTTGCCTCCATTTCAATTAGTTCCTTTTCTGGTGATTCCTCCTTTTCTTGAATTTGAGGGTTGTTTCTTTGTCTCCCCCTTTTTTCCTAACCCTTTGTATATGTTTCTATGTATTAGGTCAAACTGCTATGCCTCCAAGACTTGGGTGGTGATCATAAGTAGTAGGCATTTGGGGGGACCAAGTGGTGAAGTCTCTTAGATCTCCTGAGCTGGGTACTCTAGGAAAGTCTCTTGCTTGATTTATTTGGGTTCTATTGTAGTTGTGTCATGAATGTTATTGTCCAGTTCATGGATGGAATCTCCTCTCAGGCTGGCTATGCGACTTACCCATGACTACATAGTGCAAGCTATTGTGGAGATGTGGTGTCCAGGTGTTTTCTGTCATTCTTTGATATAAGTCTCCTCCTCAGCAGGACCTCAATTGGTAATTTCAGGTGAATATTCTCCAATATAGTTGTATTTCTAGCCTGGCCCTGGGATGAGGTTCACAACAGGTCTACCTATTTAGCTGAATTTTTCTTCCTCCAAATTTGCAGAAATTTTTACCCATAGCTATGATATTTGAAGGACAGCTTATATAAATTTAAAATATCTGGCTCAAACTGATACAGCTTACAGGTATTGTTCCATTTCTGTTAGCATTAAATATAGCTGTGCCAACATGGCTTTCTCTTCTTCAAGAATTAAACAGTGTCTTTGTCCAGATGCTCCAAGTTTGCTATTAATGTAAGTACAATACCTCTGGTATTTGTAGGATATGTATTAGCAAGATATATCTTGGTATTGATCATTCTGGGACAGTTTTCTCATATCTTGAATGCCTTTTAATGTAACATTAAAGTTTTATTTCAGAACATTTTTTAATGTTTGCTTTACTCCATTCTTCTAGTTTTCCTCCAGTTGGAAGAACTCCAGTTATTCACATTTTGGATCATTTTTGCCTATATGTTTATCTTTCATGGTCTCTCTCTTTTTTAAAAATCTTTTTGCTCACTCCTCTTTTACTTTGGTCACTTTTCCTGTGTATGTTCTATGTCCTATTCTGCCTAATATAGCATCTAGTTATCCTACTCCCCCTTGGAACTTGAGTCTTTATTTACTAAATGAATTTATTTATAATTTATTTTTATTAAAATATAATTCTCTATTCCTCCTATTGTTTTTCTGAATTTTTCCTGTCACTATTTCATAGCCTCCTATTGTCTGTCCATCACCTTCCCTTTGCTCGCCATGACTTCCCTGAGTTTTTCTGTTTATATTCTTATTGTCTTTCTTCCTGGCTTCAATTACATCATCATTTTATCCCCCTTTATTAATGTTGGAATGTTGTGTTGCAGATTTCCTCTGCTTTGTAGCAATATTTTTCTAGCCAGTGTTCTTAGTTTACAATGAAGTTTTTAACTATTTTTAGTTTCTCTCTCTTTCTTTTTTCTTTTCCTTTTTGTTATCCTAGAGTAGCATTCTTTGGCTGTTGTAATTGTACCATTAGTCTGTGAATCATATTTGAATGAGTTGGGCTTTTCTCAAAAAGGAGAATTTTTATTTTATATTTTCATGAGTTTATTTGAGGCAAACTGAACACATATGCCAGGGAGCAAGATTAAATTGCTCTAGAAGTAAGATATTCTTTAAGGGAAGTAAGGGGCAGGTTTCCCAGTTTCTCACCTCAAGAGATCCCTCTTCTATTGCTAGAATAAATGAAAAAGGCAGCTAATATAGATTGATGGACAGATTTTTTTTGTTTCTGTAACTATATCAGTTCCATGTTATCTGGACATAAAAGTGTAAGAATGATTGTCATGGGTTAATTTGTCCCATAAATCCCCATGATGATTTTAATTTCTAGTAGCAGATAAGTTAAGCCTCTGGTGGTGATTTCTACAGGTTGTTCTTAGTGGCTAGATGCAGTGATGGAACTTTCATGGCTATGCTCAGACCAATGGTTCAGGGTGGCATAGTTTATCCACCTACAACTGTGTCTGGCAGCTCTCACATGGGGACTCAATGTAGGTGGGTAAGCACACCTGACTCTTTAGCAGGTTAATGAAAGGTAAAGGCCTGGATTGAGAAGTGAAAAAACTACATTGGGGGAAGCTTTACCCTATAGCGTGGCTTTCTGGGAGGCTGAGTTGGGGAAGGATAGATAAGAACTGTCACTCCAGGGAGTGTTATTTGCCTGCTTCAAATGCCTGTGGTGAGGTTTGACTGGGCTTGGTGATAACATGTATCTCATCACAAAGAAACCTATGTGGCCCATTTAAAAAATATTTTTGTAATTGATTTTAGAGAGAGAGAGAAGGAACAACATCAATTTATTTTTACACTTATTTATGCATTCATTGGTTGCTTCTTGTATGTGCACTGATCTGGGATCAAACCTGCAACCTTATTGTATTGGTATGATGCTTTAACCAATCGAGCTACCTAGCCAGGGCATCTCTGGCACATTTTTAAGAACCCCCTTCATTATTGCTCTTATTCTGAGACTACCCAGAAAGGTCCTAAAAGTTAAGCAAGCTCAGGCTGTATTGAACATTTGTCCAGTCAGATAGGCTCATTTTGAGCCAGTTGGGTATTAGTTTCCAGGTTTCAATTTCTGCCCATCCATAGCCTCTATGCAAAGAGGCTCCCTCATTTTCTCCCCTGGCTTCCATCACTCTCCCTACCTTCACCTTATAATATTACTAGAGGCCTGGCTCATGAAATTTGTGCATGGGTATGCCCACAGCTGGCTCTGCACCCTGCCACCACCCACCCCCAGTTCCCCATTCACCATCAGGTGATCGGTGCTTGACGGCCAAAGGAAGGGACCAAGAGGTCGGCTATTCCTGCCTGCTCGCCAGCCCTGGCCCCACAGTAGGTGGACATCAGGCAATTGGAGCCTGCCAGCTGGGGAAAGGGACCAAGAGGTGGTCAGTGCACCTCATAGGGACTGGTCCAGTGGTCGTTCTGGCCACTGCTGATAGGGTCATTTGCATATTACCCTTTTATTATATAGGATAGAGGCATGGTGCAAGGTTAGGGGCCAGCTGGTCTGCTCTGAAGGGGGTCCCCGATCCAGGTGGAGGGAGTCTGCTGTGGATTGGGGCTACCGGAGCAGGGGCCATGGGGTTTGCAGGATGGCCCCACCCCCGATCAGGGTGGGGGGTCCCTGCTGGGGGTGGGGCCAGTCTGTGTGAGGGGCTGAGGGCTGTTTGTATGTCGACCAAGCCCCAATCAGGGTTGGGGTCTTCACTGGGGGTGGGGCAGCCTGGCCAAGGGGCTAGGGTGGTTTGTAGGCCAGCCAAGCCCTTAGCTTTGTCAGGAAGGATGTCTGAAAGACATCCGGTCTAATTAGCATATTACTAGTATAGATTAGAGGCCCAATGTATTAGTATAGATTAGTATAGATTAGAGGCCCGATGCACGATGATTCATGCAAGAATGGGCCTTCCTTTCCCTGGCTGCTGGCACTGCCTTCGCTCTGGTCAGAGCTGCCTTTCCACCTTCCCATGCTGCCCAGAGATGCTGAGTGGATGGGTTGTGCAGAATGCCATGACGACGATGCAAGCATCCTGCCCCACCCCCAGCCGCTCATTACCTGTGTATGCAAATTAACCCACCATCTTTGTTGGATTAATTTGCATACTCACTCCTAATTGGCTGGTGGGCATCGCGAAGGTATGGTCAATTAGCATCTTACTCTTTTATTAGGTAGAAGAAGATGGTTAAGAAAGACCTTTGCAGCCTGATTAGTGTGAGTTTAAATCACACTTCCTGGAGGTACAAATTGTCTCAAGAGGGATACTTGTATTCAAGCCTTGTCAGTAGAGAAGAAAAGACATCTCCAAGTAATTTCAAGCATCTGAAAGGTAACAGGGACAAATAAAATGCTTACAACAAGTTGTAAAACATAACGTGTAAGGTAGGGGTTCTCATCATTTTTTAACTATTTCCTACACTCCTCTATGTTCCATGTGACCCTACCAGCCAGAAAGAATCTGACTAGCCTTATACAAACTCGAGATATAGGCATATTAAGTACTATTTTTCAAACATATATGCTTCTCAGAATCCTTATGAAATCTACCCCTCTTCTATTCTCCAAAGCTCTGTTGAACATAACTGATTTGGGGCCTGCCCTTAGGTATATTAATTTGCCCTTTTCCAGAGAGCATTGAGAAGGACTCTGGTATCCCTCTGATTGACAGCATTACTGCCTTCTAAATATACACACACTCATACTTCCCACTAGCTTTACTAAATTGTATGATTTTCACCAATTCTCAAATTTTGAAAGTCAAACTAAAGAAATATATTATTACAGTGACTCTGTTCAATTAGTTTTGGCTAGATACAGAAACTCAGGCTCATTATGAACAAAATATTGGCAAATACATATGTTTGCCTTGGCACACTTGTGCCCATTTATCAGAAATTCTAATGAGGGAAGTGGTGAGGTGGTGGTAATGTGATTACCAAAAGTGGATTTTTTCTATATTTTATGCTAGAATTGGTATTTTAAAATTTAGGTCATTAGAGAAAATGTTTTTATAGATCATTAAAATAGTTGGCTTTTAAAGTTAAATGTATGCTAAATATCTAACTCAATTTGATATTGCTAACTTGCTTCTTCATTAACTGAAGTAATTTTCGGGTTATTTTTACAATCATGTTGGTCCTATAAGATGATACTTTGTAATATGACAAAGTAGGCAGACATAGGAGATCCTTGCACTTAAATATTTTTACTGACATGTATTTCAGTTTTGATTTTTTGTGAATTTACATGACATGCAAGTGCATAAGTATGGCTATCTTGCTTTATTCCTCTTTTTAACTCTGGAGAATGCTATTTCATTTTATATTAATCAGTATGGACATCATAGATATCCATGATTAGTGTCTTGAAAAACTAACAACTTTAAAAGTCAGCAGCAGCTTCTGAAAAAACTACTTTGGGGGATCCAATGAATACACATTTATTACATAACATAAGGTAGTAAAATTTGTCAAAGTACACTATACAATTCAAAGCATTTTAGATGAAGCATCAGTCTAATTTATTGCAGGTAACAGAGTATAATAAAATGACATGTTCTTTACATCATGCAATATAATACTTTACTGCAATACTAACAAAGTACTCACATTAAATATTACAGGAGCATGTAAAGGAAAACAGAGCATAGAATGAATATTTAAGAACCTCAATGTCTGTTTTCTTCTATGGGATTAGATTTCAGGCACTGCTGGGCTGGGAAGTGAGACAATTCTCTGGAGATATTTATATAATGCTTCGTGACAAAAATTAATTTAATGTGGTATCAATTAGTTAAGTCGTTAATGTGGAAATCATTTACCTTGATGCAGCCCTTAAAAATGGTCCAGCATGAAATCTGGTTCTTTTGTAAGAACAGATAAAAGATCTTATTAAACATAAAAAAATGGAGATGCTCAGGTTTCCTCATGCAACACATTACGTTAGAAGTAGTACCTATCTCTTAGGGTTATTGTATGATTACATGAGTTAACTTAGGACTCACTAGTGCCTGGCAATAACTGTTCATTACTATTACAAGTGTTATTTTTAATAGATACATTCACTGATTTTGTTACAGGGAGCCTTGAGAAATAGATTATTTTTAAAAGAAAAAAGAAGGTATTCTCACAATACCCAAACAAATTAAAATTTCGGGTTCTGACCTTCAGCTAGAGTGATAATGGAATGACGAGAATCAAAGGCACAGGGTAGAGAATAGAGCAAGATTAGGTATTTCTTCGTATGTTCTGCCAAAGAGCTTGTGCTTTATTCAGAAGTCAATGGAACTCCGTGGAAGGCATTGAGGCAGAAGATGGCATGTTCACATTTACGATTGAGATAGATCGCTCTGTAAGCAGGGGATGGAATATGAGGGGTGAGGCTGGAAGCAGATGGATAGGGGAGCTCTGGTAATACAGTGCCGCTCCTTTAGGATGCTAAGAAACTGTCTCCAGAATGCATTACAATTATTCACATTAGTGACTCTAATACTAACAATTTGAACCTTTAACATTCTTTCTTCTTAGGAGCTCAAAATAGAGTCAGGTTTGTAATAAAACTCTTTGCTCTGCTCTCCCCCTGCCCTCATCCTGATTTATACACAGCACATAATATACGGTACCCAGCAGGCATGTTCACTAGGTTTTGAGGCAACAGGTCCTGCCAGTGAGCTATGCAATCACCAAGGGAAGACTAGCCTGCTCTCCAGAGCACCAAAAGCTGAGAAGGCGTCCATTCTACTTCTCGTCTAGTGACCATCATGAGGATGTTGGGATAGATTTACAGGAACCAAGGCAATTTTGAGTGTTTGACCTAAGAGGTATTATAAATGTCAGTTCTGCTCTATCAAGTCCTTAGCCAGAATGGGAGGAGCTGCCACGGGAGTGGGGGAATCAGAGAGGAAGGGAGAGCTAAGTTGATACCTACTCTTTGGCTCTGACTAGAATTAACCAGCACTGCTCTGCTGCTTCAAATTAGCAGGGTCAATAGTGCCAGGGAAAGTAGTTACATGAGTTTTATTTTCTAGTGCCTGAGGAGTGACTATGAATGATTTCATGAGAAAGGAATTTATCCCCCGAAGCCCCTCTGCCAGAGTCAATCTTTAGGAGTGCATGTATGTTACCCACAGATTAATTTCTAAGTTTCCTAGAAACCTGTCTGTTTCTAAGTCTCTGAGTACAAGTAAAATGTAAACTAGCTCTTCCCTCTGTTATAGTAGTTAAGGTTGCAGATTCATAGCATTTCACTGTCTTAGACTATTTGAAATAGAAAGAACCTGACCCAATGATTTTCAAATTTGCTGTAGCATCAGATCACTTCTAATGAAATCCTATGAAGAAGTCCAATTAATATGTGAACTGAAAGCAGAGCAATGCCTCTGCGGTTTGTCACGCCTCCAACACCCTATCATGTGAATTAATTCTATGAACCCCTAGGATCTAGAGGAGCAGTCTGAAAGATATGAATTAAAACAATTCTTCCATTTTACAGGTGACAAAGATGTGTCCCATCTTACCTAATAAAAGAGTAATATGCAAATTGACCCTAACTCCGCTACACCCACAAGCCAATCAGAGCAAGTATGCAAATTAACCCAACCAAGATGGCTACAGCCATGGAGAACGTAGGAGGGAGACTTGGGTTTCAAGGTGACAAAAGAAGCCAAGCTTTCCCCTGCCCTGGCCGGCCTAAGCCTCCACTCAAGGCTACAAAGTTTCAATTATAGAAGGTAAACAAATCCAAACAGAAATGGCTGCTGGCCATGGAGCGAGCAGGAGGCTTGGCTCCGCTCCAGGCTACAAAGTTTCAATTGTAGAAGGTAAATAAATTCCAGATACCAGGGCCTCTGCTTGGGTCACCGGGGGGCATGGCTGGCCTGCAAACCAACACAGGCCCTTCTCTCAGGCCGCCCCATGCCCCAAGGGAACCCCCACCCTGATCGGGGACACCAGGGCAAAACAGCTGGCCCCCCACCCATGCACCAGGCCTCTATCCTATCTAATAAAAGAGTAATGTGCAGATTGATCATCACTGCAACACACAATATAGCTGCCCCCATGTGGTCAAAGATCCTGCCCCCATGTGGACACAAGATGGCCACCACAAGATGGCCAGCAGGGGAGGGCAGTTGGGAGGCACCAGGCCTGCAAGGGAGGGCAGTTGAGAGGGACCAAGCCTGCAAGGGAGGGCAGTTGGAGGTGATCAACCCTGCAGGGGAGGGCAGTTAGGGGTGACCAGGCCGGCAGAGGAGGGAAGTTGGGGGCAAACAGGCTGGCAGGGGAGCAGTTAGACATCAATCAGGCTGGCATGGGAGTGGTTAGGGGGTGATCAGGCTGGCAGGCAGAAGTGGTTAGGGGCAATCAGGAAGGCAGGCAGGCGAGCAGTTGGGAGCCAGCAGCCCTGGATTGTGAGAGGGATGTCCGACTGCCCTAAATGGGCAGTCGGACATCCCTCGAGGGTTCCCAGATTGGAGAGGGTGCAGGCTGGGCTGAGGGACACCCCTCCGCCCCCGTGCACGAATTTCGTGCACCGGGCCTCTAGTAGTTAATAAGTACTTGAGTAGAGTGTAAAAGCAATAGGAAGATTCATAGAAATAAAATTGAAGGCTACAATTCAAATACATAGTAGAGAATGGAGTTGGGAAAGGGTTTTCTTAATTGAGTCTTTGGAATTGGATCCATGAGTCAAAAAAGAACAAGACAAATTGGAATGTGTGAAGGGTGAGAAGAGGGTTTCACTTAGACCCAGAGATAGATTTCAGTAGAAATGGATGCAAACTTTGGAACTTTAGAAGCCTCTGGCCAGGAATCTGTTAAATGTAGCCAGGCGGCTATCTGTGTAGAGAGATCACAGGTAGCTTTGAATCACAGCACTGCATTGAGGGGAAGACCTTCAGCTCCCCCTATCCCCACTGCCCCTCACCAGCTATTAATCACCATCCTCGGCATAATCCAACATCCTTTAAAGGTCTTTACAAGTTAAACACACAGGGGACATCATTTGTGCAGATCAATAGATTAGACAAATGATAACTTGGCAATTTCCTGATTCACAGGAGAAACATTATCCAGTTCCAACCTTTCCTACTTTCCTTTCTGTACTCAAAATCAACTCAAAACTTATCAATTCCAGGAAATGTCTATCTTCCTGACTCAGTTCAACATTGTGCTTAGCAACTTTACTCTTATGGTATCTCACTGAGATTCACCTGACAGATAAGAAGTATAATTTATCAAGTGTTCTTAAATGAATAAGAGGAAATAATATGTCAGCTGTTTAGCAAAGTGATTTATACATAGCAACTATTTTAAAACTCTTAGCTTCTTTTCTGGCATGGATCTCTGAAAGACTGTGACAAATTCATAAGACTTTGAAAGATGCTAAATTTCACTTTTTTTTTTTTAAAGAATTCTCTAACTTCTGGGCTTTATTATATTTTATTTCTTCCTTTTCCCCTTCCTTTCATTTTATTCTGAAATTAGAGTGATCAACTTTCATTAATAAGGAAGTTAACTCATAAAGATAAGAATGAAAGTATAAAATAAATCAGATACCCATATTCAATACCATAGTTTGCCTTTAGTTATAAGATTTTTAGAATTGCTTCCCTTAGGCATCCTTTAAAAGTCTTTACAAGTTAAACACACAGGGCTTTTCAACCCTCATTCCTCATTCATCTCCAGATGGGTAAAGAGCATCTTTTATTTTAGATAATAAATTTTATATCATTGGCAAAGGGTAAACATCTCTGCAGATATGCATATAGTCAATAGAGAACCCCTGAAATCAATGCACTTTCACACTTAATACCCAATATTGTATAACCAACAGTCCAGGGATGCTGACTAAGAAATGTATTATTTAGAGGTTCGTTGTTGCTGTTGGTGGTGGTAATGGTAGTGGTGGTGGTGGTAAGATGATGATGATTATGATGATCATGAGGGTGGTGGTGATGATGATGAGTGTGATTAAAACCAATGTAATAAAGTTTATGCTATGGTCTGCTCTCATATACATACATAAATATACAGTGTGTGTGTGTATATATATATATATATATATATATATATATATGTGTGTGTGTGTGTGTGTGTGTGTGTGTGTGTGTGTGTGTGTGTGTATATATATATATACTAGAGGCCTGGTGCACAAATTCATGGATGGGTGGATGGGTGGGGTCCCAACGGGAGCTGGGACACAATCGGTCCTTGGGTGGACAGTGGGATGCCCTTGCGGCTCAGGATCCAGATCCAACCCGCTGACATTCACACCGGTTGTCGGGAGCCACCTGGCGGCCGCTTTTATATTGTTTCTTCCTTGTGGAGCATCTAGGGAGGGGAAGCAGCCATGGTGCTGGAGGCCAAGTTCCAGGAGGTGGGTAGCGCTGTTCGGATCATGCTGGCACCGATCCATTGGTGCCTGGCCCATTCTCTGGAGATTGGTCCTGCAGGACTACTGAGGGAGGGAGTGGCTGCAGCCAGCCAGGGGGGCCGCTGGGACCAGTGTGCTCCCACAGCACTCCAGCTGTGGGAGCACACTGACCACCAGGGGGCAGCTCCTGCATTGAGCATCTGCCCCGTGGTGGTCAGTGCACATCATAGAGACCAGTCTAGTTCAATTGTTTGGTTGCTTAGAGTTTTAAATATACATATATATATATGTATATTTAAAACATATATATATATATGTATATTTTAAAACATATATTTATATATATATGTATATATATATAATTTTTAATTGATTTTAGAGAGAAAGGGAGAGGGAGAGAGAGATAGAAACATCAACAATGTGAGAGAATCATTGATCGGCTGCCTCCTTAACCCCTCCCCCCCCCCCCAGGGGATCAAGCCACAACCTGGGCCTGTGCCCTTGACCAGAATTGAACCTGGGACCTTTCAGTCAACAGGTGGATGCTCTATCCACTGACCAAACTAGATAGGGCTGGTCTGCTCTCATTTTAAGAAAAATTATTATAGTATAATTGCATATCATTAAGACACTAAAGTCTCATTTAAGAAATCACACTTGCCCTTTCGTTCGAAAGTGGCCAGGTTTTTTCTTGGGTGAGGGGAATATTAAAAAGTATTATTTTTATTTTTTTCATTGAAACATGCATTTAAATAATGGATCCCAAATTAATATTTGCTGGGGTTGACCAGCAGATGCTGAATGATGGATAAATGATTATTTCAACACATGTTTTTGTGAAAGACAGACCAAAGGGATAGTTGCTTTAGGAGCAAATAGTTTTGCTCCTCTGCTTTCTTAGGCTTTTATTGTCACAACAGTTTGAACTAATCAACCTTTACATACAATTAGCAGGATAAGTATCCTTGAGAAAGCACCTGTATTTATAGTGTCTTTCAAACAAGGATGCTTTGAAGTGTAAACATAAAGATTCTAGTAAAACACCTGGGGAGTCAGACCTGTTTGGAAAAGTCAAGGCAGGGGGCTGCCACCTTTGGCAAGGTCTCCCAGAGGTCTTTGACCTTTCAGAGATTCCTCCTTACAGACCTTCCAACCAAGTCCTGTGCTTCCCCACATCTCCCCTCTTTTTGTTTTGTTGGCTATAGAAGACAGAGGGAGGCGGCGAATTTTTTGTTTTGGAAGGCCAGGGTTTGAGGAGCGAGTTTATTGTTTGAGTTTTGATTTTGAAGATTATAGGAAAAACAAAGAGAATTACAATGATAGTAATGTTAGTCTAATTGTTAGTCTTATAAGACAGGGTGCTTATAAGCATTAAACTTTGCCTTTTTAGTAAGGTTTAGGGGACAGGATTATAAAGGGGAAGGGGTTAGGGTGAGGAATATAGTTATGTGTAGGCCTGGGGTCTGTAGACATTAGCTTTTGTCAGCTGATGAGATGATGTTGACTTTTGGTGGGTTGGTCTGACTATGTTTATTAGTTTTGTTTGTTGGATTTATAGTTGAGTTATTTTAAAAATTATTTTGCATAGGCCTTGAAAAGAAAATTTAATTTTTTATTTCTATATAAGTATGTGTTTTAAAATTTAAAATAATATGATTATTTTTCAGATTAATTTAGGTGTTTTATTTATTATATTTATTATTTAGTATAGTTATAATTTTTAAAGATTTTTAAAAATAAATTTTATGACATAAATATTTTTATAATTTTAATAATATTTTTATACTTTTTATAATTATTTTAAAGTATTTTTATTTACTTTTTGTTATATGCATTTATATTTTTAAAATAATTTTTATTTTTTAATTTGTTTTTTATTTGTATAGACTTTTTGTAATTTATATATATTCTTTTACTTTGTTTATTTTATTTATTTTTAAAATATTTTTATCATATAAAAACTATTTTTTTTAATTGTTATGATTAAAGGTTTGTTTTATATAGGTTTTTTTATTCCTAGTTTTAGAGTAGTTGGAGTGGTGAGAAGTATGTCAGAGTCTATTTTTTCTTTAGTTGGCCTATTTTCCTTAGTTTATGTCAGTTTAATTGTCTACTACATTTCCCTTAAGGGATTTTGGCTTTGAATTTTTTAAGGTAAGGGTACATTGGATTTCTTCTGTAGTTGCTTCGTGTTGAGGTGGGTTGAAGGTTTTTTTCAGAGCCAAAATATTCTTGCTCTTTGTCAGAGGGACGATGAGGACTGGGCACAGAAGGAGGAGGCAATGGTGTCTAGAGGTGGTATTTCCTAGGTGTAAGTAGGGCTTGTAATTTGGTGGTGACAAACTGTATTATAAAATTTAGTATTATTGGGCAAAAGTTAGAATACTTTTTAATAATTTTCTGTTGAAACAATTTTTCTTTTTAAAATTAAACTTATTTTTATTAAAGACTAATTTATTTATTGTATTAAGTCTAGTTATAATTTGACCTGATTGTTTGCATGAACATAACAAGAATAATAGTTGATTATATAGGCTATTTTTTTTAAATATGCTTTGCTGAAATTTTATGAGAAAGTTTACTCCTAGGGCAAAGAAGCCAAGCAATATACTGTAGTTGTCATCAGGCTTTGCCTGCAATATTTCTAGAACTGGGGTGCATTTCTCAAGTTGAGGTCCCTACAGGTGTCTTGAGGTTTTTTTTCATGCCATTTCTCAGGAAAACAATTTTCATTTTTTACCTGGAAAGACTGCCATGAATTACGTGACCAAGCAAGGTATCGGGCTATTTATCTAAGGGGCTTATCAGGCTTTAAAGTCAATTTTCATTCCTTAGAGCTTTCTGGTGACATTAGAGTCCTGGCATGTCTCTTTTTCAGACATGACATTCCAGTAAACTTTTGGTTAGTAAAACTACAATTGGAAATTGACTTATGTTCTGTTATGAAGAAACCAGATTTTTATTGGATTCATGCAAACAAGTACATTGCCATGAGAATAATAATTATCAAAATTATAATTATTTTTAGTTCAGTTAGTCCCATAGTCAAATTTTGTTTTTCCTAATTTTTGTTAGTATTTATATAAATCTAGATACTTTATAGAGTAATATAAATGGTATGAAACTTTATCCTTTCTGTAAAATACAAAATTCCACAATATTATAATATATAAAAATTAGTTATACATAAGCCCTGACTGGTTTGGCTAAGTGGATAGAGCATCAACCTGCAGACTGAAGGGTCCTGGGTTCGATTATGGTCAAGGGCATGTACCTTGGTTGTGGGCACATCCCCAGTAGCAGGTGTGCAGGAGGCAGCTGATCAATGTTTCTCTCTCATAAATGTTTCTAACTTTCTGTCCCTTTCCCTTCCTCTCTGTAAAAAAAACAATAAAATATATTTTTAAAAATCAGTTATAAACGAAAGCATATTAGAATCTATTTAATATGCATATATAAATATAATACAATTATTATTTTCTTATTTGACAGAGCTTCCCATATACCTTAACTATAAAAACTTCCTTTATAAGGAGAGAAAGCAAATCTAAAAATTTAAACCCTGGGAAGGTAGTCAAATATATTATATTATTATGCATTACTAGAGGCCCGGTGCACAAAATGTGTGCACTTGGAGCGGGGTGGGGGAGAGTCCCTTACCCCGGCCTGCACTCTCTCACAGTCCGGGAGCCCTCAGGGGATGTCCAACTGATGGCTTAGGCCAGTGGTCGGCAAACTGTGGCTTGTGAGCCACATGAAGCTCTTTGGCCCCTTGAGTTTTTAGCAAAGGCCAGCTTAGGAGTACCCTAATTAAGTTTATAACAATGTACCTACCTATATAGTTTAAGTTTAAAAAATTTGGCTCTCAAAAGAAATTTCAATCGTACTGTTGATATTTGGCTCTGTTGACTAATGAGTTTGCCAACCACTGGCTTAGGCCCTCTGGGGAGCGGGCCTAAGCCGACAGTCAGACATCCTTAGTGCTGCTGCAGAGGCTCCCACCACCACTGCTGCACTCACCAGCCATGAACCCGGCTTCTGACTGAGCGGCACTCCCCCTGTGGGAGCGCACTGACCACCAGGAGGCAGCTCCTGCATTGTGTGTCTGCCTCCTAGTGGTCAGTGCGCATCATAGCAACCGGTCATTCCATGGGTGGGCCAAAACCGGCTCCTTGACATCCCCCAAGGGGTCCTGGATTGCGAAAGGGAGCAGGCCAGGTCAAGGAACCCCATTGGTGCACGATCAGGGCCAGGGAGGGACGTCGGCCAGACCCCAGCAACAAGATAACCTACCGATAGGAGCGTCTGCCCCCTGGTGGTTAGTTCACATCATAGTGAGCAGTTGAGCAGCCTTAGCATATCATTAGCATATTACACTTTTATTGGTTGAACAGCCAATCAGATAACCAGACACTTAGCATATTAGGTTTTTATTATTTAGGGTTATTATTATTATTAAACAGTATTAAGTAATTTATTTATTTAAAGTAATCAACTTCCTGATTAACATAATTATTTTAATAATATATATAAACCCTTTGCTTCCTAGGCAAATGCAGGAAAACCCTTTTTTTTTCCCTTACTTTCAGAAATAGGCTTATTTTTCTGATGAAAAATATACTCACATTCTTAAGAAACATAACAGAGATAGTGAATTCCTTAGCTGAGAAAGAATTCCCTCAAACTTGGAAATCCCAAGTGGGCTCCAATGACTTACTGCACAGTTACTTTCATTTTCTTACTCTTCATTTTTGAGGTTTCTGTTGGGTTTCGTTGCATTCCTGGCTTTGTCCTCACACAGGGCACCACTTTGCCAGGGTTGACCAGCAGACCCAGAGCAATGGATGAATGATTACTTTGACACATGTTTTTATGAAAGAGAGGCTAAGGGGCTAGTTTGCTTTAGGAGCAAATAGTTTTGTTCGTCTGCCTCCTTAGGCTTTTATTATCACAACAGCTTGAACTAAAATTAACCTTTAGATACAATTAGCAGGATAAGTATCCTTGAGAAAGCACCTGTATTTGTAGTGTCTTTCAAACAAGGATGTTTTGAAGTCTAAACATAAAGACTCTATTAAAACACCCAGAGGGGCAGACCTATTTGGAAAAGTCAAGGCAGGGGCTGCCACCTTTGGCAAGGTCCCCCAGAGGCCTCCGACCTTCAGAGATTCCTCCTTACAGACCTTCTAACCAAGTCCCATGCTTCCCCACAAATATTTGTCCATTGAAATAATAGAAGTTGCTATTATGTTGAACTTAGATACAAGTTTTTGGCACTTATGATTATGTCTGCAGAGAAACTATGCAGTCTAAAATACTGATGTATTCCTATTCCTTTTGCATTTGAATTCCTATAAGGTATAATTATGTATATATCAATTTTCATATCAAATCACAATACCTGCTATTGCCATTTCCTAGAACCTATTGAAAGTAGATGATTTATAATTTCCCTAGGATACATTAAATTTGTATACAGCGATCTTTTATTCAGTCATAAAAACTGTATTCCTTTTGAAGCTATAATTTTTCATACTCTTACTAGAATTGTATGTAATGAAGAATCAGCCTGTAGGGGACAATTGAGGAGAAAATATAGGCATATCTAGAAGACTAAAGAACAAATTTCAAATATCTTGTACTATACACAGGATTATTTGCTACTCATCAAATTTTATATATTTTTTCATTTTAACCCTTTGCACTTGCTTGCTTTTTTCTCGATTCCTGCTACTGATGCTAACCGTGTCAAGTTACGCTCGACATCCGAGTGCAAAAGGTTAATATTAGAGATTCCATATGCATAACTAAAGGTATGTTGTTGTTTTTTAAATTTGTTTGTCCTCTTGAAAATTGAGGGCTTAGCAATCCCCTTTTGAAATGAAGAGTGTTTACATAAGGGATCTCTGATGTGAAAACTAAAGTAGGAGAGAGCCAGGGTCATTTTTGGGAGATACAGTTTGCAAAAAGATGTCTATATCTCATATCCCAGATCACTGACATATTAGATAAAATGAAAAGAGGGGAATTTAGATGAAGATGGAATCAAGGTTAATAATCCACTGACTTTACAACAGAGAGATTATCCTGAATTATCAGGATGGACCCCAAGTAATTACAAGGGCACTTAAATGTGGAGTATGGAAGAAAAAAGAAAAATGTCAAGATGACATGATGTGGGAGAGATTGTTATCAAACTAGAGGTCCAGTGCACAAAATTTGTGCATGGGGGGGTGTCCCTCAGCCCAGCCTGCATCCTCTACAATCTAGGACCCCTTGAGGGATGTCTGACTGCCCGTTTAGGCCCGATTCCAGTGGGATCAGGCCTAAACGGGCAGTCAGACATCCCTCTCACAATCCAGGACTGCTGGCTCTCAACCGCTCACCTGCCTGCCTGCCTGATTGCCCCTAACTGCTTCTGCCTGCCAGCCTGATCACCCCCTAACCACTGCCAGCCTGATTGACGCCTAACTGCTCCCCTGCCAGCCCAATTGCCGGCCTGGAAACCCCTAACTGCCCTTCCCTGCTGGCCTGAAAGCCCACAGCTGCCCTCCCTGCCGGCCATCTTGTGGTGGCCATCTTGTGTCCACATGGGGGTGGCCATCTTTGACCACATGGGGGCTGCCATCTTGTGTGTTGGAGTGATGGTCAATTTGCATATTACCTCTTTATTATATAGGATAATCGGAACATTATTTATTTTCTGAAATCTCATTGTTGATTCTTTTTCTATTTAGCATAAAATATGCTTAGTTCATTTGTACAAACACTGATGATTTTATATATATATATATATATATATATATATATATATATATATATATATATAGACACACACACACACACACACACACACACACACACACATACTGAGTGGCCAGATTATTATGACCACCTGATGTTTGTAGGCAAATTAGCCGTACACTGCATCGTATGGGATATGGAAGCCGAAGGCCTGTTTGAACACCTTTGCTGTCTGCAGTTACCAAGATAAAACACCTCCAATTCACACAGGAACACAAGGATTGGACAGTCAAGCATTGGAAAAAAGTCATGTGGTCTGATGAATCACGTTTCCAGTTGCATCATGCAGATGGCAGAGTGAGAATTTCACGGAAACAGCATGAAAGCATGCACTCCACATGCATGAGTACAACCCTTCAAGCTGGTGGGGGCAGTGTTATGGTTTGGGGCATGTTTTCCTGGCATAATTTGGGCCCTTTAATTCATGTGGAACAATGTCTGAATAGCACAACATACCTAAGTATCATTGCTGATCAAGTTCATCCTATCATGTTGATGGCATATCCCAATGGAGATGACTTCTTCCAACAAGACAATGTGCCATGCCACGGTGCTCGTATTGTGCAGGAGTGGTTTCAAGAACATGAGGGAGACTTTACCTTGCTTAGGTGGCCCCCACAATCACCAGATCTCAATCCAATTGAGCATTTGTGGGATGAAGTTAAAAGAGCCATCAGGCAGCTGGTTCCACAACCATCAAATCTCACAGAACTGGAGAGTGCTATTTATCAGGCATGGTGTCAGATTCCTCGCATCATTTTTCAACATCTCGTGGAGTCAATGCCAAGAAGAATCGCCACAGTATTGAAGGCAAAGGGTGGCCCAATGAAGTACTGATGGGGTGGTCATAATAATCTGGCCACTCAGTATATATGGTTAGTCCTTGCCCAAAGATATATTTTCATTGAATTTTTTTTAGGGAGAGTGGGAGAGAGAGTGAAAGACAGAGAGAAACATCGATGTGAGAGAAACACATTGATTACTTGCCTCCAGAGCGAGGCCTAACCAGAGCCTGGGGCAGGGAAGATCCTGCAACTGAGGTACATGCCCTTGACCAGAATCAAACCCAGGACCCTTTGGTCCAAAAGCTGACCCTCTAGCCACTGAACTAAACCAGCTAGGACTAATGATTTATTTTTATATGCACAATGCTATACTGGGTTGTCAATAAGAAATGAAGGATTGCAGAAAGCAAAGTAGTGCTTCTTAAAGAGTAAGCCCAGGTTATAAAAATATAGATCATTGTACCCAATGTAGGTATGACTGTGAATGGTGTTTGATATATATGAATTATTTGGTCTAAACTCGTGTCAAGTGTATATTATTAAAATTTTGTGAGATAGAGTTAATCAAGGATAGGTAAAATTAAAATGATGATGGCAATCTTAACTTTATTATGTCAATAAATAACATTAATGATGGGAGGTCTATTTTTTTTCTAAAATTTGAAATGTTTCTTTTTTCCCCCCTAAGATGGTCACTTTTTACTTATGTTACCATTAACAAATGTTTCCTGTGAAAACTGTTGGCTGAATGGTGGACATGTCCTGTGCCTACTCATGGATCAGATAGAAGGAACAACTAAATCTAATAATATCCAACTGGAATTGGCAAATTCAACACGGATTTCTCAGCTGGTGAGACAATCTGCGGAAAGGACGGAGGACACCTGGGGAACGGTAGGATAGGGGAGCTGGGCTGGTGAGAGAGAGACTCATGACCGCCAGGATGAGAAGGTCAAAAGGAACCTGCGCTATACCAAGTCTGCATCCTTCAACTGTGGAAGGGGGTCCAGAGGCTGCTGGCAGCCAGGGAATCTAGATCTAAGTCCACAGCTATGAGAGGCTATACTGCCCGAGCTGTGTTGTATCAGGGGGAGAGAAACTTGAAGTGGTGCGGTTGTTTTGCCTTTATATTTTCCTTGCTTTTTATTTGCTAAACCCAGTTCATAGGGCCTTTCAATTACAAACAATCACTGAGGCTGCGGTGCAGGTGGAGGTGCAGTTTTGTGGAGGGTGGGGAGAGAAGCAGGACAGGGAGAGGTGACCAGAATTCCGGCACTGACACATTCTGGACCCTCCAACCCTAAGTAGCCATTTTTCTCCTGAAGAGCCAGCCCTTCCCAGCACTGCAGAGAAACCAATGCAGCCACACCTAGCCTTGAGCTTTGCAGAAGGAATGAAGACTCTGAATAGCTCCAGGGAGCCCTTGTGCATTGGGTTTAGGGGCCATTTGGTCCTGGAAACCAGTTCAGCAACACCCCCACCTAATGCCCATGTCAGAAATAGACACTTGAGTAAATAGGACTAGCATCAGGTAGACAAACTAAGTGGGCAGATTGGTCCTGCCTGCCTACAAACAAGGCTGTGGAGATAGACACAAAGGAGTGGTGGATCGCCAGGAACTTTAACACGGTGATGACAACCTAACAGGAAACTGAGAAGTGGCAGACAGAACAGTAGAGAGGAGTCTTAAACCAGCCTTATGGGACATTTAAACTTGGCTGAAGTGAACGACACCACTTTTTTATTTTTTAACTTTAACTTAAAATTTTTTTCTTTATTTTAATCTTTTAATTTTGTATTATTTTTCTTCATTCTATTGTTACTTTTTTTTTATCATTATTTTATTTTATCTTATTTTTTCTTTTTTTCAATTTTTCTTCCTCACTTCTACTGTTTTCGTCTTGTTTCTCTTCTCCTGTCTCCACTTTAGTTTTTCTCTATCCTTTCTTTTTACTCCCAGTTAAAAATTGATGTTCTTTATCTGCTTTGTTGACATGTTATTATTGTTGTAGTCTCTGTTGGCTTACTCATATATCTTATTTCCACTCCCCTGCTCCAATTCTATGCACGCTTCTCTATTCTCTTTCTTCTCTAGTCAATTTTTTATGCTTTTGTTTTCTATTTCCTCTCTTGCTCTCTTCTTCTCCTAACTGATTAATTAGTTTCACTCACTAAACTCAAGCCTATCCACTCTCTCCACTATTCTCCTTTTCCAAAAATAATGAATATATAGATAAATTAATTTAAAATATTTTGGTTTTATCTTTATTTATTTATTTTTTATTTTATTTTTTACTTTTCTTATTATCCACTCACTCTCTTTATACCTCCTCTATTCTGAACCATGGCCATTTCCCTATTCATTTAATAGCTTAACCTTACTTTCTGGATATAAGTTCTGCCTCTACAGATTCTGTCCTCTCCTAATTTCAGAGTGTTTGTTGTTTGTATTTTTTTATTTATTTGTTTGTTTTGTGGTGTTTTCTCCACATATATATGTATATATATATATGTATATATATATATTTTTCCCCCTTCTTTTTTCTTCTTTTTCTTTTCACTCTTACCTTTTTTTCTTTTCTTAATATCATTTTTGCTCTCTTTTCTCTCTCCTAATTCTCTTTCCTCTGGTGGTCATTTTTATTGGGGTTATTGGTGTAATGAGTACATTCATGTTTTGTTTTATTTGTGTCATGTCTTGTCAATTGCATTTTGTCCTGTTCAGTCAGCATGGTTAAAGTGAGCCACATAACAAGACACCCTGAGAGCAGACTCCATCCATAATGGAACAATAACACTCAAGATCCAACTAAACTAAGAGAACCCAAATATTCAAAATAAGGGGCATCCCTAGAATACATAGCCCAGAAGACCTGAGAGATTGCACCACTGGATCGCACAGAACATCTATATAATTCAAACTCAAAAAAATTTGGATGACATAGAAACAATCACAAAGGTTTAGTAAAAATGGAAAGACAAAGAAACAATGCCCATATGAAAGAAAAGGATGAATCACCTGAAAAGGAAGTAAACAAAATGGAGGCAAACAATTTGTCAGAGAAAGAATTCAGAGCAATGGTTATAAGGACACTGAAAATGATGGGAGACATATTCAACATGTGTAAGAATCAAGAGGAAATGAAGAAGAACCAAGAGAAAATGAAGAATGACATCGCTACAATAAAGAACACAATGAAAAGTATCAACAGTAGACTATAAAGAAGCTAAGGACCACATCAGCAAGCTAGAAGATAAGGTTGAAAAAAACACCAAAGCAGAGCAGCAACTGGAAAAAAAAAAAAACTTAAAAAACATGAGAGCCTAAGGGAGCTTTGGGACAATAAGAAACGAAATAAGGAAAAAAGATGGCAACCGGCAGGAAGGTAGGGAGAGAGAGAGTGTGAGTGAGGAACCCATAGAGGAGAGTGTAGACATGTGTGGTGTGTGTGTGTATGAGCTAGGGTCAGTTAGATTCTGCAGGTCTTCCAAGGGGCTGCCTAACCGGGCAGTCTTAGATGGCGGAGCCCTGCGCACAAAGCGGACACTTCTGGGCAGCTGGTGTGGACGCGGAGACCACGCCATCCTGAGAAACAGAGCTGCCTGAGACTCGCATCCTGGCTTCTGACACAAACCAGGACCCTGCAGCCACTGGGGAGAGAGAACTGCTATCACAGCTTCAGACAAACAAACAACAAGAATCCAGACTTCCTGGCAGATTCCCGTGAGTCAAAGAGCCTATCCCCCTCCCCACAGGCGCGCGGATAGCGCCATAGTAACTAATAGTCCTGCCCCTCACCCAAGCTGCAGAGCTTTGCGCAGGGACGCGCTCCGCCTTAGGGAATTTGGCACGGGACAGAAGCAGCTCACCTTCGGGGGAATCTGTCAGTGCACACAGAGGGCTCCCCTTCAGGGAATTTGGGGGAATTTGGCTTGCGGGTCACAGCTCCCCTTCGGGGAATCTTAGAGCATGCACAGAGGGGCTTCTCTTTGGGGAATTTGGCGCGCAGGACGGACTCCGCCCCCATTTGGGGATTCTGGGAGAGTGCGCGGAGCCAGAGCACCTTCAGGAATCTGAGAGGGTGCGCCCTAGCCTGTTTGGCTCAGTAGAGAGAGCACACACAGGACGCAGCTCCACTTCAAGGAATTTGGCATGCCGGACACAGCTGCCTGGGATCCCTGACTCACAGCGCATTCACACTAAGAGCCAGCAACCCCAATTATTGGTGCATGCACACACAGGGACCCTGATTCTCAACAAGAAACCGCACAAGGCAACAGAGACTCTGACACTCGATTCTTGGTGCAGACACAGGGAAACTCTGACTCCGGGCACATGCTAAGGATCTCATTTTCGGCACATACCAACAGTGTGGTGCAGACAGGGCCCCTGATTCTAAGTGTGCACACGAGACCACACGGAACACTGGGGACACTGACCCTGGGCAAGTCTGGTTCCCACCAACAAAAGGCAGCCACACGTCCTAGTGTCAGAGCACTTCAGTGAAACTCGGGTGGAGCGAAGTCCCCACAGCACACGGCCCAGGTCCACGCAAATGGAAGCCTGAGCTTTCTGGTGATAGCCAGAATGGGGAAACGAAACAACTCACAGAGGAAAGAAAAAGTGGAGTCGCCAAGAAAGGAAATTAGTGAAACTGAAGCTTGCAACATGACCGAAAAGGAGTTCAGAGTAATGGTCGTGGAATTTATACATCGGATGGATGAGAAAATCAACAACTTATGCAAGAATCAGGTAGAAATGAAAAGTGATATAGCTACAATCAAAAACACCATGGAAAGTTTCAACAGTAGACTACAAGAAGCAGAGGACCGAATTAGTGAGTTAGAAGATCAGGTACAGAAACAAGCTCAATCTGAACAGCAATTGGAGAAAAAAATTAAAAAGCAGGAGGAAAGCCTAAGGGAGCTTCGGGACAACGTGAAACGATGTAACATGCATATAATAGGGCTGCCAGAAGGACAAGAAGAGCAGCAGGGATTAGAAAATCTATTTGAAGAAATAATGACAGAAAACTTCCCGGATATGGGAAAGATAAAAGTTACGCAAGTACAGAGAGTCCCAAGCAGGATCAACCCCAAAAGACCCACACCAAGACATGTCATAATTTCAATGGCAAATATAAATGATAAAGAGAGAATCTTAAAGGTGGCGAGAGAGAGACAGAGAGTTACCTACAAAGGAACACCCACCAGATTGTCAAATGATTACTCAACAGAAACACAACAAGCTAGAAGTGAATGGAAGGAGGTATACAAAGTGTTGCAAAGCAAAGGACTGAATCCAAGAATACTATATCCAGCAAGACTATCAATCAAAATTGAAGGGGAAATCAGGAGCTTCGCAGACAAAAAAAGTCTCAGGGAGTTTATCACCACCAAACCAGCAATGCAAGAATTGCTAAAGGGAATACTGTAAAAAGAAGAAATAAACAGGTAAGATGGAATACAGACACAAAAATAGGTATGACTACAAACAAATACCTTTCAGTAATAACTTTAAATGTAAACTGACTAAATGCTCCAATCAAAAGACATTGAGTGGCTGAATGGATAAAAAAACATGACCCATATATATGCTGTCTACACGAGACCCATCTCAGAACAAGAGACTCACACAGATTGAAAGTGAAGGGATGGAAAAATATCTTTCAGGCAAATGGAAATGAAAAAAAAGCTGGGGTAGCAATACTTATATCTGACAAAATAGACCTCAAAGTCAATGCCATAACGAGAGATAAGGAAGGCCACTTCATAATACTAAAGGGAGAAATCCAACAAGAAGAAATAATTCTGGTAAACATATACGCTCCCAATATAGGAGCACTCAAATACATAAAAAAAAATCCTGGAGGATATCAAGGGAGAGATTAATAGCAATACAATCATAGTAGAGACTTTAATACCCCACTATCACCATTGGACAAATCCTCTAAACAAAAAATCAGCAAAGAAACAGCAATCCTAAATGACTCACTAGACCAGATGGAATTAATTGACATCTTCAGAACATTTCACCCCAAAGCCACAGAATATACATTCTTCTCAAGTGCACATGGCTCATTTTCAAAGATAGACCATATGCTGGGTCACAGGCAAAGTCTCTTCAAATTCAAGAAGATAGAAATTATATCAAGCATCTTCTCAGATCACAGTGGCATAAAACTGGAAATCAACTACAATAAATACAATCCAAAGAAATCAAACACATGGAGACTAAACAGCATGCTATTAAACAAGGACTGGGTCACCAGAGAGATCAAAGAAGAAATAAAAAACATCATGGCAACAAATGACAATGAAAACACAACAATCCAAAATCTATGGGACACAGCGAAAGCAGTCTTGAGAGGGAAGTTCATAGCTCTACAAGCCTATTGCAAAAAACAAGAAACAATGGTAATAAATTACTTAACCCTACAACTCAAAGAGCTAGAAAAAGAGCAGCTAGAAAAGCCCAGTGTAACCAGAAGGAAGGAAATAACAAAGATCAGAGCGGAGATAAATGACATAGAGACCAAAGAAACAATACAAAAGATCAACAAAACCAAGAGCTGGTTCTTTGAAAGGATAAACAAGATTGATGGACCTCTAGCCAGGCTCACCAAGAAGCAAAGAGAGAGGACCCAAATAAACAAAATCAGAAATGAAAGAGGTGAAATAACAACAGACCCCACTGAGATACAAAGGAGTGTTACAAAATACTACGAACAACTCTATTCCAACAAACTGGACAACGTGGAGGAAAAGAACATATTCCTAGAAAAATACAACCTTCCAAAAATCAATCAAGAAGAATCTCAACAGCTCAATAGGCCAATAACTATGGACGAAATTGAAGCAGTCATCAAAAAGCTTCCGGCAAACAAAAGCCCGGGGCCTGACGGCTTCACAGGAGAGTTTTACCAAACATTCAAGGAAGAACTAAAACCTATCCTCCTCAGACTATTCCAAAAAATTCAAGAGGAAGGAACACTTCCAAGCTCCTTCTATGAAGCCAGCATCACCCTAATACCAAAACCAGATAAAGACAACACAATGAAAGAGAATTACAGACCAATATCCCTCATGAACATAGATGCCAAAATCCTCAACAAAATTCTAGCAAATCGGCTCCAGCAGTACATCAGAAAGATCATACACCATGACCAAGTAAGATTTATCCCAGGAATGCAAGGATGGTACAATATCCGCAAATCAATAAACGTGATACATCACATAAACAAATTGAGAGATAAAAATCACATAGTCATATCAATTGATACAGAAAAAGCATTTGATAAAATCCAACACCCTTTCTTGATAAAAACTCTCAACAAGGTGGGAATAGAAGGCTCATACCTCAACATAATAAAAGCTATATATGATAAACCCACAGCAAACATCACACTCAATGGACAAAAACTAAAACATTTCCCCTAAGAACAGGAACAAGACAGGGATGCCCACTCTCACCACTCCTGTTTGACATAGTACTGGAAGTATTAGCTATTGCAATTAGACAAGAAGAAGAAATAAAAGGCATCCAAATTGGAAAAGAACAAGTAAAGTTGTCTTTATTTGCAGATGACATGATATTGTACATAAAAAATCCAAAAGACTCCATCAAAAAACTAATAGCCTTAATAAATGAATTCGGCAATGTAGCAGGATACAAAATTAACGCCAAGAAATCTATGGCCTTTCTATACACCAATAGTGAACTTACAGACAGAGAGACTAAAAAGGAAATCCCATTTACCATCGCACCAAAAAAATTAAGATACCTAGGAATAAACTTAACTAAGGAGGTAAAAGACCTATACACGGAAAACTACAGGACACTGAAAAAAGAGATAGAGGAAGACGTAAACAGATGGAAGAACATACCATGTTCATGGATTGGTAGAATCAACATCATTAAAATGTCCATACTACCCAAAGCAATCTATAGATTCAATGCACTCCCCATTAAAATACCAATGGCATATTTCACAGACCTTGTAAAGAACTCTCCAAAAATTCATCTGGAATAAAAAAAGACCCCGAATAGCCACAGCAATCCTGAGAAAGAAGAATAAAGTAGGAGGGATCTCAATACCAGATTTCAAGCTGTATTACAAAGCCACTATTCTCAAAACAGCCTGGTACTGGCACAAGAACAGACATATAGATCAATGGAACAGAATAGAGAATCCAGATATTGATCCAAACCACTATGCTCAATTAATATTTGACAAAGGAGGCATGAACATACAATGGAATAAAGACAGTCTCTTCAATAAATGGTGTTAGGAAAATTGGACAGACACATGCAAAAAAATGAAGCTAGATCACCAACTTACGCCATACACAAAAATAAACTCAAAATGGATACAGGACTTAAACATAAGACGGGAAACCATAAAAATACTAGAGGAATCCACAGGCAGCAAAATCTCAGACATATGTCAAAAGAACTTCTTCACCGATACTGCCCCTAGGGCAATGGAAGCTAAAGAGAAAATAAACAAATGGGACTACATCAAAATAAAAAGCTTTTTTACAGCAAAAGAAACTATCAACAAAACAACAAGAAAGCCCACTGCATGGGAGAACATATCAAATGGCATCACTGATAAAGGTTTAATTTCCAACATCTACAGGCAGCTTATACAACTTAATAAAAGAAAGATAAATGATCCAATAAAAAAATGGGCAACGGACCTAAATAGAATCTTTTTCAAAGAAGACAGAAGGAAGGCCAAGAGACACATGAAAACATGCTCAAAGTCACTAATTATCCAAGAGATGCAAATCAAAACAACAATGCACTATCATCTCACACCTGTCAGAATGGCTATCATCAACAAATCAACAAACGACAAGTGTTGGCGAGGATGCGGAGAAAAAGGAACCCTCATGCACTGCTGGTGGGAATGCAGACTGGTGCAGCCACTGTGGAGAACAGTACGGAGTTTCCTCAAAAAACTGAAAATGGAACTCCCATTTGACCCAGTAATCCCACTCCTAGGAATATATCCTAAGAAACTGGGAACACCAATAAGAAAGGATATATGCACCCCTATGTTCATAGCAGCACAATTTACAATAGCTAAGATCTGGAAACAGCCTAGGTGCCCATCAGCAGATGACTGGATCAGAAAACTATGGTACATCTACACAATGGAATATTATGCTGCCATAAAAAAGAAGGAATTCTTACCATTTGCAGCAACCTGGATGGAATTGGAGAACATTATGTTAAGTGAAATAAGCCAGTCAATGAAAGAAAAATACCACATGATCTCACTCATTTATGGATAATAAAGAACATTAAAAACTTGAACAAAAAGATAGATACAGAGGCAGTAAAACATCAAACAGTCTGTCAAGTTACAGCAGGAAGGTTAGGGAGAGGTGGGGAAGATAAGAGATCAATCAAAGGACTTGTATGCATGCATATAAGCATAACCAATGGACGCAAAACTCTGGGGGGTGAGGGCATATATGGGAGTGGGGTGGGGGGGCAATGGTAAGATATGTACACATATAATACCTTAATAAAAAAAAATTGGGAAAAAAAAAAGACTTAACTACAACAAGTCTGTACACACAGTCCACAAAGGGGTGCACCAAGAGTGTCCACCTCAGGTAACTGGGGAGGTCGACCCACTGGGCCATATAGGACACCTAGCACACAAAGCTACCCTACCAACTCAGGGAAGCAGCGAAAATGCAGAGACAAAGAAACAGATTACAAATGAAAGAAATGGAGGAAAACAAACGAATGGATATAGAGTTCAAAACCATGGTTATAAGGTTTTTCAAGAATTTCCTAGAAAAGGCTGATAAATTTAGCGAGACCCTCGAGGATATGAAAAAGTACCAACTAGAAATTAAACATACACTGACTGAAAAAAATATTATACAGACACCCAACAGCAGACTAGAGGAACGCAAGAATCAAGTCAAAGATTTGAAATACAAAGAAGCAAAAAACACTCAACTGGAAAAGCTAAAAGGAAAAAAGAATCCAAAAATTTGAAGATAGTGTAAGAAGTCTCTGAGACAACTTCAAGCGAACCAACATCAGAATAATGGGGGTGCCAGAAGAAGAGAGCAAGATACTGAAAACCTATTTGAAGAAATAATGACTGAAAACTTCCCCCACCTGGTGAAAGAAATAGACTTACAAGTCCAGGAAGTGCACAGAACCCCAAACAAAAGGAATCCAAAGAGCACCACACCAAGACACATCATATTAAAATGCCAAGGGCAAAAGACAAAGAGAAAATATTAAAAGCAGGAAGAGAAAAAAAGTTAATTACCTACAAGGGAGCACCCATATGATTGTCAGCTGATTTCTCAACAGAAACTATGCAGGCCAGACGGGAGTGGCAAGAAATATTCAAAGTGATGAATAGCAAGAACCTACAACCAAGATTACTCTACCCAGCAAAGCTATCATTAAGAATTGAAGGTCAGATAAAGAGCTTCACAGATAAGAAAAATCTAAAGCAGTTCATCAACACCAAACCAGTATTATATGAAATGCTGAAAGGTATTCTTTAAGAAGAGGAAGAAAAATAAAAAGGTAAAGATAAAAATTATGAATAACAAATACATATCTATCAACAAGTGAATCTAAAAATCAAGTGAATAAAATATCTGATGTACAGAATAAACTGGTGAATATAATAGAATCAGGGGCATAGAAAGGGAGTGGACTGAAAATTCTCAGGGGGAAAGGGGTGTGGGGGTGCGGGAAGAGACTGGACAAAAATCGTACACCTATGGATGAGGACAGTAGGTAGGGGGGAGGTAAGGGAAGAGGGTGGGGTGGGAACCGGGTGGAGGGGACCTATGAGGGGGAAAAAGAGGAACAATTATAATAATATGAACAATAAAGATTTATTAAATTAAAAAAAAAAACATAACCAATAGACAGGGACAATGGGTTGGTGGGGGCTTTTTCTGGGGGGTAGGAGTAGTGAAGGGGGAAAAAGTAGACATATGTAATACTTTAAACAATAATAAATAAATAAATAAGTAAATAAATAAATAGAACAACAATAAAAATTTTTTGTTGTTGTTCCAAGTTGGCATTGGACTCTCAGCTCACACATTCCTACTTCTCCTCCACTCCTGGTTCTCAGGCCGAAGGCCATCCACCTGACCTGACCCTCACACTGGGCCCTGGTCCACAGAAGGTGCTCCTCACCATATTCTTGGCTTCTCCAGACCTCTGGGAGTCACTGAACTTTCAGAATGTCTTCAAATATTAGGTGCTTTTCTACATGAACAAGATGATGAAGGGCCTCTCCACCTGCAACACCTGCCTCCTGAGAATGCTCCAGGCCATCACTGTCAGGTCCAGCACCTTCTGGTTGGCCAGTTTTAAACAGAAACCTACCTGTTCCATCTTCCATTCCTTCTTCTTCTGTGAGTTCTCAGTTTGTCTTTTGTAGAACCTTATCTCCTACACTGTGGTGTCTAATGTGCCAAGACCAATCTGCTGAATACCATAAATACTCCTCCCTTTCCCTTACAAACTACATCATCCAGAGCCTGTTTCCCATACTGCCACTACTTAGAGATGCCCCCTTTTCAGGAATTATGCTGCTCTCAAGTGGAGGCATCAGAGGTAGTCCCAGCACCTTCACACCACCAGCCCCTCCCTACAGAGCTCCCCAAGGAAAAGGGCCTCCCAGACCCTCCTGCTGCAGGTGAGTTTCTTTATGGTCAAGTACTGGGTGGACTTCATCATCTCATCTTCTTCCACCCTAATATGGGCATATGACCAGTTGACCTGAGTGTCCAGATTTTTGTGTCCATTTTTATTGCCACTGTCAATTTTTTGGTGCTGATCAGATCTGATAAAAGTACAATAAATAGCCCAACCAGTGTATCTCAGTGGTTGAGTGTCAACCTATTATACAGGTGGTCATAGTTCAATTCCTGGTCAGGGCACATGCCGGTATTTGGGGCTTGATCCCCAGTAGGGGGCTTGTAGGAGGCAGCTGATGAATGATTCTTTCCCATCATCTATATTTCTGTCTCTCTCTTCCTCTCCCTCCCTCTCTATCTAATATCAATAAAAATTTATTTTAAAAAATCATTAAAAAGTACAATATATATGATGAAAAATATGTGACAAAAATATCATATGTTAACAAGTTATTAAAGAAAATAACTTTCTGAAATAGAGGTTCTTTTGTCATCAGGTCAGTTATTCATAGAGCAGAGGATTTGATATTTGACTTAATTAAAATGTGTGGATTTATACTTTATTATATCAAAATACTTTTAAAACCAATGCTGCCGAGGACTTGGCATATCCTTTAGACAACGTACACTATGATTTGGTAGTCCTATACTGTTACATGTTTCCTCCCTTTCATTTTGATTCTCAGAACTGCATTTAAAAAAAAAGTTTGTTAATTATTTAGGTTTACTCTTAAGAAGCTTTTATTGGTAACTAGAGGCCCAGTGCACAAATTCATGCACCAGAGGGGTCCCTTGGTCTGGCCTGCAGGAGCAAGCAGAAACCAGCTCTCCAAAATCCCCCGAGGGGTCCAGGATTGCGAGAAGGTGAGGCCAGGCTAAAGGACCCCACTGGTGCACAATTTGGGCCAGGGAGGGATGCAGGAGGTTGGTCAACCAGAGAGAGACCATGGGAGGGCTCCAGGGCATGTTCAGCCCATCTTGCTCAGTCCTGATCTGCTGGACCCCAACAGCAAGCTAACCTATCAGTCGGAGCATCTGCCCCCTGGGGGTCAGTGCATATCATAGTGACTGGTTGACTGGTCAACTGTCTGCCCTCTGGTGGCCAGTGCACATCATAGCAAGCAGTTGAATGGCCTTAACATATCATTAGCATATTATGCTTTGATTGGTTGAATGGACAACCAGATGACCAGACACTTAGCATATTAGGCTTTTATTATATAGGACTAGAGGCCCGGCGCATGAATTTGTGCACAGGTGGGGTCCCTCTGGGTGGCCTGCAGAGATCGGGCTGAAACCCACAGTCCAATGCCGCCTGCAGCTCCTACCTGCTGTTCCTGTTCATCCCGGCCCCACTGTGCCTGCTGCAGGCTCGTAGCCAATCAGTCCCAATTGGGAGAGGCTCATGCTGCTGCAGCAGTGCTTACCAACCATGAGCCCTGCGTCTTTCGCCCTCCAAAGGGGAGTGGTCTCTGGGATCGGGCTGAAACTGGCTTCCTGAGATCCTCCGAGGGGTCCCGAATTGCAAGAGGGCACAAGCCAGGTTAAAGGACCCCACCAGTGCACGATTGGGCCGGGGAGGGTCCGCAGGAAGGCTCCAGGGCATGTCCAGCCCATCTTGCTCAGTCCTGGATGGCCAGACCCCAGCAGCAAGCTAAACTACTAGTTGGAGCATCTGTCCCTGGTGGTCAGTGCACATCATAGTGAGCTGTTGAGCAGCCTTAGCATATTACTAGCATATTACACTTTGACTGGTTGTTTGTTCTGCCATTTGGTCTATTTGCATATTATCCTTTTATTATATAGGATAAAATGTTTCAGTGGTTTTTTTTAAAATTACCTTTGGTACCCTTATTGAAAATCAACAGACATATATGTATAGATTTATTTCTAAACTTTATGCTGGTGTACTGTATGTTCATCTTTATGCCAACACCAAACTATCTTGATTTACTTTAGAGTGGGTCTTGAAATCAGGTTGTTTTTCTTCTAAAAATTGTCCTTTGCATTTCCCAATAAATTCCTTTATTTATTAATTTATTTCTCTATTTTGACTCTCTTTACCTATTTCTCCTACTCATCTTAACCCCACTTCCTGCCTCTGGTAACCACGACTCTGTTCTTCATATCTGTGAGCTTGTTTTTGTTTGTTGTTTTATTTTTTAGATTCCACGTATAAGAATGAGCATAAAATATTTGTCTTTCTTTGTTGGACTTACTTCACTTAGCATAATTCCTTTGAGGTCTATCCATGTTGTCCCAATTGGCAAGATTTTATTTGTTTTTATGGTTGAAAAATATTACATTGTATTTATTTATTTATTATTGTTTAAAGTATTACATATGTGTACTTACCAATGGATAATTGCTTTATCCATTCATCCGCTAATGGACAGTTAGATTATTTCCATGTATTGGCTATCTATAGTAATAATAGAGGAATATGCAAATTGTCCGGGATGCTGTCACAGTAACAGTAACGACCAAACAGCAGGCTGCTTGGGGCAACAAGGCCAGCAGGAGGGTTAGTGAGGGACGACCAAACGATGGAACAGCAGGCTGTGTGGGGCAACCGGGCCGGTGGTGGGGGCAATTGGAAGTGACTAGGCTGGTGGAGGGGAGCAGTTGGGGGTGACCAGGCCAGCAGGGGGGAAGTTGGGGCCAATAGTCCGGCAGGGGAGGGCAGTTGGGGCAACCTGGCCTGCAGGGGAGGGCAGTTGGGGGTGACTAGGACAGCAGGGGAAGGCAGTTAGGGGCGACCAGGCCAGCAGGGGAGGGCAGTTAGGGGTGAGATCAGACTGGCAGGGGAGGGCAGTTGGGGGCAACCAGGCCTGCAGGGGAGGACAGTTGGGGGCAATCAGGTCAGCAGGGGAGGGCAGTTTGGGTGTGACAGGTATCAGGACTAAACCGGCAGTCAAGCATCCCCCAAGGGGTCCCAGATTGGAGAGGATGCAGGCTGGGCTGAGGGACACCCCCCTGCATGCATGAATTTTGTGTACTGGGCCTCTAGTTATAAATAATCCCCAACACACATGGAAGTTTATATTTCCTGATAATTTATTTCACAATTTTAGTTCCGTCGTGTATTAGCCTTCCATATTTTTGTTTGTCCTTTAAATGTTTGACCATTTACTTATTCCTTCAGAGCGAATGGATATCTATTGATGACCTGCTACTTCCTCTTCTATGCTAGATGATGGCAACTCCACAGCACAACACAAGTGCCTTCAAGGAGCTCATGAGCTGAGAGAGAAGGCACAGATAAGCAAGCAGTTACAAGGTGTGGAAAGAATTCCTGTAACCATGGAGCATGAAGGTGGGGATACCAAACCCAGACTGAAAAGTCAGAAAACATACTTCAGAGGAAAGGGTAGCTGCATTGAGCTTGGAAGTAGGGGCTGTAGGATATGTGTGTAGGCACAGGGGTTTCTGTAGCTGCCATCTCTCTTTTTGTCACCAGAATTACTTGTGACCTTAGCTTTTAAAGCCTACCAGTTTGCCATTTTGATCAACTATTTCATTTATTCATGCTTTCATCTGTAAACATTTAAGAACACACTCAGTGCCCCATATTGTGTTAAATGCTATCTTTTCTTTTAAAGACTCATGACATGGAATTCCTGGATTTCTTCCTCTCCATGATTTTTGGAAACTTAAAATCTGCTTTTCTAAAGTGCAAATAATTCATCTGGCTCTGCCCATTGTATCTTCCTTGACAACCAACAACTTTCAACACTTAGATTTCTTTTTCTTTCAAATTTTTCAGTCAGTATAATTTATTGGGTGCTTTCTTTGGGCAAGACACTCTACTAAATGCTCAGGGTCATACAAAGATGACCAAAACTTAGACCCATTCCCCATGAAGCTTATAAACTAATGTGGAATGTATGTGCACAGAGAACACAATAAAGGGAAGAAAAATACTCTCCTAAAGGTATTTTATTTTAAAGATAAAAATTTCTTGTTTAGAATTAAGCCCAGAAGAGAGCCACTTTTCTTTCCTTAATCATTAGGGAGATGACAAGGTGAAGTAACACTGTAAGGACATTAAGTTTGTATTACATTTAAATAAAATTTTAAGCACTTATAGAAATATTTTTTTAAAAGCTGTCTTTGTATTTCCCACACATTCCAGGGGAGGAGGCATATAAATTAGTCAGAGAATGTCCCATAATTTAAAAGTCAATTCATCAGGTTATCTAAAGTTAATAGTGGTATTATGAATCAAATTAAATTTTATATATTTTGGAACTACATTGCTATCCATGGGCTCTCACACTTTTTACATTATATATTACTATAATTTTGTAGTGCTGGCATCTACAAAATGCTACAAAAGTGGCATCTTACGAGCTGCACATCAGTGATGCTTATTTATCTATGGTTAGTGTGGGTTCTTGAGTCACAGGAGGGAGGTTTCAGCTCTGATATATCCTGTATTTTCTTAGAATGGTGTGATGATAGATGAAACAGCAACAGAGTGGCTCGGATTTTGCTGCTTTGTGGCCTAATGATTTAGAGCTGTGATTGCAAACTATGGGCTATAATAGGGAGAATCACAGTTCTTTCCAGTGGGTTGTCAAAACTATGGGCATCAGACACTGGTGGTAGACCTCCAGTTTCTCCCTATTCTTACCCCTGTCCCAGGCCTGTAATTCCATAGGTCACAATGATCAAGCATTATGTTGTAATAAGAAAAAAACAATATGTTCATAAATATGAGTGTATGTGGAGATTACATTATGCTAATTCACTGGAAAGGTAGCTATTAGGCTCCTTTATCAAAATGAAAAAAAAAATATATATATATATAATTATAAAAGTTCAAATAATCCTACCTAATAATAGACAAATATGCAAATTGACCGTACCTTCACTATGCCCATGATTGGCCAGGAGGCGCGGGGGGGCGGGACTTGGGGTGGCCGGGGTAGCTGATTGGGCCTGCCGGACGCTGAGCTGCGTCGCCAGCAGCGGCACGAGCTCAGCGTCTGCGCCATGGCTGTGCTGCGGCATAGAAGGGGCCTCTGGGGCAGCGAGCTGACATCCCGCCCCCGCGGACCATCAAAAGCGGGGGAGCTGAGTGCCTGTCCGCTCAGGCACCAGGCCTTTCAGAAGCCTCCCCCATGCCGGAGGCTTCTGAAAGGCCTGGTGCACCAGCGATCGAAAGGAAAGCACGGGAGCTGGGTGCCTGTCCACTCAGGCACCAGGCCTTTCAGAAGCCTCCACGGCACCGGAGGCTTCTGAAAGGCCTGGTGCACCAGCGGACAGGCACCCAGCTCCCCGTGATCAAAAGCAAAAGTGTGGGAGCTGGGTGCCTGTCCACTCAGGCAGCAAGCCTTTCAGAAGCCTCCGCCATGCCAGAGGCTTCTGAAAGGCCTGGTGCACCAGCGATCAAAAGGAAAGCGTGGGAGCTGGGTGCCTGTCCACTCAGGCACCAGGCCTTTCAGAAGCCTCCGCCACAACTGAGGCTTCTGAAAGGCCTGGTGCACCAGTGATCGAAAGCAAAAGCGTGGGAGCTGGATGCCTTTCAGAAGCCTCCAGCGCCTGGTGCACCAGCAGACAGGCACCCAGCTCCCCGTGATCGAAAGGGAAAGTGTGTAGGGGACCCCACACGTGCATGATTCAATCATGCACTGGGCCTCTAGTATAGAAAATACTAAAAAATAACCTGTAATGCCACCATACTAACACACCTATGACTGATGTTGCTGATGTGTTTCTTTCCTCTCCATTTTTCTATATATTGTGAGGTTGTTTTCAAATGATTAGATAACAATATTCCTCAATAATATTTAATTTAACCCTCAAGAAGAAGGACATTTTCTTCATATGTATCCAGTTCTGTGTTTTGGCCCAGATGGAATGGTATAATCTTGGAATGTTTACATGAAAATATATCATCTTTTCTTAAGACCTTAAGTTGATCTATCCAGAAATATCCAAACATTCATATGTTCCAGTAAGTAAAATCTTTATTTTCTAGATTTACTCTCCTTTAGATGGGGTCACATTAACAGTAAGTAATAATCCAGATTTTACTTGTCTCTACCTTATCACTTAGGACCCTAATCTCCTGAAAAGTTTCTCCAAATTCTTTTGGGAGTTCAGGTGAGATTTTACACTTACTACGAGCCAAACCAGTTAACTATTAGTCAGCTACCATCCCCTTTCCTATTCCCCTCTGTAACCTTCATAGGCTAGATATTGCTGAGCGCCCTGGCACTGCTGCCTCCCCCGGAGTGCTGCCATGGAGGGCCTGGGAGCTCTGGCATGCCGAGCACTGCAGTAGTCTGTGGAGAAGCAGCAGGGATGGTCCCTTCTCCTCTCGTATGAAGCATTTGTGTTGCACATTTTACCAGATTTTTACTGAAATAGCTTTTTAGGACTATACGTAAAGCCTTACTACTCAAAATGTGGTCCCTGGACCAGCAACACTTGGCAGAATTGTTAGAAATGTGGAATCTCAGGCCCCATGAATCAGAATCTTCTGCTTAACAAGAGCTCCAAGTGATTTATATACAAATTTTAGTTTGAGAAGCATCTGCTGAAGGTGCCTTCTGGGACTAAGGCATGAATTCAATTAGGGACAAGGGCAGGGCAGGCTCAAGAAGTAAAACTGGCCCTAACCAGTTTGGCTCAGTGGATAGAGCATCGGACTGTAGACTAAAGGGTCCCAGGTTCGAATCTGGTCAAGGGCATGTACCTTGGTTGCGGGCACATCCCCAGTGGGGGTTGCGGGCACATCCCCAGTGGGGAGTGTGCAGGAGGCAGCTGATGGATGTTTCTCTCTTCATCAATGTTTCTGACTCTCTCTATCCCTCTCCCTTCCTCTCTGTAAAAATTCAATAAAATATATTTTTAAAAAAAGAAGTAAAACTGACAAATAGTAGGACTTTTTGCAAAGACCTCTTTCCTTTCATGATGTCATTTATCCTTGTGACTGGGCCAAAGTTAGAATGCTTGGCTCCTCTCAGGATAGCTGTCCCTCAGGAAACTCCCAGGCTCCTCACTGTCCTAGAGATAGACTTGGTGACCTGCCACTTCTATGTCAGTTCCACCAGACATGGCTTAGGCTAGATCTAAGAACCCAGCCAGACCATAGGAAATCACACTGCTGCCCATGTAAACTACACTTTTATGTAATAAGTTTTGAGTTCACACCTATTATTTACAAGTCTCTTCAATTTGGGCAGTGAGATTATCAAGATAAGTACTAGTAAAACAATCTCTACTCTAAAAGGAGGCTAATAAAGTGGTAAATGTTGAGGCAGGTCAGGCCTTCTGGGAGACCATTTGAGGAAGGGGGCAAAAGCTTCCTAAATGCAGCAGTCTTACTGCAGTGATGAGAAATCATTACTACGTCTAATCCCTGCAGCCTGTGTGTGCCAGTTCTCCAGGTGGAACGGCCTTCTTCCATTTCTGTTTCCCTACATTCTTACCCACCTTCCAAGGCCAGTTTCAAATGCCAGTTTATCAATGAAATCTGCCGGAATCCCCTCAGCTACGTGTGCTTTGCCACTTCAGAACCTCCATCATATCCGGTCTTCAGATCATTTATGTGCATTGTAGCCTTGTGGGCAAAGAATGCATTTTAGTGAGTCTTCTTAGATTCCCCATAAGACCTAGCATGAAGTGCCATAAATTATTTTTAAAGAAAGGAATATATTAAAGCTAATACATCTACTTTGTTACCACTTCTCTATTCAGGAAGTAGATCTGCCTTCTCAAAACAAAGAGAAAACATGAAAGAGTGTGCTATACACTGGTTGGTATATTAAGGAGAATTAATTCCACACCCCCGCCCCATACACACCTTTTTCTGTGGTGAGATTTGTGCAGAAACAATGTCCTCATTCCCAGATAAGTAGCTGTTCATCACAGCTGGGTGGAATTTCATCTAGTTTTCAGCTGTATGAAAGTGGCTATCTGCCTACTAGTATTTAAGAAATCCACAGCTTGCTGGGTAGCACAGTTTATGCCTGGTTTTCTCTAAAGCTGAGATGGAAGACAAATTACCGATCCCTGAAGAGTGCAGTGCTGCTATGAATAAAGTGTTATCTTATGAGCTGCACATCAGTGATGCTTATTTATCTATGGTTAGTATGGGTTCTTGAGTCACTGGGAGGGAGGTTTCAAGTCTAATATATCCTGTGTTTTCTTAGTAATGGTGGTTATGGTGTGATGATAGATGAAACAGCAACAGAGTGGCTAGGATTTTGCTGCTTTGTGTCCTAATTATTTAGAGCTGTGATTGCAAACTAAGGGCTATCCTAGGGAGAATCACAGTTCTTTCCAGTGGGTTGTCAAAACTATAGCCATCAGACACTGGTGGTAGACTGAATAATTTTTCTCCCATATTGAACTTTAGAGCTAATGTAGATATATTAGGATAGGTGAAAAAGATTGACTTTAAAATGTCATTTGATTTATACTGGAGTTTTCCTGTGTTTACAGCATTATTGGATATAAGTGCTAGCAAGTGGGGATTACAAATCTGGTCATTACAGAGGCCATAATAGCCAAAGATTAGGCCCCAACATGTTAAAATCTGGGTGGCTTTTCTTTGAGGTAGCCTGGGTTTGAACAACAGCTGGGGCCTTCTGGAAGTCAAAAGGCAAACCACGGACCCCAGCCTGAACGAAGGTCTCTTTGGGACAACCACAGAGACAACTAAGTGAGTCTGTGTCAGATTTCCAGCCTTAAAAATCAGCTTGTCTCACCTCCAGTTTCTCCCTATTCTCAACCCTGTCCCAGGCCTGTAATTCCATTGATGAATCAGTACAACCTTGTTTTGCCACATTCTTTGAAGACCAAGCTAATGTGAAGAGGGAAAATGGAAAGGAATTCCTAGAATATCTAGGAAAATGTGGGAATACAATCTGCCTTCCAGTGTTTAAGGTGACTATGTAATTTGTCATGATGATTTTAATGGGTTCTCTGCTGGGTCTAGAGAACTAAATTATTCATTGACACCTAACTTGTTGGGTTACCCATATTATGCATGAGATTATATAAACTGACTTTGAGTGCAATCATCTGTCTTCTTTGTAGCCTCTTCATATCATTTTGAGTAAATTGCAGCCACTAAGTGGTTGCTTAGCTTTTCCCAATGAGCCACACCTACTGTGGTCTCTGGACAGCAGCATCACCTGGGAAATAATCAGAAATGCAAATTCATGGACAAACTGAATCAGATGCTCTAGGGGTGGGCTCCAAGGAGCTGTATTTTAACAAGCTCTCCAGGTGGCTCCATGCTCTGGGCATATTGAGAAGAACAAATATAACGGCCTATTTTAGAAAAGTTAGCACGTCTATCAGGGATTTAATTCAGATGCACACCCAGGTATTTGAAATAGCTACCTCTTCGGTGAAATTAAACAAATACTTTTTCACTGGGATGGACACTTAATAGAATTCATCTTAAACGTTAGTGGGGGTATTAACATCTAGAAACATGCCTACTTCTCTGAGGGTTCTTTTAATTCCAGCTTTATAAAGAGAACCACTAAATGTCTAATAGAGTTAAACTACCAGTGTGGAATTCCAAAGCTAAGGGAATCGTGCAGGTAGTTGTGCTACCGGCACCCATGCTTTGTAAGCACATTAAAATTACATGGGGAGCTTTTAAAATCCTGATGTCCAGGTAGCACTCCATACTAATTATGTCATCATGTCTGCAGCGGAAATCCAGACATCAGGATTTAAGATGCTAGACTGTGCCACAAAGTTTAGAAAGTATTGAGTCATAGAAACCTAGACATAATCCGACCTAAGAAGTCAGATGTGAGAAAGCTGTGCCTGAGGTGACCTCCCTGTTTCTCCCCAACAGAGGCCTGAGATAGATTACTGGGGAACCGGCATAAGCGCTCTAGAGTGTGCTCTGGAATTGGAAGACCAGTTAACGAAGCTCCTGCTAGACCTGAAGACCACAGCTTCTGCCAAGAAAGAACGTGATGTAAGTTGTTAGTAACTGGTTCTGAAAGCAATGTCATCTTTCACTTCAGAATTATGACTTGCTTCTGGGAAGTGGATCCAATGTAGTAGATCATCCAACACGTGTGTGCTTTCCCCCAAGGAAGTATATGAACTTACTTCTGGGAGGAGATTGGAGGTGGGAGAAGTAGGTACCCTGGTAAGAAGGAATGCAACTCATCTCAAAATGGGGAAGATTTGCCAGGAAAAATGTGCTCTGGATAATTACACAAAAGGACTTTTGTTGCTGGCTCTTAAATCTGGACAACGAATGCTTAAATGTTCATAGGTACCAGAACCAAATGGTTTACTCAAACAACCTGCTGGGCTCTACCCCACCCCTCTCCCACCCTCACCCCGGAGTTTCTGATTCAATGGCTTTCATGTGGTGTCCCAAAATTTGCATTTCTAACCCATTTTCAGGTTATGGCTGCTGCTTGCTGGCCAGGGGCCACACTTTGAGAACCACTGTCCCTGATGGTCCTTGCAAAAGTGAATGTTAATGGTGACTTATCCTACAGACTTCTCTGAAGTCTTCCTGGTTAATGGTGTACATTCCTCCTTGTGGTGGTAACTTCTTTCTCACCAAACCCTTAGTATCAAAGGAAAGCAAAGTGAGGAAAATTGCTTTGTACAAAAGTTATCAAGCCTAGATGCATGTTGTAGTGACTTAGAGGTCTGAAGGGATACAAACACCTGAGCCTTATTCCCTTACATCTCAATCTTTGGGAATGGGGTCTGGACACCTACTTGAAATCTCTATATCATTAAAAAAAAAAAAAAAAAAAAAAAAAGGCACACAGGGTGGGAAACCACTGCAGTAGTAGCTTGCTTAAATTAATCTTTTAATGAGATGCCCTAACACTCATACTCATTGAAAGTGGATATTCGTACTCACTGAAGGTTTTGAATGTCTTAGATCAGTGCTCTTTGAACTTCTATGTGCATTATTAACTGCCTAGTCCTTTCTTAAAATGAGGGTTCTAATCTAGTAGGACTGGAGTGGGACTTGAGATTCTGTGTTACTTAAAATCTCTCAGGACTGCAGGTCTATGAGCTACGATTTGGGTAGGCAGATTTGTTGTTGTTGCTGTTCTCATCTGAGGATATTTTTCCATGGATTTTTAGGGAGAGCGGAAGAGAGAGGGAAAGACAGAGAAACATTGAGGTAAGAGAAACACATTGATTGGTTGCCTCTGACCAGGGACAAGGCCCTACGAGCTTGCAACCAAGGTACATGCCCTTGACTGGAAACAAACCCGGGACCGTTTGATCCGCAGGCTAATGGCTCTATACACAGAGCAAAACTGCCTAGGGCTGGGTAGGAAGATTTTTGATTGCCTCCTGTTGCAGACAAGGTTCTTAAGGGTGTTTTCCTGTTTATTTCTGTAGGTCTTAGAATTCACAGGAAAGTACCTGAAAGGACAGAAGAAGAGCACAAAAAACCTACAAATCAAGATAGGATATTGTAAGGAATTTGAGAAGCAGGCCCTGAAGGAGGAAAAGCCTGCTGAAGTGTTAGGTAAATAGACCTAACAACTGAAGGCAACTAAGCAAGTCTTCCAATTGTAGTAGGTCCCAAAATCAGCTACATAAGAATCTTCTCCATTTGACAGAAGACTGCTTTCCTTCATTGGTGTGTGTATAAATAAATCTACTTTTGCATTATAATGGTGTAAATAGATTCCTATTGAAGCACGAAAAGGGTTAATTCCATCACTATAAGTTTGGTGCATTAGACTTAAAAAAAAAAAAAAAAAGCCTCCCCTTCTCCCATGATCCCAACAACACTCAGATGCAGGATCAAGTTTTGTGAATTTCAATCAGTCCAAGTATATATAGTATAAATTAAGTAGTAAAACTTAAGGTCTAACTAATGCTTTCCTCCTCTTCTACATGTATACTACATATTTAAAGTTTACAAAATAGTAGGATTTTATTCTAATCAATGTAAAGCTAAATTTTAAAATAAGCGTTCTTGTTCTAGAAATGGTGACTCACCTGAAAGATTTACAGAGGACAGGCAGCTGCAACCCAGGTGCCCTTTCATAACCTGGGTATACATAGGGACCAGGAAGTTACACAGCAATTAAGACTGAAAACAACTGTGTGGATGTGGCAATGCCATCCACTGTGGGCAAGCTAGCCACTATTGGGGTAATTACTTTCAGGAGCAAGCAATGAGCATGCAACTTGGGTGACTAATTCACTGGGAAGAAAGAGGGCTCTATAGGATTGTGTCCTGGCTCCAAACTTACTAGCCCCAATGGCCCTGAAGTTTTTGCCTCAATCATTGATTCAATGTAGTCATCTTTAAAATAGTTAATAGTACTTAGTTCATAAAGTTAAGGAGAGAATTAAGTAAATTAATATGTAAAAGTATCCAGAACTGCACTTTAGGAAAGCCAATATATAATGGAATTATTGTGCTAAGTGAAATAAGCCAGCCAGAGAAGGCAAATACCATATAATTTCATTTATATGTGGAAACTAACTGATAAGAATTTGAGACAGGACAGGTAGTTATATGGAAAAGGGGGTCCATGGAAGAGGAATGCATATGTGAAGGGAAAGTGACAGCTCTAAGACCAGAATGCTTACCTTGACTTTCACAGAGGATGGGGAAATGTTACAAGAGGAAGCCATATATACACAGAGGATAGAGGAATGTTGCAAGATAAGGGGGTGAGAAAGCGGGTGACACCAGGTGGGCTTTGACATTTAAAACTGATACTATGCAGGAGAATGACCAATTAGGAAAACACAAGGGAAATAAATTAAGGAAAGGTTCAATTAAAAAGGGTCATGTTCAGACAAAAAGCTGCCGGCATATATAAACCAAAGATAAAGAGACTCAAAACAGGATTTAGATTTTTTTCCCACTTAAGAGAAAGAGCAGGCTTTTCCCATTTGGAGCCCCTTAGGTGACCCCTGCCCAGGGGACATTTGTATGTGTTTTTCAAAAAGCTTCCATTTTTATTTAAAATCTTTTAACACACTGATTTATTCTTCAAACTTCGTTAGACAATAGCCCACAGAGGGAGAGCCTGTTCACCCCAACTCCATGTATTCTATATAATAAAATCCTAATATGCTAAGTGTCTGGTCATCCGGTCAGCTGTTAACCAATCAAAGTGTAATATGCTAATGATATGCTAAGGCTACTCAACTGCTCCCTATGACGTGCACTGACCACCAGGGGGCAGACACTCTGACAGGTAGGTTAGTTTGCTGCTGGAGTCCAGCTGATGGGGACTGAGCGAGACAGGCCAGACACTCCCTGAAGCCCTCCTGCAGTCCCTCCAAGCTGGCCATCCCTCCCTGGCCCTGATCGTGCACTAGTGGGGTCCGTTGGCCTGGTCTGCACATTCTCTCAATCTGGGACACCTCGGAAGTTGTCAGAGAGCTGGTTTCCGCCCGATCCCACAGGCCAGGTTGAAGGACCCCTCTGGTGCACAAATTTGTGCACTGGGCCTCTAGTCATAATAATAAAAAAGATTTAACAAAGTAGAAACAGAAGCATGGGATACATAGAACAGACTGATAGCTGTCAGAGGGGAGGGGATTGGGTGAAAAAGGTGTATGAATTAAGCAAAAATATGACACAGGCACAGACAGCAGTTGATGATAGAGGAAAAAGGGGGATAGGTGAAGTGGAAGTAGGCAAAGAAGGGGAAAATGGGGACTAAAAGAGACTTGACTTTAACTGGTGAGTGCCTGATGCAGTGTGCAGATGTTTTGAGTTGTATACTTGAAACCTTTATGGTTTTATTAACCAATGTCACTCCAATAAATTCAATTTAAAAAGATAACAGATAACTGAAATTAAGACATAATCTTAAAACTTTTAATCCTAGAAGTATCTCTTTTGAAATGAGAAGGGGAAATAGAAAGATCCAATTAGATATACTGTGGGAAAAATTCAAGTTAACAAATGGGTTGAATATTGAAATAGACACAGATAATTTAACAACTGATATTAAAATAAGCTAAGAAATTCTCAGCCAAAGGAATAGCAAGTGGTATTTTAAATATTAAGACATGGAGTTCCAATGAAAGATCTAATTTATAGCTCCAGGAGAGAAGAGAAATTGAGAAAAATATCTGTTGTAGCAAATTTTTATAGTATCAAGGATGTAAAAGCTCAATGTAAAACAAAGAAAGAAAACACCACATTACTAAAACTTTGCATTAATATTAGATGCAAGGAGAAAATGGGAAAATCATCTTCAAAATGCTGAGGTATGTTGGGTCTGATCAAATAATTGAATTGATACCCCCTTACCTGAGAACTGACCTTTACAACTGACATTCCCTTTTGCTCAGAACCTATTCCACTTAAGACCATTATTTATCCCCTCTGGATTTTCCCAGTATCTGGACCCACCCAGAGAGTTCCCTGCAAAAAAGCCCCACGTAGAATCCAATCTCTGACTCCCCATCTCTGGTTGCTGGTGCCATTTTGAAGCTCAGCCCATCTGGTCTCCCGAAGACCTAATAAATTTATGATTCTTTAACACTGTTGGCTTCATGTGTTCCTTCTTTGGCAACCCTAACATTTGGTGCAAAACCTGGGAGGGTTCCATGGGAAAGGGGACCCATTGCCCCCACTTGGGTCACCCCAAGTTTGCTACTTGGAGAGCAGTAGGCAGCAGCAGTTCAACCTGTGCTTGCTTCTGAATCATACTCGGGTGACATGATTACCTACCTCAATTAGGCCTCCCTTCCCACCCAGCCAAGGAGGATGCCAGATCAGGAACCTCTCCTCCTGCTTTGCTGACCCTCCATCCCACACCGGCCAATCTTCTCCAGGTGAGTGACACTCCACAATTTTCCTCATCTCAAGTCTTCTGCCCACTTATTCTCAATGACTTCTCAAAAGTCCTCTGGTCTCAAAGGTCCTAGCATTAGGCCAGAAGACTCCTCAGATATTTCGCCTCAGGTCTTTCTGGACTGGGGATGGCAAATCCAGAAGGTCACCCCTCATTTCTCATGGGGATTTGTTTAGCAGTGGGGATGCCTTCCCTAAACAGTCAACTTTGACTTGTGGTGTGTCACTCATTCTTCCCCGCATGGGCCATGCTTACTCTCTCATCATGCGGAACACTCCCTCTGCGTCCCCCTGAACAACCTCTCTTGGCTGTCTCCTTGAAAATCTCAACTGCCTCTGACTCACAGGAGAGATCAGGCCCAAGCACCTCATTTTCTTTTGTAACACTGTTGGGCCACAATATAAACTAGATAATGATTCTCAATGGCCTGAAAAGGGCACTTTTGATTTTAATATATTGCGTGATTTAGGTAATTGCTGTCAGCAATGGAAAATGGTCAGAGTCCCGTTTTCACCCTCTGTTCTCAATCCTCTCTCTTAGTCCTGCTCTACCTATCAGATCCTTCTCCTTCACATAAACATCATACCCCTAACACTTCTGATTCTGAATTTACTTTTGACCTAATAGTCCACCAACCTCCACCCATTTACACACCCCTTCCCTCACCTGCAGTAGATTCCCAAAACCCAGATCCTCCTAACCAGCAACCACCTTCTACCCTGGCCCCTGAGAGTCCAAATCCTGAGAACACAATTTCCAATACAGACTTTCCCCACCCAACACTTGCTCTCAGGTCACCCAAAGACTACCTTCCTCAATAGGCACTTCTATTCCTATGCCCATTTTACCCCTGAGGGCAGTTGTAGGAACTGAGGACATAATATGAGTCCACATCCCATTCTCTATGTCCAACCTTTCCAAGATTGAAAAAAGACTAAGGTCTTCTTTACCAACCTGACCACCTTTACCAAGAAATTTGAGTACCTGACCCAGTCCTATGACCTGACCTGTCATGACATCTATGTCATCCTGTCCTCACTAACCCAAGGGGAGATTGAGCACATCTGGCTAACAGCTCAGGACCATGCCAATGCCCTCCACAGACCGGACGTGCAGACAACCTGGTTGGCACTGACACTGTTCCCTTAACTGACCCAAGATGGGACTATCGGGTTAACTCTCCAGAGCGGTAGTTCCGTCTATACTAATAAAAGGGTAATATGCTAATTAGACCAGACATGATGTCATTTATCCTTGTGACTGGGCCAAAGTTAGAATGCTTGGCTCCTTCTCTCAGGATAGCTGTCCATCAGGAAACTCCCAGGCTCCTCACTGTCTCCTAGAAATAGAGTTGGTGACCTGCCACTTCTATGTCAGTTCCACCAGACATAGCCTAGGCTAGATCTAAGAACCCACCAGACCATGGGAAATTACACTGCTGCCCATGTAAACTATACTTTTATGTAATAATTTTGATTCCACACCTATTGTTTAAAAAATTCTTGCTTAAAAGTTGTGGGGCTACCAAGATAAGTAAAACAATTTCTACTCTCAAAGGAGGCTAATGAAAAAGATATATGTTGAGGCAGGTCAGAACTGGGAGACTATTTGAGGCTGGATCACTGAGTCTCACTGCAGTGTGTAGAAGCCATTATTATGTCAGATCCCTACAGCCTGTGTGTGCTTGTTTTCCAGGTGGAACGCCCTTCTTCCATTTCTGTTTCCTACATTGTTACTCACCTTCCAAGACCAGTTTCAAATGCCAGTTTATCCATGAAATCTGCCGTAATCTCCTCAGTTAACTATGCTTTGTGTTAGGTTGGTGCTGAAAGAAGCCAGGCCAAGGGACATTGTGAGTGTTTAAGAAATCTTATTACATTCTCTCATAGCAGGCTGAGACCAGAGTGTCAGTGTCAGCCCCAAGGGGATCCTCTCATATAGGGTAGAACTATGCAATATAGGGTCAGTATGTGGGTGCATGAGTCAGTCAAGTGGAGGGGAGTGCACAGGTCAGTCAGGTGAAGAAGATTTCTTCTTATTTTGCTTCTGCAGGTGCTGGACTTCTGCCCAAGCTATGGGAAAAGGCTTATAACATTATATATTTCAGAAAATATGTCCAAGCAGGAGAGATTAGGGGTAGTTTATCCTAATACTTTCACACTGCAGAACCTCCATGATATCCTGTCTTAAGATCAATTGTGTAGGTCTCAGCCTTATGGGGTGGGGGTTATGTCCCTTATAGGCAAAGAATGCATTTTAGTCAATCTTCTTAGATTTCCCATAGGACCTAGCATGATGTGCTATAAATTATTTTTTAAAACAGGCACATATTAAAGCTAATGAATCTTCTCTGTTACCACTTCTCTATTCATGAAGTAGATCAGTCTTCTCAAATCATAGAGAAAACATCATTAAAGAGGCCAAACTAAACAAGCTGGGGTATTTAGGAGAATTAACCCCCCAACCCCCCATACACATTTTTCTCTCTTGAGATCAGTTCTTTAATGCAGAAACAATGTCCTTATTAACAGATGAGTAGCTGTTAATGTCAGCTGGGTGCAATTTTATCTAGTTTTCAGCTGTATGAAAATGGCTATCTGCCTACTAATATTTAAGAAGTCCATTAGGTTGTTGTATTGCACTGTTTATGTCTGTTTTTTTTTTTCCTAAAGCTGAGATGGCGTCAAGCACCCACTCTCTGAAGAGTGTAGTGTTGCCATTAATCACGTGGCATCTTATGAGATCCACGTCAGTGATGCTTATTTATCTATGGTTAGTATGGGTTCTTGAGTCAGTGGGAGGGAGGTTTCACCTTTGATATATTCTGTGTCTCCTTGTTAATGGTGATTATGGCCATGCATGTGGTGTAATATTAGATGTAACAGCAATTTAGTGGCTAGGATTTTGCTGTTTTGTGGCTAATGATTTAGAGCCATTATCGCAAGCTATGGGCTATGATGAGGAGAATCACAGCTCTTTCCAGTGGATTTCCAAAACTATATGGGCATCAGAAACTGGTGATAGACTTAATAAATATTTTTTACCCATATTCTCTTTTAGAGGTAATGTAGATATGTTATGATTGGTGAAATAGATTGACTTTAAAATGTCATTTGATTTATACTGGAGTTTTCCTGTGTTTACAGCATTATTGGATATAAGTGCTAGCATGTGGGTTTCACAAAAATGATCATTAAAGAGGCCATAATTTCCAAAGATTAGGCCCAGCATATTAAAATCTGGGTGGCTTTTCTTTGAGGTATCCTGGGTTTGAAAGATACTAGTAGCTGGGGCCTTCTGGAAGTCAAAGGACAAACCGAGGACCCCAGTCTGAATTAAGAAGGCCTCTTTGAAACAACCACAGAGACAACAAAGTGAGTTTGTGTAAGAGTTCCAGCCTTAAAAATCAACTTATCTCACCTCCATTTTCTCCCCATTCTCACCCCTGTTCCAGGCCTGTTATCACATAAAACGCAAAATAGAATCTCTTTTTGCCTCATACTTTGAGGACCAAGCTGAGGTGAAGAGGGAACATGGAAAGGAAATCCTAAGATATCTAAATAAACAAGAGAGGAAAATCTGCCTTCCTGTGATTAAGGTGACTATGTAATTTGTCATGATGATTTTAATGGGGCCTCTGCTGGGTCTAGAGAACTAAATTATTGGTTGCCACCTAACTTATTGGGTTACCCATATTACACACGGTATTATAGTAACTGACTTTGAGGGAAAACATCTGTCTTCTTTGTAGCCTCTTCATATCATGTTGAGTAAATTGCAGCCACTAAATGGTTGTTAGGTTTTCTCAATGAGCCACACCTAATGTGGTCTCTGGACCAGCAGCATCAGCATCACCTGGGAAATCATCAGAAATGCAAATTCATGGACAAACTGAATCAGATTCTCTAGGGGTGGCGTTCGAGGAGCTGTATTTTAACAAGCTCTCCATGTGACTGTAATGCTCTGGGCAGATTGAGAAGCACAACTCTAATGGCCTCTTCTAGAACAGTTAGCATCCTCTATCAGATATTTAATCTAATTCAGATGCACACCCAGGTATTTAAAATAGCTACCTCTTCAGTGTAAGGAAGCATACTTTTTTTACCGGGCTGGACACTTAAAAGAAGTAATCTAAACCTTACTTGGAGGTATTACATTTAGAAACATGTCTACTTATCTGAAGGTTTCTATTAAACTCCAGCTTTATAAAGAGAACTAATAAATGTGTGGTAGTTACAGAATTAAACCACCATCATGGAATTCCAAAGCTAAGGGAATCATGCATGTAGCTGTGCTAGTGGCATCCATGCTTTCGAAGCACATTAAAATTACCTGTGGAGTTTTTAAAATCCTGATGCCCAGGTTGCACTCCATACCAATTATGTCACAATGTCTGCAGCTAAAATCCAGACATCAGTATTTAAGATGCTAGGCTGATTCCACTGTGCCACAAAGTTTAGAAATTCTTGGGTTATACAAACTTAGACATACTCTGACCCAGGAAGTTTGATGTAAGAAAGCTATGCCCAGAGGTGACTTCCCTGTTTCTCCCCAACAGAGGCATGAGATAGATAACTGGCAAACTGGCAAAAAAGCTCTAGAGTGTGCTCTGGAATTGGAGAAGCACTTAACAAAGCTGCTGCTAGACCTAATGCTCATGGCTATTGAAGACGATGAATGTGATGTAAAGAGTTAGCTACTGGCTCTGAAAGCAATGTCATCTTTCACTTCTGAATTATGACTGGCTTCTGGGAAATGGGTCCAAGAGAGTTGATCATCCAACACGTGTTTTCTTTCCCACAAGGACATATATGAACCTACTTCTGGGAGTAGATTGGAGGTGGGAGAAGTAGGTACCCTGGTAAGAGGGAATGCAACTCAACATAAGATGGGGAATATTCCCAGGAAAAATGTGCTCTGGATAATTAACAAAATTAGTTTTACTGCTGGCTTTTAAATCTAGACAAGGAGTACTTAAAATGTTAATGGGTGCCAGAATCATATGGAGGGTTCACTCAAACAATCTGCTGGGCCCCACCTCCTAGAGTTTCTGATTCAATTCTTTTAATATGGTGTTCCAGAATTTGCATTTCTAATAAGTTTTTAGATTATGCTGCTGCTTGCTGGCCAGGGCCACCCTTTCAGAACCACTGTACTAGATGGTCCCTGCAAAAGTGAATGTGAATGATGACTTATTATCCTGCAGACTTCTCTAAAGTATTCCTGGTTAATGGTGAACACTCCAGCTTGTGGTGGTAACTTCTTTCTCACCAAACCCTTAGTATCTCAGGAAACCAAAGTGAGGAAAATTTCCTTATACAAAAGATATCAACCCTAGATGCATATTGGACTGACTTAGAGGTCTGAAGGGATACAAACACCTGAGCCTTATTCCCTTACATCTCAATCTTTGGGAATGGGGTCTGGGCACCTACTTGAAATCTCCATGTGATTAAAACAAACAAACAAACAAACAAACAACAACAACAACAACAAAACAGGGTGGGTAACCACTGCAGTAGTAGCTTGTTTAAATTAATCTTTTCTTTTGATGAGATGCCCTAACACTCAATACTCACTAAAAGTAGATATTTGTACTCACTTGGAAGTCGTGAATGTCTTAGATCTGTGCTCTTTCTATGTGCATATGAACTCCCTCTCCTTTCTTAAAATGCAGGGTCTGATTTAGTAGGAATGGAGTGGGCCTTGAGATTCTATATTTCTGAAAAGTTCCCAGGACTGCAGGTCCATGAGCTACAATTTGGGTAGCAAGATTTTTGATTGCCTCCTGTTGCTAACAAGATTCTAAAGGGTCTTCCCCTGTTTATTTCTGTAGCTCTTTAACTTCCTAGGAAAGTACCTGGATAAACAGAAAAGGAACACAAATTACCTGCATCACCAGATTGTATATCATGAGAAATTAGGAAATCAGGCCCAGGAGGAAAAAGACCCATTGAAAAAGCTTACTGCAGAGTCAGGTACAAAATAGACCCAATATCTGAAGGCAACAATGCAAGTCTTCCCATTGTAGTAGGTCCCAAAATCAGCTGCTTAGAATCTTGATCTTCTTCATTTGATAGAAGACTGTTTTCCTTCATTGGTATGTGTACAAATAAATCTGTTTTTGCATTGTCATTATGTGTAAACAGATAGCTATTGAAGTACAAAAAGGGTTAATTCCATCAATGTAAGTTTGGTGAAAGCTTCCTGAGGGTAGTGGGAGCATTAGACAAAAAAAGAAAAAAAAAAACCATCCTTCATCTGCTATGATCCCAGCAACACTCAGATGCAGGGTCAAGATTTGGGAATTTCAATCAGTCCAAGTAGATATAGTAAAAATTAAGTAGTAAACCTTAGGTCTCACTAATGTTTTCCTCCCCTTCAATTTGTATACTACATATTTAAAGTTTACAAAATAGTAGGATTTTCTTCTAATCAATGTAAATCTAACCTTGAAAACAAGAGATCTTGGTCTAGAAATGGTGACTCACCTGAAAGATTTACAGAGGACAGGCAGCTGCAACCCAGGTGCCCTTTTATAACCTGAGGTATGCATAGGGACCAGGAAGTTACACAGGCAATTAGGACCGCAAACAACTGTGTGGATTTGGCAATGCCATCCACTGTGGGCAAGCTAGCAGCTACTGGGGTAATTACTTTCAGGAGCAAGCAATGAGCATGCAACTTGGGTGACTAGTTCATTTGGGAAGAAAGGGAGCTCTAGAGCAGTGGTTGGCAAACTCATTAGTCAACAGAGCGGCAAACCGCAGCTCGAGAGCCGCATGTGGCTCTTGAGCCACAGTTTGCTGACCACTGCTCTAGAGGATTGTGTCCTGGCTCCAAACTTACTAGCACCATTGCCTTGAGCAAGTTTCTCCCTCACTCACTAACTCAGTTTAGTCATCTATAAATTATGGTTAATAGTAGTTGCATAAAGTTAACTAGAGGATTAAGTAAATTAATATGTAAAATTATCTAGAACAGCACCTTCTCAGATTATATATTAGTTTAGATAATAGTGATAGTGCCACCTCCTAAACTTGAGGAAAGCCAATATATAATGGAATTGTTATGCTAAGTGAAATAAGCCAGCCAGAGAAAGACAATACTATATAATTTAACTTATATGTGGAATCTTATCAACAAAAAATGATTTATGAAACAAAATAGAAATGGAAGTATACATAGAACATACTGATGGCTGTCAGAGAGGAGGGGGTTGGGTGAAAAAAGGTGAAAGGAATAAGCAAAAGAAATAAGACACATAGGCAGACTCCAGTATGGTGATAATCAGAGGAAAAGGGGGTGGGTGGGTGGAGTGGAATTGGGCAAAAAAGGGACAAATGGGGGCTAAAGAAGACTTGACTTTGGGTGGTGAGCGCCTGATGCGGTATGCAGATGTTTTGTTGTGTTGTATACTTGAAACTTTATGGTTTTATTAATCAATGTCATTCCAATAAATTCAATTTGAAAAGATAGCAGATAACTAAAGTTGAAACAAAATCTTAAAACATTTAATCTTAGAAGTATCCCTTTTGAAATGATATCCAATTAGATATACCTTGGGAAATATTCCAGTTAACAAATGGGTTGAATATTGAAATAGACACAGCTGATCAAACAAGTGATATTTAAGTAAGCTAAGAAATTCTCAGCCATAGGAATAGCAAATGGTATTTTAAATTTTAAGAAATTGAGTTCCAATGAAAGATCTAATTTATAGCTCTAGGAAAAAAGAAAAATTGAGAAAAATATCCATTGTAGGAAAATTTTAGAGTATCAAGAATGAAAAAGTTCACAGTAAAAGACATCACTCACAAAAAAAGAAAAATGCCAAATTACTAACATCTTTCTCATCAATATTAGATGCAAAGACAAAACTGGAAAATCATCTTCAAAGTGCTGAGGGGGGAAATTAAGAGTGAGGGTAGAATATACTATTTGAATATGCAAATATTAAGCTCACAATAGCTTTAACCCAAAGAAGACCTTCACTTTGAACTATTATTGTTTAAATTGTAAAATACAAGGGCCTGGGCTTCTACATGCAGGTCCAATGTAGCATATCTGATATGAACAAGTCTTGTCTAGTACAGCCACTCTAGTGGGGAAGGGCATGCCCCAGGCTATAGTTACAACACAGTGAACTTCTTTACCGCCATGCCTTTACCACAACTCAACCTTCTTGAAAACCACTGCTATTGTGAGCTTGTTACCACTGGAAAATTACTAATTCACCATGCATTGTTGAATAAATTCCCTTTTATGATTATTACTAGTTTATATTTAATTTTATACATATTAGTGACCATCATTAAAATTAGGAGTAAGACAAGATTGCTTTACCCTCAACACTACTTCGTGTTTTTCTGACAGTTGTTAAGCAGAGTATTTGAGACTCAGCACAATTGACATTTTGTGCCAGATGTCTCTGTCGTGGGAAGTTGTCCATGCACTGTAAGATGTCTAGCAGCATGTCTGGCATCTACCTACTAGATAGTACTTCCTCCAGTTGCAACAATCAAAATTGTCTCCAGACTTGCCAAATGTCTCTTGAGAGGCAAAATCACCATGCTTCAAAACAACTATTCTAGATAATGCAATATAAAAGTTAAAGAAGGTATATCTATTTGAAAAAGATTTATTAATGTGGTATGATTATAACTGGAACTGAAAAGCTACATATTTTATAAGAAAGTTCAATTCTATTGCTGGATACAGGATAAATATATAACAATGAACCTTTCCCATTAACAAAAACATTTTAAAAAACGTAACTTGTTTATAATATTCAAAAATACATATAATATCTAGGAAGAATTCTAAAAAAAACAAAAACTACCTTGGAATCAATATGAAATAAAATGAAAGTGCTTCCTGAATGAGATAAATCTTTGAATAATGAATAATGGAAAGTAAGACTAAATATGAAAATTATGGCACCTCGAAAATAAATGTGTAGGACTAAAGTAATCTGGTTATAATCACAACAGGATTTTGAAGGCATGGACAACTTCTTAGTAAAGAATAGCTCCAATCATGGGGTAAACGTGGGAACATACATAAAACTTACTTAACATCATTAGTCATTGGGAAACACAATCCCAAACCACATAAAATACCACCCACTACACATTCAGGAGAATGACTGAAATTAAAATAACTGTCAGCACCATATGCTCACAAGGTGGTGAAACAACAAAAGCTCCCCTACACTGTGGGTGAGAATGTAAAGTGGCACAACCACTTCAGAAAAAGGTATGGCATTTTTTTCATAACACTAGGCAAATTCCTAGCTCATGAATTTTTGGAGGACACAGTTCAGCCCACAACAAATGATGTTATTGTTGACTAAAATTGGGAGAAGATAAGAGCAGGAAGAAGTTTCATGCTAATTCAGTAGGAACCAATAGATACTGTCTGAGAAAGAGAGTTCTAAGTGTTATATAAAAGTTTAATTATAAAGGCAGTCATTAGAGTAAAATTATAACTATGATTTTTAAAATAACCCCAATAGTGAAAGTACATATAATACAGGAAGTCCTCGGATTACGTTAGACTCAACGTATGTTGTTTTGTGGTTACATCGCCATCTCCCATTTATTTATAAAAAAAAAAATGTTCCGTCATTTCGACATATGTACACATGTGCTTTATGTTTTTTATTATTTGTTCACCATAAGTAAAGGTCAGGCATTATCTTTCTTTTAATTTTTTTTTTTTACTGTTTCACTTCAATACTGCTGTGTATGTGCTCCATGTGAGTGACATAGGTGCTTAAGTACGTGGGTTTCAACTTACAGCAAAAATCACGTTATGTCGTGCCGGAGGAATGAATCTCTGACATAACCCGAGGACCTACTGTATAATGCTCATATTTACATTTTATTTTCTAATCCTTATGTTAGGTTTTGATTTAGTCCTAGTTCTGCTGTTAAAGATTGTGTTCGCCCCAGACATTTTGAAGTTTCCCTTATCTTTTGGTTTAGTGAATTTTGTTCTCTGGGAGATGCTTCAATAAGGCCTGACATGGATAGTATTCTGAGTCCTTGAATTTGCAGAAATTTTACCCGTGGCTTTGACACTTGAAGGACAGCTTATATAAAGTTAAACTATCTGGCTCAAACTGATGTATCTGACAGTTATTGTTCCATTTCTGTTAGCATTGACTGTAGCTGTGCCATCTTGACATTCTCTTTCTTAAGAATAATACAATGTCTTTGTCCAGATGTCCCAAGTTTGCTCGTAATGTAAATAGAACATCTCTGGCATTTTTAGGATATGTATTAGTGGGATATATCTTGGTATTTATCATTCTGGGGCAGCTTTCTCATATCTTGAATGCCTTTTAATATAACATTAGAGTATTGTTTCAGAACATTTTTAAAAATATATACTTTTATTGATTTCAGAAAGGAAGGGAGAGGGAGATAGAACATCAGTGATGAGGGAGAATGACTGATTGGCTGACTCCTGTATGCCCCACACTAGGGGTTGAGCCCTCAACCCAGGCATATGTCCTAACTGAGAATTGAACTGTGACCTCCTGGTTCATAGGTTGATGCTCAACCATTGAGCCAAGCCATTTTTTTTTAAATGTTTGCTTTATTCTTCTAGCTTTCCTTCAATTGGAAGAACTCCAATTATTCATATTTTGGATCATATTTGCCTATCTCTTTTATCTTTCATGGTCTCTCTCTTTTTAAAAATATTTTTGATCATTCCTCTTTCACTTGCTACACTTTGCCTGTGTATATGCAATATATCCTGTTCTGCCTTGTCTAGTATCTATTTCCCTTTTTGCTCCTTGTAACTTTAGTCTTTATTTATAAAATGAATTTATCTACAATTTAATTTTATTACAAAATAATTGTCGGTTCCTTCTATTTCTTTTCTGAATTTTACCAGTCAATATTTCACATCTTCCTATTGACTTATCATCAACTTCCCTTTGCTGGCCATGTCTCCCCTGAGTTCTTGTATTTATTTTCTTATTGTCTTTCTTCCAGGCTACAATTATATCGTAATTTTACACCCTTTTATTAATGTTGGAATGTTGTGTTGCAGATTTCCTCTGCTTTGGAACAATATTTTTCTAGCTGGTTCTTAGTTTACAGGGAAGTTTTGTATCTATTTTTAGTTCCTTTTTTCTTTTGTTTTCCTAGAGTAGCATTCTTTGGCTGTTGTAGTTGTACCATTACTCTGCAAATCAGATTTGAATGAGTTGGATTTTTCTCAAGTAGGAGAATTTTTATTTTATATTTTATGAGGCAAACTGACCACATATGTCAGGGATCAAGATCTCAATTGCTCCAGAAGGAGGATCTTTTTGAAGGGAAGGAAGGGGCAGGTTTACCAGTTTCTCATCTCCAGAATTCCCTCTTGTATTTCTAGAAGAAATGCCACTTCTGGTACCAAACCTCAACTAAATTATAGATCTTAACTTGGTTCCCAAAGGCTTCTATTATCAATATCAACCTTCTATGTGCTATGGTTTCTTCACCACCTCTTCTGAGGAAACCTCCTTCACAAAGGGATCCACTCCTAATTTTCACTTTGTAACTCCTCTCTCTTTTAAAAGTGCTTTTTCCTTGAATCTACCACTGCTGTGTGACTTCTCACCAAACACATTCTAAACATATTACCCAACTTTCCATTTGTCCCTGTCCTATTTGATCACAGCAGTTCTTACTGATAAGGGCCCCATCATTTTACCTGTTGATGTCTGATATCCAGCACTTCTAGGACTCTTCTGTACGTCCTGTTCTTCTCAGAGCCACCTGCAGCACTTCCAGGGCTTCCTGAGCTAAAACTGCTGACTTCAGATGCCAAAAACACTTATCATCCAGGGCACACACAGAAAGAGCATGAAGGAAAGATAACCCGGTACTAATAGATATCATAAAGCACACACACTAAAATGTTTACTTTCTAAATGGAGTTTGGCAGTAGAACTAAGTCTGATTAAGAGGAATATAACAAATGCCCTTTATTAGAATGACAACACAGAGACACTGAAGACCCTTCAGGATCCTGCCTGTTAGCATTAGAGATATGACAAGTGAGTCACTGCATTGAAGTTTTCTGGAGCTCACAGATATTATTGTACCATTATCATTGTATTTACCTTAATCATGAAAGATACAAGAGCATTTATGCCTTTGCAAATAATTTCTGTCTCTGTTTAATTCATAGCAATGAGGTATTAGCAGCAGAAAATAAATTTCTGAAAAACACTTGGAGAAATAGCTTCTGAAATATCAGAAAATAAAATTGCTAGATTTTGCACCTCTTCAGTCATACTAAATCAATCATCCCCATTAAACAAGTATTTATGAAGTACCTTCTATTTGTTACAGAATAGAAGGGTAGGAATACAAAATTGAATGGGCCTTGCTATCAAGATGTGCACAATCCAGTAGAAAACACACATATATGTAAATAACTAGAATTCAGTTTGGTCAATGCACCAATAAGAGCATGTATGAGACAGAAAACAACATAGAAAAAGAATAACCTTTTGTGCCAGTGTAGGAGGTGTAGGAAAACTTCTGATCTGGACTTGCCTTGGTGACTCAAAAAAAAAAAAAAAAAATGGGAAGGAGGAATAGAGCATGGTATAGGGTCAGATCATGAAGTGCCTTTTATGGCAAGTTAATGTGCTTGGGTTTTGTTTTTCAGGGGTTGGGAAATCAACACAGAGTTTAGACATAGATATGGCTTGACCATATTTGCACATTAGAAAAATGACACTGCTATTTGTATACATCATGTGATTAAACTAATATGTAATTATGTTAGTGTTTTTAAGAACTGGGATTTCCTGTGTGGGATAAAGGAAATATAAATGTAGGATCAAAGAGGTTAAGTAAAACTATAGATATTTAATTGTGAATACCAGGATAAGTTCATGATATATTTATCTTTATAAAAAAGCCCTAGATGTTCATTGAAAAGACCTTGAGACAAGAAGTCATTAGCACCCCCATACCCTCATTTTGGTCTCTCATTACCATTTGTCACTAAATAAAACAAGGGCTCATTTGAGAGATGGCTGCTTGTAGTTCTGAGTCAGGAAATATATTAAATAATTCTGAAATATGTCATCATATTAGAAAGCAAAGCTATCAAAAATAACTCAGAACCAACTTGAAGAAGTTTCTTTTGGGTAAAGATAGCCACCTTAGTGAAAAATATAACTGCAATGGATTGAAACATACCAAATATGCTTGAATTTATGAGTAAAATATTAAATAATAGCAATTATTAATAATAAACATATTAATAATGAAGAATTATGAAATATTGATAATATAACTAGAAGCCTGGTGCACAAAATTTGTGCATGGGTGGGGGGGTGTTCCTCAGCCTGGCCTGCACCCTCTGCAGTCTGGGACATCCCTCTCGCAATCCGGGAACGCTGGTTCCTAAATGCTCGCCCGACTGCCTGCCTGATCACCCCTGACTGCCTCTGCTTACAGGCCTGCCTAATCACCCCAATCACTCTACCTGCCAGCCTGATCGCCCCCTAACTGTCCCCTGCTGGCCTGGTCAAACCCTAACTGCCCCCTGCCAGCCTGGTCACCCCCTAACTTCCCACCTGCCAGCCTGGTCACCCCCTAACTTCCCACCTGCCAGCCTGGCCACCCCTAACTGCTCCCCTGCCAGCCTGATCACCCCTAACAGCCTCTGCCTTGGCCTCGGCCACTGTGGCTTTGTCCAGAAGGAAATCAGACATCCAGAAGATGTCCAGTCAACCTGGTCTAATTAGCATATTACCCTTTTATTAGTATATACTAGAGGCCCAGTGCATGATTGAATCATGCACGTGTAGGGTTCCCTACACGCTTTCGGTTTCAATCACGGGGGAGCTGGGTGCCTGTCTGCTGGTGCACCAGGCCTTTCAGAAGCCTCCAGCATGGCAGAAGCTTCTGAAAGGCCTGGTGCCTGAGTGGACAGGCACCCAGCTCCCACGCTTTTGCTTTCGATCGCGGGGGAGCTGGGTGCCTGTCCGCTGGTGCACCAGGCCTTTCAGAAGCCTCCAGTGTGGTGGAGGCTTCTGAAAGGCCTGGTGCCTGAGCGGACAGGCACCCAGCTCCCCCGCTTTTGATGGTCCCCAGCGGGACGTGAGCTCGCTGCCCCAGAGGCCCCTTCTGTGCTGCAGCACAGCCATGGCTCAGACGCTGAGCTCGAGCTGCCGCTGGCGACACAAGCTCAGCATCCCGCTGGCCCAATTGGCCACCCCGGCCACCCCGAGTCCCGCCCCCCTGCGCCTCCTGGCCAATCGCAGGCATAGCGAAGGTATAGTCAATTTGCATATTTGTCTATTATTAGGTAGGATAATTATAATAAATAATACTTTATAAAACAGTGGTCACCTTTGGAGGGTGACCAGTACTAGCAGCTAACTCATAACTCTGAAAACTGATGAAGAAAGGAATCGAAGATTTAACCTGTTTTTCTATATGAACTATTTTAGACTAATCAAATAGTTAATAATTTAATTTCTACAAAATAATAGTGTGAGACTTACTATTTTTCCAATCTTAAAAAAAATAGGCAATGGTCATCAGTGGCTACTATTAACAGAAAAACACACACAAATCAGGCCTTTTGTGCCTCCTGATGAAATTACACACTACTATTTAATGAATTAATTTTGAAAAGGAAAAGGAAAAAGGTACAACTACATCATATAAAGCCTCAAGATTAACCTGCCACCTGTAGTAAATATAGGAGAGGAGTATATTAAACAACACAACAGGAATGCAATCAACAAAATCCAGAGTGTGAGAAACTACAGGTTCTTCAGCAAATAAATTACATGGAAGAAAAAAGGGTGAGGGAGGAAACAGCACTGTATCCTTTATTTGACCCCAATTATAACAAATTTAAAATTTTTAAAAGAATAAATGTTATAACGAGTGAAATTTGAACACAGATATAATATTTGGTAATATTAAGGAATTATTATCAGTTTTTAGGTATGATCATTATATTATGGTTATGTATAAAATAAGAATTGTTATCTCTTAGAGATACAGACTAAAACATTTATAAATGAAATGATAAAATTAAAAAGAAGAGGAAAAGAATTGGGTGAAAATAAAACAAAATTGGTTCTTGTTGAAAATGGTGATGGGATCCTTGAGAGTTTATGACACTATTCTGTATGCTTTTTAACAATAACTTTAAGAAAACAATTGCTTTTACAGAGCAATTTTGCTTCCCTAACATCTGGATCAGGATAGGGGAAGACCAATTTACTCTTACCTCTAGATGCTGATATTGTCGCTCTCTATTTTTTTTTTTTTTCCTGAGAGGATTGATGAGAGAGAGAGAGAGAGAGAGGAGAGAGAGAGACATCAATGGATTGTCTCCCGCACTCGCTTGCTCTGACCAGAGATCAAGCCCAGCCCACAACCCCAACATGTATCCTGACCAGGAGTTGACAGGGCCTCAGTCTACATTTTCTGACTGTGTCTCCATCTCTCCTTCATAAAGCTCTTTGTAATAGTCATCACAGCAATGTTCATCCCATTGTGAGTGCAGAGCTATCAGAGTTTGAAGAACTAGTTTTGAGTTCTCTTTAAGTTGCTGCAGTGTCACTGGGCCCAATGATATCTTGTTTCTTGTTTCTCTTAAGTAAAGCACACTGCAGATTGCCAGCAGTAAATGGGCTATAGAGTGTTCTTTTCTGCCTAGAAAGAACACACAGGTTTACAAAAAAAAAAAAAAAAAAAGGCCTAGAAAACAGCTAAACACAGCTGCCCCAATGTCTCCAGCTTTTATTATCACAATGAAAGGTTCTCCTATAACATTTGTATCAAGATGCCTTCTTCCTGCGTAGCCCATGCAGCTGTTTGGCTCGAACTTGCTTCATCTTGTGCCTGAGAACCAGTGCATAATAGATTTATTGAAGATTTGGGGGTCCTGAATAGGAATTATGGAAAAGGCAGCAGTCTAAAATAGAATAATAGCTATCTCACTGCCCCACAGCCTCTCAGCCATTCTACCATCTCTAGCAGTTTCTCTTCAGAGCCAATCAGGTTATTGAGGGTCCATGCCTCTCTGTTTCAGGATTTCTCCAACATCTCAGTGTCTGAATCTCCATCATTGACTTAGGAAGCAACAAAAATTGTTGTTTCTTTAAGATTAGAGAACTCAACTTTTTTTTTTTTTTTTTGTCTGATCCTGACCCTGAGGACCAAAATCTGTTCAGATATTTTCCAAATGTGTGCAACTATCCCTCTAATAGGAATTCTACTTTTCTCCTAAGCCAATAGTCTTAAACTGTTTCTTACCTCCCAGGATAACAAGCACTTAAATTAACATGCTTTTTCTTTTTCTGACACAATATTTCTGTTAAAATGAGAGTAGGCACTACAACTTGCCTTACACATTGCTGTGCCCACTATGCATATAGAAAGAGAACAGCTGTCCTGGTCATCTATTGCTCAGTGGTTACAGCATCAGCCAATGCACCAAAGGGTCATAGGTTCAATTCCCAGTCAAGGGCATGTACCTGGGTTGCAGGTTCAATCCCCAGCCCCAGTTGTGGTGCATGCAGAAGGCAACCAATCAATGTGTTTCTCTCACATCAATGTTCCCCCCGGCCTCTCTCTTTCTCTCTCTTTCTTCCCCTCCCTCCCTTCCACTCTCTCTAAAAAAAAAAAAATCAATGGAAAAAATATCCTCAGGTGAGGATTAATAAATACACCCACAACAAATATACCTGTAAAATAAGTAGCTTTTTACTAGTTACTTTCAGGATGCTTATTGGCTTGAAACATTGTCAGGAAGGAAAAAATAATGGCTCTGTACTATGACTGTTTCTTTCTCCTTATTATGGTAAGTTGACCTACTGCAAAGCTAAAAGTATAAACATATCAGAAAAAAAGCAACTTAAATGTGCTACTTACCAATAAGCATAAAATGAAGCTAGAAATGTGGCACATTTTAAAAGCCATCTGGGGGAGGTGGGGTAATAACATTAACACCCAACAGTTCCTGAGTGTGTATGATATAGCACTTCTAAATGCTTCAAATTAATGCACCTGATTTACTTTAATCATCCTGAATGCTTTTTACATTTAATCCAAGAAACACCTCTTTGATGGGTATACTGTTATTAGTCCCAACTACAGTGAGGAAACTGAGAGGTCAGGTGACACACACAAGGCAGTCTGGCTCCAGAGCCCCTACTCCTAACCACCACCCTTCCCAATTGCCTCTCAGTGGTGATGAGCGTTGTGAGGATCCTCAGGGATTAGAATTAGAAACAAAGGTGCTGCTGTCTAGTGCTGTGTAGTCTGTTATCTTGATTCTATCTAGTTGTTTCTTTTTCTTTTTGCAGGTTCTCTACCTTGTTAGCTCATGGTCAAATGAGTCCTCTCAACATGATATGTTCTTTATTTAAGTAACCAGCAAAAACTGACCACTGGCTTGGGGCCCCAATTCCAAATTACTCGGAAAAAGACTTAATTAGTCTAAGAACTCAGGGTCCCTTGCCCCTGGGGACAAACAGCTATGGCTATGAGAGAAAGGCAAAGTCACACTTTATAGATATGGCCGTCACGGTTCACAAAGGTAGTTTTCAGAGAAGTGTATGGGTTGGCAGCAAACCCAAAATGCATCTATTATTAGCCTGGTGTATGCATTGATATCTTTTACATGTACAAGTCTATTTGGATTAAGGTTATAAGAATATGTGTGGACAAATACACCCTTTCAACCTACCCTTCCAGAGCAAAACTTGTTTGTATTCTTCCATGAGCTAACAAAGAATTTGTGCAGACTTAGGCTAGCAACCTGCAGCTGATTTTCTAGGGCCACCACAGTGAACTACTACAAGCTGGGTGGCTTAAGACAATAGAAATTTATTCCCTCACAGTTCTGTAGGCCAGAGGTCCAAAGTTAAGGATCTGGTAGGGTTGCTTCTTCCTACAGGGTCTGAGGGAAATACCATTTCATGCCTGTAGCTCAACCATGTCACTTCTGGTAGTTGCCAGCAAGTCTTAGCACTCCTTGGCTTGTTGAAGCATCACGCCAGTCCCTGCCTCCATCTTCGCACTCCTGTCTCCCTGCGTTTCTCCTCTTCTCTTACAGTTTTCATTGGAGGTAGAGCCTACTCTAATCTGCTATGATTTCATCTCAAACCTTACCCTAACTACATCTGCAAAGACCCTTCTTTCACATAAGATCACATGCTGAGGTTCTGGGTGGACATGATTTTTTTTTCTGGGGGGGACACTATTTAACTTACTACTGCATCCATTAAGCCTCTTTGTAACTAAGATGCTAGCAGCCCCACTTGTCTTCTCTCAATTGATAGGTTTTACTTTGATCAAGCACTTTGCTGCATGATTACAATTCTCATCATTTCATAAATAGCAACTCTTTTGATAGTTGTTATGAATTGGTATGTTTTCCTTCTCATTATCTCTCTGATCTGTGCAGGCTGACAGCTCTTCCCTCAGTAGCTGGTTCACGGCTCTGTGCTGTCAACGTAAGAAACATCCAAACCTGTAGAGATTCTTAAGAGTTTATTTTAACCAAACTGATGGCATGATGAGAAGCAGATCTCAAATGCTCCAGAGAAGGACAGTTATGCAGTTTCTTTTATACATTTGGAATTAAGGAGGGAATGTAAGGAAGATTACATGAAGGTGGGAGATTACAGGATAGTTCACAAAATTAAGTGCTCCCTTGAGGGTGGTTACACCTATGTAGGGTCAAAAGAAAGGAGGTCTACTCCAGCATTTTAAAGTTGTGTTAACTTAGATGGAAAGAAAAAAGGACGATGCTTACTTAAGGCAAAAGTAAGCCTTTTGATAGACCTGGGGCTCGACTACCCACCATGACCTGCCCAGTAGGAATTTATGATCAGATACCCCTTGAGGTTACTTCTAGTCAGATTTATTACAGAGCCCCCTTTTCAGTCCACAGTGCTCGTGCATGTTGACCTTGGTACAGAGCCACCTGAGACCCAGCTGCAGTTGACTGACACTAACAGGCCATGTGGTCTCTCACTTAAAAGTAAGCTGTCACCTCCTGGAGAAAGCTAAGTTAGAGATTCATGAAATTGACAGGTAAGATTTAATATTTCTTGTACAAGCGTCTTGGAAAATGAGCATCAGAAAAGCTCCCTAAGGAAAGAAACGAAGGGACACTAATAAAAACAGACAAGTAGCCACAGCAGAAAGCAGAACTGGCTGGGCCAGGTCGGGAATGTCCCCCCTGCTTCAGTGACAGGGAGCAGGTATCCAAGCCAGGTGTTCCATTACGTTTTTTCTCGATTACCATCTTTTTCTCTTCTCTACTCAGACACAGAGAGACAGACAACTCCTAATTGAGGTGATAGGTTGGACTGCATATTTGTTAATATTTGTTTTAAGACACCATGAGGATCTATGACACAGTAAGCAGGAGCCAAATAAGAATTCAGCAAATGACTGTTATTTCCTTTCAGTGGAGTAACGAGTGTAATTGTTTGTTTAAGATTTGGAGCTACCATTTACTTAGAATTTATACTTATCAGTCCCCGAGGATCAGTGCTCTTTCTTCAGTAAATTTATTTCTTCACAAAGTGTAGCTGAGCTGAAGTCTCTATTCTGTCTGCAGTCCATAAAATTTTATGGTGCTTTTGGTCTGTCAGAAAAATTCAATTGACAACAGATGGCAAAGGTACATTTCACAGAAGAGTAAAAGGATAAAAACGGTACATATGATAGAATCAAAGTACTTACACATGGGAAGGATATTGACCATAAAGGGAAGAACTGAAAAGCTGAAATAAATTATGATTCCTTCTATTCCAAAAATGAGGAAATAGAAAACTACAACAGCCCATCCCAGGCAAGACTGCTCATGACCTGTACCCTTCAGGAATGAATGTCTGGGTCACCCCACCAGGTAAAGAACCAGGCAGGACCAGCTGTGGTGCTTCCTGAAGGCACAGGGGATACAGAATGGGTAGTGGGAAAAGGTAGCTATAAATACCAGCTGCAACCACATAACCAGTCAGAAATAAAGACTATAATGGTCATGAGTATTCCTCCTTATTATTAAACAGTATAAATACAGAGTAGTTCCTCTTTTTTGTTTTATTATGAATACGTTTGTGTACATATATGTATGTGTATATATACACATATGCACAAATATCTTTGTTTTATTTTTTCTCTTATTCCCATATGCAACGTAAGATGTACTGACTTTATATTATAGTCAATTGTATTGATATGCATAAATAATAATGTTACATAATAGTAACTTAGTTACAGGATATCTGAGAAAAGAATAAACATCAAATACCTCCTCTTCTGGAGGAGGGGTTAGTGCACTTTGGGTTGTATGCAGGATAATTGTATCATGTTAAGTGGAATTGTGATTATTTTATTGTCTCTATTTTGAGGTTAAGTATGGTTTAAGGAGATGGGTACACATGCCAAGTTGATAAGGGGTGTATTTATGATGGTTAACTGTATGTATCAACTTGACTAGGTTATGTGATAGCCAGATACTTGGCTAGCATTTTTTTTTCTGGGTATGTCTGTGAATGTGTTTCTGGGTTAGATTAGCACTGGAACTGGTGGACTCAGTAAAGCAAATTGCACTTCCTATGAGGGTGAGCATCACCCAATCCATTGAAGGCCTGAATAACACAAAAGTTTATATATGTAGTTTCCCTAGAGTACCCTAATACAAATTACTCCTTTCTTCCCTTCTCTTACTTAATATTCCATATAGATACTTCACATAATACCTGGTCACACAGATTGGCGTACTCCATCAATTTCAGATTGAAATAAAATTAGTTCACATCTAAAATTTTATTTAGCTTTTGAATCGGAACAACAGAAAAACATAATGCCTAACTTTTTCAAATACAACAAGCAAGGGACATTACATCGAAATAGACACATGTATATCACCCTGGAAGCATTTTAAATAGATTTTATCTTATTTGGAAATAACCTTGGTATCATATATTTATGTAGTATTTTTAATTATTTTACTTGGCTTTAGAAGCCACATTTTGTTGGGATTAATCAGACATTTACTAGTGAGGCATGGTTTTTGTTCCAAGATTCTAAGATATCATTGGTTAATTGGTAGATAATTTGTCTCACCATTTTATGTAAATAGAGCAGTTTAGTTTTGAAAACTATCAGGAGATCCAAGCCTGATGGATTTTTAGTAAATTTTACTTAGGAATTTTTCAACTTCTAATTCTCTAACTTATTTTAAATTTCCAAAAATGCAGTACTTAACTGAACTAAAACCCAGCAGAAATAAAGTACAACAAGATTTCATAATATAATATGGTTATTTTTGTTGTTGTTTCAAATTAGTCCTGGAGCAAAAGGAAATAATTTTCCTTCACATTTTGCCATTAGCTGCCCTGTCTGCCTAATCCTGACTGGATTCAGGCCCTTGCCAGCATCTCCACTTCTACCTGGAGAGGGGAAATGAAGGAGCAGAAATTTGTTTTTCAGGTCTAGCCCTTGTAAATTTGTCTCTCTTTGCCTCTCAGCAGCATGTTTTATATACTGGCTTCTTCCAAGAACTTGAACTTGTTATTAATGTTATCCTAGAACCTGGGTTGGGTGAAAGATTCCATAATACGAAAAAGACCACATGGAGCAAAAAGTCCTACTAAGAAGCCCAGCCCAGTCAGTGATCTTAGCCAATCCTGTTACGTCCCAAGGACCAGAGTTCTTACCTATGAAGTGAGGAGACCTGGATTAGCAGTTCTGAGCCCCTTTTCTGCTGTGGCACACAGGGTACACAATCATCTCCTGAACAAAAACACTCATGGAGGCCCTGGCCTGTTGGCTCAGTTGGTTAGAGTGTCATCCCATATACCAAAGGGCTTGGAATTCGATCCCAGTCTTGCAAACACAAGTCAACCAATCAATGTTTCTCTCTCATATTGATTTTTCTTTCTCTAAATAATCAATAAACATATCCTTGTTTTTGGAGATACATAGCAAAGAGCAAGTACATTTATTTTTTAACCTGTTTTAACATAATACGAGGGGTTACACTAGAGTCCACTGAGAGCCAGAAAAGACAGCAGCATATGAATTTCATTTCCCTTCGGTAGAATCACTAATATAATGGTTTATGCAGGCCTGTTTGTTTTTGACATGGCATTCCTAAAAAGTGTTTACAAGCTTGTGAGTAAAGAAAATCACCATTTATTTCACAAGGTCAAAAAAATCCTTAAGTTATTTATAAATGAATTTTGATATTTTTAAGTCCTCTATACAAGGTGAACTGAACTGCACAGATTTCCTTATGGCTTGACATATTTAACCCTCCAATGTGACTTTCGTAAAGGGTTATAGAGCAAACAGCACACACTCCCTGGAGCAGTATTTCCTGGGTCAATGGTCAGGAAAATGCTTGTGTGGTAATGGAATCTGATATTTGCTGCTGGAAACCTGGGGTTTGATCCCAATTCTGCTGCTCGCTGTGTGACATTAGGAGAATTACAGGGCTTTTGAAGTTTCAGCTCCGTCTATGTAATCCCTCATAATAAGCTGTACCCCTGTGCCGTGCCAGCACAGCCAAGGGTTAGGCGAGCCTGGTCGGGGGGGAGGCGGAGAGGGGGCGAGAAGGATGTAGAAAAGACAGACAATGAGAATAAGATGGGTCTAGGTCAGTGATGGGCAACCTTTTGAGCTTAGTGTGTCAAACTTCGCCAAAAAACTGAGCATAACTCGGGTATTGTGTCACTTTAAGGAAAAAACATTATTTCGCAAATGTTTCATCCTCAGGAGCAGCAAATGTTTCATCCTTGGCATGCGGCCGCGTGTCATCAGAAATGGCTACGCGTGTCAGTGCTGACACACGTGTCATAGGTTCGCCATCACTGGTCTAGGTGGATCTTCCTGTGCCTGGCTAAGGCCACAGAGAGAGATCCAGACAGCAAGCTGAGCCTTTATTTTATAGCCAGAGGTAAACAAGGTAGTGGTCACCATAGTTACAATGTTCTTGTGAGTTTCACTTGTTTGGGCAGCACTTGCTGCACCTCCCACAGCCCATTACCTACCCAGATGAGATCTAGGGAGGTCATAAGGGTCAAGCTTAATCTTTTGCACTCAGATGTCGAGTGTGACTTGACACGGTTAGCATCGGTAGCAGCTCGTATGTCGAATTGTATTGAATGTATCAATAATTTGAAATATAAAAAAATCCAAATAAATAAGTTTGTATGAAAAGAAACTCCAGTTTTTTATTCTACTGCCGCGCTTTGTAAAATCTGGGGTATTTAAAAATTAAATCCCGAGTAGAATAAAGGAATCGAGAAAAAAGCAAGCGAGTGCAAAGGGTTAATTATGCTAAGAGGGTTGTGCCCTCCAAACTAGGACTTGTTTGTGGCTTTGCCAACAGGTCAGTCCAAGGCTTAACCCTGTAGCTGCTCCCTACATACCCCCAAGAAATATAGTGAATACAAAAGAATCTAATAACTTCTTAATGATACATAAATTGTGGTTGGTTGATACATGCCATTAGGGTGTTTTCCTATTAGTGTACACCTGGAGGGCAGATGCTTATTCTTACTCTGTACAGAACCACTTTCATGCCACGGCTAGACTTTTTCCTACTTACCGGAATCATGGGAATTTGGTCAGAACTGCAATTTTAATTCCATTTGTGGAGAGCCTATTAAGCAACTATTGTGTACTTTGAAATTTTCAAGGTAAGTATAAGACATTGTTTAGCCTTCACTGCCACAATTTACTCTGCTCTCTTAATTTAAACTCCTTGGTGCTTAATGCAAAAGTCACATTAATTTCTTCTTTCCTTCCTTCCTTCCTTCCTTCCTTCCTTCCTTCCTTCCTTCCTTCCTTCCTTCCTTTTTTCTTCCTTCTTTCTTCCTTCTTTCTTCCTTTCTCTCTCTCTTTCTTTCTTCTTCCCTTCCTTCCTCCCTCCCTTCTTCCTTTTTTCCTCTTTTTCTCCTCTTCCTTCTTCTCTTCCTCCTCCTCCTCCTCCTTCTTCTAAAACAAACCAATTCTTATTTAAATATATAGCATAAAGGTAATAGCCAAATAACAAACATTGATGAGCATTTGTACCAACATTCAATACGGTTTATGGAAAGGGATGCTTATATTATATTTTTAAAGTCTTCATTATTGTCTTAGTTGCTTGGAGATGCTACAAACGTCTTTATAACAACAAAAAAAGAGGGAACTGCATGTACTACACAGAGGGGGAAAACCAGCAAGATATGTGTGACCTCCAAGTTGTCAGTGCCATTAAAATTGATCCACTATTTCAAGAAATCTGTGACAAGAACCAAAAAGAGTTCTAGGTTTTGATTTAGTAATCTCACTATTGGGAATTTATCTTAATGAATACAAGCTGTATGTGCATATGTTTGTGAAACAGTGGCATTTGTAAGAGCAGAATCCTGGAAGCAATTGTGCAATAGCTACACAGTGGCTGACTGAGCACTGATAAGTGATATGAAAGAGTCTGTGCAACTATTAACAACACAAATATGTGACAGGAGAACAGTATATTCCAAATCATCTTAATACAAACAAACATAAAGTAACTATAACTACGTAAAGTCAATGAATGCATATACTATGTAACTGAAGAAGCTATGTAGAGATATAAATAACTTTAATAAGAAAGAATACTTCTCTTTTTAACAGTTTAGTGAACTATAATTTACATAAGTTATTTATTTAAAGTGTACACTTTAATGGTTTTAAGTACATTTATAGAATGCTTATCTATATACTAGAGGCCCGGTGCACGAAATTCATGCACGAGGGTGTGTGTGTGTGTGTGTCCCTCAGCCCAGCCTGCACCCTCTCCAATCTGGGACCCCTCGAGGGATGTCTGGTAGGATCGGGCCTAAACGGGCAGTTGGTTACTCCTCCCACAATCCAGGACTGCTGGCTCCCAACTGCTCGCCTGCCTGCCTTCCTGATTGTCCCTAACCGCTTTTGCCTGCCAGCCTGATCACCCCCTAACCACTCCCCTGCCAGCCTGATTGAGGCCTAACTGCTCCCCTGCCAGCCTTTTTGCCCCTAACTGTCCTCCCCTGCAGACCTGGTCACCCCTAACTGCCCTCCCCTGCAGGCCTGGGTCCCCCCCACCACTGCCCTTCCCTGTAGGCCCGATCACCCCCAACTTCCCTCCTCTGCCAGCCTGGCTACCCCTAACTGCCCTCCCCTGCAGGCTTGATCACCCCCAACTGCCCTCCCTTGCAGGCCTGGTCCCTCACAACTCCCCTCCCTGCTGGCCATCTTGTGGTGGCCATCTTGTGTCCACCGGGGGCAGCCATCTTGTGTGTTGGAGTGACAGTCAATTTGTATATTACTCTTTTATTAGATAGGATATAAAAGCCTAAGTGACCAGAATGCCAGAATGACCAGAACAACTGGTCACTATGATGCATACTGACTGCCAGGGGGCAGACGCTTAATGCATAAGCTGCCCCCTGGTGGTCAGTGCACTCCCACAGCCAACCTCCTGTGGCTGCCCAACCTCCTGTGGTCCCTCCCCCATCTGGCAGGCCCTGGTCGGCAGCCAGCAACCAGCAGGAAGGCCCTGATTGGCTCTGATAACCAGCCAGGCCTAAGGACCCCACCTGTGCATGAATTTCATGCACCAGGCCTCTAGTTTTTTATAATTACTAAAATGTTACATTTTTTAAAAAAGATGAGGCAAGATATCAGTAGATCTAATTGTCTAAAACAAAGAAAGAGGAGTCACATTTTAATTTATTTAAGAACTATTGAAAAATTGTTGCTACTACACCCAAGCAATGAGCATAATTTCTGCCTAATATATAAATAGGTATCCAGGCATTCTAACAAGATTTTTTAAAAATCCAAATCCATTGCTGGCAGTAAATTACCTCCTTATTTCCCAGCTCATATAAGGTTTGCATTCTCTATCAACTGGTCCTAGAAAGTTTGAATCTAATATTTCTAATGTCAATTACAGGGCGACAGTTTCCAGTGCATTATGCTTTGGTAAGAAGAGGGAATCAGCTAATGGGGGAATAAGGACACATATGTAACACCTTAATCAATAAAGAAATTTTTTTTAAAAAAGAAGAGGGAATAGGATTGGCTTTGTTCTTATGAATAAATGAGAAATAATGGTAAACACAAACCCTTTGGGTTTAGACTTGGGTTTGAATCCCAGCCCTGCTATTAACTACTCTGAGGCTTACCTGCCCCAGGTATCTCACCTGTAAAGTGAGGCTAAGGGCACTTACTTTCAGGGTGGTAACTGACATCCTATATAATAAAACCTTAATATGCAAATTGACTGAACAGTGGAACAACAGGTAGTTGCTATGATGCACACTGACCACCAGGGGGCAGACGCTCAATGCAGGAGCTGCCCCCAGCCTGCAGGTCCCAACCTCTGGCAGCGGGGGGGGGGGGGGGGGGGGCGGGCGGCAGGGCCGGTGAGCGGGTGGGACCAGGTCTCCAGCCAAGGTGGGTGCGAGTGGGTGCAAGGCGGTGCAAGTCATGCGCGGAACATGGTGGTGTCGGCAGCAGGCAGCAGAACATGGCACATGGCGGACATTGGCCACAGCGGGATGGTGGAGCAGGTGAGCGGAGGCACCAGACCAAGGCAGAGCACTGGTGGCTGTCATTGGGCCGAGCATCTGGGGGTTACTGAAAATTCTTTGCTCCCACATGCCACAGTCCCACCCAGTGCTCGCACCTGCTGCCGGTGCCGGCCCCACTTGTACCCACTGCTGGTGCCCAGTTCCGTCAGCAGGTGCGATCAGTGGCTGCCTGCCCCGATCGCCCCTCAGGGCTTCTCCACCTCTCCCTGCTCCTGAGGGGCAATTGGGACAGCAACCACCACTTGCACCCACTGGCGGCACTGGCCCTGCTCACATCCGCTGCTGGTGCTGGCCCCAATCACTCTGTGCAGTGTGTGGGAGTGGCGGCGGTGGGAGTGGGGCTGCCAGCAGACAGGGGACTGGGGCCATGGTGGCAGGGGCCAGGCATGGGCATAGAGGATGGGCCGAGACCCACCGCGCAGCCCCACAGTTCCTTTCAAGGTGCACGAATTCGTGCACTGGGCCCCTGGTGGTGAATATAAAGCACTTAGCAGAGTAGCTGAAATGTTGGTGAGGTTCACTGCCTGGTGGTAAATATTGTAACTATTGATTCTATTATATTAGCATCCACCCAAATATACACTAGCCTTATTTCTTAGACCACACCAACCCTGAGAAAATCAATTAAGGAAGGAGTTATTTCAGTCCACCCTTGCCCCATTTTCTGGGACTATTCTTGCACTATCTCCCAGGCTATGTCCCATTCCAGAACAGAGGGGGATCCCGCCTCCTCCTTCTTCATGTGCGCACATTCACATCCATGGAGCTATTCTGCATCTGCAGCACCTCCACCATTCATCTTCCTCTAGTGCTGATGAGCTGTCCCATCAAACTACCATTTCCATCCCAAGCACATAATGCTGCTTTGCCCCAACCATAGCTTTTGGAAAGATGATCTTGTTCCTTGTAGCCTGTGATTACAGGATAAAGTTAAACTTCTGCCTTAGCAGGAGTGCCACCAACTCATTTGCTGGAAATTTCCTTGACAATACCCATATGTACCTGCTTAAACTGTGTCTCAAACAATTGTGAGATATTTCAAAGGTGTGTGTGTGTGTGTGTGTGTGTGTCCTAGATGTGGGCTCAGAAACATGTGTGTGGGCTCAGAGGATTGGCACAGTTTTGGATATTGAGAGCCAGAGCTTCATTTGTTTCCAGGAAAAAAGTTAAAAGCTTTTTTTAGAATGGTTATCATCAATAAATCGACAAAGAACAAGTGCTGGTAAGGATGTGGAGAAAGGGGAACCCTAGTGCACTGTTGGTGGGAATACAGACTGGGGCAGCCACTGTGAAAGCAGTATGGAGTTACCTAAAAAATTAAAAATGAACTCCCATTTGACCCAGTGATTCCATTTCTGAGGATATATCTGAAGAAACCCAAAACACTAATTTGAAAGAATATATGCACCCATCTATTCATTGCAGCATTATTTACAACTAGTAGCCCTGCACATGAATCCGTGTGCCAGTAGTTCTCTGCGGGGCCTGGCTGCTCCGTGCCCGCTGCCCAGAGGCTCTCTGTGGCCCAGAGGCCCATCCGCGGCAACGAAGCAAGCATTCCGCCAGGCTGCTCACACTGCCCGCTCTCAGGGACTGGGGGACTCCAGCAGGGCTGAGAGGACTGGGCACTGTCATCTTGTGGCCATGGGCATCGTCATCTTTTGTGATGGAGAGATAGTTAATTTACATATTACTCTTTTATTACATAGGATAGCCATGACATGGAAGCAACCCAAGTACCCATCAATAGACAAGTGAATTAAAAAAGCTGTGGTACAGCCCTAGCCAGCTTGGCTCAGTGGATACAGCATTGGCCTGTGGACCAAAGGATCCTGGGTTCAACTCTGGTTAAGGGTACATAATTGGTTGTAGGCTCCTCCCTGATCAGGGCTCATGCAAGAGGCAATCAATCGATGTGTTTCTCTCACACAGATGTTTCTCTCTCTTCCACTCTCCTTAAAAATCAATCCAAAAATATCCTCAGGTGAAGATTTAAAAAAAAAAAAAAAAAAGCTGTGGTACCTATATATATTACTAGTGGCCTAGTGCACAAATTCATGCACATTGAAAGGGAATTAATTAGAAGAAATATTTTAATATCACTATTTGCCCTTTCTCTATAATGGAAGTATAAGAGATTAAAGAAAATTAGAAAAATGTATATGAAAGTAATATATAAATTTATTAATAAATAAACAATAACAACATATAACAACAACAAACACAATATAAAAACAACAAAAACATGATATAATAACATGCTGTCATGGGATTCCTGGCTGTCAGGCCGCTGACAGAAAGCTGACCAACGGCCACTTCCACGAGGGCCAATTCCTTTGGGAGGCGAGGCCGGCCTGAGCTTGGGGTGTTGGCAGTTTGCAGGCCGGCCTCGCCCTGATCAGAGTGCATGTCCTTGCTGGGGCTGCAGTGTTCTGGTCGCTGGACCTCCTGGAGACTGGTTGTTTGGTCGTTGAGATTCCTGACTGTGAAGTTTGGTGTGGAATGTACTACTCAGTTTGGACAATGGGTATTTTGACAGTGACAATGAAAGTTAAGTTCAGAGATCCATTTCAAATTTCCAATAATCCCCAGAATTTCTTACAGAATCCTGTTATCAAAAAAGGAGTCCCACCCACCCACTCCATGAATACAGTTAAATTTTCTGCCAGATAAAAATTGGATATTCTTTTAACCTTGATAGATGTGTGTGGGGAGATTGAGTTGATGTTGAAAAAGAAAAATGAAAAAAGCTACATTTTATTTTGAGTGAATCCAGTTGGTTACTTTCCTATTTTAGCTACATTAAACTTGTTGGGCTCCAGCACTATTCCCAGGCTCATTATTGAGAAGTCTGATTAACTTCTCTGTTACTTGAAAAGTTGCATTCTCAAGAGATTATCTGAAAATCAAAGACAGATTTATATAAAATGAAATATATATTTTTTAATTTACATGATTAGATTCAACATCTACATTATTCTAATTGAGATATTGTCTGACAAGAAAATGTGTGAATTCTGAAGCAAATTATAAGAGACTAGGGGACCAGTGCACAAAATTCGTGCACTGGGGGGGGGGTCCCCTCAGCCCAGCCTGCCCCCTCTCACAGACTGGGAACCCTCAGGGGATGTCCTACTGATGGCTTAGGCCCACTCTCCATGGGTCTCCCTTTGTGGGAGGCGACCAGGCTGATCAGGGGAAGGCACCAGTCCCATCACCCCGCTGCTGCAGCCACTGCCAGTCACCACAGTCACCAAGGTGTTTTCATCAACATGGACTCCAGTCCCTTCACCATGAAAAAATGACAACTTTCTTTAGGCATTTTCAAGATATGTTTTTCATAGGAGATGACATTTTTCTTTATTTTTTTTTATCCTCACGTGAGGATATGTTTCCATTGATTTTTAGAGAATGTGGAAGAGAGAGGGAAAGACAGAGAGAAACATCAATGTGAGAGGGACACTTTGACTGGTTGCCTCCTGCATGAGCCCTGACCTGGGTCCCAGCCAGGGAGGAGCCTGCAACCTAGGTACATGCCCTTGATCAGAATCGAACCTGGACCCTGAGGTCGGCAGGCTGAGGCATTATCCACTGAGCCAAACTGACTAGGGCAGGATATGACATTTCTTAGCCCTCCAGCAGTGGACCTTCATTTTTTTCTCCAGGAGTGTGATAGAAAAACCCTAGATCATCTTTTTAGATTCTTATTACCCAAGTTACTAAAAATATTACCAGTGACATACAGGGAGCTTAGCCAATGAGTGGTCAGAAAAGGTGTTTCCTCTGTAGTTCACACCAATTGCAGGCTTGGCCCTGCCCAGGGGACCCCTGGCTCAGGGCCTTCCCAGGCTCCTCCGGGCCCATGCGGGGCCTACCTTGGAGTAGAATGTTCCCGGGACCCAGGCCATTGGCGCCTATGTATGCAAATTAACTGCCATCTTTGTTGGGTTAATTTGCATACTCACTATGATTGGCTGTGGGTGTAGCGGAGGTACAGTCAATTTACATGTTTGTCTATTATTAGGTAAGATGATATAAATTGTGAATGCAAAAGAGGCCAAACACCAAGCTTGACAAGCTTAGGGGGGGTCTCCATGGTGGCCTTACAAACCTGAGACCTGAAGTAACCACACAGGATGGTCTGAAATAAAAACTTCCTAACTAAAAGCAGTTTATGGCAGGTAGTCATAGGCTAGGCTGGTATCTTCCTTGACAAAAGTCAACCTTTACCTTAACTCAGCCTGTCTACTGTCTTTTTGCACCTATAATAACATGCCTTTGGAATGTCAAGGTAATTTTCTTTTTCCAGACCCCTTAAGGCACAATCACTTCACCAGAACAGAGACCACAGAACCCCTCTTTGTTTATTGTTACCTATCCTATACCCACCTAAGTAAAAGAAGCATTTGTCTGTCTGTTTTACTTTTTATCCAATCCCAGAGATTTCCCTGCTTTGCTTTCTCCCTCCTCCCTAGCTACCACCAATGGATTTCAAGTAGTCCCTTTTGATTCTAATGTATAAGATAAGCTGCAAAAGTGCTATGCTCTAGACCAGCTGAGATCTTGCTCCCCAGCATATGTTGTCAGTTTGGCTCAAATAAACTCATAAAAATTCTCTACAGGTCTGGATGTTTCTTACATCAACAAAATATAGTGCAGAAAACAAAAGTGCTGGAGACAGAAAAACAAGCTGTGAGACCTTGGACAAGTTGCTTACTCTCTCAGGTTTGGTATTTTCTTTTTTAAAATAGAGATATTGAGTATATTTTCCATTAGGTGAAGTAAAATATGAATACATACGTACAGGTACAAGGTCTTCAATACATGCTGGTTTCAGCCTCTATCATAACCACAGTTTGCTTCTTTTAATTTCCTTTGTCTCACTTTCACTTTGGAAAGATATTTTCAGTAGGTACAGAATTTTAGTGCAGTTTTTCTTCCTAGCTTTGGCATCAGATGCCATTTTGGTGTTTGTGGCTACTTGCTTTTGTTGAGAAATTCAGCATTGGTCTTATTATGTCTATTTTGAAGATCATCGTAATTTAAAAAAAAACAGTAGCTTTTTTTATTATAAAGTGATAGCCTGGCATTAAGGTTTTGATTGATGAAGCATCCACTGCAAAGGCTTCCGTTTGGAATAAACACATTGCCAGCTACACAACTAGTGAGAGATCCAGGACACCCCACCCATAAAGTTCCCTTTTTAGGAAGCCCTGGTTGACCTCCATCACTGACCTTTTGGGTGATGCTGCTTTTCCTTTCCCACACTTTAATTTCAGCTCTTATGTTTAAATTCACCAATATAGAGTGAACTCAGAAAATCCTAGGCACCCCATCTTCAACCCTAAAAAAAAGTAAAACCCCAGGTCCATGCTCTCACTCTCTTCTGGTGACTTTGCTGCATGGCCATGGATGTGCCCTGTGAGGAATACACCTTGTCTTTTCCAAGGTCCTTGATGGTTGCTGCTAATGTGTGTCTTGCAATCATAGGAACTACAAGGTTTGGTTGGGCCACAACATTGGCTCCGGAGGGGGGTATCCCAGGCAATCCTAGCAACAGCATCACTATTGATAGGTTGAGACAGGCCCAACACAATCATACGGCTTTTCTCTCTAGCTTGTATTAATATCTTCTCTTTGTCTTTGTCTACTTTTTTAACGATTTTATCCTAAGACACCTGTATGTTGTATTCTTTATATTTAACTTGCATGGAGTTTATGGCTTTCTGAATTTGTGGCTTAATGTTTTGTAAAATTTGATCATTTTGATCTTCAAATTTTTTTCTCTGCTTCATCTTTTTCTCTTTCTTTGGTAGGATTTAAGTTACATATATATTAAATATTGTTTACCATTTCCCATATATATCTTATGCTTCCTCTTTTTTAATCTGCTTCCACTAACTTTTTAATTTTGATTATTATATTTTTCAGTTCTAAAATTTTCATTTGAAGACTTTTCTAATTTTATGCTATTTTCTATCTGATTCCTGGGGCATATGAATATGTTAAAATCTGTGTATAATAATTTCAATATTTGAATCTCCAGTGAGGGTATTTCTATAATTTGTTTTTATTCTTGTTTTTCAGTCTCATCTGCGGTATCATGAGAAGTGGTCTCATCTATTGGTATGCCTAGTAATTTTTGATTGGTAGCTACACAATATATATGACAAATTATAGAAATATTTTAAGACTCTAGACAATGTTATCTTCCAGAGAGAATTCATTTTTGTTTGATAATTAGATAAGAGGAACATTATTTTAATCCAATCAAAGGTTTGGTTGATTTGATGCCAGTTACAAGTTAAAACTGGAGTGTTTGTCTGAACCTCTCCTTTTTGGTAGATCTAAAATTCAATGTTTGCCCACCAACACTTTAAGATTACTAGAAACTCTACTTAGCTTCTCTGACTCTTGGCATCTACTTACCAATAGACAAATGCCCAAAGAGAGAAAATAGAGCCAAATTGGGCTCGCTTCTCTAGACTTTCATTCTTTCTTAACCTATGTTTCTCAGAAAAGAAATCTAAAGGCAAAATTGAAATACTAATTATTTACTGGAGGTATAACCTGACATAGTAAAAGTCAAGAAAAAAGAAAGGGGGCATAAAAGGAGAAGCAAATATAAGCTAGTATTTGCTAGTGTGTTACAGCAAATGACCACAGCTTCATGAAAAGACACTGTTCATTGTATAGAAACACCCTATCTTGAAATAGTCTATTGGAAGGAGAAAGGAAGAGGAGTATATGCAATGGCTCCCTCCTGACTTAAATTTTATTGGTCAAAATGTACAAGACATGCAATTGCAGATTTTCAACTGACCTCTTCAGATCCACTAGGTTAATACCCCTCATCCTGCAGCATATTGCTTTATCCAACTCCAGAACTGACAGAAATCAGATCCTCGATGGTTATGGTAGGGCCTGGTGCCATAGCTGCATTGGCTCATACTACATCAGGCACATTTGAGTCCCTGCTGGAGACTAGCACTTACCTTAGGGGAGGCTCAGCCGACTAAATTTTTTGATAAAATGGTGGTGAGCTCATGTCCATGATATGTGTGAAGATCTGGGAGACCCAGAAGATTTTAGGAGCTTCCTAAATTTATCCATTGCACCTTCTCCCAGGAATCTTGACCCTTCAAAGCCCTTGGTGGCTTTATAGTTCCCTAACTTTGTCAACCTGATGGTTTTATGTATTGTCCAGCATTTCTAATTCTCAAGGGAAGGTTTGATCTACAACAAAGTACTCTATATTATTGGAAAAGAAAGAAAAGCCACTGTTATCTATAAAAGATTGTATTACAGTAAAATAAAAAGTTAATCCCATGTACCACTGACACCCAAACATAGCTGAAAACTAGTTGACTTTAGCTTTACAATAACATTGGTGGGACACCAGGTGTTGGGCTCTTACCAATAGGTATAAATCGTCCCTTACATTGATTCCTCAAATGAGTTCAGTCAGTATTTTCAATGTTGAGTTGCCCTTGATTTCCTCAGATTAGTCACTACCTATATTACTCATTTACTAGAAATTACCTGATTAAAGTACTAATTCACTAATCCTGGGTGGGGCCATATAAGAAAGGCACAAAATTTACCAATTACATCATTCCTAAGACAGAAGATTTGTTACATGTTTACTATGTAATTTAATGCTATGAAAACTCAACTCACACTGATCATGATCCCACCTTCCTTTTCCCAGCTACAAATCTACCTCTTCTTTAGCCCATAGTCTGTGACTCAACTCTGCAACATACTCCAAAAATTTAGAATCTTCCCACTGTTGTTTCAAAACATGACTTACCTATATGTGAACCCTGAGGTTTTTAGCCTCTTCCAAGTTTGCCTTTGTATCTGCTGTATATTTTTATGTAATACGAAAAAGGAAGTATGAGGAGCTTTAAGTTGGGTTTTCTCTTCCACTGGCTACTTCTCGGAGCACCTGATATGCCTCTCTTGATAGAAAGATCACCCTTTGGAGAATGTTAATAGATTAGTGCTTAATGATATAGTTTATGGCATTTCATTAGCTTCTTCCAAAATAATAGAAAGTTCACCACAAAGATTTTATGATAGTGATTTTGACTACCTTCTGCCAAACTTCTGTGAGTAATCATCACATGTCATTCTGATAACTATCACTATCATTTAAAAAAAAAAAACCAACAGTAGAAAATAACCTTTCAAAAGAAGACTTTTCTATAGTAAAGGAATATGCATGGTTCTGGTTCCCTGTTAGAAACTAACCTACAGCCTCCATCTCAACATCAAAAAATACTGTTTTAGCACAAAATTGTGTATGGAGTAAAAAAAAAAAAAATATGTACAGTATAATTTAAATTATATGATATGTATATATGCATGTTTGGGGAGCTATACTAAAATGTTACCTGATTATATCAGAATCATGGAATTGTGAGTGCATGCTAATTTCTATACACTTATTTGCATTTTCATAATTTTATTTAATGGGCATGTAATTTTTTCCTCAAAAAAACCCAAACAATACATTTTTAAAAGCTGTTTTGTCAGATATTGTATTCTTCTAGGTTCTGAAATAAGTTAATAAGCATGAAAAGTATATAACAAGATCTGGCACATAGTCTGTTTTCAAAAAAATGTTAGATATTAATTTACTGAATAGAAAATGCAGTTCATATTTTTCATAAATTACAAATTTAAAATATCTATATTTAAAGGCATGAGTCCTAAAGAATATATGGCTCTTCAAAGGCACCAAATAATTTACTAAGAATGCCTGCCTCCTTTTTAAAATAAATTTCTTTATCCTCATCTGAGGATATGTTTTATTGATTTTTTTAGAAAGATGGGGAAGGAGAGAGAGAGAGAGAGAGAGAGAGAGAGAGAGAGAGAGAGAGAGAGAGAGAGAGAGAGAGAGAAACATTGACCAATTGTCTCCTGTACCCACTCTGACCAGGGATGGAACCCTAAACCTTTCAGTGTTCGCACCCACTGCTGGCAATGGCCCTGCTCACACCAGCTGCCGGTGGCACAGGCCCTATTCACTCCGTGCATCAGCATATGGGAGTGGTGGCGGCGGGAGTGGGGCTGCAGGCTGACAGGGGACTGCCCCTGAGTTCCTGCTCCAATGCCAGACAGTGCAGTTCCTCATCATATGTCCCTGGATTCCCCCAGAGCCACCACCTGGAGCTGGAGCTCAGCGGAAGCAAGACTGTATAAGTTCATGTGTGGAAGCTTTAAGAGGAACTCCTGGGACTCCAGCAGCCTCCATGTCACTCAGCCACAATCCCCCCTGGTTTTTTAGCCCAAAGTTATGGGACTTTCCTTCCAGGCTCTGGAACGCTGGGCTGGGGGGCTGCGGTGGGGGCGGGGGGGCTGGTGTGCAGCTGGGAGCCCCTGATTCTCATGGAAGGCCTTGGAGATATCCTTCCCAATTAAAGAATGCTGCACTTGGGTGTTGGACCAGCCCATTCCACACCTCCACCCCTCCTACTAGTCTCAATGTGCTTTCTTCTTTACTTCTCTAGTTGTAGGATTTCCATTCAGCCAGAGTTCAGGCAGTTCTGAATGATAGTTGTTCTGTATTTTAGCTGTGGAGGTAGCAAATACAGGGGTTTACCTATGTTGCCATCTTGGTTCTATCCCCGAAAATACTTTAACTTTGTGTCACAACAGTGTGTGCTACCGTGGGAATCAGTAAAATGCACACAACTATCTTTTTATTATTTCAATTTTGACCAAATTGTTGGCTGGGATATATCTTACACAAAAATGTTACAGCATGATAAAGATGAATAGCATTCACTAACTTGGCATTTATGGATGGCTGTTTTGTTTTCTTTGGCTCAATGTAATCACTTATCATTTAAGTGATGGCACCAAGTAAAACTCAATAATCATGATTAACATGTGTAATTTCTTTTTTTAGCAGAGTATTAGAAACTTTAAGATATCTAATTTTTAAAGTTCCTTATGATCTAATTCTTATCACAAGAGCTCCCTGTCTTGTTTTTCATAGGCTATACATATTGCCCAAACCCTCATTTTATGGATCTGAAAACGAAAGCCCAGAGAAGTTAGGGACTGGGGATCCGATTGTATAGCTGACAGAGCAGGGGCTGTAACCCAGACTGTAACCCAGACCCTCTGACTGTGAGCCCAGAAATGTTTTAACCAAGTATTGAGGAAAGGATAAAACTTCACAGCAGCCACTTTCCTGCTGAGCTTTTTTTGGGGGGAAATTTCTTATTAAATGAGGGGTCACACAGATATCAGTTATTTATGGTGACAATGTTAAGATCCTGAGGTCAAACAGATTTTATTTAATTTTATGCTTTAAAAAAGTATTTTGTGATTTTACTTTTATACTTTAGTAAAATTTTATTTGAAATAAATTTTCAATATAATATCTTGAAATGAATAATTTGATTTTTTAGTTTGTAAAATATGGATATAGTATTTATGTTGGACCCCTGCATTTCTCTTCATATTGTTATTCTGAGCCTTATTAAACCTGCTTGCTTTACAGGATAATAGAAAACAATGAGTACAACAGAGGACATCAGACAAGGGGCAGATATTCTGTTCATTTGTTTTAAAACCTGGGAAGATCTGACATCACACCCCCAAGAAGACAAATCAGGCCAAAGGAAAGTTCAAGGAGAATCAGGCTTTCCAGGACATATCTCATTAAGGAGAAGCAACACATGATCTGGGGAACATCACTTAATCCCTCAGAACCTTAGTTTTCTCACTTGTTAAAGAGGGACAATAAAATACCAATTGCAGAAGAGACCGATGGTGTACAAGACTTCGAAGAGTGCTTGGCACATGTAAGTAACATTGCTTAGCCCTGTAGATGCCACTCTTCCAATTGCCACTTTCATTTTATCTTCCCCCTTTCTCTTTCCTCCAATTGATCTTTATATCCCTTTCAACTTTTTTCTCTCCTTTACTTTTTGGCCTTCTATTGCCTTTTCTACTTTTCCTTTGCCTCCCCAGATATTTTTTTCATTCTCTTCTGCCCAGGTTATAACCTTAGCCATCCAGGGGCAGCAGTCACAGCTGAAGAGAGATTTCAGATCCCTCATATTCCTTTGCCAAATTTTTAGCAGGGATTTTTATTCCTGTTTCTATTATACTTAATTTAAAAAAGGAGGTAGGTTCCCTGATTGGTGTGGCTCAGTTGGAGTGTCATCAGATACACTGAAGGGTTTCAGGTTCAGTTTCAAATCAGGGCACATGCCTGGGTTGTGAGTTTGATCCCCTGGTTGTGGCCCCTAATGGGAGGCAACTGACCAATGTCTCTCTCATCTCTCTCTTCCCTCTCTCTATTCCTCTCTAAAAAGAAGAATAAATAAAAAGAAAACCATTTCCCCTGGTGAGGATTTAAAAACAAAGAAGATTCAACCACTTACCATTTAAGATACTTTTTTTTCCCAATTTAAAGATATGAAAACCTTCAAAAGTAGAAAACTTGAGAAAAATGTAATTAACTTTTTTTTTTTTCCTTTTTTTTTTATATTTTATTGATTTTTTACAGAGAGGAAGAGAGAGGGATAGAGAGTTAGAAACATCGATGAGAGAGAAACATCGATCAGCTGCCTCTTGCACACCCCCTACTGGGGATGTGCCCGAAACCAAGGTACATGCCCTTGACCGGAATCGAACCTGGGACCCTTGAGTCCCCAGGCCGACGCTCTATCCACTGAGCCAAACCGGTTTCGGCTGTAATTAACTTTTAAAATAGCTTACTTTTCAAATAAGTGTGCATTCAGCTTCAAGGAACAGAATACACTAATAAAAGTGGCTTTAAAAATAGGGGTTGCCCAAACCGGTTTGGCTCAGTGGATAGAGCGTCGGTCTGCGGACTGAAGGGTCCCAGGTTCGATTCCGGGCAAGGGCATGTACATTGGTTGCGGGCACATCCCCGGTGGGGGGTGTGCAGGAGGCAGCTGGTCAATGTATCTCTCTCATCGATGTTTCTAGCTCTCTATCCCTCTCCCTTTCTCTCTGTGAAAAATCAATAAAATATATTTAAAAAATATATATATATATAGGGGTTTATTACTTTACATAGAAGAAGCTTGGAGGAAATGTTGTTAAAGCAGCTCAACAATTTCATCAGCTGCCAGGAGTTCATTGGCTCTGTATCTCTTTTTTAATGTTTTTATTGATTTTTAGAGAGAGAGGAAGGGAGAGGGATAGACAGATAGAAACATCTATGAGAGAGAAACCTCGTCCATTGGCTGCCTCCTGCATGCCCCCTATTAGGGATTGAATCCACAACCTGAGCATGTGCTCTGACCTGGAATCAAACCAGTGACCTCTTGGTGCATGGGTCAGGCTCAACCAACTGAGCCACACTGGCCAGGCCATTGACTCCATATCTTCACACTTGCAGCTGGTTCCTCCTGTTCTGGTACTGCATACAAATATGACAATATTTGAGCCCCCCAAATGGATGTTTCTGCCATGGGTCACTTTAGTTAGAGAGAAAACCCTGCCCCAGACTTATTTTCTACTGGCCAAAATTAACCCATCAGTGCCCCAGCTTCCAGGTGCTTTCCAAAGCAGCACCTGCCACATCCAGCCTGTGTCACAGGAGCCAAGCCCTGCCAACAAAGAAGAGGCGGTACGGGGTATGTAGCCGACACACACCCTTCTGCATGTTGGTCTGTGCCCTTCCAAACGTTTCTTTCTTACAAAGGTTTTGTCTGCATTGTTTAAATCATGCAGCATAGCCACTTCTGTAACCTGCCTTTATACTTAATATTTTACCATGAGCATTTGTTCCACAGTAATAGATTTTGGAAATTTTATTTTAAATGGTGACAGTATTCCATGCAAAAAAAAAAAAAATACCCCAAAACACATCATAATTTACTTAACTTGTAATAAGCAGAATTCCTTTCATTTGTGGACTACCTGCTGAGAATTGCACTATAACCAGATGCTTTGCACAGGTGTCTGTAAACCTTAAAACAATGCTGCAAGGTAGCTGTTGTCATTCTGATTTTACAAATGAGGAAACTAAAACTCAGAGAGGTTAAAACTTATCCAGTATTCCTGCTGGTAAATTGCAGAGCAGGATGTTTGAGCCCAGGCCCACCTGATTCCCAAACCAGCAAACATAATGATATTTACTCAACATTGTTGTGGGGGATTTAAACACAAATGAATGAGCCCATTTATGAATGTAAATGAGCCAAGTTTATTATTGAGCAAAATCAACCAACCAAAACAATGCAAAACCTCGAATTCATGCAGATAGCCAGCAAATGACTGCAAAGCTAAAATGGACATTCAGCTTTATTTATATGGAATTAAAGCAACAATTCATCATCTTTCTTTTTACTAAACCTTCAGCAGTTACTCAATTTGCATCAGTAGTGACACTAAGCTTACTCTGACATCCTATTTTTCATCATTCTTGATCATAATTCTTGGTGTGGGTGGTTCCATTACTCTGACACTTTGTTCTTCATAATTCTTTATCAGTACTTCCTGCCGTTGCCCTTGACCGTGTATCTAGCACATACAATAAGTCACAGTCTTCAACATTCCTCAGTAAGGTTAGAATAACTTCAATTTCTCATAGCCCCAATAATTAAAAGCTCCTGATTTATATAGCAAAATAAATTCCATTGCCAATAGAAACTTCTGGGATTATATATATATGTATATATAATTTTCTACAATAGTCTGTTTCATATCCTCAAACAAATGACAATCAGTCTTTTTGCTCTGAAGATATTAGGAAGGTCATAAGCTAGTTATAGGTGCCAGCAGTTAAATGTAATACACAAATAAAAGAGGAAAAATAAGAGGGAGAAGTGTAACCACAGAACCAGCTCAAAATAGTCTTATTCTGTTTAACGAGATACTGAGTTGCTTTTTGGAGACAACAGACCAAAACCGCAAGTCATGCAGCTGAAGCGTGCTCAGAGGAGGGAACTTTGATCTCCAACTGCAACCAGAACCAAAGTTTTGAGCTCACACAGATCAGAATCAAAGGACAGGGGCAAAACCAGAACTAAAACACTGGAACCCTTTCAGAAGCAAAGAATCCACTGTCCAGGAAGTTCCTGCGCTGACACTCCTGACCATAAATGACCAAGCTCCTCCAATTAAAACTTACCCCACCAGCACTTCTGCATACCTGTTCCCCATTCACCTTAAAAACCTGCCCCAATCCCTGGGTCAGGAAGTTTGGCTTCTGAGCATTAGCTTCCCATTCTCCTGGATGGTGTCATCTTACCTTATAATAGACAAATATGCAAATTGACCGCACCTTCACTACGCCCAAGCCATGCCCACCAACCAAGCCACGCCCACCAGGAAACCGTTGCAGGGACGTTGGGGTGTGGCAGAGCCCAAGGCCGGGAAAGCCGCCCCGAGGCTTTCCCGGCCTTGGGCACCAGTGGGGAGCCTGCACAGATCGCAGGAAACCACTGGGGGTCGGCTCCTGCGATCCTTAGCAGGGATGTTGGGTGCGGCCGAGCCCAAGGCCACCGCCCGGGGCCAACCCCCGACCCTGAAAGAAGGCAGAAGGCAGTGGCCACAGCCAAGGCCTGGGTCCCCGGTGCCGGCAGAAAACTGGTGCAGGCAGCCAGGTGAATGAAGGTCTATTGCATGAATCTTCGTGCAAACGGGCTACTAGTTCATAATAAAACACCCAATCTTTCTCCACTGCAATTCTCAATGTCCAGTGTTGGGCTCTTTCTTTTCTGTAACAGGAGGAAATCAGGGAAAGAAGAAAGAAAGAAAGAAAGAAAGAAAGAAAGAAAGAAAGAAAGAAAGAAAGAAAGAAAGAAAGAAAGAAAGAAAGAAAGAAAGAAAGAAAGAAAGAAAGAAAGAAAGAAAGAAAGAAAAGAAAGAAAGAAAGAAAGAAAGAAAGAAAGAAAGAAAGAAAGAAAGAAAGAAAGGGAGAGAGAGAGAGAGAGAGAGAGAGAGAGAGAGAGAGAGAGAGAGAGAGAGAGAGAGAGAGGGAGGGAGGGAGGGAGGGAGGGAGGGAGGGAGGGAGGGAGGGAGGGAGGGAGGGAGGGAGGGAGGGAGGAAGGGAGGGAGGGAGGGGAGGGAGGAAGGAAGGAAGGAAGGAAGGAAGGAAGGAAGGAAGGAAGGAAGGAAGGAAGGAAGGAAGGAAGGAAGGAAGGAAGAAAGGAATATACATATATATGGCAAGGGAAGAGAAACATGGACGGAGCTGTAATTGTCAATTCTGCTGTGAAGAATAAATTCTAGAGCAAACAGGAAAGCAGTGCAGGGCAAATGTTTCTGGCCAGCCAATAGGACTAGCAGAGACTGTGCCAAAGCCAAGTGCTGTAACTGATTGTATCACCATAGTTTACCTTCTCTGAGGACACACTCTCCTTCTTCTCTCCTCCAGGGGACTTGGGCTCTTGATTACAACAAACTCCCCTTCCAGTTTCAGGCACTTTGGCCTAGTCTATCTTATTTTCCTACCCCCTTCAAGAGCTTTCCCAAATACCACCTTCTTTCCACAGCTAGTCCTCAGCTCTCACTTCCCCTCCGCCCATGTTATTCTTGCCTGTGCTTTGGGTGGTTCCAGAGAAAGGAGACATAATCAGGTTTCCTCTAGACTCATTCGGCAAAGCCAAAGAGGAAATGATGCTGGCAGCTTTCCTTGTGAGGCTAGACACTCATTGAAAAGTGCTGACAATCTGGCAGAATTGAAACGAGTCCCTTGGAGAGCAGGGGACACCCACACCGCCTCCCAGTCATGCTGCTTTGCCCTCTGGCCTAGTTACCAGGGCGGCTCTAAGGTCAGTGAACCAGAAAGTCCGCCTCAGTCTGTTGGGCCAGGCTAAGGTAATTTGACAGATTTGGCTTTGTGGCCCATCCTGATAAAGGCCTCTGGGAGGGAGAAGGGAATTCATAAATTCCCTTTTGTGACTAACCAAGAAGGAAGTTTTGATAAGTAAAACACATATTCTGGCAACTAGTTGAAAATGCTAATCATGCATGTACAAAAAAAAACAATAAGTAAACTGCAGGTGACCTTGCTATTCCTAGTACAAGCTCTTGTCAGACACATTATAAATTATCAGGGATATTATTGAGGCCTGGCTGGGTGGCTCAGTTGTTTGTAGCATCATCCTGTATACTAAAAGGTTTCGGTTTCAATCCCTGGGCACATACCTAGATCAGGGCACATACCTAGGTTGCAGGTTTGATTCCTGGTCGGGGTTTGGGAGGAAGGCAACCAATTGATGTTTCTCTCACATCAATGTTTCTCTCTCTCTCCCTACCCCCTCTTCAAAAATCAATAAAAGCATATCCTTGGGTAAGGATTAAAAAAAAGAATATTATTGAATTATCAATTTATGTGCATTATCATGTATGGTTAATATCCAAAATAAAATAAAGACTACTATTTTATATATATTATTTTTATTTTACTGATAGATTGCAAAAGTGTCTACAAATTGTATTGTGCCTATAGGCATGTCCTTTACAATTAGACTTTGCAGTTACTATCAGAGAGAAGTAAAGTCTATTCTGTTCCTTGAATCTGGACTTGACCATGTGGAAAAGGGATAGTAGAAATGATTGCATAAACAGAGACTTGAGAAGTGGTTGTCCATTGGGACTTGCCCCCTTGCTGCTCTTCGGAACTTGGCAGCACTGCCCTGTAAATGAGCTGAGTTAGCCTGCCGATGGTGCTATGTGACCAGAACTCACCTGGGAGCCAAATAACGGCCCGATAGGTGAGCAAGGCCGCTGGCTGCCGGCTGGCCAGGGAAGCATAAGTAAGACCACCTGAGACCAACAGAAGAACTTTGCAGCTGAGTTCAGCCAGAATGCCAACCTTCAGCTTCAAGAGCTGTTCAATCAATGATTTTTGTTTTAAGCAACTAAGTTTTGGAGTGCTTGGTTACATGGTAAAAACTAACTGATGTAGAAATTAGTACCTAGAAGTGCAGCACTATAGTAACAAAACCCTAAAACATGTGATCTTGGGTCTCTGAGTGGGGCAGGGACTGAGAAAGCATTAAGAACCCAGTAGCAAAAAAAAACAAACAAAAAACAGAAAAAGGGTGAGCAAACTATTAGTGGTAGCTGGAAAAAAGGTGAGAAAATTTCTAAAGCAGGCCAGGAAAATGGAAACATGTATGATGTAGTAAAAACATTTGGCAAAATGGTTGCCTGAAGTAACTTGAACTATATATATATCCTATCTAATAAAGAGGGAATATGCTAATTGACCATCACACCCTCACAAAGATGGCGGCATCCACAGCTAATAAGGAGGGAATATGCTAATTGACTGCCATGCCCTCAAAGATGGCGGCACCCACAGCCACAAGATGGCAGTGCCCAGTCCCCTCAGTGCCACCAGGGCGGCAGGTCCTTGGCATGGCCGGGCATGTCCCCAGAGTCCCCCAGTCCTCTCAGGCCCCAGCTGCCCAAGGCCAGCCTGAGGCACAGGCAAGCCTCAGATGTCGGCTGCCTAGCCACCCAGGGCCAGCCTAAGGCGCAAGCAAGCCTTGGATGGGGGCTGCCCAGCCGCCCAGGGCCACCTGAGGCTCAGATAACCAGGGCTGCCTGAGGCTTGCGCTACTGGCAGTGGCAGCATGCAGAGGTGTGATGGGGGGTGTCGCCTTCCCCTGATCACTGGGTCACCTCCTGCCCCTGAGGGCTCCTGGACTGTGAGAGGGGGCAGGCTGGGTTGAGGGACCCCCCTCCAGTGCTATATATATATACTTGTAATGAATTTATGGACCTTACAAGGTCATTTCCTCGCAAAATGTTGGAAGTGTTTTACTGCCAAGGAAGGAAAAAATAAAAGAGTCAAAGAAAGAATTTAGAGGGAATATACAGACAGTAAAACTGCTTTGCACCCCTAATCCTGTAACTGGTAAAAATCCTCCAAGTGAAAGAGGCCAAAATCAAGGTGTAGCTATTAAAATTTTATTAAGGCATTTGAAATTACAATGATATCTAGTAGACCCTCTCAACTAAAAAAAGGAGGGTGCTAAGAATTTTAAGGGTGCTATTCCACACCAGCCTGACAGGCCCACAAAATTCTCTCTTAAAATAATTGTGGGTGTAGCTTGTCTTGTCTTGTCTTGTCTTTTTTTTTTTTTTTTTTTTCTCCCTTTTTTTTTTCTTCCCTCTGGCTTTTCTTAAACAAAATAGATTCAAGTCAGACTCATATGAAAACCACAAAGCTTTAAGAGAGTTCTGAAATCACCACTCACTTGGGTTGAAGAAACTGAGATTGCTCAAATTAAAAAATAGCCTCTGGAACCCACACTTTTTACTGGTAGGAAGAAATCAGAGAAAGCTCATTAGCTCTAAATATAGGTCTTTCCTTATGGAAAAGGAACAACTTCAGAAGATAGAGCTAAGAGCTCAGAAGGTAGATCCTTGGAACTAAGAACCTTGGAACAGGGAGATTAGACTAGACCTAATCAAGAAACAGTTCCTGCCCCCAGATGGGGAGACATGGCAATAACTAGCCAAATGATGTCAGAATTGTTATAGGCGGGTGTCTGCTGTGTCTCACTTTCTTCCACTTTCTCATGGCAGTGTCCACTGTACTGATCCTGACTCTGCCTCATCATTGTATATTGTGGGTATGTTGAGGGAAGATAATTAGTGTTTTTTAGTTCATAGGTCTCTAGAACAAGAAGAGCCCATTTAAGGAGACTCAACTGGTCTGATTTAGATCACAAGATCCCTCACTAGTCTGATATTATAATTAGGTGAGATTTTTGGGTGTCATACATGTGGAAGGAATGATAATTATTTTGTCCAAAGGATAGGCTGTAGTAGATTGCAAAAATGGCTATAATACTTTATAGCTTCTTCCGTAAAGAGATCTCTATTTCTCCACCCCTGAATTTAGACTGATCTTGGGACTTATTTCACCATTAGTATGCAGCAGAAGTGATGTACCAATTCCAGGCCTAGACCACTTTTGCTTTCTGTGAACATGTCAATCATCATGTGAACATACATGGGCTAACTGCTACATGATGAGAGGTTTGTGGCCCAGTCAGAATTGTCACTCCAACCAACAGCCAACCAACACAGAAGCAGATCAGTCTGATTTTTTTAGCTGCTCAAAGACACGTGAACGAGCTAAATAAGACACTTAAGAAAAGCACCCAATTGATACCAGCCCAAATTATTGACCTAAATTGTAAAATCAACAAATAGTTGTTATTTTAAGCACAAAATAGGAGCAAGAAAAGGTTGTCACCTAGCAGTAGATAAGTTATACAGACACCCAAATGTCACAGAACAATTTATTGATATTTCATTCTTTCCCCTCTGCCATAAATCCATATACTGGTGGGTCTGTTTGGGGCATAGTAGCCTGTTCCAGTAGACATTTGTCTGTTTGCACCAGTTCAATACTATGGTATTCGATGTAGCTTGGTAACTGATGGGACAAGTGTCCCCGGACACAACTTTTTCTTCTTCAGGAGAGTCTTGGCTATTCTTGACCTTTTGTTCAACTCTGTACACTTTGATGAGTTTATCAAGTACACTAGGGGAAAAAAACTCTCTGTTGGCATTTTTTATTGAATTTTTATTAAATCTATAGATACATTTGGAAGAATTGACATATTTTTTATACTGACTCTTCCTATCCATAAACATTTTTCCATTATTTAAATGTTCTTTGTTCTTTTCTAATAACTATTTATAATTTCCTCTACAAATATCTTGTATATCTTTTTTAGATTTATTCATAAGTACTTTGTTTTTATTGTTAATATAAATTAAAAAATTTAATTTTCCCAACTGACTGTATCAAAGTATAGCTGACTCTTAAGTATTTTATATTTTTATTAATATAATTTAAAAATTTTAGTTTTCCTGACAACCAACTATATGAAAGTACAAGTGACTATATGAAAGTACAAATGGCAAAAAAAAGTCTGTTCATTTTGAATTTTTCTATTTGACAATGATCTAGAGAAAATAGCTCCCTCTCTCCCCCTTATGCTTGACAATGGATGATTTCAAAGCAACTGCTGAAATTCAAGAAGAAATAAAGAAAATAAAGAGAAAAAAAGCTATTATAAGTTTACAAGTTGGAAGCAGACTGAGGGAATGAGGAAAGGAGCAGCTACTTGGATAAGAGTTTGTAGTTTCTATATCACACTTGCAGGAAATGAAAGTAAATTATTATTAGAACAAACCAAACTTTTATTTTCTAAGAGCAACTATAGGGCATCTGGCATAACAGAACACTTATTTTCTTAAATGTCCCAATCAATAAAAACAATTTAAGCTTTATTTAAAAAAAGATAAGATATAATTTAATGTTTCTTTAAGATGGCAGGGAAACTAAGCTATTAATAAAAGTTAACATCTGGCAAAGTGGAAACCCAAGAGGTAACCAAGAGCCAAAACCAGCATTTGTCTGAGGGTGTCTCCAGACCCACAGTGGCTTTTGTAACCGGCACCCAAGTTCTGCCATCTGCTGCCACAAAAACCAAACTCGTGAGACAGATGTATGTGAAAAAGGGAAGAGATTTTATTCAAGTGCTGGTTACCTAAGGAGATGGGGACTCTTGTCACAGAGCCCATCTCAACATCTCAGTGCAGGCAGAGGATTTTATAAGGAGGGAGAGGCAAAGCAGAACAAAGTCAAGGGGAGGGATTGAAAAGTTCTCTACATGCAGGCCAGCACAGTCCATTCCCATAAGGACCTTGAGTCTAGCCAAGTGATGGTCTAGTGTGTGACATCCTGGTCTTTGACATCCTGGTTCTTTGTCATCTTGATTCTAGGTTGAAGGTTAGCAAATCTCCATGACTGGAACTGGGATGACTGACAGTCAGAGTCTGTATCTTCTGAAGCTAGTTCCTAGGATTCTTATAAACATATTGTTTATGTACAAGCTGCAGACTAGCCAGAGTCAGCATTTACAGAAACAATGTCAGAATGGTAAAGTGGGTTACAATTTCCCAGGGTTACACTTTGAGTTTCTGTTTTCCTGACTATGCAGGGAGTGGTGCTACTAGACTCGCAACCTACCAGACCCCAAACTTTATCTCTGTCACCAAAATTAGGCAGTCCTTATCAAAGGGGTATTTCTAGAACATTTCAATATAGGATTGTAGAGGAAAATTATGGCTAAGGAGTTGATAGAATAATTTTTATAATAAATGTTATGATAAAACACATACTAGTACTCAATCTACTCAGGAGTTCATCAACAAATACATTCTTACTTATTTTATTGGATTTAATCAAATGAGAAGCATCATCTGCCTCTGGGAAAGGCAGGGCAAGTTTCCTTAACAATGATATTTATGAAAAAGGAAGAGCTGAGTCACTATGAACCTGAAACATGAAAATGACTTCAGGCATTCTGCAGTATTCAGAATCCCATAAATAGATATAGATGCCCTTGTTTGTAATCAGTTCCTTCCTTGTCTTTCAGATGCTTTGATCCTTTGCCCCAAGTGAAAGAAGTGATTTTAATGATTCTAAATTTATGCATTCAAAATATGAATCACAAGGGATCATTTTATGTGCAGGAAATGCAACAAACCACTGAAGTTCACAGAGTAAGAGTCTAGAACTCCTTCTGTCTCTTTTTCTAAAGCGCATACATGAGAAGTGTTTTCATCTTTTCTTTTCATGGGCATTTATTATTACATCAAGGACCTCATAGTTTAATATTTTCCTTTCAGAACTTATGCCCTACGTTTTAGGACACTTTTTCTAAAGAAAGGATTTTGTGGTGGGTAGTGTAGTGACTTCACATTTGAAGGAAAAGCAAGAGTTGGCCAAATGGTAACTAAGCTTCAAAGGACTCAATGATGGGAGAAAGTAACTAAAGATAAGGGTGTAACCAAGAGAAGGTAACATTGGCTTTATCCAGTGTTGTGAAATAGCAAATGTATTCCCCTTTGCTGAACTTACCCTTGACTTCTGCCCTTTGCTAAGAAATACTCAAGAACTAATACTGAGCACTGGCAGCCTCATGTCCTCCCCACAGCTGCTCTGAGCAGAACCCTCTGTGGATAAATCTTCTCTTCTCCATCTTTACATCCCATCAAAACTCAACTGCTATGATTTTTCTCGTTCCCCTGCTTCCATTTTTAATTATTCTTATTAGGAAGGAGCTTATGCAAATAAACTGATATTACATGCAAATAGTCTGGGATTTTTCTTCCCGCGCTGAAGTGAATGGTGACCCAGACAGTTTAGTTTCTCTTCTGCAATACACGTCCACTCACCCAGGAAGTGTCCTTTCTGTTAATGCCAAGTCAGTTCTCAGAGTTTATGTTGAAAGGTGGAAATAAAGATAGAATCTGAGAGGTGGGAGGAGAAAGAAAAGAGGTTATTTTCAAAATAAAGAGAAAGGAGAATTTTGTAAAATTAGGGAAATAAGGAACTGAAGTAGTGTGGGTATAAGATAATTGGGGAAAATGGAAAAATATGTAAAAAGGTTGTTAGGATGGTTAAAGAATCAACTAATCAACTTTAACACATTTTTAAAGCACAAAAATTAGAATGTAATTCCATTTTTATTACTAATAGATATTTGGTCTGTGCTTCTATGAATAAGACTTTATCCACAGTCTGGACCATAAGGGTCAGAGGTTAAAAAGGTTACCCACTAAGTTGAGGTGACCTACTCACCCTGGTTTGACCAGGGTTTCCCCAATTTTAACACTGAAATTTTCACATACTGGGAACTTCACTCTTTTCCAAAATGAGTTGGTTACTCTTAGTCACTAGTGACTAATAATGGCTTCATGTTTTACATTTTCTGAGAGAATAGTATTCTTGTTTTTCCTGAGAATGGTTGCTGAGTATAAAGAGGCAAATATGATGGCATTTACTGAGGAAAGGAGAAGGGAGAAGAGAAAGAGGATGAGAAAAAAGAATAAAATGAAGTGAAGTGTGTGTGTATGTGTGTGTAAGGGAAGAGGTCTGGATTTAAAGCAGTAATTCTCAACCAGGTATGATTCTATTTACCATTGACTAAAGATAGTTTTGTTTGCTACAATTGACATCTACTGGCATCTAGTGAGTAGAGGGCAATATGTTGTTAAACATCCTACAATGTAAACAGTCCTCCACAACAAAGAATTATCCAGCCCAAAATGTCCATAGGGATGAGATTGAGAAGACCTGACCTGAAGAAATGCATTGTTAATAATGGACTGACATGAACAGAAGGCCAGAGGGGATGCAGCCTTCCCAATTGATCTTAAATCACATCATATATACAGTGACACTGGAAAACTAATTTTTCCCTGCGTTGGGAAAATTGGACAGTAAAATGCAAAATAATGAAACTGGACCACTATATAACACAATACACAAAAATTAACTCAAAGTGGATTAAAGACTTGAATGTATGACCTGAAACCGGAAACTCCTAGAAGAAAACAAAGGTGGCAAACTACTTGACATACAAATTAGCAATGATTTTTTAAAAAATCTTTGTTGTTGAAAGTATTACATATGTCCACCTTTTCTCCCATTGACCTCTTCTGGCCTGCCCCCACCACCTCCACCCTAAGCATTTACCACCATATTGTCTTTTTCCATGGGTTATGCATATATGAATACAAGTTCTTTGGTTGATCTCTTCCCACCTGCCCATCTTGCCCCAATTTCCCTCTGAGATTCCAGTGTGCTCCATGCTTCTATGTCTCTGGATCTATTTTGTTCATCAGTTTATTTTGTTCATTAGATTCCACATATGAGTAATACTTGTCTTTCTCTGACTGGCTTATTTCATTTAGCTTATTCTCTCCAGGTCCCTCCATGCTATCTCAAAAGATAAGAGACCCTTCTTTTTTACTGCTGCATAGTATGCCACAGTATAAATGTACCACAACTTTTTTGTCCACTCAACTACTGATGGGCACTTGGGCTCTTTCCAGATCTTAGCTATTGTAAATTGTGCTGCTATGAACATAGGGGTGCATACATTCTTTCTGATTGGTATTTTTGGTCTTTTAGGATATATTCCTAGAAATGGGATCACTGGGTCAAATGGTAGTTCCATTTTTAATTTTTTAAGGAAACTCCATAGTGTTTTCCACAGTGGCTGCTCCAGTCTGAATTTCCACCAGCAGTGCACTAGGGTTCCCTTTTCTCCACATCCTCACCAGCACTTGTCATTTGTTGATTTGTTGATGGTAGCCATTCTGACAGGTGTGAGGTGATACCTCATTGTTTTAATTTGCATCTCTCTGATGATCAGTGACTTTAAGCACTTTTTTATATGTCTCTTGGCCATCTGTATGTCCCCTGTGGAGAAGTGTCTGTTTAGGTCCTTTGCCCATTTTCCAATTGGATTGTTTGTCTTCCTTTTGTAAAGTTGTATGAGTTCCTGATAAATTTTGAATATTAACTTTTTATCTGATGTATCATTACCACATGTGTTCTGCCATACAGTAGCTCCCTTTTCATTTTGTTGATGGTTTCTTTTGCTGTGCAGAAGCTTTTTATTTTTATGTAGTCCTATTTTTTCATTTTCTCCTTAGTTTCCTTTGCCTTAGGAGATGTATCTGTAAACATATTGCTATAAGAGATGTTTGAGATTTTGCTGCCTATGGTTTTCTTCTAAAATTTTTATAGTTTCACGTCTTACATTTAAGGCTTTTATCCAATTTGAGTTTATTCTTGTGTATGGTGTAAGTTTGTGGTGTAGTTTTATTTTTTTACATGTATCTGTCCAGTTTTCCCAACACCACTTATTGAAGAGACTATCTTGACTCCACTGTATGTTCTTGCCTCCCTTGTCAAATATTAATTGAGTGTAATGCCTTGGGTCAATTTCTCAGTTCTCTGTTCTGTTCCATTGATCTATATGCCTATCTCTGTGCCAGTACCAGGCTGTTTTGATTACAGTGTCTTTGTACTATAACTTGATATCTGATATTGTGATCCCTCAAGCTTTGTTCTTCTTTCTCAATATTAGTGAAGCTATTTGGGGTCTTTTTTGGTTCCATATAAATTTTTGAAGTATTTGTTCTAAGTCTATGAAATATGCCATTGGTATTTTAATAGGATTGCACTGAATCTGTAAATTGCTTTAGATAATATGGACATTTTAATTATGTTAATTCTACCAATCCACAAACACAGTATTTACTTCCACTTGTTTATATCTTCCTCTACCTCTTTTTTCAATATCCTATAGTTTTCCAAGTACATGTATTTTACCTCCTTGGTTAAGTTTATTCCTAAGTATCTTAAATTTTTTGTTGCAATGGTAAATGGGATTGTTTGTTTAGTTTCTCTTTCTGAGAATTCATTATTGGTGTATGAAAATGCCATTAATTTCTAGGGGTTAATTTTGTATCCTGCTACATTGCCTAATTTCTTTATTAAATCTAGTGGTTTTTTGATGGACTCCTTAAGATTTTCTATGTACAATATCATGTCAGTTGTGAATAATGAGAGTTTTACTTCCTCCTTTCCAATTTGGATGCCTTTTATTTCTTCTTCTTGTCTGATTACTATGATTAGGACTTCCAGTACTATCTATAATAATAAAAGGGTAATATGCTAATTAGACCGGACGTCTTCTGGACGTCATTCTGGACGTCGTCCTTCCTGATGAAGCTGGGGCCGGAGGGAAGCAGCTGGGGTCCCAGGTGCCTGAAGCTGGTGCCAGCAGCCAGGGGAAGGAAGGCCTACTCCTGCATGAATTTTTGTGCATCAAGCCTCTAGTGTTGAATAAGAGTGGTGAAAGCTGATATCTGTCTTGTTCCTGTACAGTAGGTCCTCGGGTTATGTTGGAGATCCGTTCCTACGCGTGAGCTAATGTGATTATCGCCGCAAGTTGGAACCCACCTACATAAGCACTTATGTCACTCACATGGAGCACATACACAGCAGCAATGAAGTGAAACAGTAAAAAAAAAATTTCTTAAAGAAAGATAACAATTCCTGACCTTTACTTGTGGTAAATAAATAATAAAAAACATAAAGCACATATGTATATACGTCGAAATGACAGAAATTTTTTTTTTTATAAATAAATGGGAGATGGCAACGTAACGACATGCATTGAATCCGACATAACCCGAGGACTGTCTGTAACTGTCCCCTGGTGAGCAAGGGTAAAGCCGATTCATGAAATTATTTAAAAATATAGATCAGAGTGAGCCATTTAATTTACGCAAACCCTTTGAAGCAGGGGTCCTCACACTTTTTAAACAGGGGGCCAGTTCACTGTCCCTCAGACCGTTGGAGGGCCAGACTATAGTTTAAAAAAAACTATGAACAAATTCCTATGCACACTGCACATATCTTATTTTGAAGTAAAAAAACGAAACGGCAAAAACACCCACATGTGGCCCACGGGCCGTAGTTTGAGGACGCCTGCTTTAAAGGTACCACGTTGTTAAGAACCTCCAAATTCTTTACTTGCTATTCATGGTTTGAAATATTCTGGGAAATCAATAGTCTGCTTGCATCTCCCTTTACTGAGTCTTCCCCCATTCTCATGGGACACACCAGTGGGCTCACCATTTTCTTTAATGATACACCTGTGTTGTTCTTGTCCTCTCTTCTCTCACTCCACTCCCAGCCAGTCTTGTCTACCTGGTGAATGATGCTCATCTTAGTGGGCCATGACCCCAGGAACCCATTCCCCTTTTCACGTCAATATTGAGAAACTAATCTGTAACTACCAGAACTATAGAAGGAAGGTAGAGCTTAAAATAAATCACCTCCCAAAAGGAGTAGCCTATTACACACGTTGGCTGTATGGTATGGCCTATTGCTCCTAGACTACAAACCTGTACAGCATATTACCATACAAAATAACATAAGATTAAGTCAAGCATAAGGGAAAATGATGCAGGGTGGAGACATGGGGAGCTCCAGCTATATGAGGGTGCTGGCTGTGTAACAGAATACAGTTTCACAGCAAACCTTTTTTTCATAAGTAGGAGAAGTACACTCTAAAATAATAATAAAATGTAAAGTATAGTAAATACATAACACAGTAACAGTCATTTATTATCATTATAAAATGTTATGTTCTATACATCATTGTATATGTTATACATTTTTTTAATAAGACTGGCAGCGCAGTAGATTTGTTGATACCCACATCCCCACAAGTGTGTTGCCCTGTGACTTGATGAAAGTGGCTGCCATGTCACTTGGTGATTGGAATTTTTAAGCTTCAGTATAATCTTATGGTACCATCCATCCTTGACATTGTGCGATACATCACTGCAGTTAAAGGCAGGGAGAGGTGCGGGTGTTGATACCACTGCGTCCCTAACTTCTCAAGGTTTGTTAAATCAGTTGGAAGGGGGTGAGCTTGCCAATTGCTGGCAGCAATTTTCAGGCTGCATGTGCTGTTGAAATGGTGTAAGTCAACTCATTATTTCCCAGCTCTGACCTCCCTCTGCCAAACTAACTTCTCTGTGCTAACCTAAAAATAAAAGGGCCTTTCAACGTGACAGGCAAACAAGTATTTATTTGAGATCAAAGAATAACTATTCAGAAATCAGTAATTTAGGCAGAAACCCAAATAATGTTCCAATTAGGAGGCAAAGGCAGTGGGTATTTATGGGAATGGGAACGGTTACATCATGAGAAGGAAGACGGTTCTATTGCTGCAGGTAACATAACATAGTGATGTTAGTTCTAAACAATGTTTTAAATTTTCAGTCCAGTGGCCATCAGTCTAGTAGTCATAATAACTGTTTTTCTGTTGGCTTTGCCAACAGTTCTTGAGAAATAAGGTTGCTTAGGCCTAGTCCACAGGTTATTTTACTTTGTTTTAAACATTCCAGTTTCTCTGGCATGGCAGCTCCAGCTCCATTATAAAGTGGCTTTGTTGTATCATTGTTTATACCTGGATTCTCTTTTTTTTTAATTATTCAAAAAATTTTGTATTTTTCAATTACACTTGACATTCAATATTATATCGAGTTTTCTTCTTTAAACAAGATGACTTTCTATTTAGCCAAGGGTTAGCCTTGGGTCTCAGGGAGGGAATGACAATTAAACAATTCCCGTGTGAAAGAAGGAAATGCAAAAACAGAAAAGAAAAACAATGAAGAGGCAAAGCCAGCTGTTTCCTACAAACTTTTGACAACTTTGCAGCTGTTCACCCTTCTTTCTCCCCCGTGGAAACTGGCCTCTGTCCAGCCTGACTGATGCTTTCCCAGTCCCCCTCTCTCGGCCCAACCGCTGTGACCTTGCCACTGTCATTTCCCCTGAGGTATGTTAAGTGAGCTCTGGGACACACGGTCAGTTCTTTACTCAGTTATGATCAAAGTTGTACTCTTCTTACAATAGCCATAATAGATGAGCCACAAATACTATCTCATTCAATCCTCCGAGTTACTCACTGGGAATGACTGTACTATTACCCTCATTTGACAGAGGAGAAAAGTGAGACTTAAGCCATGTGTCTGGGGCATCTTTCCAATTCCAAGGCCTCTTCTCTAAAGCGGAGGATTACAAAATTTCTTCCCATCAGTAGAGTGCTTGTTAAATGCATAGATTTCCAGGCAGCCCACTCAGAGATCCTGATGAGTGTGGAGTGGAGCCCAGCAATCTGAAGGCAGGACTAAAATCTTCACAGTGCTACTCTACATTTTTATAGACCGTGCTTGACACAGCCTTTGCACAATTCTTCGTTCTGATTAATTACCCCTTCCTCTGGGTTCTCAGGACACTGCTCTCAGGCTGGTACAGCAGGAACCCATTGTGTTACAATTAGCTGGTTTTTGTCAGTCTCCCTGACTAGCTGGGGGAACTACTTGATGTCCAGGATCCTGATTCTTTTTGACTTCCTCTTCCTGGTGTTGCTGAGCAAGGGCCTGCTGCCTAGTACTCACAGAAGCTGAAACTATGACCCTGGCTTTCAAGATAAAGAAAGAGCCTTTATTATATTTGTGGGTCACCAGTGAGGAGACAGGAGATCCTGCTAAAATCTGTCTCCCCCACCCAAAGTTTGGGGTGAATTTAAGGGGTTAGGGGGAACAGGCTGGTATGTGAAAGTGTTGGCCAGGCAGGTTTTGATTGGAAGCTTTGGAATTTGGACATTTATAAGATACAGTAAGGTACTTCAGCACCATCTTCTTGGACAATGGATCGTTCGCTTTGAAAGGGTTCCAGAGTTCATGTTCTGGTCCTTTGGTACTATGGAGGATGGGTATTGGAGGGTGGTGGGCAGCAAGACTTTGGTTCCAGGTGCAGCCAGAGGTCAAGTTCTCTTCTCTGCTCATGTTTCATCTGCATGTCTTGCACCTGTGGTCTGATTTATCAGAGAAGTAACTCAGTATCTTGTTAGAAGTAGGATAGAGCCATTTTGAGCTGGTTCTGCGGTTACATAGGATTGCTCCTTTCACTCATCTTTGCATAGCTTGCTTCTCCTTATTATTTGGGCCTTAATTTAAAAGGTCCATCCTCAGAAAGTCCTTTTCTGGTGACCTAACTAAAAAGCTCCCCACTCATTCATTGCCATGTCACCCTATTGCATCATCCAGCATGAAGCACAGAGCTTTGCATAGTAGGTGCTCAGTTAAAACTGAATTATCCAAAGGCAGATCAAATACATCCTTAGGGCACCAGAAAAACAGAGGCAACAAACATTTTCAAACTACAGAAGCATCACTGGACAGGGACTGGCCGTGGTAGGTCTGCCTCGGGCCGGCCGGTAGTGTGTGGGTTTTTGACTTCCTGCAGGGAAGACTTCATACACAGAGTCCAGGTGATTTTGAGAGAATGCTTATTAAAGCTGGGGACAGTGAGACAAAGGAAGCACTTAGGGTAGGAGATGCAACGCAGAGAGCCGAGGTGGTGCCCTGCTTTGGCCCCCTGGAAACGTTACAGGAAAGAAGTGAGCCGGGGCAGGGCTGCTGTTACCTCACTGGGAAGTCAGAGAAAAGGGGCCTTGGAGATGGCTTCAGACCACCCATAAAGAAGGCGGGCCTTGGAGATAGTCCCAGAGGAGCTGCCACTGCCAGTTGTTTCTGTGGTTGTAAGCCTCATGGGGACCCTTAGAGTTTAGGAGGAAGTAAAATGTTCATGCACGAGAACAGGCATGGGCATGCTCCAGGACGAGCCAGCGCTGGTATCCTTTGCCTTGAGGGTGTTTATCTCTCTTCTTCAGGGAGAAACTTGGGGGAGGGTTTCAGTAGAACATTCATCAGCTTTCCAGGTGGGTTTTTAATATCTGGATGCATCAAAATGAGCATATAGGGGAGTTTGGGATTATTCTTTGGTCAGCATTACTGCTTTACTTCTATCTTGCTTTTATCTTACTTTTATCTTGGGTCTGTCTCACTCTAATTGGTTTTTGTTATTTGTTCCCTTAATTCATCCATCCTTGGGTTTGGCTGTTCCAAGTCCCCATCATCTACCTGAATACAGCAACCTAACTGGCCTCTTCATTTCCCCCTTTGTCGCTCTCATTCCTTTGTTCGCAGCAGACTATTTTAAGGATGAAGCCACATCTCCAGGCATCCCATCTTCACACAGTGGTGTTTCCCAGCTGGAAGAGGGGAAGAGAGAGCCCCCATTTTCCTCATTTACCTCTTGAAGAGATCAGGAAAACATTTCCTAAGGCCTTGCTCTCTTACCTCATTGGCAAGAACTGTGTGGCTGTCCACCCCTAACCTAATCAGTGACAAAGGCAGTGCTTACCATGTTGGCTCAAAGCAATCCTGAGTTATAACCCTGGGGCTGGGGAAAGCGCAGCCTCCCTTAAATTTTATGCCCACTGATTCCTGAAAATACTCAGGTTTCTCTTGACAAAGGTAAAGGGGAACATGGATGTGAGACAGACCACCCATAAAGAAGGCGGTGCGCTTTGACAGGCAGGAGTGCACAGGGACGAGCCATATCATCCTCAAAAAAAATTAAGGAAATCCTTATTACTCACAAGTTCATTCAAATATTGAGAGGAATGCCATTTTGTCATTTCCACTTGGGCTTGGATATTTTCCAGGCAGCAGTAAAGTAAGTCTACTTTTTTTTGGTGTTGTCAAATGCCCAGGCACAGTATTTACACACAGCTCGTGTGTAGCTCCGAAGCCTTTTCACCCCCAGCTGAATTCCCCCAGCCTCCTCAACCACCTTCACCAGGCCTTCTCCTTCGCATCCCTCCTCTTTCCTCAACCAACTACAAGAAACTCAGTTTTCAAGACCTCGCTCTGGAAAGCATCTTCTCGCAGGCCATGAGGTCCTGCATGCTCTGTGTGCAGGCCTGTCACTGTCCTCCTCAGCGCAACAGCTACGGAGCTCTGCGTGCCAGTCAGTGTGCCAAAGGCTTTACCAAGAGTCTCCTTTAATCTTCACAAGAACCTAATAGATTCTGCCTTAAAAAAAAAAAAAAAAGAGGCCGCCCTCTCTCCCACCTGCAGCTGCCACTGCCCGGTGCCCACCATGGCCCTGCTGCACTCCAGCCGCAGCCTTCCACCCAGGCCTCACGGGCGTGGCTTCTGCCCGAGCCAGCTCCTGGTGGGCCCGTGTGGAGAAGGGTCTCCCAGATCCCACCCTGGGAGTCACCGAAGCCTTTAAAAGAGACACCAACAGCAAAAAGATGAATCTGGGAGTTGGCGCCTTCGGGGACGAAAATGGAAAGCCTTACGTGCTCCCTAGTATCCGGAAGGCAGAGGCCCAGATTGCTGCAAAAATCCCGGACAAGGAATACCTGCCCATCGGGGGGACTGCCCGAGTTTTGCAAGGCGTCTGCAGAGCTGGCCCTGGGCGAGCACAGCGAAGTGCTGAAAAGCGGCCGGTATGCCACCCTGCAGACCATTTCTGGAGCCCGGGCCTTAAGGATCGGAGCCAGCTTCCTGCAAAGATTTTTCAAGTTCAGCCGAGATGTCTTTCTGCCCAAACCGACCTGGGGGAATCACACGCCCATCTTCAGGTTATGCAGGCCTGCAGCTGCAGGGCTATCGCTACTAGGACCCCAAGACGTGCGGCTTTGACTTCACGGGCGCCACGGAGGACATTTCCAAAATGCCACAGCACAGTGTGCTCCTCCTGCACGCCTGTGCCCACACCCCCACGGGTGTGGAAACAGGGATGGCTGGGCTGTGCGCCACTTCATCGAACAGGGCATTCCTGTTCGCCTCGGCCAGTCCTATGCCAAGAACAGGGGCTTATGCGGTGAGCGTGTGGGAGCCTTCACTGTGGTCTGCAAAGGTGCCGATGAGGCCAGAAAGGTGGAGTCACAGTTGAAGATCTTGATTCGCCCCATGTGTTCCAACCCTCCTGTCAACGGGCTGGATCGCCTCCACCTTCTGAAAAAGCCCCATCTGCGAAAGCAATGGTTGCAGAAAGTGAAAGGCCTGGACGACCGCATCATTAGCATGCGGACCCAGCTGGTCTCCAACCTCAAGAAGGAGGGCTCCTCCCACATCACCGACCAGATTGGCATGTTTTGTTTCACGGGACTGAAGCCCGAGCAGGTGCAGCGGCTGACCAAGGCGTTCTCGGTCTACATGACAAAGGATGGCCGCATCTCCGTGGCAGGGGTGGTCACCTCCGGCAACGTGGGCTACCTTGCCCATGCCGTTCACCAGGTCACCCAGTAATTTCCCTGATGAGAGGAAGCAGAGACAACCTCCCTGCCAACCTCTGCTGCTGTGAGATGCACACGGAGGAAGAGGAAGGGTGCATGGTGGTGGGCAGATCATTTCTCTCAACCACAGTACCTAAACTCAGCGTTGGAATGGTTTCTCCAGCAAAAGGACGTGTAGGGAAGTAGGCAGAGGCATCTGTGGCTGGTGCGGAGAACTTTGTGGATCTAAACCAAAATCTCCCTCATCTGTGTATCTCCAGCTTTTTTGAAAGAGTTTACATGTACAAGAACGTCATAGCCAAAAACCTGTCAAACACACCATTGCATATTCCAGAAGCTTTAACCGAAGCACCTGATGGTGTCGATGCCACCTATTCGAGCCTCTGTGAGAGACCTGGTTCCAGCAATAATGGTCAGCCTCACATTTGTGCTCCCGTATTGAGCAGCCTAACCAACAGACCACATTACAGAAATCGTGCTTTGTGAAAGCCAGCGCGGCGGCTACCACTGCAACAAGGAACACACCAACATGCTGTTCCGGTCTTACTTACCAGTAAGAAAAAAAGAAAGAAGGCTCTCCTTCTTCTACTTACTTGTGGGCATGTTAATGTTCCCTTCTCTTCTATCAGCGCTGTGCTTTTCCATAGGCACAAAGGTCTATAACCAGCCTGGATTTTCACCCTCTTCTACGCTTGACTGACCATCAACCCCACTCTGTAGCACTTACTCATTTGAAGAACGTAGAGCATAATTTACTGCTCACCCACACCCTCACCTTTCTCAACAAAGAATAGCAGAGAATGGTTAACAGATTATTGCAACATCCTCTTCAGTGATTGCTTGTCTCCCACCAGGATGTTGCCTCTGCCCAGTTGGACCTTGTACCTTAGTGCAGTGTTGTTGTGTAGCCACTCAACCCCTAGCAGCATCACCTAAGACCATCGGAAAACACAGATATTTACATTATGATTCATAACAGTAGCAAAATTACAGTTATGAAGTAGCAATGAAAATAATTTTATGGTTGGGGGTCACCACAACTTGAGGACCACATTACAGACCACATTAAAGGGTCTGTATTAAAGGGTCGCGGCATTAGAAAGGTTGAGAACCACTGGATTAGGCAATTTGGTAAGGTCACACAGGGAATAAATGATGAGGCCAGGATTCAAAACCAGATGATTAGACTCCAGAGTCCTGGCTCATAAGCACAACACTCTATAGAGTTCTTATCTGCCCCCCACTTGGAGTTCTCCTTGCCTAGTGCCTGGCACATGCCTGGCACATGGTGAATGCTTCACAAATGTTTAAGTGAATGAATAATTGGTGCTCATTCTCTTCTTTTTTTTTTTTTAAAGAACACTTTATTGATTTCTAGAGGAGAGGAAGGGAGAGGGAAAGAGAAACATTGATGTGAGAGCAGAACATTGATTGGCTGCCTCCTGTATGCCCCCTATTGGGGATCCAGCCCACAACCCCGGCATGTGTCCTGACTGGGAATCAAACCTGCAACCTTTTGGTATATGGGACAACACTCCAACCAACTGAGTCATAAAACCAGAGCCTAAATGAATTTTTAAGGACAGTAAGAAGAGCATAATTTGTACTAGAAAAAAATAGAAATGCCAATATACCGTATTTTCCGGCGTATAAAACGACTTTTTAACCCAGGAAAATCTTCTATACACCCAGTCATCTTATACGCTGGAAAATACGGTAATAGAAAATTTGAAATTTAGTTTAAAAACTTTTAAAAAGAATTAAAGACATAAATGAATCATTATTTTATCAAAATTCATAAAATTTTGAATTAATTGTTATCTGTTCTGTTCAGTTAAATTTTTTCCTGTGTATGTCAGAGTCAATTGAGAGATTTTCTATCAAAAGCATTAGATCCCTCTCCCTCTGTCAAATGAATGTGTGGTTAAGGGCTTTCGACCTACCCAGACCCAAGTTTGAATGTGATTATCTCTTTAAATCTCCCTATTATCTTAATAATATTTAATTCTCAGGTTTGTTACTATGAAATGTGAGAATAATTACGAATCTCTTCCTCAATGCTCAGCAAACTTTACTTTCTTTCTGCTACACCTGGCCTCCCACGTCTGTCCAAGGCTTTTATTCATTTGGGGCTGCCACACTCTGCCTTGTGTTGTTAGATCCCTGTTAGTAAGAATTTGTCCTAAACCTCTTTATGTTGCCCCATTGTACCCCTGCTGTAAATATTGATCCCTCCTTCATCTCAAGAAGGAACCCAAGAGGGCTTGCCCGGGGTGGGAATGGCTGGCGGGGGAGAGTCAAGCCGGGGAAAAGGAGACATATGTAAAACTTTAGACAATAAATAAATTTAAAAAATTAATTAATTAATTAATTAAAAAAAAAAAAAAAAAAAGAAGGAACCCAAGCTTTGGTGTTCTGTTGGCTCTCGCCTTTTTCATCACAGGGGGAAGCACACATAGACCAGATCCTTAGAGGAGAACTTAACCTATGTCACTTTTGTTTTCAAAGCCTAGACTGATGAAGCCAGGGAAGGTGGAGTCCACTACTGTCTTTGTGTTGGGGGGTAGGGTGCAGGGAAGCAGGGTGTTCTAGAGAGAAAGGGAAGGAAGCCTGAGTGGAGTTTGGGAGATTTGCCTAAGAATGTGAAGTGGAAGAGTGAGTCATGGGTCCTTAGCTATTATCACAGAGAGCAGTTCTAGGTCTGGGACATCTGATGCGGTGGCTCAGGGAACCTAGGCCTGGGATGGGCTGAATGAATGCTATGTGAGAGGGAAGCACAGGTGAAATCGAGATGAAAGGCTCAACAGTTGAAGTTTGAGGACTCTTTCAGGACACTGTTAGTTATTAGAAGATAAGCTCCAGGAAAGCAAGAATTTTTGTCTGTTTTCTCACTGTTACACTTTTCCTAGCACCTACAACAGTGCCTGTCATATAGAAAGTACTTAATACATGCACTAAGTGGCCAGATTATTATGATCTCTGAACGCAAACCAGACATGTTTCTGATACTTAGGATCTAGAACTGGGTTAGGAAACATTTGTTACAGTTGCTAGAGGCTTTCACTAAAATTCACTAGATGAGAGGTTTTTGCAGGACAACAGGTAGAAACTGGGCTAAGTTGTAAAGTAGCAATTCTGTCATATGGACACTGTTTTTTTAAACCCTAGGCTTATTCATCTACTGTTTCAGAAATTCCAAGTTATGCTGATTGCCAGCCTATGGGGCAAGTGAAACTCAACCTGAAGCTATTAAGATGGCTTTATCAACTCTTGAAATGTGCCAAGCCAGGTGGCGATTCAGTCTCTCTTCAGAATGGGACATGGTATCTGTCTCTTGCTTGCCTGTTGTACCCTTCACAAGACCTGAATTTAGGAGTTGTCAGAGTGGTTGCAATTCTGCTTTCAGGTAAAAATAGCCTATAACAACACTCTTAAGTGATTCATAAACATACCAACAAATGGCATTAGCCCATTTTATTTCCTAGACATTGCATCTGGAGATGTCCCCCAGTTTTTCATGTACCATGAGGCAGCATACTAAAATGCCTTTGTTCAATTCTGTGTGTCTGAAAACTGTTCTCTGATGGTTACCTGCAATGGCACCTTGTGTGAAAAGTAAACGTATTGCTATTGAAAAAAAGACTGAGATTTCAAAAAGTAGTCAGAGCTAGAAATAGAAGACTCCCAAGTCCCTCTATGGAAGTGGTGAGTGGAGAGATCTCAGATATAGTGTGTGTGTGGGGAGGAGGGGGGTAGGGGTTGGGGAGGGAGGGAGCTGAACTGTAAGGAGTTTGCACATTTTTTGAAGCAATGTCCAAATGAATTTGTGGATCATCTTGGAATTAAGTAAACTTTAGGGACAACTTCCAAATATTTGGTATTGGAGTTTTATTGTTTTCCAGCTTGTGGATTAGAATGTTGTATGAGAAATTAGATTCTCCGTGGCAGGACTCAGTTCTCAGGGCCCAGGAAAGTCAATGGTATTAAGCTTTTTAATCTATATCCAATAAAACTATTAAAAGTCACACAAAATTTTGTGAGTCCCAAGTCTTGGTTAAATTAGTCATGTGATAGCCACAGAGGCATACAGTTAAATCCTGCCTACTCCCCTTCCGCTCTCCAAGCAAAAACAAAATTATATTTGCTTCTTTTTAGTCCCATAGGCAGGGATTCAGAAGGACCTCAATTTTATGAAATAATACTAAACTGATGATGAAGACAAAGGTTGTCAGTATTTACTTTACCACCTTTGAAGCACTGCAGATAGCTGCTTGCATGGTTAGTATATTGTCATGTCTGTGCAAGATTTGGAAAATCTGCTGCCAATATGGCATTCTGACAACAGAATATAAATTAATTAAAAGGTTACAAAAGGATATTGTAAAAACAAATATTGTAGTAAAACAGATTACTAGTTTAAACCACTGGGAAACATTGGTCAGTTTTAACTCTTCATTTTATTTCTACTGCAGCTATTTGTAAGTGCTTCCTGTATCTATAGCTCTTCACTGGCTCTCTTGCATTCACGGTGTCCTGTGGTGTAATAAGCTCTTCCTGATGAGGAAGATAAATGAAGACTTGAAATACTGAGTTTGCATGCTCTTGGGAGGCTGCTGAAGAAGTCTTCTCTGTGATGACCCTGATGCCATTTCACTGCTTCTGAGGCTATCATTTCCCTAAAAATGGCATCTATCCCCAAAGAGAGTCCAGGTGTAAAAGAGAGAGCTGAGACGGGGAGGCAAAGAGATGACTGGGGTCCTGAAGAAATGTTTCAGGAATCCACATTCTACATAACCCTGGAGAAAACTTTCTGGTTTTGGGGAACCAGAATGGGAACAAAGGGGGCTGGAATTGACTGCAATTCCATCCCAGTCGCTAGCTTGATACCTATGCACAAAAGGCTAAATTAAGCTTTCAAAGAATTCCCATTTGATTTATCATGGTTGTGTTTGTCCGAAAAGTCACATCCTAGCAATAATATTCATTGATTTTCTCTCATCCTTCATCTCTTGAATGAGATGAAGGCATCATGGCCTGGTGTGAAAACAGGGCTTTGGAGTGTAATTTGGGTTCTAATCCCAGCGTTGACATATAATAGTTCTAAGCCCTTGGACAAATTATGCAGTTTCCCTGAGTCTTTAATTCCTCATCTGGAAAATGGGGATAATGATATTTAGCTCATAGGGATGCTATGTGTAATAAATATAATCTATATAAAATCAATTAGTGTCTGGCAGGAGTATCCTATATAATAAAAACTTAATATGCAAATTGTCCCCTTGGGCGGTCCTTCAACCAGGAGACTGGGAGTTCGACCACTCGCTATGACAGGAGGGATGGTGGAGCAGGTGAAGGGGTGGGCCAGGCCAAGGTGGGGTGCCAGGTGGGGCTGTGGGACTGTGAGGCTGGTGGCGCCAGCTGGGGCTTTTAAGGTTGGGGGTGCAAGCTGGGGCCCGATCTCCACAGACCACCCCTAAGGAACCCACCCGTGCACAAATTCGTGCACTGAGCCTCTAGTCTATAATAATAAAAGCATAATATGCTAATTAGACCGGACAGCCAAACAACCTTCCGGACGTCATTCTGGATGTCCTTCTGGATGAAGCCGCCACAGTGGGGGTCAAGGCAGAGGCAGTTAGGGGCGATCAGGCAGGCAGGCAGAGTGGTTAGGGGCAATCAGGCAGGCAGGCAGGCAGGGTGGTTAGGGGCTATCAGGCAGGCAGGTGAGTGGTTAGGGGTGATCAGGCAGGCAGGTGAGCAGTTAGGGGTGATCAGACAGGCAGACGAGTTGTTATGGGCGATCAGGCAGGCAGGCGAGTGGTTAGGGGTAATCAGGCAGGCAGAGGCGATTAGGGGCTATCAGGCAGGCAGGTGAGCAGTAAGGGGCAATCAGGCAGGCAGGTGAGTAGTTAGGGGCAATCAGACAGGCAGGTAGAGGCAGTTAGGGGTGATCAGGCAGGCAGGCGAGTTGTTATGGGTGATCAGGCAGGCAGGCAGAGTGGTTAGGGATGATCAGGCAGGCAGGCAGAGGGGTTAGGGGTGATCAGGCAGGCAGGCAGGCAAGCATTTAGGAGCCAGCAGTCCCGGATTGCAAGAGGGATGTCTGACTCCTGGTTTAGGCCCAATCCCGCAGGGATCTTGCAGGGTGCAGGCTGGGCTGAGGGACCCCCTCCCGTCCCCCCCCCCAGCACGAATTTTGTGCACCAGGCCTCTATTCTTCTACACTAATAAAAGAGAAAGATGCAAATTGACCATATCTTCATGACGCCCACCAGCCAATCAGGAGTAAGTATGCAAATCAACCCAACAAAGATGGCAGGTTAATTTGCATATGCAGGCATGGAGCAAAGACTGAAGGCTCTGTCTGAGCGAAGACTGAAGACTGAAGACTGAAGACTGAAGGCTCCGCTGAGGCCAGAGCCAAGCCTGAAGGCTGAAGGCTTGGCTCTGCTGCAGCCCAGATCCTGGATACCGTCCGTTGCTGGCAGCCAGGGGAAGGAAGGCCTATTTCACGAATCTTCGTGCAACAGGCCTCTAGTATAATAATAAAAGCATAATATGCAAATTGACCGAACAACAGAACAACTGATATCTTCCGGTCCACCACACTGTGACACACACTGGTGCCAGGCCAGCCAAGGTGGGTATGATGCGATTGGTCTGGGGGCCCTGCCATCACCCCACAGTCACCCCACAGAGAGAGGCCCAGGTCACCAACTGGCAGGGCAGTCAATTGAGGGGGGAAGGAGGAGGAGTGGTGGCAGACTTGGGCAGCGCCAGGCCAGGCCGGGGGAAGCCGAGGTCCCGGGTGCCAGTAGCTGGAGGGAAGCCGGTGCCGGCAGCCAGTGGAAGCAGGTCTACCCTTGCACGAATTTCGTGTATCAGGCCTCTAGTAATAAATATGAGCTCACATTTAAGTGTATCCAGTGGCCTCCACATTGCCTTTCTTTTCCCCTATTCTCTTGGTACCCCTCTGTTTATCTCCAGGTATTATGGCAAAAGGAAGGGACAGGTTCCTAGGTATGCCCCAGCAGTGGATCCTGGTGGACTCTCCAGAACCAAGTTTGTATCCCAATGTCTCTTGGCTCAACAAGTCACTCTCTCATAAATACCTATTGGTTATGTGAAGTTTGGCAGTGGGGGATTTCCTTTAATTCTGAGGTTGAGAACAGTAGAAGCCAAAACCACTGTCACTGTATCAAGGTTCTGATGAAAATGGTGCACAACCAGCCCTACAACATAGCTTTTGCCATGCCTTCTCAGGAAACCCATTGACCTCCCACTCCCCAACAGGCTCAATTTGGTATATCTCTGAGCAATCCATGTGAAAATTCCTAAAACCTAAATGTTTTGAAAATTCTATCTTTTATACAGTTACAAGTAGTAGGTGCTTTTTGTGGAAATAAAACATTCAGAAATGTATAATTTTCAGTCTCCCCTGAGTGCATCCTCTAGAGGTGGCTAAAGTTCACAGCTGTGTGTGTTCCTTCAGATACGGTCTGTTTGTGTGCTAACGTAAGCTTCATTATAACTATCATTATTGTTTCTATTATTTTTTACATATAACAGGATTACTAGCTAACCTGTTTTGCAGCATTCTGCTTAATTTAGTAGTATGTTGGACATTATTCCAAGTCATTAGGTATAGAACTAAACAGAATTCTATGGTATACATGACACTGGTAATTCCAACCCCTTACTGGATTACATTTAGATTTAGTTTACCTTTAGATTATAAGCAATATCTAAATGGTAGTTCTTATATACAACTTTGTATAATTGTGCATGGAAATTGTTACAGAAGTTTCTTTTGGAGGCATTTCTGCATCAAAGTATATAAATGTTTAAAGTTGTAATTGCTAAAATATCCTCCAAAAATGCTGCATCAATCTGCACTCCCATCAACAGCACAGGAAAGTATCTGTATCTCCACAATGAGTTTAAAATTTTTATTTTTTATTTTTAGAGAGATAGGAAGAGAGAGAAACTTTGATATGTTGTTCCACTTTTATGAATTCTTGTATGTTCCCTGACTGGGGATCGAACCCACAACCTTGACATATGGGGATGATGCTCTAACCAACTGAGCTACCCGGCCAGGGCCACAATTCGTTTTAATAATCATAATTTTTACCAATAAATGAAAGTCATACATAACTTTAAATTTGATTAGTGAAGTGAAGACTCTTCAAATCCACTAGAATGAAAATTCCATGGGGCAAGAATTATTATCTGTTTTCTTCCTTTACTGCTGCATACATACTCTAAAACAGAGTAGGCATACATATATGTTTAATTAAATAATATTTATATTATTTTTCTCTTCAGAGAACTGTTTGTCCATGTAGTCGGCCTATTTTTCTATTACATTCTATATTATTTTCCCCAAAGAGCTCTTGGTATAATATGAAAGTTAAACATTTGCCATGTGTTGCAAATATTTTTTTTCCAGCTTGTCTTTTTATTTCTTGGTGTGTTTTGTCATTTAGAAACTGCAAATTTTTATGAAGTAAAATGTTTTACTTTTTTCTTCAAGCTTCTTTCACACCTAGTTTTTTTCCCACTGCAAAATAAAAACAAGATTCATGTAGATTTTTTTGTTATTCTTTCAATGTTGCTGTAAGGGTTTTAGTTTGTTTTGTCTTCACCTGGTATTTCTATCTTGATCTTTCTTGACTGGAAAAAAAATGCATTATATAGGATGATGAGCATGCAGATAGAGAATCATCAAGTTAGAGTTCAAAATTTTGCCAAAACACCAGTGCGTTTTCATTTTGTTTTTTGTTTTTTTTATTTTCTTTTCCCAAACACATCTTTAAAAAAAAACTTACAAAAGTTATTCATGTACACTATAAAAAGCTCAAGTTATTGGAAATACTTAGAGTAAACAGCAAAAGTCCTCCCTCACTTCCTCTCTGCCCCTATAATTCCACTCTCAGAAGAAATATCTGTCAACATTTTGGTGTGTAGCCTTGAGAACCTTTTCCTATGTTTTCACAAATATATCCACACATATCACTGGTTCTTTATTTTTCTGCTTGATCTAAATGAGTCACACAGTAAATATTTCCTAAATGTAGAACTTCTAAAACCAATATACAGTAGCTATCATCCCAATATATGTATATGTACATTTATAATAGCTTTGTAATAGCTGCATTCAATAGTAGGATATACCATAATCTTATCAGTCACTGTATTCCTGGGCACTGTTTTCCTGTTTTTTAGAATTACAAGTGTGAGGGTCCAGAATGAGTCACCCCAAGATGTACCTTATTGACCTAAGGGCAACTTTTAGCAGAAGGCTCAAGAGAGAATTCAGCCTCCCTACCCCCTACTCCCTAGAAGAATTTGAACTAGAGGCCTTAAGAGATTATCAGATATAACTTTTTTTAACCTAGCTATAGGGCATGGCAAACTTCTATTTACTAAAGTTATGCTCTTCTTCTTTTTTAAATATGTTTTTACTGATTTTAGAAAGAGAGGAAAGGAGAAGGAGAGAAATATCAATCAGTTGCCTCCTTCACTGGGGATCTCTGTGACCCAGGCATGTGCCCTGACCAGGAATCGAACCAGAAACCTTTTGGTGCATGGGACAACGCCCAACCAACTGAGCCACAGCAGCTAGGACAATGCCTGCTTTCCAAACTCCACAGGCACCTTACCCTACCCCTTGCTCAGGATGTCTTATATACCGATGTTCCCTTTGTATCTCTGAACTTTTCCTGCATGTGGGGTCTTTGACTCTTTCATGTACATGGGGTTCCCATATAGATGTATGTATTAAATTCGTTGATTTTCTCTTGCTAGTCTGTCTCCTGTCTATTTGGTGATTAGGCCAGCCAGAAGAACCTTGAGGGTAGAGGACAGTTTGTTCCTCCCACATAAGCAATGCTGCTGTGACCATCCCTATATCTATCTTTGTGTTTATATGTAATTATTTCTACAGGGTGGAGTCCTAGAAATTCAAACTGCTGGTTTGAAGGATACAAGCATTCGTAGCAGAGTGGAGTTTGGAAGATGTAGAGAAGCTTTTGTGCCACTCACAGCTCACTGTGGTGACTCTGCCTTGCACTCTGCTTCAGGAGTGCGGTGGAAAGAGTTTTCTTTAAAAGTGTGAATTTATGAACATGAAAAAATAAATTAGGAAATTATTGGAGTGTAGGTTCACATACGCTTTACCCAGCAATTCACTTTTAGAGATCTATCCTCCAAAAACACTCCCATGAAGTATACTCCCAACAGTATAGCTCTCTCTGCAAACCACCTAAGGAGACAAAGATGTTAGCTAATGTGGTACTTACAGAAATGGGCTGAATAAAGTTATCTGTAATGCTTTGATGGAATTGTCCATCACAGTCCTGGAGTAGAAATTAGGAGAGCATCTCCACAGCCAGAAGAGGAGAGTGGGACTTCTCCCTCCTCTCCTGGACCCATCAGCTGGGACAGGGACCCAGGCTTCTAACACCTCTCATGACTGAATGAGAGAATGAGCAAGCTGCTCCAAGACAGGGCAGTTTTATAGACTGCCCCCCTCCCCAACTCCTGAGGAAGCCATATCATTGTGTGTGTGTGTGTGTGTGTGTGTGTGTGTGTGTGTGTGTGTGTGTGTGTGTGTGTGTTCTGTGCAGGGAGTTGCTAAGAGATTTCCTGTTATTCCCTTCCTTGTCCTCTTTCCTACCTTGCTTGTCGGCATGAGGTCAAACTGTCTTCACAGGAAGCAAGTTAAGGAAACTTAATTAGGGTTCTGAAATTCAAACCCAAAAGTATCTTGTAAATTTGATAGCAATCACCAAATTGTTCTCTAAAAAGGAAGTACCACTTTACACTTCCTTGAATAGTTCCCTTGACACCTTCGACAAAACTCATTAATCTCGTTAATCTTTTTAGGTTTTGTCAATCTGATTTCTCATCCTTGTTTACATTTTCCTAAATAGTGTTATAAAAAGACACTAGAATCTTTGTGCATGTTTGTGGACTATTTGTATTTCTTTTGTGAATTGTTTGCTTTATAGACAAGGGTCTTATTTTTAAATAGTCATTTTTTTAAACTGGTCTATAGGAATCCTTTATATATTCTGGATATTAACCCTCTTAAATAATATGCTGCAATTATTTTCTTTCATTTGTCCTAATTAGAGCTTCCACCAAAGAGATATTTTACACATTCCTGTGCTGAGGACTTACTGATCCCTAGTCCCACCCTCCCACCACCCTTCCAGCCCCCTAGAAGGAGAGTAAATGTAGCTCCTGAGACTAGGCTACTAACACCTGTGAAGCCAGGACAGGACGAATAGAATATGGAGATACTATCATTTACAAAGTTTCAAGTAAGCTTCCTGGGAAACCTGAATTCCTTTTCATGCACTCGTAATTAGGTAATCAACAGGATGGTTATTTACATATGCAAATATATAGCTGAGTCGCAGGCCTGGGAGCAGGGAAGGGCGCAGTGCCGCCCAGAGGCCCGGCGCCCGCCAGCCGGCGCGCTGCCCTCCGCGCCGGGCCCTAGAGACCAAGCGGCCTGGCGGAGCCCCTCCGGAGCTGCCGGGAAGTTCCTCCTGCTCCGCGGTATTTACTCTGAAGATCACGGGTGAGGGAAGGATACTAAGGAATTCAGGAGAAGCTAAAAGATCAAAGTAGCCTCAAGAAAAACTGGCCCAGACGGATAAATCTCCTAAATGTTTTTCACTACCCTGATGTCTCCGGAGCCACCTTTAAGATGACAAGATCTGTGTGTGTTACTTCAAAGGCAACTTCAAGAAAGGAAAAGGTCTAGGAGGGATTTTCTGAACGCTCTCAGTTTTTTTTGTTTTTTTTTTTTTTTTTTTTTTTTTTGGGAGGGGGTTGTTTGTTTTGTTTTTAACTAAAACGAGGACAATAACAAGTGCTGCCTCCTAGGACTGTTAAAATACAGAAGGACTTGGTTTCAGCGCATGACACAGTGCCCGCTTTGAATCACACCCAAGCCCGCGCCCCTTCTCTCTGGCGTCATTTGATAGCATGTGATTATGATGCCCAGTGTCCAAAGGCTGGAGTTATTAATTGAATGTTGTTAGACAATGAATTATCTCACACACTGAAATTTAAACAAGTATTCAGAGCAATCCAAGGATGAGGACATTATATGTTTTTCTCAAGGGAGAGCTACTTGTTAAAATGCACGTCCCACCTTCGTTCTTCTCCCTAAAATAGCATCTCCGAAAGACAAAAAGCACTAACAGATTTGCCCTTGAAGAGTGGAGTCCGCGAATTCTAGAGCTCCCCGAACACCCGTCCCTGTGGGCTAGGGACCGGGCCGCCCGCTGCGCCCAGTGTCACAGAAGTCTCCGCTAGCGCCCCGCAAATGTGTTTACTTCTGCCGCCTGCCAGCCGCGGGGAAGCGGGGAGGGGCGATCCGGGCTGCCCCTCTCGTTCTCCTGGGCAGTTTTCCAAACAAACCGGGGCGGTAAGGGAGTGGCTTCTTGGCTGTGAAACTTGATCCTCTTACCCGGTCCTGCAGCCACCCACCGCTTTGCCCCGGCCTTCTCTCGGCGGTGATTTTCCTGTGCGGAACGCCCTGCGAGGGCGCGCGGCTGGTGTCCCCAGCCCAAAAGGTAGGGGCTCGGCTACGCGCCGGCCTCGCCAGCCCGTGGACCCGGAGCCCCGCAGCCTCTCTTCCCGCAGTGCACCTTCCTCTGCGAACTTGGGGGCGGCCGAGGCCACCGCCCATCTGGCTCCAGCCGCGGAGCAGGAGGAGCTTCCCCGCGGCTCCGGGGCGCTCGGCGCAGTCGCCGGGCATCTGGACCCGGGCGCGGAGGGCAGCGCACCGGCTGGGGCGCCCGGCCTGCGGGCGGCACTGCGCCCTGCCCTACTCCCTGGCCAGGTCCCGGGGGTCGAGACGTGCCCACGCCGCCCCTAACCCACGCCACCTTCCTCCGGTTTCCGCCGGCCGCGCTTCGGCGGCCCGATGCTGCAGGCGCCGCGGGAGCAGCAGCAGCCGGCCTGGAGCCAGCGGCGGCGGCGGAGTGAGCGCAGCGGGACCCGGGCCGCGGAACCCCGCACGGTTTTGCGGTCTTGGCGCCCGGGACTCGGCGGGTAATGATCCCTGGCTGCTCGCGGTGGGCTTGCATTGCGGGGTGAGGGAGGTTACGGGAGCTGGTCGGGGTGGCCTGGGTCTGTGCTGCCCAGATCCCCAGGTTTTACCGCCTCTGAAGCGGAGGGTCGGGGGTGGGGGCACGCTGAGCCGACTGCTCCTCTGCGCTCCCCCCAATTCTGGGTTTAGGGGGCGGAGAGGGGGGGCACCGGCGGCACTCGGAACCCCGTGCCCGCCCGGGAAGGCGGGAGAGGCGAGGAGCCCGCCGGCGAGCGGAGGTGCGCCGAGAGCAGAGAGGACCCTGCTTGGGACCCAGTTTCTAATTTCAGGGCAGCTTGGGCACCGGAGAGGTGACGGGTTCCTCGCTCGCTGTTGTTCTTTTGTGTAAGGTCTGTATAGGAGCAGGGGAGAGTGCTAGGTTCTGGTCTTTGACCTTAAAAAAAAAAAAAAATCCCAAAAACCCTTCTTCCCGCCACAATAGAACTAGACCTAACAAAGCGAGCTCCGAGGCGGTTTTTGGGGAGAGGGTGGCGGTAAGAAAACTGCAGTGTTCAGGCAGGCAGCCTTTACTTTTCAAGATAAGGGAGCAGTAACTTACCATTTTGAGGCAGAGATCTCAGCCCCCTTCCTTGCGTGCTGTTATTGTGCCTTTAACGATACCTTATGTAAACTGATTTCCAGACACTAAAAACCAAGCCACCCCATGTTCCTTCTTTTATGATCTTCGGTAGAAAGGGCAGAGAGAGTGGCTGGGAGCGGGAGGTTGGTGTTCGCTGTTCAGAGGCAGTATTCAAAGACGGTGTGGGAGTGGGCCTGAGGATACTATCGTGAATGCCGGGGTGTCAGCCACCGCGCGCACGCGGCAGCTCCTAAACAAGTCGCCCGTGCTGTGGGCGGAGTGCATTGGCAGCCCGGTGAGGAAGCTGCAGGCCTGCCAGGAGCTCGGCGCGCTCGGCGGCCCTAAGGCCTCAGGTCCACGCTGACCTCCAGGTCTCTGATGGACGCAGGCCTGGATATGTGACCTTCTGGTCACCGCCCCAGACCGCACCGTAGCCTTATAATGGTTCAGTAAAGGGAAGCCGCTATCTTGACTGCTTCAGATTCAATTTGTTCTTATACCCCAAATCAATAAAAACAAACAAACAAGAAACAACCTTTGAGGCTCAGAAAGGGACAGTATCGGCAGAATAGTGCCATTATGAGACATACCATTAAAAGACATCAGTCTGTCTTTTGTGAAAATTGTAATTCTCAAGGTTTCTCATTCCAGCACTTAGTGGCAGCCGTTTTCTTCTGTTGGAGATATGTATTCCACAGCAGGTGGAGCACTGTGGCAGAGAAACGAAATCATGCTGTTCCCCATATCTCTCTGATAAGCATCACTTGCTAACCATACAGATTACCACTTGGTTACCCAAGGCTGGGACCAGAGATCTGTTTAACGTGCATTCTAGGCTATGATTATCAAGGAGGTGAAGAAAGCACCAAACTCCCCTGGCACCACTGTGATCCCCAGTGTGTTCACAGAAGCTATTTTATTAAATCTTCCCAACGACACTATAAGACAGGAATGGTTAGTCCCATTTTATAGTTAAAAACCCAAGACTGCTCCAGGTTAAGTGACTTAGAACAGATCCCATGAAGGTCTGCTTCACCTGTGCCCTGTACCATTCCAGGAGCCTCCATGGGCTACGTGGCTCACAAGTTCTTTCGTTCTGTGTGCGTATCTTTCTCCTTTGCCTTACACATTCAACTTCTCTACCCCCTGATCAGCATATACTTCTTCATTACACCTTAGGCAGGCAGGGCTCCTTCAGTTGGTGGTCTGCATACTTTGCCTTTCCTTCTGACAGCTTCGGACTTTCATCAATTAGGTGTCTTCTGTCTTCTCCGCGGTTTTGAAATGCCAATTAGGTGTGCTGTGTCAGGACAAATTCAGGAGTATATATCATCTCCAATGGGTTGTGTTCCAGAAGTTCTTTTCATTCTGAATATAGTTTCACTGGAGTGCCTATTGTATTCTTCTTGCCTGGAAGAAGTCTTCCTAGGGCTATATCCTCACCCTCGCAGATAACACGGATATCTCCTGTTTACCCCCAACTGCAATGGATAATAGCACACGTCACAATTTCCAAGTAAACCCTTATGGATTAAAAATAAAAATGTATTTGATTTGGAGCAAGCTTGATGTATGGAATAGAATGTGTGCATTAGACTTACAGGGTTTCGATAGGAACTGTCTTTTCGGTTTCATATCAGGGTGTCAGATGCACCATTCTTCATCGTGGGAATCAGTAGTGTCTTGGCCTTGGTCAGGAGCTTGGCTGCCATGCTACTAGGATAAGAAGGGATGAGATTCTGGAGTGAGGGGATGAGGATAAAAGGAGTAAGGAGAAGTAGGATCTGAGTCTCTTTCCCTTGTAGGATCTGAGTCTCTTTCCCTTGTTCGTATATCTTTTTCTTGGAGAGCTTTTGGTTATCCAGGGGGGATCGCCAGCCTACTGTTTACTGCCACAACCTTCTGGACCTGGCCAGGGGCTTTTCCTCTTCCTGGACCACTGGGAAAGAAGGGAAGGAGAGCAGCCAACCTTTAGGTGATCTTCTTGTCATAAACACTGGAAAACTGAGTGAAAACGTTCTCTTACATATTCTCTCTTTTTCCCCCTGATACCTCAGGCTCAGTCTGCAAATGGCATCATTTTATTAAGTAGCATGTAATGGTGGTCTTTGAAGGGTTCTTTAAGCAATGCTTTCCCACAATGGAAAGATCTGTAGGAGATGAGGAGAATAAGGCCTCCAGATAAGGAGATGGCAAGGAAGCTGGAGAGTGTCCCAAGGGAAGCGGGGTCACTCTCACCTTCCATGGGTTGCAGAAGCAGATGCGGAGCTGGTATGGCTGTAGGTCACAGTCACTGTGCTGGGAGGTGGGCCTGCCACAGGAGCAGAAAGTGGTTTTCCAGTGGATCCTGGGTGACTTTCTGTATGGTCACCCATAAGGTGGCACTTGAGATTCAACCAGTTTACTGAGTATCCACCATATAACAGATGTTCTAGGTGCTGGTGGTGGGGTTAGGCTGTGCAGTGTTGAACAAAACAAAGCCCCTGATCTTATAGAGCTTATGCTTATGTGGTAAACAGAGTCATTAAACAAGATGAAAATAAATGAAAAAGCACCTTTCAGAGAGAATGAGTGTTATGAAGACAATACAGCACAGGGTGTACTAGAAAGGGGTTGGGGTAGCTACTTTAGGGCAATCAGAAAGCTTCTCTGAGGAAGTGATATCTGCTGAGATGTGAATGGTGAGAAGGAGCCAGTCCAGTGAAGAGCAGAAGGAAGAGCATTCTAGCAGAGGGACCAGCAACTGCAAAGTGCCAGAGGCATGAATGAATTCGAAGTGTTTGAAGAACTAGATGAAGAAGAGTGCAAAAGTGGGGGGGTGGGGGAAGATGCAGTCAGTGAGGTAGGTAGGAGACAGCTTATGTGAAGCCTTCAGGTCTTAGAAAGGAGTTTGAATTGTGCTTTAATTAGAAGGGGATGACCCTGGGGAATTTTAATTAGAGACTAACTCAGTCTTTATCTAGTGGGCAGTGTGCTTTCCTGTTTCTCTTTCTTTCTCCCTCCTTCCTAGGGCACTGGCATAGCCACAGAGAGAAGCAGGCAGGGCTCAGAGGACCCTCCACAGTGTTCCTCTTGTCCTCTGGAATAAATCCACATATTCAGTGTCATCTTCATGCACAAAACCCTCCATCACTAGCTTTGGTATCTCAACCGCTCTCCAGACTGATTATCTAGTTGTCTCTAAGAAGTCTCTGGGTTGGTTGGTGACATCTGAAGCTAGATATTTAAAATTAAGTTAATTATTTAGTGAAATATATTATAGTTGATATATTTTGCAAGACAATGATTGTTGCAAGAGGCGATAATCTAAAAATTCCCAAAGTCTTGCCTTTTCCTGAACTTCCACTCCCTCTCCCAGGCTGCCCTCTGTGCAGTCGGTTATGAGAGGCTCATGGCCTTTTTAGAGTACAGTTTCAGTGGTCATGTGCAGGACTCATAATATTTCACATGGAAATGTGCTATGCCTGTGACATTTCATTTCCATTGGTCTTTGTAGAGGCTCTTGGCCGTCTTATAGTAGCTCTTAAACTATGAAAGTTTATGTCCAAGTCAATAAATCCCAATAGTGCTGGTTTATCCGAAATGAAGAGCAGGCCCCAGCATTTTATCAGTTAGCCTTTGATTCCAGGATAGTTCATCATCACTAGTATATTAATCTCTGGGAAGCTTGGTACACGCTTTAGAGAGAAAATTGTTTTTGAGATTCTTTAGCCAGATGCTCTGTTTCTTTATTAACTTACACATTTACCATCACTACTATACAGGGTGGAGCAAAAGTAGGTTTACAGCTGTTCATATGAAAAATAATACAATAGTTAATAATAATATAAGAATAAACTCTATACTTCGGGAACTCACAACTGCCAACCTATTTTGCCCCACCCTGTATATAACAACAACTCACCTTCAGCTTTTGTATCTGTTTCTTACTGATTGATGTAGTGGCATAAACTCTGGAATACATTTCTATTTGAGAGGGCAGTGATTCTGTCTCCTCTTATCACCCATGTGCCTCCTGTATCTGGTGCATTGTCCAGAACATTATAGATTGAGCAAACATTTGCCAAATGACTCATTCAATGTCCATGGATTAACTCACAATCTTCATATATTAGCTCAGTTATAACATCTTTATAAATACTATGATTATCTTTATAACTGTTAAGATGATCAGGTTTTCATCTCAAAAGCTTTACCCACTGGAGAAAACAGGTGAAAGGTGAATTCATCCCTGTGGATTTGTATATATTAATTAAAATGCTTCTGCTTTTGAAAAGTTTTTTTTTTTTCTTTTTGAAAATATTATAGTGTATTAATGCTGACAAGTAAGAAACTGGTATGAAAATGTCATCGGATGGATACTCAAATTTGTTTTCATATACAGTAAACTTTCAATTCATTTTCATAATTTGTAATTTATGATAATTTGAGTTGGGTTAGTCAGGTTTGTGGTTACATTACTGAGGAAATAAGTGTGCCAAGAATGTGAATAACAAAATCATCCCCTCTTTAATAGCACCCAACCATCTTTACACACACAATTTCATGCCCTTGAGTAGGCAGAGATTTGCTTTGCTCCAGTTCCAACACTTATTATTATTTTTTGTTTTAATGGGTATCATTTAACCTAGTTGGAGACACAAACATGCCCTGGGGTACAAAGCTCTCCTCAGCAAGATTAGGAGAGCTGGGCGGAGTGGAGAGAAGCCCTGGCCTGCTGAGGGAACTGAGAGAGGTGGGGGCACAAGAGAGGGGCCTGCGGCAAGCTCTTGGTGAGACTCCTGGTGACTATGTTTCTGAGGAAGAACAATGTCTCCAGGGGGCGTCCTCTTGGTTATTAGAGATATTCTGTATTCATATTTTTAAAATCCTAAATATTTAAAGGTTCTGCCTCTTAGATTTGTTTTTTCTTGCCCATCTCCCCTCCCCCAACCCTTTCTGATTTTAGTCCTCAGAGAGGTTATCAGCCCACTGTTTCTGGTAGGTTGGTGGACTTTTCTTCTTAGGAAGTATTCTTTTGGAAATATTTAGGCCAGCACCATAGAAGGTGCTGCTTTTATTAAAATAATAAAATAACATAATCAAATAAAATATAAAATAAAATCATATAATATAAAATGTAATAAATGAAATAATACTAAATTAAATGTGTTTATTCAAATCCGTCCACTCCTTAGCAAGAGTCTTTGGTGCATTAAGGGGTAGGGGCGGCAGAGATAAGGGAATATGCACATTTTCTGTGCTCAGAACCAAATAATAAAAAGATATTAGAGATTTCTTTTTAAATTTGTGACTCCTTTTTATGTTTAATATAAAGTTCATATAAAATTTAGATAATGTAATGTATAATAATTATAATATAATAGAAACAATATAATGTCATAAAACTGCATTTAAAAATTAGAGAATGGGTTATTCAGTTGCAGTGAGACAAGAGCAAAGAGGTAATAACCCAGGGATTCAACTAGAGTTTGAGTGGATTTTTAACTGCTTTTCAGTCACAGCAATTAATTTAAAATTTTTTGGTTAATCCTCACCAGTGGATATTTTTCCATTGATTTTTTGGGAAAGTGGAAGAGAGAGAGAAAGATTCGTTGCCTTCTGCATGAGCCCAGAGTAGGGTCCCGACTGGGGAGGAGCCTGCAACCAAGGTTTGTGCCCTTGACGGCAACCAAGGAACCAAACCCAGGACCTTTTGGTATGAAGGCCGACGCTCTATCCACTGAGCCAAACCGGCTAGGGCTAATTTACTTTTATTTTGATAGATTCTAAAAGTTAAAGGAATGTTCTTGTAAATTATCTTTGTGAGATAAGGGACACTGCTTTCAAAATATGGTGGATATTTGGAAATTATTATATTACTAGAGGCCCGGTGCATGAAATGCATGCACTCGAGGGGGGGCTCCCTCCGCCCAGCCTGCACCCTCTCGCAGTCCAGGAACCCTTGGGGGATGTCCAACTGACATCCTTAGTGCTGCCACAGAAGCAGGAGAGGTTCCTGCCACTGCCGCTGCACTCGCCAGCCATGAGCCCAGCTTCTGGCTGAGCAGTGCTCCCTCTGTGGGAGCGCACTGACCACCAGGGGACAGCTCCTGCATTGAGCGTCTGCCCCCTTGTGGTCAGTGCGTGTCATAGTGACCGGTCATTCCACCATTCAGTCGATTTGCATATTAGCCTTTTATTATATAGGATCATTATTACATATTATGTTACATTATCTATATTTGTATGAACTTTATACTAACCATAAAAAAGAGTCAAGGAATTTGAAAAGAAATCTCTAATCTCTTTTTATTCTTTGGCCCTACTGAGCATAGAAAATGTGCATAATCCCTTATCTCTGCCTCCTCCATCATTTAATGCACGAAGGACTCTTGATAAAGGGATGTACAGGTTTGAACAAAAGTGGTTAATTTAAATTCTTTATTGTTGAAAGTATTACATATGTCTCCTTTTTCCCCCATTGACTTCTCCCCAGTGGCTTTCCCTCCCCCCTCCACCCCTAGCACATGTCTCCATCCCCCCATTATCTGTGTCCTTTGGCTATGTTTACTAGTATATGCATACATACAAGTCCTTTGGTTAATCTCTTACCCCGCCCCCCCCTCCCCCCCCCACTTCACACCCTCTCCTGCCTTCCCTCCGAGGTTTGACGGTTTGATGCTTTTATGTCTCTGGATTTATTTTAGTTCATCAATTTATGTTGTTCATTATATTCCACAAATGAGTGAGATCCTGTGATATTTATTTTTCTCCAACTGACTTATATCGCTTAGCATAACATAATGCCCTCTAGGTCATCCATGCTGTTGCAAATGGTAAGAATCCCTTCTTTTTTACTGCAGCATAGTATTCCATTGTGTAGATGTACCACAGTTTTCTAATCCACTCATCTGCTGACGGGCACTTAGGCTGTTTCCAAATCTTAGCTATGGTGAATTGTGCTGCTATGAACATGGGGTGCATATATCCTTTCTGATTGGTGTTTCTGTTTTCTTAGGATACATTCCTAGAGGTGGGATTACTGGGTCAAATGGAAGTTCCATTTTTAAATTTTTGAGGAAACTCCATACTGTTTTCCACGGTGGCTGCACCAGTCTGCATTCCCACCAGCAGTGCATAAGGGCTCATGTATTATATTTTTATGTTATATTATTTTTACTTTATTTGTGTTATTTTATTATTTTAATATAAGCAGCATGTTCTGGAGCATTCAAGATCTTGTTCCCTGGCATATCTTGTCAGTTTGACTCAAATAAACTCTTCTAAAAAAAAAAAAAAAAAAAAAAAGCAGCTTCTATGGTGCTGGCCTAAATATTTCCAATAGAATATTTTAGGGAAATGTCAAAACAAGTTAGCTTATCACTCCTGTTAGATCCCAGCTATGCTACAAATAAGTTAGAAATAATTGGGTTTTTCTTAAGCAGGATGTTAGGAGCTGCGTGTACTTTCTGACCATGAAGTACCTAAAAATCTTTTCCAGGCACTGAGTTTCTTGGAGGATAAATCTGGCCCATCTATAGCAAAAAACACACACACCTGTTTTTACAGATTTGGCTTCTGCTTTAATCATAAAATGATGTCACTATGTTCTTATAAAAATGTTTTACCTAAGCTCAATATTCCTGCCCATGCACCTTTTATAATAACATCTTTCAAGTGTGGTTTTAATTAGGGAAATATTTTTTCTGCTCAAAAAATCCAGAGAATTTCTCCCCCCCCCCCCCGTTTTGATGTTTTTTTTTCTGCCATTTCATGTTGCTGACTTTCTTTTTACTCTCCCACTTGAGCCTATAGTCACTGCAAGCCTTTCAATGTTTTAGCTGTGGGTGTTTGTTTGTTTTTAATTAATTAATTTATATATTGGTCACTTGATAAGAGACAGAGAGAGAGAGAGAGAGAGAGAGAGAGAGAGAGAGAGGCATTGATTTGTTGTTCCACTTATTTGTGCATTCATTGGTTGATTCTTGTATGTTTCCTGACCAGGGCCACAACCTTGGGGTATTGGGTTGGCGCTCTTACCAACTGAGCTACCCAGCCAGGGCAGTTTGGGATGTTCTTTTGACACTTAGTACCTTTTCCTTCCATTCCACACTCCCTCATCCAAGCCAGATTGTAACCGCTATTTTCTAGTTTTATGGCTTATAATGGCCTGACTGAACAAGTTGCCTAACTTCTGAGCTTATCTATAAATTTGAGATAGTGTCCTCATTACAGTTATTACAATAATTAAAAAGTAAACACATATTTCCTTGGCTGGTGTGGTTCAGTTGGTTGGGTGTCTCCCGTGCATTGAAAGATTGCCAGTTTGATTCCTGGTCAGGGCTCATGCCCAGGTTTCGGGCCTGATCCCCTGTAGGAGCTGTGTAGGAGGTCGCCAGTTGATGTTTTTCTTTCACATTGATTTTTTTTCTCTATCCCTCTCCGTTCCTCTTTCTCTAAAAGCAATAAAATATTTAAAAAAATGTGGTTTTCCTCTCAGGAATTCTAATTCAAACTGCTCTCTTAAAAAAAAAAAAAAAAAAAAAAAATAGAGCCCGGCCAGTATGGCTCAGTGGTTAAGCATTGACTCATGAACCAGGCACATGCCTGGGTTTTGGGCTCGATCCCCAGTGGTGGATGTGCAGGAGTCAGCCTATGGATGACACTCCCTCATCATTGATGTTTCTCTCTCTCTCTCTCTCTTCTCCCTCTCCCTTCCTC